>CM060913.1:376159026-376849443 GCA_030737875.1 Allium sativum
ATTGTTTGGTGAAATGAAATTGATTTGGTTGATGTGTGAATGGCGTGGCCTTCACTAGACCGGGGATAAGGCTAGGCCTTGTCCCGTTTCTAGTATCGTGCCGTTATGCCGCCGAAATTTTCTAAAAATAAGTTAGAAAAATAAAGATAACATTTTATTTAATAAATGAACCGAATAGAATATTCATAGGTTAAATAAAATAGTTTGATCGTTAAAAATATAATTTTTAACGTGAATGTGAATAAATAAATATTCATTTACAAACCGGACGGTTTGTTTATGTACACCTATTTGAAGGACATTGATTGGGACGATAAATTTTACACATCGCCCAACTGCACAAATAAAAATCCGTGTTTGATTGTTTGAAACTCCACACGGGTATTAGGATGATATTTGACGTACACTAATCCCGATTGTTTAGTTGTATGTCGATCGATTGATTGACAGGCTGTTATAAGCGTTGAATATTTATATTTGATGCTTATACAGTGTAGAATGCACTTTGGATGATGGTTGATTATTCATCGTTGTTGATATATACATGTGTTGTAGAAAATCCATATAATTAACATTATATGGTAATTGATTGGGCCTCATTCCAGTTTTAAAATAGAAATATTTGAAAAAGAAATATTTGAAATAGAATATTTAAAAATAGGAATATATGAAGCCGTATTGATTAGATTGAAGCCATTTTAACGTGAACGATAATTATATCGATTTTATTCATTTTATAATGAATATCGAAAGTGATTTAAAAATCTGATTTTTCGATAAGAATTGAATCGAATTGAAATTGAATATAAATGAATTCGAATTAAAATTGAATAGGAATGAATTCGAATTGAAATTGAATCGAATTGAAATTTAATATAAATGAATTCGAATTGAAATTGAATTGAAAACGAACTGAAAGTGAATTCAAAATCGATTTGAATTGAAATCAATTTGAAATGAATTTAAAACGAATTTATATTGGAATATTCAATTTTGATTTGAAATTGAATATAAAGTTGAAACCGTTTTGAAAATGAATTTAAAACGATTTATAAAATTCGTTTCGAAAGGAAATCGACGAAGTATATATTATATATATAATATAATGGCTTGAATAGAATGCGCCGCGCCGCGGCAGTTCGCGAATTTCGACCATTAAATTCGAATGGACATTACGGGAGATCCGACCGTCGGATTCTCCTAAAACTGGAACCGTTGGGTTCGTATTGAAAAGAGCTTTCTAACGAATATTAGAAATTTGAAATCTAAAGGTTGGATATGGAATTATGTCCAAATCAAATTTGAAAAAGGTTGCTGTAAGTGCAGTTCGATGGCCGTTGATGGAAATCGACTGTACAGGCCTTGATAAAATTATTAAAAATAGTAATAATTTGTGTAAAATCATAAGAAATGATTTAGGAATAATTAGGATGAAAAACTCCATATTTGAAAAGATAAAAATAGATTTTTATCGAAATGAACTAGTTTTGAACTAGAATTATAATTCTATTTATTTTTAATAAATAAATTGAATTTGAAATGGTTTTGAAAATAACCAGAATTTCCAATGATTGCATTGGAATGGATTCGAATCGAAATTGTCTTCGGAATATTTCGATGTTGGGTTTTGTGATGATACAGATATTGTTATGGGAATTTGAAAGATATATATATATCGTTATTTCCAATACGATATTTGTTAGTCGTAGAATTTGATATTGAATATAAGCCGGTATATTTTCTATTCAGAGCCTTATGTTTAATATCAAATGTGATTTGGGTTTGTCGTGAATAGTGTCTTTATTAACACTGTTCTTAAGCCCAGTTGAGAAAAGATTAAATCTTTTTATTTAGATTTAATGAAGTATACCAATTAAATAATATTTAATTGGAATTTAATTCGAAATGATTCTTGGGTTTATCGTGAATGGTGTTTTAAATAACACTTGTTCTTTAACCCAATAATTAATGGAATGTGATTTTGGGTTGTCGTGAACGGTATCTTCAATAATACTGTTCTTAGACCTAAAGGAGTTAAGAAAATCATAAACTGACTGGAGATTAGTTAAGTTTAATGGTTTCAGAGGTATTGATCTGATGTTGGTTTCGGCCTTCGGGGTTAATACTTAGGGAATTGCTCACTTGCTAATTTACAATTAGGGACTGATTGAAATGTGATGTGATTTTGGGTTTATCGTGAACTGTGTTTTAAATGACAATGATTCTTTAACCCAGTCACAGATTAAAACTAAGTGGAGTTTTAATGAATCTTTAATTAGATTGAAATGATCGAGAATGGAGTATCACCAGTTTTGCTCCAGGCGATAGTTAAATCTTTAATTAGATTTGAACGTGAAATGGTAATTGAATTTACCGATAACACCGTGGTGTTAGATTTGAAGTATTACCAGTTTTACTTCATGGGATGAATAGGTTCGGAATGGGAAATTAAAACAAATGATTACTTCGGTAAAGTTCGTTAATCCCGACTAGTTTGAATTGATATTCAAAAGTAGATTAAAGAATAAATTCAAGGAATTTATCTTGGATAAAATTAATGGGAACCTTTCCCTATGAATGTGAAATTTAGAAACTAACTGTCGGTTAGCCAAGCAGAATGGTTTTCTGGATATTGATCTGCTGTTGGTTTCGGCCTTCGGGGTTAATATTTGGGAAATTATTCTCTTGATTAATTTACGGTTAGTGACTGATGAATTGGAATTAGGCGTATGTTGTGCTTGTGTAACACTTATTTAAAATATACGCGAGTTATTTGGAAAGACCGAGTTTATCCCATTCTGAATAACTGATACGACGATAAGTCGAAGATGAAGACGGTGGTCGAAGACCGGAAGTCTTCACATCGTTTGGGTGATTACTGATGATCTTGATTGGGCTGTACACCCAAGATGAGGGAATCAATCGATGGTCGTCCAGATGTGCTTGGAGATCGATGGATATGCGAGGAAAGTGCCTTCGGTTTCGTTCAGACCCAGAACGGACTTGTAAATGAACTGTGTGTCTGACATTGGATTTCATTCTGTGTGACTGATATCGGTTGCATAGAATGGTTTGCCTGTGTGGCATGCTAAGATGCAATTGATCGAGGCTTCTGTTGAAAAGCAAAGCCTTGTGGATGATGATCAAAGCAAGGCCTGTGTGGCATAGCTTTGTGTAGCGTTGATTCGCGAGCCTCACACCCCGGTTGTGAACCAGAAATGGGAGAGGACCTTATGGAGGGCATGCGTTTCTTTCTAGCTAGGGTGGTGTCAGTGACCTACCAGCCTTGACATTTATATACTTTTCACCTATGTTGTTGTTGTTGTTGTTGCGAGGCGCCTCGGTTAGATCGGACGATCCGGGTCCGATGGAGCCATTCGTTGGCTCATTTACGCCCCAAAGGGTGGGGAAACGCAGTGTTCAGGCATTTTAATCCACATCGGTGGACCGGCCATGACGATCCAAAGTCTTGACAGAGTACTTGCCTGAGACACGGGCTAGAGCGTCTCGAATCGGTAGAGGACGATCCCTAGCCTCGGTTCATAGACGGAAATCCAATTTCCAAATACGCGACTTTGCGATTTTGATTGTATAACCTATATATGGCGACATAGTGTTATCGGGCATTCATGCCGCCTATAATTGATACTTATGATTTGAAGTTGTTTTATACACTGTACACTTATAATAGTATCAAATGATTTCTTTTAAACGTATCAAGCATTCTTGGCTATTATAAGGTAAAAACCCTATCCCCCGGCTTGCGTTGCATGGTGTGATAGGACCTGGGTCTTATAATAGCTTCATTTTTCTTTATTTAGCATTGCACAGTTGTTTAATGCACTGGTATTCTTGGGAGGAAACTCATTCCGTGTTATACGACGTGGTCCCTTGATTTACCGAAATTTAAAAATAAAGATCAATAACTGTTTTAGTTCTCACACCAGTCCCATGACTGACCTGGAGTTTATTATTTTAACCTAAACTCTGGGTGCCCTTATTTCGACATGGCCAGCTAGTAGTTTTGGTTTTGCAGATTTATATTCACAGGATCTTGGTTTACAGCTGGAATGATATCCGGAAAGCCTTGTATCCGTATATCTCTTCTAGTTATGTATTGTATTATTTTCCGCTGCGATGTATTTAAATGTAATTTAAATCTCTGATATTTCTGTGTAATATTTATTAGTTTATACTCTGTATATTCTTGTATTCTGGTGCATTGTTGTAATATAGAATGAAAAGTTCTTCAGTCTGCATTCTATTTTGTCGTGTTCTCAAAATGATCAGGCGTTTCGAACGGTCTGGGTCGGTTTAGCGATCGAGTCGGATTGAGTGAAATTCCTTTTCGTCACAACATATTTCCAGAATTAAGCAAGCTATTTGGACATGGAACAAACCTCCTGTTAAACAAGGCAAGTATACAGTATTACCTAGTATACAATATATAGTATTACCCAATATGACTCTTAATGTATACAGTATACAGCTATTTGGACTTGCAAGTGTCAAACAATATGAGTATACAGTTTAGTACATGGAAGGGTAGCGACACAGTTAACGATCGATCATATGTATAGTTCAAAATGTAGCCATAAGACTTCGTTTTTGTAAATTTTACAAAATAAAAGACCATAAACGAGGATGATAGAGGTAGAGACAAAATTTCAGGTCACATCCGTTATCTAGACTGGTCATGCAAGCACCCTAACACAGTTCACGGTCACCCAAAGATACAAAAATACACAAGGCAACAGCAATATCAAGTGTCACGACTACTTAATCAAAAAGCACACAGAATCATACTATTATACTTAGTTTATTTTAAAATCAAAAAAATTGAAATGAGATTAATCAATTTGTGAGTTTCATAGGAAACTCACCTCTATAACGATAGCAGTAACACACGATTAGGGTTTGGCAACTTCACCTTATAGGCAACACGGCTTCAAGAGAGGTGGCTACGCGAGAGGCAGAGGAACTCAATTTGAAGGAGGAGAAGCTTCGAAATTTTGTGACCGCTCTGAAATGGAGTGCTGGTGATTCTCGGAAGTGGCGCCTTTCTGGCCTTTGATTTGGGGCTTCGAACTCACGGCTATGGCAATTTTGGAGGGCGATGGAAGGGAACAGAATTGATTTAAGGAAGAGATGCCATGGAAATTTCCAGAAGCTATTAGAGATAAAAAGGAAGAATGATTTATTGTTGAAGGAATTTGTGAAAGAGGGCGTGGCTTTTATAAAAGAAAGAACCCGAGGGTACCAAGTATTCGTGGGAGCCAAGGAACCGATAGTGTGCATAGGAAGGAACCAACGTTTTATTTTATTTATTTATTTATTCACGGTTCCTTAAAACTTCTACTGCAAAATTTGTTGACGTTTTATTTTTAAACTGCCACAAACCAACTCTAATCATGATGAAATTTTACATACCATCACGCGTCGATATTCTGAATTCAATAAAATTTATTTGGTCGAGTCCTGACTTTGTCTGTATAAAGAGGTTATTTCTATTTATCGGCTTACTGACTCTTTCTCGTTTGTCCACACAAAATGATTGTTTGTTTCCAAATTTGGAACGTTAAATATAAATTTAGATTCCTTTACACATATATCTAGGCCACTTCACGATGTATCTCAACAATTAAATTTCCAAATTCACTTAAAGTCAATAACTTTTTATTTTCAACTTCAACCGTTCATATTTTTCTCTACTTGAATTCGAAATCCGATTCAAATACTCAACAAAAATTCAATCCATACATAAGCAATATACTTGATTTTAAATTTCTATCCCCAGTATCAGTATAAAAATGATCATCAATAAATAAATCTTCAATTAATTCCACATTCCAGTTGGCGAAATTTCTAGGACGTTACACATAGTTTTAAAACACAATCTAAAATACACAACAAATTGGTACAATATTATTTACTAGTTTTACATACATAAATACACTGGTCAATAAATTTTAAAGCATTAGAAATATATAGACATGGAATTTTAACCAATTTTCATTTTTTTCACAAATCTTATTATTTAAATCAATTATTAGAATAATCCAAAATAAACTGTATTACAAAAGCAGTCAAAAACCGGGACATTACAATATATCCCCCTTAAAAAAATTGGTCCTTGAAATTGAAGAGTAAGGATGAGACTATAGATATATCTATATTTATAGACTTATACTCATATGTTGGTCATCCCTTAACTATCACAACAAACAAGGCATCCAAAATACATAGTTTACCAACCAAACATTTCACAGCAATCAACATATTCAATATATCAGCAATTAGCTACTCATCACAGTCATTAATAATATCTGCTGTTACAGTTGGAAAACATTTCCATTTTTTTTTCCAACACTCATCGGTTGCTAACCGTAAATCGGTAAGAAAATAATCTTCTAAATATCAACCCTGAAGACCGAAATCAACATCAGATCAATACTCATAAAATCATTTAACTCAGCCTATCTCCAGTTAGAATTCAATTTCTTAACTCTAATTAAAATTTCAAATTCCAAATTTTTGATTTTTATCCCAAACCAGTTTGAAACCGCATATCTTGATTCTATTCCAAATTCAAAACCTTAAATTTTCGCAAAACATTTTGTTTTCCTCAAACAATTCTCCAATTTGTCTTATTTGTATATACAAACTCATTTTCGTTTAGTATAACCATTTCAATGTTTATAATCTGTTTGATTATAATAACAACAATCGACGTATCTATATATAATTATTTAAAAAAATTATTATTTTATAACAAAATATAGTTTTGGGCAAAATTATTTCATTTACCCATCTTAAAACAATATTGTGTCGAATTGTTCTGTTCGAGAGTTTAGAAACACCTATTGATACAGTTGTACACCCTGGATCGACCAGAATTCATAAACCACTCAACAAACCAATCATCACAATATAAAACAGTTTTTAAATAAATTTACAAATATGCTCTCATATATACACGCTCAAACTCAATCTAGGGCATTACTAACCCCATCTTTATCGAGTTACGCCACAGAGCCAAGGTTACTACTCAACCTCCAGCTCTGATACCAAGTGTAAATCCGTACCATTTGAGCTAACTGAATACAACTCACGTCCAACCCAAATTGCACGAAAATACAAATCATTAATAGAAAGAAGTTAGAGGATGAAAAATAGAAAGATAGAATATTAGAATAGAAGAAAATAGATAGAAGATCGAACTGAACAACAAAACAGAGTCCCACAATCATAGTGGAATAAAATACAATACATAAATAATCACTTTTGAAATACAAATGTATTTGAAATTACATACTTCATCAGAGTACATCACATATACAATACAATGGAAATAAACTCTAAATATATAACGTTGAAGTCTCCTGCTCCAAGCTCCTCCCGATAAATCTGTAAAATCCTGAACTATTGGACTACCGGTACAAATTTGGGTACCCAAGAGTTTAGGGAAAACATAGAAAAATAAACTCTGGGTCAGTCATGGGACTGGCGTTAGTACACGATTAAAACAATTTGATTTTAACATTCAAAAACTTTTTGAAAGAAAAAATAATCGTAAGACCGATCCACACATAAATGCGGATGGTTTTTACCCTCCGATAACAAAAAACATTTTGAAATCGTATCTCATTCTGATATTATAATAGTGTCTAAATACAAATAAATATCAATCTAGCACAACGCTTGCATCTCACGCTCTACGTATATAGTATACAAATCAAAACCCCGAGTGCTTATTGGAGACTGGATTCCAACTATGACAAGGTATGGAACCACCTACCGATAGTGTATCTCTAGAGGGGAATACACTGGGTTCACCAAGAACGTCTTGCAACCCGGCCAAAATGTAACAACCCGGAATTTCGGAACCAATTTAAAATTTTTATTTTTGCAATTTTAATGGATTTTAAATATTTTAAATAATTTATTTTAAATTAAAAATTTATTTAAATTGAAGTTAGAACGAATATATTTATTTTAATTTTAAAAGGAGTCAGAAATAGCGCGGTAGTTTGAAATTTTGAATTTGAACTTTGACTGACTGTACAGGATGCAAAATAAATCGGATTTTAGTAAAACCAGAAATATTTAAATCTGTGTAAAAATATCTTCCCAGCAAAATCAAAAAATTGAAATTTCATAGCGGGAATCAAAAGTTATGCCCAGTTTAAAATTTAGAATAGTCGCTATAGAATTTGTATATATTTTTTAATATTAAAAATAGCCATTTTACAAACGACCTCCATTTTCGATGAAACCACTTTTTGTTGGATCGAGAATAACAAATTATTGCTAGATTCCAATTTTCATAATTTTTGGAATTAATATGTGAGTGTGGCAAAAGAAAACATGTTTTGTCAATTTCAGTCAATTTGGATCAACCAGAAAATGGCCTTTTTTCAAACGATCTCCAAATTCTACGAAATTAATTTTGTTAGAACCTTATCATCAAAACATAACTAGGAATAATTTTTCGGGAATTTTTAGAGTCAGTATGTGGCCCCGGTAAATCTAAATGTACGATCAAATTAAATAACTAAATAATTTATATTTTAATTTAAAGAAAAGTGGGCTGAAATGATCAAACAGGCTGATGGACCTAGCCCATTAGTTCCGGAATAGGGGTATTTGGCTAGGGGCAACTCTTGTTGGGTTGGATTTGAAGTTACTAAGAAGTAACGGGCTTTTTCTGAAAATTAAATAATTAAATAATATATTATATTATAAATACCACCCCTTTACAATACCCAAAACCCTAATTCTCTAATATTCAGCCGCCGCCCCATTCTTGAATGGCTAGGAATGTCCGAATTTGATTCTCTCTTTACTTCCAATCTATACAACAAATCTTGAAAATCCTAAATACGTAATCGAAGAGGCTTTTACGCTCTATAAGATCGACGGTCATGATCGAGTTTAACGCTCTCAAGTGGTTGGATTTCCAGCTCAAAGTGGAGACCGTCGGCGCGGATTTCGAGGAGAAGTGTAACGATCCAACTTTCGAACACATTGGAAGTCGTGCCATTAATAAGAATAGATAGAAGATAAAATCAAAGAAAAACATCAGAATCCCACCGCGGAATTTTTACAAAAGATAATACTTCATAATATTCATAGCAGTACATATTACATCAGATCATCATATCTCTAGTGATACAAGCCATTCATAGTACATCTTTAATTATACATATCATTGATGTCTAACTTGCAGACTTAATTATAGAGTAGATATGATAAGTAGATCAGGACACAGAAAGTCTCCATCCAGCTTCACAAGTTTTTATCCAATCCTGATCCACTTGTCTATTCATAACAAGTGTTATGAATACCCAAGAGTTTAAGGGAAACAAAAAAAACTCCTGGTCAGTCAGGGGACTGGTATGAGTAAATAGTTTAAAACAGATTAAAGAAATAAAAATATCTCATAAGACCACGCCGTAAATACGGAACGGGTTTTTACCTTATGAGATCAAAACACTTTGTATGCTTGAAATCAGATATTATCATAGTGTTTATTAGTTTTTCACAACTAAATTAGAAACTAGAAGAATGCTTGCATCTCACATTCTCCTACATAGTATACAAATAAAAACCGCTTGGCGATTATGGAAATTGGATTTCCAACTATGACAAGGTAAGGGACCACCTTCCGATCGTGTATCTCTAGAGGCGAATAAACTGGGTTCAACAAGAATGTATTGCAATCCGGCCCACACACGACCGACCACTCATTTCGCTTGAGTGTATCGAATGTATATCACCGAAAAGGGACAGCATCGAAATAGATTAAATAAGTAAAAGGAATTTCTCTAGATAGGTGATTATACATCCTAATGGGAGTGATCCACATAGCAATGCTGCCTGCCCGATTTTTGTCATTTCCTGGGTGTGAGGCTTGAGGCTAGACTTACCTTTTCATCATCACTGTTTATTTTCTTTGAATGCCACATCGTTAAAACTCGCTAACCACTAATTAACTTCCCCAAAAATATATTATAGGTATACAGCAAGAGAAACGAATTCCTCTGCCACCATATAAATACGTTTCAAGAGATCAACGTATGTGATCAGTTAGAATTACTTTGTCAGACACTCGTCTTTACAAGTTGTCCTGGGATTGGAAAAAACGAAGGCACTATTCAAAAATAGTCCTTGTATATCGTCGTCTTCAATTTAAAAATCTTGGGCACTCAGCATATTGTAACACCCCACATCCGTTAGTGTCACTCACAAAGGGAATGCATTAAGTTCTGTGGAGCATTTAGGGTAAAAGATGCAGATAAATTACAAGACAGACAGAAATTAAACAGCGGAAAAAAAAACTTTGCTTTATTGATAAAATAGTTTGTACAATGATTTCTTTACAATATCAGAGTATCATCTGTCTTACAAAATAAAGAAGCATAAAACAATATTTATATTCCCCAATTGTAGCAAGAGCCAGCCATAGCATCCGAAAGAAAATCCAAGAAAAACTTCGACAAATCTTCAAGCTGGGAAAGAGTGACAGTCCAACTTAACATGAGCTATACTATTCCCTCTTTTACTACCTGGGGGGGAACGGAAGAAAAGAAGACGAAAGAAAAACAGAGTCAGACATAAAGCCTGAGTAAGTTCAGTAACTTCTAGCATGTGAACATGGAAAAACAAAATGACATGAATTAACTGAATACGAGATTACACCATGATGATAGGGTCAGCAAGATTAGACACAAGATAATCACAAGATATGCTAAGCTAAGATAAACTGGATACGTTCTAATACTTTCGCCGCTTCGCTATTTCCTTGTTATACAGATTTCTATTATCTCTGCACCAGCTAACTAATGTCCCAACTAGTAACGCTTACGTGATCCCAATCCCTGTATTTTCCATAGCCTTCAGGCATCCATTTATTTATTTGTTACCTAGATTTAATCTAGGGTTTTCTACCAAGTGCCTTTTTAGATTCAACCAGAGTTTACGCTGTCTGCTGAACGCTTCTCGGATTCAGGATTTATGCCACCTAGTTCATCTAGGAATTATGCTACCTGTCGAACGATTCCCCCAAGTCTAGGACACACTACCTAGAGTGGTATATGTTCCTATACTTCCCCACACATGTATCGCGAATCGTTATCGCTTGTCTAGATGCACATGTCCCGTAATGTGCGACCCGAGTCCTGCGTTAGGGCAAATCAAGGAATACAGAACTCGGTCGGGAGCTTTCAGATATCTGCCGATGCAGATGCTAAGGTCTGTTTTTATTCCAGTGGCTATGGTCCCACTTGACCCCTCCCTCAACTAATGAAAGGCACACCATGAAAAATGAGAACTATACGCCGGCCCTCGGTGCCCTACTATCCTATGGCCATCATCACCCATAACTAGATATCAAGTATATGGTCTTTTGGAGTTCTCCGCCTTTCCGCTTCACGTATCTCGATTGACTCAAGATGGATGGTAGACGACGAGTTGCTATCACAGGGCTACCGTCTTCTCGCCGAATCACGCTGGTTCATCCTGGTCTTTAGGTTGCCATGTATTGCAACCAAGGCATACTCCTGGTTCTTCTATGCAGACCTTAACCTCTGTGAGCCCAGGAGAATCATCTGCAGCCTCACAGAGGGATACCAAGAGTACCCTCACGTCCCCTCGAAGCCTCGGGCTTCGTAACCCAATTCGTTGGAGCCTTCTTTTTACTCAGACGGATATTCGCTCCTTCTAGTGTTATACTAAGAATTACTACTTAGTTTTACTAACTAAGATTTACCACTTAGTTTCTAGAATCGTTGTTTTCTAAGGTTTACTACTTAGTTCCCTTTCCCGTCAATTTGGATTGGTTAAGTGTCATTAGTCAATTCAAGCCAACTTAACCCTCTTCATACATCCTGTTATACTGGTTAAGTGTTATCAGTAATTCATGTTGACTTAACCCCATTACAAACCAAGTTTTATTGGTTAAGTATTTCTTATTACTTAACCCTACCCATTCAGCCTGTATTGGTTAAGTGTTCCCTTTTAACTTAACCTTGCCCGTCTGTCTTAACTAACATGTTATTAATGGTTAAGTATTAACCCTTCATGTTTTAGACTTAACCCCATTCCTTTATCACAACCTGATGGTTAAGTGTTCAGGTTTACTTAACCCTACGGTCTAGCCCAGCTAACATATCAAATTTGCTAAGTGTATTAGATTTTACTTAACCCCAACCTCTAGTCTAGTTAACATATTAATTTGGCTATGTGTATTAACTTTACTTAACCCTTACAAGTCACGTTTTGCTACCTTGAGTTTGGTTAAGTGTCTCTATGGACTTAGCCCTCCCATTCTAGCTTAACCGTGTTAAGTTGGTTAAGTGTTCCTATGGACTTAACCCTCCGATTCTAGCTTTGGCTAAGTGTATTAACTTTACTTAACCCTTACAAGTCACGTTTTGCTACCTTGAGTTTGGTTTAGTGTCTCTATGGACTTTGCCCTCCCATTCTAGCTTAACTGTGTTAAGTTGGTTAAGTGTTCCTATGGACTTAACCCTCCCATTCTAGCTTAACTGTGTTAAGTTGGTTAAGTGTTCCTATGGACTTAACCCTCCCATTCTAGCTTAACTGTGTTAAGTGTCAGTCTGAACCTAACCCCACCCATTAGTCTAGTTTTAATGTTGAACTGGTTAAGTATCTTAGTTAACTTAACCCTACCATTCTTGTTCTAGCTTTAACTAAATAAATTAAAGTCGCGACCACTCACATTAGACAGATATTGTTGCGAATACTGGATGTGCCGGTTGGTTCCGGGCAGGTTTACATCGCAACTCAGTCTAACCTCGGGTTAGGCATATTCATGTTTTCTAAGTTCAAAGAGTTTTGATTAGTTTTCAAATTAGGTTTTGAAAGTAACCATCCCGTCCGTCAGATCAGTTAGGGATAGCCAGGGAGAGCAGGAAACTTGTATTTTCCAAACCCAAGCCTAGACACTATCCTCTCTGTCACCCTAGAACTTTCTGGTTTATTATTAAAAGAGATGTCGTTAATAAACCTTTAATTTGTCTAAATTCACATTTCCTCATTTAGGCCAGATTCTATAGGTAAATTATTCCTAATTTACTTATTTCCCAATTACTCTTTTAATGTAAATTGCCTACATTTATTTCTATGGCCCATTTCCCTTCCTAAAACATATTTATGCTTTTTTGGTATGTAAACTATACCAAATTAAGTGTCACTAACCATGATTTTTCTAAACCTGACAGTTATTCCCAATTATGGCCAATTTCACATTTACGCCAATATACTTACCGTGCCAAATTAGCTAATCCAATTCCGATTCAACATTCTAATTCACGTCAAACTAGACTTATTACTCTAGTTCACTATTCATGTAAATGCTAGATTTACATGTCAATACTAGATTCAAATTACACATCTTATAATTCATGTCAAATTTATCCAATTTGCATTTCTATGAACATGCCATAATACATGTTCCCAATTTATGCCAATTTCCAAGTTAAACTACGTTTTTAGTAAATTTCATATTTTGCCCAAACCGCATTCCCACCGTTCGTATAATCGTGATTCAGTCCAGAATATAAATAAAGCTAGGTTCGTAGAAAATAGGGAATGAACCAAAGATGCTATGCAAAAGATGGACATACTAACTGGCATAAAAAGGGTTGAATAACGACGTCGGTTCAAGAACATGGGTAGACCTAACTTAATAGGTAAATTCCCAAGGTCTAAAACCAAAGATAACCAAGAATAGACAGAATAGATAATCGGGTTTAGACCCAATTTCATAGTCACAAAACTTAAGCAACACTTTCCTAGTCATGAATCACAGGTGTTTAATCATAGATGTCCTTGTTATATCATAGGCCATAGTTTATATTTCCTAATCAATGGCATAGGCTTAGTCAAGGAAATAATCCTCATAGTCACAGTCACAGTCATAGGAAATGTTCATAGTCATAGGCAAATGTTCATAGTCATAGGCATATGGTTTTAAGGTCCATAGTTTCATAGTCACGGTCTTATTTGTCCTCGAATCATAACAGCTCTTAATTAGGTTCAAGAGTATAGGCACTGATTCGAATAGAGAGAGAGAGATTTGGCATATTCTTTTATTCCTTTAATTTCATGTCACGAATAGAGAAAAACGTTCAAATCTAGAAATAACTGACTTACAGAGATTAGATTAGAACAGAAAGATGGCGTTGCTATGATTTGTAGAAAAACAGTCATTGAAGTCGTTTGAACCTCCTCTTGAATCCTAGCTTGACTTGAACCTCTTCTTGAAAATCTTTTAGCAGCATTTCCTCGTCTTGATTTATTTTATATATATTATTTTACTCACTTATTTATTTATTTCTCAGAGGCAGCATAAGGATAGAAAAGAATTGTGAATAGAGAAGAAGACCAGGGCTGTTTATATAGTGATAGGCGGACGAACCTGGTCAGAAAACGTGACCAAATACATCAGAACGAACCAGGTGCAGAAAGCTGGAAAAACGGGGGGGGGGGGGGGGGGTCGACCCCCAGGTCGACTACCCAGTCCTGGGTGACCCAGGTCGACTACCCAGTCGACCTGGGTGCTCCAGGTCGACTACCCAGTCGACCTGGGTGCCTTGGGCGGGAAAATTCCCGCCCTGCCCAATCTGGGTCTATTTTTGAATTTCGAACTCGACCAGTTTTGAAATCTGAACTTCGCTGAATCTTCCGGAGGCCATATCTTGCTCATACGGATTCCAATTTACGCAAACTCGGACTCGTTTTCATGCAGAATTCCGAGACGAACGCAATGGCGTAGCCCGTTTCCCTTGATTTTGATTTTAACTTTTAATTCTGCCTTGATTTGTAAATCTTAGTGTTACAGAACTATGGGGTGTTACATTCTCCCCCACTTAAAAGGATTTCGTCCCCGAAATATTCAAGTTAGGAGGAATGTGTCCTACCATCCAGTCACCCATCTACTCAACCATTCACTCATGGGCATCCATTGTCCTTAAAAGATTTCTAATGCTTTCATCTTCATATGCATAGTGTGTGTATATGTCTTTATCTACTGTAAAATCAGGTGGTCTACTGATTCAGTCGACCTCCTTAATGCGAGTCATGTAAGTGCCATGCGTCCAACCATGTATGCAAGCATCCCTAGTTATGTAAATACTATATGCGTGCACGACCATTCATCCATATGCAACACCCATATGATAACATATCAAGTTCAATTTACAAACAAATACATATCTGTAAATGCAATATGAAAGCATCTGAACTGATCTAGTGCCTAATACGTATGCATACACATTCACAAGCAACCATTAGCAACCACTTGCAACCATCAACCATAACATATTTCAAATACATGTTTACATCCATTGGCTTCTACCTAAGGATCGAAGATACGACCTAGGTGATATACTTTGGAAAGAGAGAAACAATTATGCATAAAGCTCCTAAAAAAAGAAATCAAGGATGCACCCTTAAGGAAAAAGGGTATGATGATAGTATCTAGCCTTCTTGAGCTTTACTCCACTGTATCTTAAACTAATTTAACTTCACGATTGTGAAGTTTCTAACCTCCAATTTCCAAAATAAACAGATGTCAATCACGGTACCAAGTATATGTACTAAGATGATTAGAGGTTTCCCTCTTATCCGCCATGCCATAACTATAAGAGTCGAAAGGTCACTACGTGCTCTTTGGAGTGCCTGCCACAACTATTCATCTCTCACGCAAACCATCCAAACCGAACTCGACATTCCTCAAGTACAAGCCCCAAAGGCCTAAACCAATATCAGACAAGCACCCAAGGAATATCTCCTCCGAATTTAGACGATCTATGTGAGATGATATAAGCAAACTCGATAGCTATTCTCAAACCAAAAATAAACTGGTCGGACCACCAATTGGATTTGAGACTCTAGTGGGATCTTTCTACTATACAAATACTATGGTGCAGAGACTCAACTATGGAAGTGGATATGAACAAATGCGAAATGCTAAAACCAAAGGAAATAGTACGAACAGCAAAACTAGACTCTTCCAACAGAACCTCACTACCCTTCTCCTAGGTACGCTTGGTGGCGAAAGTAGGTACTTGCCCTTCTGAAAATCTTGTCCTCGTTCTTGCCCTTGTCCTTAATTATATGCCCTATCATACCCTAGTAAAGATACTTCCTCTTGTCTTAGGTTTTATAATTTCTTCCTCCTTCGTGAGCTAAATCTACATCCATGAATTCCTCATCCTAGGGTTTTGCTCCCTAGCCAAACTCCTTATCCCCTTCCGTGTGTAGTCATGTTGACAAATCTCTCGAAAGCTGCTTCCATCGTACAGAAAACCCTATAAGCTTGAAAGAAAACTGGCCGTAAGTGAAACAACAACAGCCCTAGATGGAAGTCGGGCACTACTTTGCCCTTCGATGAGGTTACCTCCCAAAAAGCCAGGAGCCCCAGAGACTCAAGAAAGAAGGAGAAAAGAATTCAAACAGAGGAAGAGAAAATAGTGCGTATGGCTTTGGGGAATATGTCTTTAAAACAAACCTTTTCTTTTGAAAATGCTTCCTTTAAAAACCGTTTTGAAAATAATTTTTCAAATCTTTTATCTGATCCAGTAACCTTCAGCTCTAATACCACGTGTAACACCCCACATCCGTTAGTGTCACTCACAAAGGGAATGCATTAAGTTCTGTGGAGCATTTAGGGTAAAAGATGCAGATAAATTACAAGACAGACATAAATTAAACAGTGGAAAATAAAACTTTGCTTTATTGATAAAATAGTTTGTACAATGATTTCTTTACAATATCAGAGTATCATCTGTCTTACAAAATAAAGAATCATAAAACAATATTTATATTCCCCAATTGTAGCAAGAGCCAGCCATAGCATCCGAAAGAAAATCCAAGCAAAACTTCGACAAATCTTCAAGCTGGGAAAGAGTGACAGTCCAACTTAACCTGAGCTATACTATTCCCTCCTTTACTACCTGGGGGGGGGGGGGGGACGGAAGAAAAGAAGACGAAAGAAAAACAGAGTCAGACATAAAGCCTGAGTAAGTTCAGTAACTTCTAGCATGTGAACAGGGAAAACAAAACGACATGAATTAACTGAATACGAGATTACACCATGATGATAGGGTCAGCAAGATTAGACACAAGATAATCACAAGATATGCTAAGCTAAGATAAACTGGATACGTTCTAATACTTTCGCCGCTTCTCTATTTCCTTGTTATACAGATTTCTATTATCTCTGCACCAGCTAACTAATGTCCCAACTAGTAACGCTTACGTGATCCCAATCCCTGTATTTTCCATCACCTTTAGGCACCCATTTATTTATTTGTTACCTAGATTTAATCTAGGGTTTTCTACCAAGTGCCTTTTTAGATTCAACTAGAGTTTACGTTGTCTGCTGAACGCTTCTCGGATTCAGGATTTATGCCACCTAGTTCATCTAGGAATTATGCTACCTGTCGAACGGTGCCCCCAAGTCTAGGACACACTACCTAGAGTGGTATATGTTCCTATACTTCCCCACGCATGTATCGCGAATCGTTATCGCTTGTCTAGATGCACATGTCCCGTAATGTGCGACCCGAGTCCTGCGTTAGGGCAAATCAAGGAATACAAAACTCGGTCGGGAGCTTTCAGATATCTGCCGATGCAGATGCTAAGGTCTGTTTTTATTCCAGTGGCTATGGTCCCACTTGACCCCTCCCTCAACTAATGAAAGGCACACCTTGAAAAATGAGAACTATACGCCGGCCCCCGGTGCCCTACTATCCTATGGCCATCCTCACCCATAACTAGATAGCAAGTATATGGTCTTTTGGAGTTCTCCGCCTTTCCGCTTCACGTATCTCGATTGACTCAAGATGGATGGTAGACGACGAGTTGCTATCACAGGGCTACCGTCTTCTCGCCGAATCACGCTGGTCCATCCTGATCTTTAAGTTGCCATGTATTGCAACCAAGGCATACTCCTGGTTCTTCTACGCAGACCTTAACCTCTGTGAGCCCAGGAGAATCATCTGCAGCCTCACAGAGGGATACCAAGAGTACCCTCACGTCCCCTCGAAGCCTCGGGCTTCGTAACCCAATTCGTTGGAGCCTTCTTTTTACTCAGACGGACATTCGCTCCTTCCAGTGTTATACTAAGAATTACTACTTAGTTTTACTAACTAAGATTTACCACTTAGTTTCCATAATCGTTGTTTTCTAAGGTTTACTACTTAGTTCCCTTTCCCGTCAATTTGGATTGGTTAAGTGTCATTAGTCAATTCAAGCCAACTTAACCCTCTTCATACATCCTGTTATACTGGTTAAGTGTTATCAGTAATTCATGTTGACTTAACCCCACCACAAACCAAGTTTTATTGGTTACGTATTTCTTATTACTTAACCCCACCCATTCAGCCTGTATTGGTTAAGTGTTCCCTTTTAACTTAACCTTGCCCGTCTGTCTTAACTAACATGTTATTAATGGTTAAGTATTATCCCTTCATGTTTTAGACTTAACCCCATTCCTTTATCACAACCTGATGGTTAAGTGTTCAGGTTTACTTAACCCTACGGTCTAGCCCAGCTAACATATCAAATTTGCTAAGTGTATTAGATTTTACTTAACCCCAACCTTTAGTCTAGTTAACATATTAACTTGGCTAAGTGTATTAACTTTACTTAACCCTTACAAGTCTCGTTTTGCTACCTTGAGTTTGGTTAAGTGTCTCTATGGACTTAGCACTCCCATTCTAGATTAATTGTGTTAAGTTGGTTAGGTGTTCCTATGGTCTTAACCCTCCCATTCTAGCTTAACTGTGTTAAGTTGGTTAAGTGTTCCTATGGACTTAACCCTCCCATTCTAGCTTAACTGTGTTAAGTTGGTTAAGTGTTCCTATGGACTTAACCCTCCCATTCTAGCTTAACTGTGTTAAGTGTCAGTCTGAACCTAACCCCACCCATTAGTCTAGTTTTCATGTTGAACTGGTTAAGTGTCTTAGTTAACTTAACCCTACCATTCTTGTTCTAGCTTTAACTAAATAAATTAAAGCCGCAACCACTCACATTAGACAGATATTATTGCGAATACTGGATGTGCTGGTTGGTTCCGGGCAGGTTTACATCGCAACTCAGTCTAACCCCGGGTTAGGTATATTTGTGTTTTCTAAGTTCAAAGGGTTTTGATTAGTTTTCAAATCAAGTTTTGAAAGTAACCATCCCGTCCGTCGGATCAGTTAGGGATAGCCAGGGAGAGCAGGAAACTTGTATTTTCCAAACCCAAGCCTAGACACTATCCTCTCTGTCACCCTATAACTTTCTGGTTTATTATTAAAAGAGATGTCGTTAATAAACCTTTAATTTGTCTAAATTCACATTTCCTCATTTAGGCCAGATTCTATAGGTAAATTATTCCTAATTTACTTATTTCCCAATTACTCTTTTAATGTAAATTGTCTACATTTATTTCTATGGCCCATTGTAACACCCCGCGAATTCTATAACTGTGAAATTAACAAATTAAAGTATAATTAATTTGAAATCAAAGAACTAAGGGAAACGGGATATGCCATTGCGTTCGTCTCGGAAAAATACGCGAAATAGAGTCCGAGTTTTCGAAAAACGGAGTCCGTATGAAGAAGATATGGCCTTCGGAAGTTTAAAATTCAAACAGAATAAAATAACTCAGAAAAATCAAGTTTAAAATTAAAAATGGGGCCCAATGGGCCAGGGCGGAAAAACACCGCCTGACGCACCCAGGTCGACCGGGCTGTCGATCTGGTCTAACCAGGTCGACAGGGCTGTCGACAGGGCTATCGACAGGCATGTCGACCTGGTCCAGAGCCAGGTCGAACCCAGTCTAACCTGGCTGGCCTATTCTATGTTGGTCGATTTTCTGTGGTCTGCTTTGTCATTAGGGCTAGGTGGCGGGCTCTAATTGGTCTCTCCTTAGGATGAATGGCTACGATCAATCCAAGCAACATCAATGGTCCTAATCAGTTTATAACCTCTATAAAAACAACCCTAGACTAACCCTAATCTATTCATTCAAAAATAAGAACAAAGCCGCCATGTTGCTGAGGAACGACTAGGGGTAGCCACCAATTGGAGAGAGGATTAGGAGGCAAATTATAAGGCATAAAGCAACTCAATCAAATCAAACCGCATCTTCAAATCCCTAAATTTGAGAATTCGCCTCACCATTGTAAGTAGAGTATTACTTTGGTATGAACAAATAACTGTGTTGATTTGTATACTTGGTTGTGGTGATAAATAATTCATAATTTGTGCGTTACTATGATTCTTATCGATTTGGAATATTGTATACGTTTGGATATTCTCGAATTATGTTATTCATTATAAAGAACTACATGCGGTAGTTCTATGCAAGTATACGTTTGGAATATTTCGCAAATTATGTAATCCATGTTGAAGCTACATGTATGTAGTTGATTAATTAAAATACATGCAAGTTTGGGGTTTTGCTACTATGCCATCATGATGTATATTTTTATGCATAAATCATTTTGTAAGTAATTGGAACAAGTTTGGTTAGTTCCTATGAAACTATGTTGAAATTTTGGCACCATAATCTATGTATTAAGTCATGCTTTTGTACTAGAAAACCTATTTGCAAACTTATGAATATGACTAGGCTATGATTGATATTTTGCATAATTAAGTCTATATTGTTTACAAGAATTATATGATGACATATGTGGTACATAGCTAGGTTAGGTTCAAAAATCCCTTTTTGCAAGTTTGCATGACTAAAGTAAAAATCATGATTTCATGTTAGAAATATTTATGCCATAGTTATGTGAACAAATTTAACTATACTTATGCCATGCTTATGTTTGACATTATGCCATGCTTATGTTTGACATTATGCCATGCTTATGTTAGAAATATTTATGCCATGCTTATGTTTGACATTATGACTAAATAAAAGCATAGGTTCATGTTGTAGTTATGACTATGTGTCAATAATGATACCCAATTTAGATTCTTATCTCAACTACATGTTCACATGCTTTGATTCATGTCACCTATGCTTTATGACCAAAGTATATGTCACTACTATGCAAGTACACCCGTTTCTATTTTGTATTTCCAACGTCATATTGCAAGTTCATGCGCTCACCTTCCCCTCTTTGTGTATGTAATCACGCTTTAAGCCTCCCCTTTTCGCATGGCTAAGTTGGGCTTTAAAAGGCTAAGCCCAACATATATATAATAAACGGACGTGTTAAACGGGAGAAAATAACGTTGGTTTAAGATTACTAATGAATGAAAATATAAAATAGAAGGGCCCAAATTCAAGTATGGGTTGGGCCCATGATTGGTGTAACCTTTACACCATTAACTTAATAATGGGCCGCAAATATTTACATATAAGAAAATAAAGAAGAAAGACAAAATATGTAAATGTAGAACATACGATGTGTTTAACCCGAGGTTGGATTGAGTTGTGATGTAAACCTGCCCGGAACCGCCTGGCTGTCCAGTAGTCACAACAATACCTATCCAATGTGGGAGGTTAAACATGGAGCCCAATAAGGACCCGAGGTTAGACTGAGTTGTGGCGTAAGACTGCCCGGAACCAACCGGCAACAGGCAGCCACAACAATACCTGTCTAATGTGAGAGGTCAAGGCTTTAATAAGACAATTAAGGCTGAGTAAGAATTGTTAGGATTAAGTGAACTAAAGACTTAATCAAAATGGAACATGCTAAACTAAACGGACCGGTGGGGGTTAGGTTAGAAAACCCTTAACCAACTTAGCATGTTGGCTAGAGATAGAAAACCTAGTAACGGGGGGCCCTTTTCAGCAGTAACCCTAGAAGGTGTATCAGGATACCCTGAAACTAGGCAGGGTGGGGCACGATTACTGGGCTGATTGTAAGAGGTCAAATCAACGGCGGTGGTGTAGCAGTGTAGGTTCTAACGGGGTGCGGGCGTGCACACACTCCGGCGCAGAAAAATAAGGCACTGGACACCAGTAGCATACCTGTGCATTCTAGGATTGTGTCGGGCCGCCACCACGGGACTTGATACACCCCATGGTGGGACCAGCATAGGTAACTACAACATCGGGGGCCGTAAGACACATGTAACTATGCGAATAGGAGCCGATCATCATAGAATGGATCACTTCACCCTGATTTTGGGGTGCCAGTTGGAAACTAGTTTATATGGGTTCAGAGATTAACATGGGGTACGATAGTATATTCGACCCTAGACAACTTAACCAAGTTATAGTGTTTTCCCACTTCTTGTTTATACTTATCATACCCAGTTCTTTATTCATAGACAAAATAGTACTAGACTTACTCAGGCTTTATGTCTGACTCTACTTTTCTTTCGTCTTCTTTTCTTCCGTTCCCCCCCCCCCCCCAGGTCCACAAGGAGGGAACACAGCAGCTTGACCAGCCTTATCATCCAGCTTGAAGAAGAGAAATGTATTGCTTGGTCCTTTTCGTTTTGAACTATGGCTTTGGAAAATCCACTAGGGGGCTTTTGCAGTTTATCTATGTTTTATTTATGCTTCTTTAAAAGATGTAATCAAGACAGATTATGAAAGTGTTATGTTATGTTTTTGGGAAAAGATGTAAGACAATTATGGTGATATTGTTGTAGCACGTATTTGCTTCTATGAAATAAAAGTTTGTTGTTTTTCCGCTGTTTACAAATATGTGTTCTTATATCTGTCTTGTATATCTGTGACTTATACTTATAAACCTCCACAAAAATTAGGGCATTCCCTTTGAGAGTGACCCTAACGGAGGTGGGGTGTTTCACTTGGTATCAGAGCATAGGTTTACCAGATAAGATAAAAAGTTTTGAAAAATTATTTTCAAAAAGGAAATTTAAAGAAGCATTTTTAAAGGAAAAAAATATTATTTTATTTTAAAAAGGCAAAGTCCACTCCCCAAAGCCATAGGTACTATCTCTTATCCTTCGTTTTGAATCTATCCTTTTTGTTTCAGCATGTCCGAAGATCTTAACTTTCCAGAAGGGGTGCCAATACCTGGTTGGTTTAGACGGTTCTTAGAAGCAAGAGCCACTCAGCCAGGTCCTACCATTCCTCCTCCCCCAGCTGCCGGAAATCATCCAGCTGCAGCGGCACCTTTTCCTCCACCTCCTCCTCAGGGAAACACGTTTGCTAAGATATGTAAAGATTTTAAAGCTATGGGAGGAAGGGATTTCCATGGAACCGAGTCCTTCGTGGCAGCTAGAAATTGGCTGAAAGAAACGGAGGACCTATTCATCATCTTTGAGGTAGAGGATAGACAAAAAGTACAATTGGCAGTGTGGCTATTGAAGGCCGAGGCTTCCTACTGGTGGGAAGTCACTAATGCTGAAAGACCAGTGGAGACATAGGGGGACTTTAGGGCAAGGTTTGAGACTAAATTTCTCTCAGATGCGGAAAGAAGTTTGCAGTTGGAAAAATTCTTATTTCTTAAGCAAGGGGACAAGACAGTCAGAGAGTATGTGAATCAGTTTGATGAGCTGGCTAGGTTTGGGCTTGACCTAGTCAACACCCCGCACAAGAAGGCTCTCCGTTTCGTTAAGGGGTTGAATGAGCCATTACACAGTTTGGCCATGACCCATATACCCATGGGAGCCACGTATGAAAGATTGGTGCAAATGGCATTGCTGAATGAAGAGGATAAGGGAAAGAAGGAGACAAAGGCAGAAAGCTCTCAAGGGAAGAAAGAGGGTCTGCAGCCCAAGAAGATAGAATTTAAGAAGGGCGGGAAAGGCAACAAAGAGAAGAGGAAGTGTAATTTCTATGGCAAAATGGGGCACTTAGTAAAGGACTGCCGGAAAAAGAAGGCCAAGGAAAATGGTGGGTGCTTTTCTTGCGGTGAGACAGGCCACAGGGCTAAGGACTGCCCAAAGAAACGAGGACAGGGGCAGAGGGCTGGATCCACCCCAGGGGCACAGGTTCATGTGCTGGAAGCGCCACCTCTGCAACAGCGAGGTATAAATACTTCTGTAGAAAGTGTAGTTTATCTTTATGGTCACCCCGTTCGCACTTTATTTGATTCTGGCGCATCACACTCCTTTATCTCGTCTGCTTTAGTAGAATCTCTGCACCTAAAAACTAGTATGGTAGAGGACCCCTTAATTGTTTCAAACCCAATTGGGGGCCTAGCTCATTTGTCTATGATCTGTTTGGGATTGAAAATTTCCATTCTAAGCGTAGAATTTCAATGTAGTGCCTTTGTTTTGGGCTTTTCGGGTTATGGTTTGATTTTGGGTATGGATTGGCTATCCAGTAATGGGGCCATCCTTGATTGTGAGAAAAGGGTTGTTAGGCTCCTAACCCAGCTCGGTAATACTTTGGAAATTTCTTGTAATCCCTCATCCGCGGTTATGCTTAGTTATCTTGAATCGCTAGATGCCTCTGTTGAAAATTTGCAATCAGTTAGAGTGGTCCGGGAATATCCGGATGTCTTCGAAGAGGTGAAGGGCTTGCCTCCGAAGCGGGAAATAGACTTCCGCATATATCTTGTAGATAATGCAAAGCCCGTTGCGTTGCCTGTTAGACACATGGCTCCACGAGAAAGGAAAGAGCTCAGTAAACAGATTAAAGAGCTTCTAGAAAAGGGGTTCATTAGGAGAAGCATTTCAGAATGGGGCGCTCCGGTAGTGTTCGCTACAAAGGCGGATGGTTCACTCCGTCTATGTGTTGACTATAGGGAGCTCAACAAGCTAACGAAAAAGAATAGGCACCCGCTCCCTAGAATTGACGATTTATTTGACCAGCTTTTAGGAGCGTCTGTTTTCTCCTAACTCGATTTAGCAACCGGTTTTCATCAGCTAAGGGTGGCTGAAGATAGCATCGATAAAACGGCGTTCAAAACCCCAGACGGCTTCTTTGAATGGCTTGTCATGCCTTTTGGCTTGACAAATGCACCTGCGTACTTCGTGGACCTGATGAGTAGGGTATTTAGAGATTTCCTCAACAAATTCGTAGTAGTCTTCGTAGATGATATCCTTATCTTCTCAAAGAATGAAGAGGAACATGCTCAGCACTTAAGGTGCACGAAAAGAACTACCCAACCCACGATCTTGAGTTAGCCGCCATCGTCTTTGCACTCAAGTCTTGGCGACACTATCTCCTAGGTGAGAAGTTCGAACTTTACATTGACCATAAATCGTTGAAATATCTTTTCTCGCAGAAGGATCTTAACTTGAGGCAACAAAGATGGATGGAGTTTCTTGCCTCGTACGATTTCGAAATCTCCTACACTCCGGGCAAAGGCAACGTAGTAGCAGACGCGTTGAGCCGAAAGAAATTGACCCTAAGCCCGTTGTTTGTTGAAAGACAAAGCCTAGAGTTTATAGCCAGCTTCGACTTTAGGCCCTCCTCCGATTTCGTACCAGGCTTGCTAGCATCTCTCGAAGTGCGCCCAACTTTAGTGGATTCAGTAGGGACAGCACAACGCGAAGACCCTCAGCTTGTGGAAATAATTGATAGGCTAATTAGGGGTGAGACTTCAAGTCACCTCAACAGATACTCCATCGACGATAAGGGGTTGCTAAGGCGAGAAGGAAGACTATGCGTCCCACAAGCAAAAGATTTAGTGAAGAAGGTTCTCGAGGAGGCACATCACTCCAAGATGACGATACACCCAGGCGGAGATAAATGTACAAAGACATAAAAAGGACTTTCTTCTGGAACGGCATGAAAAAGGACGTGGCAGAATTCGTTTCTAAGTGTATGGTGTGCCAACAGGTTAAGGCGGAACAGAAAAAGCCTGGCGGGCTGCTACATCCTCTGGAGGTCCCGCAGTGGAAGTGGGATAGCATCTCAATGGACTTCATCGATGGGCTGCCTAGGTCTAGGAGAGGCAACACTAGCATTTGGGTAATAGTGGATAGGCTTACTAAAAGCGCCCACTTTTTACCTGTCAAAAGTAAAAGGACTGCCTCATCCCTAGCATCACTTTACCTCAAGGAAATCGTTCGACTCCATGGAATACCATCTAGCATTGTTAGTGACCGAGACCCCATCTTCACCAGTGAGTTTTGGCGGAGTCTGCAAGAAGCAGTAGGAACGCAATTATGCTTGAGCACAGCCTATCATCCCCAAACCGACGGCCAAACAGAGAGAGTGAACAGAGTTTTGGAAGACCTCTTAAGACCATGCGTCCTTGACTTCGGAGGGACTTGGGAAGACCACCTTCCTTTGGTGGAATTTGCCTACAACAACAGTTATCAAGCAACCATCGGAATGGCGCCCTTCGAAGCTTTATATGGAAGACCGTGCCGATCGCCCACTTGTTGGTGGGAGTCTACTGATAAGCTCATACTTGGACCAGATATGATCCGAGAGACTTCAGAGAAAGTAGACTTAATACGAAGAAGGATGAAGACGGCCCAAGACAAACAAAAGTCCTATGCCGACAAGAGAAGGACCGACCTTGAATTTGAGGTTGGAGACAGAGTTTTTCTCAAGGTATCACCACTAAGAAACGTTGTTCGTTTTGGAACCACAGGAAAGCTAGCACCAAGGTTCGTAGGGCCATTCCCTATCATCGAGAAAATTGGGAAAATGGCCTATAGATTAGAGCTACCCGAGAAGTTGGCGGGAGTCCACAACGTTTTTCACGTTTCACACCTCCGAAAATGTCTACATGAGTCTGCTGAAGTGGTAGAGCCAAATATCCTCGAAGAGGCCGAAGTGGAACGCGAAGCAACCATAAGAAAAGTTCCAACACGCATATTAGGAACGGAAGTGAAGAAGCTACGCAACCGTGAAGTCAAGCTCGTCAAAGTTCAGTGGAGCGACGCCGAGGGAGACGCGACTTGGGAAACTGAAGCTAGAATCCGTACAGCCTACCCTTTTCTGTTCGAGGGTACATCCTTGATCTTTCCTTTTCCTTAAGTTGCGCTTTTATCTATCTTTTTAGGTATATTTCCTCGACCTCATCTTTTAGGTAGAAACCCTTTGGATGGAAACATGTAATTGAAACATGTTATGTATGATGGTTGCAAGTGGTTGCAAGTGATTGTTAGTGGTTGCTCGTGGTTGCATATACACACACAATCTAGGGTTTAGATCGGCTCAGTCACTTCATATTGCATATGCATATATGTTTACATTCGTATATGGTTGAACATTAATGTGTTGTCATATTGATGTTGCATTTGTATGAATGATTGTGCACTCATATAGAATCAAGAATAGGAAAATTTGCATACATAATGGATTCATGGCACTTACATAATTCGCATTAAGGAGGTCAACTGAATCAGTAGACCGCCTGATTTTGCATTAGATAAGTACATGTACACACACACTTCGCATATGTTCATGAAGCATTAGAAGTCTTTTAAGGACAATGGATACTCGTGTTTGATGAATGAGTAGATGGATGATTGGATGTTAGGATATACATTCCTCCTAACTTGAAGATTTCGGGGACGAAATCCTTTTAAGTGGGGGAGAATGTAACACCCCGCGAATTCTATAACTGTGAAATTAACAAATTAAAGTATAATTAATTTTAAATCAAAGAACTAAGGGAAACGGGATACGCCATTGCGTTCGTCTCGGAAAAATACGCGAAATAGAGTCCGAGTTTTCGAAAAACGGAGTCCGTATGAAGAAGATATGGCCTTCGGAAGTTTAAAATTCAAACAGAATAAAATAACTCAGAAAAATCAAGTTTAAAATTAAAAATGGGGCCCAATGGGCCAGGGCAGAAAAACACCTGCCTGACGCACCCAGGTCGACTGGGCTGTCGATCTGGTCTAACCAGGTCGACAGGGCTGTCGACAGGGCTGTCGACAGGCATGTCGACCTGGTCCAGAGCCAGGTCGAACCCAGTCTAACCTGGCTGGCCTATTCTATGTTGGTCGATTTTCTGTGGTCTGCTTTGTCATTAGGGCTAGGTGGCGGGCTCTAATTGGTCTCTCCTTAGGATGAATGGCTACGATCAATCCAAGCAACATCAATGGTCCTAATCAGTTTATAACCTCTATAAAAACAACCCTAGACTAACCCTAATCTATTCATTCAAAAATAAGAACAAAGCCGCCATGTTGCTGAGGAACGACTAGGGGTAGCCACCAATTGGAGAGAGGATTAGGAGGCAAATTCTAAGGCATAAAGCAACTCAATCAAATCAAACCGCATCTTCAAATCCCTAAATTTGAGAATTCGCCTCACCATTGTAAGTAGAGTATTACTTTGGTATGAACAAATAACTGTGTTGATTTGTATACTTGATTGTGGTGATAAATAATTCATAATTTGTGCGTTACTATGATTCTTATCGATTTGGAATATTGTATACATTTGGATATTCTCGAATTATGTTATTCATTATAAAGAACTACATGCGGTAGTTCTATGCAAGTATACGTTTGGAATATTTCGCAAATTATGTAATCCATGTTGAAGCTACATGTATGTAGTTGATTAATTAAAATACATGCAAGTTTGGGGTTTTGCTACTATGCCATCATGATGTATATTTTTATGCATAAATCATTTTGTAAGTAATTGGAACAAGTTTGGTTAGTTCCTATGAAACTATGTTGAAATTTTGGCACCATAATCTATGTATTAAGTCATGCTTTTGTACTAGAAAACCTATTTGCAAACTTATGAATATGACTAGGCTATGATTGATATTTTGCATAATTAAGTCTATATTGTTTACAAGAATTATATGATGACATATGTGGTACATAGCTAGGTTAGGTTCAAAAATCCCTTTTTGCAAGTTTGCATGACTAAAGTAAAAATCATGATTTCATGTTAGAAATATTTATGCCATAGTTATGTGAACAAATTTAACTATACTTATGCCATGCTTATGTTTGACATTATGCCATGCTTATGTTTGACATTATGCCATGCTTATGTTAGAAATATTTATGCCATGCTTATGTTTGACATTATGACTAAATAAAAGCATAGGTTCATGTTGTAGTTATGACTATATGTCAATAATGATACCCAATTTAGATTCTTATCTCAACTACAAGTTCACATGCTTTGATTCATGTCACCTATGCTTTATGACCAAAGTATATGTCACTACTATGCAAGTACACCCGTTTCTATTTTGTATTTCCAACGTCATATTGCAAGTTCATGCGCTCACCTTCCCCTCTTTGTGTATGTAATCACGCTTTAAGCCTCCCCTTTTCGCATGGCTAAGTTGGGCTTTAAAAGGCTAAGCCCAACATATATATAATAAACGGACGTGTTAAACGGGGGAATATAACGTTGGTTTAAGATTACTAATGAATGAAAATATAAAATAGAAGGGCCCAAATTCAAGTATGGGTTGGGCCCATGATTGGTGTAACCTTTACACCATTAACTTAATAATGGGCCGCAAATATTTACATATAAGAAAATAAAGAAGAAAGACAAAATATGTAAATGTAGAACATACGATGTGTTTAACCCGAGGTTGGATTGAGTTGTGATGTAAACCTGCCCGGAACCGCCCGGCTGTCCAGTAGTCACAAGAATACCTATCCAATGTGGGAGGTTAAACATGGAGCCCAATAAGGACGCGAGGTTAGACTGAGTTGTGGCGTAAGACTGCCCGGAACCAACCGACAACAGGCAGCCACAACAATACCTGTCTAATGTGAGAGGTCAAGGCTTTAATAAGACAATTAAGGCTGAGTCAGGATTGTTAGGATTAAGTGAACTAAAGACTTAATCAAAATGGAACATGCTAAACTAAACGGACTGGTGGGGGTTAGGTTAGAAAACCCTTAACCAACTTAGCATGTTGGCTAGAGATAGAAAACCTAGTAACGGGGGACCCTTTTCAGCAGTAACCCTAGAAGGTGTATCAGGATACCCTGAAACTAGGCAGGGTGGGGCACGATTACTGGGCTGATTGTAAGAGGTCAAATCGACGGCGGTGGTGTAGCAGTGTAGGTTCTAACGGGGTGCGGGCGTGCACACACTCCGGCGCAGAAAAATAAGGCACTGGACACCAGTAGTGTAACACCCCGCCTCCGCTAGGGTCACTCGCAAAGGAATGCACTAGCTTTAGAGGGGCATTATTGGTAAACATGCACAGAAATATCACAAGACAGAACATATATAAATAGCGGAAGTAAAATCAAACTTTCATAACATGAATAAATAAGGTCTAAAGCCTTTTACATCAGAGTACATCAAAACCTGTCTTGCAATAATAAAGAAGCATAAAAACTTTTTCATAAATTATTCCCCAAGTAAAAACAGTAAAGTAGCCATAGCCAAGAGAAGTCCAAGCCATCCATGATGACCTTCAGGTAGAAGAAGTCCGAACTAAACAGCATTGTTTCCTCCCTGTAACCTGGGGGGGGGGGGAAACGGAAGAAAAGAGGCGAAACAAAACGGGTCAGTCAAAAAGACTGAGTAAGTCCTATCTACTTCCAGTATAAAAACAGGTAAAGGTAACATGACATGCATAAACTGAAAGTAAACATAAGGATAACTACAAGACAGATAAACCAGGATGGCCGGTTGAACTACTGTGGCAAGGTAAACCAAGGTATCATGATAAACTGCGGTGTTATGATAAGTCAAGGTATCACATCGTCAGATTTCTAACGAGTACATTATCCCAAGGTATCTAGTCCTAACATGTATATTTGCTCTGCACCTCTCGTACTAGTATCCCTACCCGCGCCATGAACGTCCCTTGCTCAAAGTCGTGTAATGGTCCATGTCAACCTAATATATCACAGGTTACTCACATCATATGTTTCTTTTCATGTATATAAGTTCAGTCCTTTGCCGTACCTCGTACGGGCTTCCCCATGTCGTATTATCCTTGAAGTCGTTTGGACAGTCACCCTTGTTCTAGCTAGGTTCTTCCATATGAATCATCGTTTGAACTATTAGGACTTACGCCACCTAGCACCACTAGGGATTACGCTTACCTATTGCACGCTTTCGTATTTCGGTCTGGGTTAAACCACCTAGGCCACTAGGGATTACGCTAACCCTCAACCGCGCCCCTTTTCCCACGCATTCATCGTGAATCGTTTTTCTATAACTGGATGCACATGTATCACATCGCGCTATCCGAGTCCTGTCACCGGCCAAAACAAGAAATACAGGACTCGGTCGGGAGCTTTAGATTTATCTGCCGATGCAGATACTAAGGTCTGCTTTTCTACACGTGGCTATGGTCCCACGAGACCCCTCCCTCAACTAGTGAAAGGCAACACAAGAGAAAATCTTGCATGAGAACTACACTCCGGCCAGCCCACATCCTACGGCCTACCTCACCCATAATTAGATAGCAATTATGGTCTGTTGGGTGTTCCCTGCCTTTCCGTACGTACACGCTTGACTAAAGATGGTAGATGATCGACGAACTTGCTATCTCGGGCACCTTATGTATTCGCCGACTCACTGCTATCCACCCCAGTCTTTAGGTCGCTCGCATAGCAACCAAGGCATATTCTTGGTTCTTCTACCGCAGACCTCAACCTCTCGTGAGCCTAGTATAATGACCTGGCAGCTCACAGAGGGATCCCAAGAATATCCTCACGTTCCCCGAAGCCGCTGCTTCGTTACCCAGTTCGTTGGAGCCTTTATCTGAATCAGATAGCCTGCTCCTACGCGTATACTTAAACGATGACCTACCGTATCGGGTTACTCATCTATCTAAGAAGTGGTCCAGATTTCCTTGACTAAGAATTATTACTTAGTTTCCCTTAACTAAGGTTTACCACTTAGCCTTATTTCCGTTATCCTTGTTAACTATGGTTATTTACCTAATCCTCCGAATTAGGGTTTATCTAATGGGTTAAGTGTCACTTAAGTTCACAACTTAACCCGTCTACAAAACATGTTGAAACTGGCTAAGTATCCAAGTCCAAGACTTAACCCTACAGACCATGTGTCAAGTTGGTTAAGTATATCAAGAAATCCATGACTTAACCTCGTCTAATTATCATTTTAGATTGGTTAAGTATATATTAATTTGACCCCATCAGATTACCGAGTCAAATCGGTCAAGCGTATTCGAAACGATTCGTGACTTAGCCTTATCATGTTTTCACGTTAGGTTGGTTAAGTATAGGTTAACTTAACCTCATCAAATTAACAAGTTAGATTGGTTAAGTATAGGTCACTTAACTTCATCAAATCATCGTGTTAAATTAGTCAAGTGTTTAACTTAACCCCATTAAATTACCAAGTTAAGTCGGTTAAGTATGGGTTACTTGACCTCATTGAATTATCAAGTTTAAATTGGTTAAGTGTTTAACTTAACCCTATCGAATTACCGTGTTTAGATTAGTTAAGCCTAATCTTAACCCCATCTATTAACTGTATTATACGGTTAAGTGTCATTAAGAAAATTTACTTAACCTTATCACGTTATCGTGTTGGATTGATTAAGTGTTGGTTAACTTAATCCCGTCCACTAGTCGTATAAAAAATGGTCAAGTGTCATTAGGCAAATCAAGTTACTTAACCTACCCAAGCTTATCATGTTTTGTTAAGTATCATTAGCCTAATCAAATTACTTAACCCATTTGTCCATATCATATTTGGTTAAGCCTCATTAATCAAATTAACTTAACCCTATTATGTGGCATTAATTTAATTAATGCACCCTCAACCTCTCACATTAGACCTTGTTGTGGTTACTAGTTAAGCCGGGCGGGTCCGGGTAGATTTACACCACAACTTAGTCTAACCTCGGGTCTTAAGCGCGACATGACCAACTTCTCACATTGGGTCCTATTGTTTGCAACTACTAGTTAGGCCGGTCGGTTCCGGGTAGTTTTACGTTGCAAACTCAACCCAACCTCGAGTTGGCCACACTCATATTATCTAAGTTCATCGTGTTTCCAAAACATGTTACAAGATTTTTGAGCATTTGGGTAGATCTAACTTAATAGGTAAATTCCCAAAGGGTAGACCTAACTTAATAGGTAAATTCCCAAGCTCATGTTTTTATGCATACTTACATGTCATCTTCCATGTTATCCTTCAAGTCACATTTTCAAGTATAAACACATGTCATATTCAAGTTAAGATTTTGCGACATGTTCATGTTTATCTAACTACCCAAAATCGTGTTTTCCCAACGCAAGCAAAGCGAGTCAACATAGTAAGGATGCTATGCCACATATTGGTCTCAAAACATGCATGATGCCAAAAAGGGCTTGGCTTCCACATGCATAACATCATAAAGAAATTGACCATGAACATGCATAGTGTCATAAGGTAATTTGGCCACAAACATGCATATTATCACGAAAAGGGCTTGGCCATAAACATGCATAATCTCATAAAAGACTTGGCCACAAACTTACATGATAGCATAAAGGGGTTTGGGTTCATAAACATGCATAAGCCCCAAAATCTAGTCTTAGCCAAGGTTTCACAAGTAAAATGGTTCCTAAAGGTTCATGCTAGCATTTCATGCATAAAGATCCAAACTTGCAAGTTAAGCTAGGTTATGCATAGCATGAGAGGCATGATTAAGTCACTCACATGGCCTAAGATCATAAACATGAACACAAGAGGCAAGGTAAGGTTCATATATGTTCGCATAATCATGTTTAGCCTCATTTTATCCCATGTCAACATTAAAATACCGTTTTGACCCAAAAGTAGCTAGAACTTACATAGGCAAGGCTTAGGAGAGGGATCATGCATCATTTTGACAAAGAAAGGTGGCTCCTTTGATGAAGATCCGTCATGAAACTCGCATAACAACGTTGATTTGGCCTCCATTTGGTGTAGCAAGCTTGCATCTTTTGATTTGAACTTGATTTGAATGCATAGGCTCTAGGGGTTTGAGATGGAGGCCATGAGAGTAGAAATTTGGCCATAGTTTAGTTACATGAGTGAATAATGAGGGTTTAGGGGTAGGTTTAGGGTCTTTTTATAGAGACTAGGATAGTTTTAGGCCCTTAGATTAACCCTAGGACCAACCAGAACCGTCAGATTTCAAACCAGGCCCAAAAACCTAGCCAAGATAGCAAATAGGTGCACCAGATCAAAATCAGCCGACAGGGCAAGTCGACAGCCCTGTCGACATGCATGTCGACATGCCTGTCGACATGCCTGTCGACATGCCTGTCGACTTGTCTGGGCGGGAATTTTCCCGCCTGGCCCCATTTCTGCACGTTTCGAAATTCAAATTTTCCGAAAACTTCTTTGGGCCTTAACCGGGTCATACGGACTCCGATTTTCGAAAACTCGGACTCTATTTCGTGTATTTTTCCGAGACGAACGCAATGGCATAGCCCGTTTTACTTGATTCAGAATTTAAAATTAAATTCTGCCTTGATTCTCGTTTTAACATGTTATTGAAATACGGGTTGTTACAAGTAGCATACCTGTGCATTCTAGGATTGTGTCGGGCCGCCACCACGGGACTTGATACACCCCATGGTGGGACCAGCATAGGTAACTACAACATCGGTGGCCGTAAGACACATGTAACTATGCGAATAGGAGCCGATCATCATAGAATGGATCACTTCACCCTGATTTTGGGGTGCCAGTTGGAAACTAGTTTATATGGGTTCAGAGATTAACATGTGGTACGATAGTATATTCGACCCTAGACAACTTAACCAAGTTATAGTGTTTTTCCACTTCTTGTTTATACTTATCATACCCAGTTCTTTATTCATAGACAAAATAGTACTAGACTTACTCAGGCTTTATGTCCAACTCTACTTTTCTTTCGTCTTCTTTTCTTCCGTTCCCCCCCCCCCCAGGTCCACAGGGAGGGAACACAGCAGCTTGACTAGCCTTATCATCCATCTTGAAGAAGAGAAATGTATTGCTTGGTCCTTTTCGTTTTGAACTATGGCTTTGGAAAATCCACTAGGGGGCTTTTGCAGTTTATCTATGTTTTATTTATGCTTCTTTAAAAGATGTAATCAAGACAGATTATGAAAGTGTTATGTTATGTTTTTGGGAAAAGATGTAAGACAATTATGGTGATATTGTTGTAGCACGTATTTGCTTCTATGAAATAAAAGTTTGTTGTTTTTCCGCTGTTTACAAATATGTGTTCTTATATCTGTCTTGTATATCTGTGACTTATACTTATAAACCTCCACCAAAATTAGGGCATTCCCTTTGAGAGTGACCCTAACGGAGGTGGGGTGTTTCACTTGGTATCAGAGCTTAGGTTTACCAGATAAGATAAAAAGTTTTGAAAAATTATTTTCAAAAAGGAAATTTAAAGAAGCATTTTTAAAGGAAAAAAATATTATTTTATTTTAAAAAGGCAAAGTCCACTCCCCAAAGCCATAGGTACTATCTCTTATCCTTCGTTTTGAATCTATCCTTTTTGTTTCAGCATGTCCGAAGATCTTAACTTGCCAGAAGGGTTGCCAATACCTGGTTGGTTTAGACGGTTCTTAGAAGCAAGAGCCACTCAGCCAGGTCCTACCATTCCTCCTCCCCCAGCTGCCGGAAATCATCCAGCTGCAGCGACACCTTTTCCTCCACCTCCTCCTCGGGGAAACACGTTTGCTAAGATATGTAAAGATTTTAAAGCTATGGGAGGAAGGGATTTCCATGGAACTGAGTCCTTCGTGGCAGCTAGAAATTGGCTGAAAGAAACGGAGGACCTATTCATCATCTTTGAGGTAGAGGATAGACAAAAGGTACAATTGGCAGTGTGGCTATTGAAGGCCGAGGCTTCCTACTGGTGGGAAGTCACTAATGCTGAAAGACCAGTGGAGACATGGGGGGACTTTAGGGCAAGGTTTGAGACTAAATTTCTCTCAGATGCGGAAAGAAGTTTGCAGTTGGAAAAAATCTTATTTCTTAAGCAAGGGGACAAGACAGTCAGAGAGTATGTGAATCAGTTCGATGAGCTGGCTAGGTTTGGGCTTGACCTAGTCAACACCCCGCACAAGAAGGCTCTCCGTTTCGTTAAGGGGTTGAATGAGCCATTACATAGTTTGGCCATGACCCATATACCCATGGGAGCCACGTATGAAAGATTGGTGCAAATGGCATTGCTGAATGAAGAGGATAAGGGAAAGAAGGAGACAAAGGCAGAAAGCTCTCAAGGGAAGAAAAAGGGTCTGCAGCCCAAGAAGACAGACTTTAAGAAGGGCGGGAAAGGCAACAAAGAGAAGAGGAAGTGTAATTTCTGTGGCAAAATGGGGCACTTAGTAAAGGACTGCCGGAAAAAGAAGGCCAAGGAAAACGGTGGGTGCTTTTCTTGCGGTGAGACAGGCCACAGGGCTAAGGACTGCCCAAAGAAACGAGGACAGGGGCAGAGGGCTGGATCCACCCCAGGGGCACAGGTTCATGTGCTGGAAGCGCCACCTCTGCAACAGCGAGGTATAAATACTTCTGTAGAAAGTGTAGTTTATCTTTATGGTCACCCCGTTCGCACTTTATTTGATTCTGGCGCATCACACTCCTTTATCTCGTCTGCTTTAGTAGAATCTCTGCACCTAAAAACTAGTATGGTAGAGGACCCCTTAATTGTTTCAAACCCAATTGGGGGCCCAGCTCATTTGTCTATGATCTGTTTGGGATTGAAAATTTCCATTCTAAGCGTAGAATTTCAATGTAGTGCCTTTGTTTTGGGCTTTTCGGGTTATGGTTTGATTTTGGGTATGGATTGGCTATCCAGTAATGGGGCCATCCTTGATTGTGAGAAAAGGGTTGTTAGGCTCCTAACCCAGCTCGGTAATACTTTGGAAATTTCTTGTAATCCCTCATCCGCGGTTATGCTTAGTTATCTTGAATCGCTAGATGCCTCTGTTGAAAATTTGCAATCAGTTAGAGTGGTCCGGGAATATCCGGATGTCTTCGAAGAGGTGAAGGGCTTGCCTCCGAAGCGGGAAATAGACTTCCGCATATATCTTGTAGATAATGCAAAGCCCGTTGCGTTGCCTGTTAGACACATGGCTCCACGAGAAAGGAAAGAGCTCAGTAAACAGATTAAAGAGCTTCTAGAAAAGGGGTTCATTAGGAGAAGCATTTCAGAATGGGGCGCTCCGGTAGTGTTCGCTACAAAGGCGGATGGTTCACTCCGTCTATGTGTTGACTATAGGGAGCTCAACAAGCTAACGAAAAAGAATAGGCACCCGCTCCCTAGAATTGACGATTTATTTGACCAGCTTTTAGGAGCGTCTGTTTTCTCCCAACTCGATTTAGCAACCGGTTTTCATCAGCTAAGGGTGGCTGAAGATAGCATCGATAAAACGGCGTTCAGAACCCCAGACGGCTTCTTTGAATGGCTTGTCATGCCTTTCGGCTTGACAAATGCACCTGCGTACTTCGTGGACCTGATGAGTAGGGTATTTAGAGATTTCCTCAACAAATTCGTAGTAGTCTTCGTAGATGATATCCTTATCTTCTCAAAGAATGAAGAGGAACATGCTCAGCACTTAAGGTGCACGAAAAGAACTACCCAACCCACGATCTTGAGTTAGCCGCCATCGTCTTTGCACTCAAGTCTTGGCGACACTATCTCCTAGGTGAGAAGTTCGAACTTTACATTGACCATAAATCGTTGAAATATCTTTTCTCGCAGAAGGATCTTAACTTGAGGCAACAAAGATGGATGGAGTTTCTTGCCTCGTACGATTTCGAAATCTCCTACACTCCGGGCAAAGGCAACGTAGTAGCAGACGCGTTGAGCCGAAAGAAATTGACCCTAAGCCCGTTGTTTGTTGAAAGACAAAGCCTAGAGTTTATAGCCAGCTTCGACTTTAGGCCCTCCTCCGATTTCGTACCAGGCTTGCTAGCATCTCTCGAAGTGCGCCCAACTTTAGTGGATTCAGTAGGGACAGCACAACGCGAAGACCCTCAGCTTGTGGAAATAATTGATAGGCTAATTAGGGGTGAGACTTCAAGTCACCTCAACAGATACTCCATCGACGATAAGGGGTTGCTAAGGCGAGACGGAAGACTATGCGTCCCACAAGCAAAAGATTTAGTGAAGAAGGTTCTCGAGGAGGCACATCACTCCAAGATGACGATACACCCAGGCGGAGATAAAATGTACAAAGACATAAAAAGGACTTTCTTCTGGAACGGCATGAAAAAGGACGTGGCAGAATTCGTTTCTAAGTGTATGGTGTGCCAACAGGTTAAGGCGGAACAGAAAAAGCCTGGCGGGCTGCTACATCCTCTGGAGGTCCCGCAGTGGAAGTGGGATAGCATCTCAATGGACTTCATCGATGGGCTGCCTAGGTCTAGGAGAGGCAACACTAGCATTTGGGTAATAGTGGATAGGCTTACTAAAAGCGCCCACTTTTTACCTGTCAAAAGTAAAAGGACTGCCTCATCCCTAGCATCACTTTACCTCAAGGAAATCGTTCGACTCCATGGAATACCATCTAGCATTGTTAGTGACCGAGACCCCATCTTCACCAGTGAGTTTTGGCGGAGTCTGCAAGAAGCAGTAGGAACGCAGTTATGCTTGAGCACAGCCTATCATCCCCAAACCGACGGCCAAACAGAGAGAGTGAACAGAGTTTTGGAAGACCTCTTAAGACTATGCGTCCTTGACTTCGGAGGGACTTGGGAAGACCACCTTCCTTTGGTGGAATTTGCCTACAACAATAGTTATCAAGCAACCATCGGAATGGCGCCCTTCGAAGCTTTATATGGAAGACCGTGCCGATCGCCCACTTGTTGGTGGGAGTCTACTGATAAGCTCATACTTGGACCAGATATGATCCGAGAGACTTCAGAGAAAGTAGACTTAATACGAAGAAGGATGAAGACGGCCCAAGACAGACAAAAGTCCTATGCCGACAAGAGAAGGACCGACCTTGAATTTGAGGTTTGAGACAGAGTTTTTCTCAAGGTATCACCACTAAGAAACGTTGTTCGTTTTGGAACAACAGGAAAGCTAGCACCAAGGTTCGTAGGGCCATTCCCTATCATCGAGAAAATTGGGAAAATGGCCTATAGATTAGAGCTACCCGAGAAGTTGGCGGGAGTCCACAACGTTTTTCACGTTTCACACCTCCGAAAATGTCTACATGAGTCTGCTGAAGTGGTAGAGCCAAATATCCTCGAAGAGGCCGAAGTGGAACGCGAAGCAACCATAAGAAAAGTTCCAACACGCATATTAGGAACGGAAGTGAAGAAGCTACGCAACCGTGAAGTCAAGCTCGTCAAAGTTCAGTGGAGCGACGCCGAGGGAGACGCGACTTGGGAAACTGAAGCTAGAATCCGTACAGCCTACCCTTTTCTGTTCGAGGGTACATCCTTGATCTTTCCTTTTCCTTAAGTTGCGCTTTTATCTATCTTTTTAGGTATATTTCCTCGACCTCATCTTTTAGGTAGAAACCCTTTGGATGGAAACATGTAATTGGAACATGTTATGTATGATGGTTGCAAGTGGTTGCAAGTGATTGTTAGTGGTTGCTCGTGGTTGCATATACACACACAATCTAGGGTTTAGATCGGCTCAGTCACTTCATATTGCATATGCATATATGTTTACATTCGTATATGGTTGAACATTAATGTGTTTTCATATGGATGTTGCATTTGTATGAATGATTGTGCACTCATATAGAATCAAGAATAGGAAAATTTGCATACATAATGGATTCATGGCACTTACATAATTCGCATTAAGGAGGTCAACTGAATCAGTAGACCGCCTGATTTTGCATTAGATAAGTACATGTACACACACACTTCGCATATGTTCATGAAGCATTAGAAGTCTTTTAAGGACAATGGATACTCGTGTTTGATGAATGAGTAGATGGATGATTGGATGTTAGGATATACATTCCTCCTAACTTGAAGATTTCGGGGACGAAATCCTTTTAAGTGGGGGAGAATGTAACACCCCGCGAATTCTATAACTGTGAAATTAACAAATTAAAGTATAATTAATTTGAAATCAAAGAACTAAGGGAAACGGGATACGCAATTGCGTTCGTCTCGGAAAAATACGCGAAATAGAGTCTGAGTTTTCGAAAAACGGAGTCCGTATGAAGAAGATATGGCCTTCGGAAGTTTAAAATTCAAACAGAATAAAATAACTCAGAAAAATCAAGTTTAAAATTAAAAATGGGGCCCAATGGGCCAGGGCGGAAAAACACCCGCCTGACGCACCCAGGACGACTGGGCTGTCGATCTGGTCTAACCAGGTCGACAGGGCTGTCGACAGGGCTGTCGACAGGCATGTCGACCTGGTCCAGAGCCAGGTCGAACCCAGTCTAACCTGGCTGGCCTATTCTATGTTGGTCGATTTTCTGTGGTCTGCTTTGTCATTAGGGCTAGGTGGCGGGCTCTAATTGGCCTCTCCTTAGGATGAATGGCTACGATCAATCCAAGCAACATCAATGGTCCTAATCAGTTTATAACCTCTATAAAAACAACCCTAGACTAACCCTAATCTATTTATTCAAAAATAAGAACAAAGCCGCCATGTTGCTGAGGAACGACTAGGGGTAGCCACCAATTGGAGAGAGGATTAGGAGGCAAATTCTAAGGCATAAAGCAACTCAATCAAATCAAACCGCATCTTCAAATCCCTAAATTTGAGAATTCGCCTCACCATTGTAAGTAGAGTATTACTTTGGTATGAACAAATAACTGTGTTGATTTGTATACTTGGTTGTGGTGATAAATAATTCATAATTTGTGCGTTACTATGATTCTTATTGATTTGGAATATTGTATACGTTTGGATATTCTCGAATTATGTTATTCATTATAAAGAACTACATGCGGTAGTTCTATGCAAGTATACGTTTGGAATATTTCGCAAATTATGTAATCCATGTTGAAGCTACATGTATGTAGTTGATTAATTAAAATACATGCAAGTTTGGGGTTTTGCTACTATGCCATCATGATGTATATTTTTATGCATAAATCATTTTGTAAGTAATTGGAACAAGTTTGGTTAGTTCCTATGAAACTATGTTGAAATTTTGGCACCATAATCTATGTATTAAGTCATGCTTTTGTACTAGAAAACCTATTTGCAAACTTATGAATATGACTAGGCTATGATTGATATTTTGCATAATTAAGTCTATATTGTTTACAAGAATTATATGATGACATATGTGGTACATAGCTAGGTTAGGTTCAAAAATCCCTTTTTGCAAGTTTGCATGACTAAAGTAAAAATCATGATTTCATGTTAGAAATATTTATGCCATAGTTATGTGAACAAATTTAACTATACTTATGCCATGCTTATGTTTGACATTATGCCATGCTTATGTTAGAAATATTTATGCCATGCTTATGTTTGACATTATAACTAAATAAAAGCATAGGTTCATGTTGTAGTTATGACTATGTGTCAATAATGATACCCAATTTAGATTCTTATCTCAACTACAAGTTCACATGCTTTGATTCATGTCACCTATGCTTTATGACCAAAGTATATGTCACTACTATGCAAGTACACCCGTTTCTATTTTGTATTTCCAACGTCACATTGCAAGTTCATGCGCTCACCTTCCCCTCTTTGTGTATGTAATCACGCTTTAAGCCTCCCCTTTTCGCATGGCTAAGTTGGGTTTTAAAAGGCTAAGCCCAACATATATATAATAAACGGACGTGTTAAACGGGGGAAAATAACGTTGGTTTAAGATTACTAATGAATGAAAATATAAAATAGAAGGGCCCAAATTCAAGTATGGGTTGGGCCCATGATTGGTGTAACCTTTACACCATTAACTTAATAATGGGCCGCAAATATTTACATATAAGAAAATAAAGAAGAAAGACAAAATATGTAAATGTAGAACATACGATGTGTTTAACCCGAGGTTGGATTGAGTTGTGATGTAAACCTGCCCGGAACCGCCCGGCTGTCCAGTAGTCACAACAATACCTATCCAATGTGGGAGGTTAAACATGGAGCCCAATAAGGACCCGAGGTTAGACTGAGTTGTGGCGTAAGACTGCCCGGAACCAACCGGCAACAGGCAGCCACAACAATACATGTCTAATGTGAGTGGTCAAGGCTTTAATAAGACAATTAAGGCTGAGTCAGGATTGTTAGGATTAAGTGAACTAAAGACTTAATCAAAATGGAACATGCTAAACTAAACGGACTGGTGGGGGTTAGGTTAGAAAACCCTTAACCAACTTAGCATGTTGGCTAGAGATAGAAAACCTAGTAACGGGGGACCCTTTTCAGCAGTAACCCTAGAAGGTGTATCAGGATACCCTGAAACTAGGCAGGGTGGGGCACGATTACTGGGCTGATTGTAAGAGGTCAAATCGACGGCGGTGGTGTAGCAGTGTAGGTTCTAACGGGGTGCGGGCGTGCACACACTCCGGCGCAGAAAAATAAGGCACTGGACACCAGTAGCATACCTGTGCATTCTAGGATTGTGTCGGGCCGCCACCACGGGACTTGATACACCCCATGGTGGGACCAGCATAGGTAACTACAACATCGGGGGCCGTAAGACACATGTAACTATGCGAATAGGAGCCGATCATCATAGAATGGATCACTTCACCCTGATTTTGGGGTGCCAGTTGGAAACTAGTTTATATGGGTTCAGAGATTAACATGGGGTACGATAGTATATTCGACCCTAGACAACTTAACCAAGTTATAGTGTTTTTCCACTTCTTGTTTATACTTATCATACCCAGTTCTTTATTCATAGACAAAATAGTACTAGACTTACTCAGGCTTTATGTCTGACTCTACTTTTCTTTCGTCTTCTTTTCTTCCGTTCCCCCCCCCCAGGTCCACAGGGAGGGAACACAACAGCTTGACCAGCCTTATCATCCAGCTTGAAGAAGAGAAATGTATTGCTTGGTCCTTTTCGTTTTGAACTATGGCATTGGAAAATCCACTAGGGGGCTTTTGCAGTTTATCTATGTTTTATTTATGCTTCTTTAAAAGATGTAATCAAGACAGATTATGAAAGTGTTATGTTATGTTTTTGGGAAAAGATGTAAGACAATTATGGTGATATTGTTGTAGCACGTATTTGCTTCTATGAAATAAAAGTTTGTTGTTTTTCCGCTGTTTACAAATATGTGTTCTTATATCTGTCTTGTATATCTGTGACTTATACTTATAAACCTCCACCAAAATTAGGGCATTCCCTTTGAGAGTGACCCTAACGGAGGTGGGGTGTTTCACCCATTTCCCTTCCTAAAGCAAAAATGGTATGTAAACTATACCAAATTAAGTGTCACTAACCATGATTTTTCTAAACCTGACAGTTATTCCCAATTATGGCCAATTTCACATTTACGCCAATATACTTACCGTGCCAAATTAGCTAATCCAATTCCGATTCAACATTCTAATTCACGTCAAACTAGACTTATTACTCTAGTTCACTATTCATGTAAATGCTAGATTTACATGTCAATACTAGATTCAAATTACACATCTTATAATTCATGTCAAATTTATCCAATTTGCATTTCTATGAACATGCCATAATACATGTTCCCAATTTAAGCCAATTTCCAAGTTAAACTACGTTTTTAGTAAATTTCATATTTTTCCCAAACCGCATTCCCACCGTTCGTATAATCATGATTCATTCCAGATTATAAATAAAGCTAGCTTCGTAGAAAATAGGGAATGAACCAAATATGCTATGCAAAAGATGGACATACTAACTGGCATAAAAAGGGTTGAATAACGACGTCGGTTCAAGAACATGGGTAGACCTAACTTAATAGGTAAATTCCCAAGGTCTAAAACCAAAGATATCCAAGAATAGACAGAATAGATAATCGGGTTTAGACCCGATTTCATAGTCACAAAACTTAAGCAACACTTTCCTAGTCATGAATCACAGGTGTTTAATCACAGATGTCCTTGTTATGTCATAGGCCATAGTTTATATTTCCTAATCAATGGCATAGGCTTAGTCAAGGAAATAATCCTCATAGTCATAGTCACAGTCATAGGCAATGTTAATAGTCATAGGCAAATGTTCATAGTCATAGGCATATGGTTTTAAGGTCCATAGCTTCATAGTCACGGTCTTATTTGTCCTCGAATCATAACAGCTCTTAATTAGGTTCAAGAGTATAGGCACTGATTCGAATAGAGAGAGAGATTTGGCATATTCTTTTATTCCTTTAATTTCATGTCACGAACAGAGAAAAACGTTCAAATCTAGAAATAACTGACTTACAGAGATTAGATTAGAACAGAAAGATGGCGTTGCTATGATTCGTAGAAAAACAGTCGTTGAAGTCGTTTGAACCTCCTCTTGAATCCTAGCTTGACTTGAACCTCTTTTTGAAAATCTTTTAGAAGCATTTCCTCGTCTTGATTTATTTTATATATATTATTTTACTCACTTATTTATTTATTTCTCAGAGGCAGCATAAGGATAGAAAAGAATTGTGAATAGAGAAGAAGACCAGGGCTGTTTATATAGTGTTAGGCGGACGAACCTGGTCAGAAAACGTGACTAAATACATCAGAATGAACCAGGTGCAGAAAGCTGGAAAAAGGGGGGTCGACCCCTAGGTCAACTACGCAGTCGACCTGGGTGCCTTGGGCGGGAAAATTCCCGCCTTGCCCAATCTGGGTCTGTTTTTGAATTTCGAACTCGACCAGTTTTGAAATTTGAACTTCGCCGAATCTTCCGGTGGCCATATCTTCCTCATACATACTCCGATTTACGCAAACTCGGACTCGATTTCATGCAGAATTCTGAGACGAACGCAATTGCGCTGCCCGTTTCCCTTGATTTTGATTTTAACTTTTAATTCTGCCTTGATTTGTAAATCTTAATGTTATAGAACTACGGGGTGTTACACGTATAATCAAATCAATGTGAAATATTTATTTCGGTCTCTTTGAAATGATTAGCGAACGTTATATTTTTAAATTATTAATCTAACAGGGTTATGATCTAATTTACACATATAAATACAGTCAATTTGAATAGTATATAATCATCTGGCTTATATCTGAAATTTTGATCGTCTCTTAAAAATGGACGATTTCAATGTGCGTGTCGCACACGGTTTTTCTTCCCATTTTGGTCATCACTTTAAAAATGAATACATACATTATTCTTTAGAAAATATTTTTCATAATTACTTCTTAATCCAATTATTCATAATTGAATTAAAATTATGATTTATAATTTATTTTACCCTTTTTACACTTTGTATCGCTTTCGTCAAATTTCCCTTTGATCTCTTATACTCGATTTACTTCTTCTCCTTTCCATACCAATAATGTTTCTCCTTTTATTTATCAATCTAACCCGATTAAAAATATGATTTACAGTTCCTTCTTCAGAAAATACAGAACTGTACCTGGCCGGCTTCTGTGTTTAAACTTCTGACAAAAACCGATCCTTATTCACTTCTTTTCTTTTTTTGCTAATTAAATAAAAAATCTATTTTTATATAAATATTTATTTATTTTATTCCTTTTTTTATTTAACCCATTATTTATTTTAAAAACTAGTTTAAATTTAAAATATATTTAAAAATCCTCGTTTGAAATTGAAAATGGCAAAGTACCACTTTTGATTAAAGTACCAGGTTGAAACCACGGTGTGCGCTCAGGAAATCCGGTCCGGTTATCAGTGTTTTGCAAAGTACCACATTTATCTCCAAAGTACCAGACTAGCCTAAAGTACCACCTACAATCCCTGATGTGCGCATGTGAAGTCAACCCAGTTTTCCACGTTTTGGCCAAAGTACCACTTGCCAAACTACCACTCCGAAATCCATGTGTTTCCTTACATGATCAACTCAAAACTCCCATGCGCCAGACCCAATTATCAGTACCATCTCCTCTTCTTCTTCCTGTTCCTAACGTGTCTGTTCACATGCATACCTTCATGAGGCCTCATCCACCACCACTAATCATCCACGCAAGTCACACCTTACCCACTGATCGTCTTGCACCCCTCTGATTTCCATCACCACGTCGACTCGACACCCCGACACCGCTAACCCCCTGGACCACACCCCCATAGCCCCACCGTCGACAAGCCGTTCCACGATCAAAAACCGAACCCAAAAACCCAATTTTTACCCTATTTTCATATCGTTCTTGAAATCCATACATTAGAAAAATAAACTAGTATTTTTCCTAGGATCCTAGGTCCTAGATGATGCTTCACCACCAACCCCGCGGCACACAGAGGCCTGGATGGTCAGAATTTGATCAAAGTTCAAATTCCGATCACCTCAGGATTTCTCTTGATTTAATGAATTAAAAATCATGATTTTTCTTCTAAAAATATGACGACCCCAAATCCCGTACAGACGGAGACAAGGGTTATCTTTGGAATATAACACAGAAACAGAATAATAGCAGAACAGGATTAAATAAATACACCAGATAATGAACAATAGAATATACTGGATAAAAGTAATCATCAGAGTTACACAGTATACAGGATCTTACTTAGTACAATTACAGTTCAGCTATACATAAATGTCTACAGCGGAAACAAACAAAATATGGACAATAGGAGCTGAACAGCATAAAAGGGGTAAATGATAGAATCCATCTTCAGCTCCAGCTATCCAGGAAGAGCTAGCTAAACCTGAATACAAGGCTGCCCGTGTAGAAAAAGGGGCACCCGAGTTGGAAAGTGAAACAAACTACGAGTCAGTCATGGGGCTGGTATGAGAAATCTACTCAACACATTTAATATATGGCTAATCACAGGACCACGCCACTTTCGTGGAATGGGTTTACTCCATCGGATTGCCAGTTCTTTAAAAAAACAAATCTTTCTTTTAAACATCGCAATGCTTTTTATAAAAATGAAGCCATTATAAGACTCAGTTCCCATCACACAATGCAACGCAAACCGGAGGATAGAGTTTTTACCTTATAACAGCCAAAATATGCTTGATACGAATAAAACAAAGGCATTTGATATTATTGCTAGTGTTTATATGTTTCAAAAACAATTTCAAATCATAACTATCAATCATAGACGACATGAGCGTCCCATGCCACTATGTCGCCAAATATAGGTATACAATCAAAACCGCACAGTCACGTAATTGGAAATTGGATTTCCGTCATGAACCGAGGCAAGGGACCGTCCTCTCCGAATTCGAGACACTCTAGCCCGCCCCTCAGGCAAGCGCGCAGGCAAGCCTTGGATCGTCAGGGTCGGTCCACCGATGTGGATTATTATGCCTGAACACTGCGTTTCCCCGCCCTATGGGGCGCAAACGAGCCAACGAATGACTCCATCGGACCCGGATCGTCCGATCAAACCGAGGCGCCTCGCAACAGCAACAACCACATAAGTCAAACTCATCAGGGCGTGTAAAACCACTGACGCCACTTCTAGCTAGAAAGAAACGCAGGCCCTCCCTGATGTCCTCTCCCATTTCTGGTTCATACCGGGGTGTGAGGCCCGCGAATTCACATTATACACAAAGCTACGCCACAAAGGCGGTGCTTTGATCATCACCACAAGACTTTGCTTTTCAACAGAAGCCATGATCATTTGCCACTTAGGCATGCCACACTAGCAATTCATGCCATGCGACTGATGTCCATCGATATACAACCTCTGAGCTCGTGCGTTTCAGAGAAGGGCGTTAAGCAAAAGAATAAATTCTCCGCCGCCAAACAGATGTATATTTAACAGAGATCAATCAACACAGAATAAAATCCAATGTCAGACACACAGTCCATTTACAAGTCCGTTCTGGGTCTGAACAAAACCGGAGGCACTAAATACCTCGCAAACCCATCGACCACCACGTACGCCTGGACGATCACCACTCATCATCCATATTTCGGGATGCCTCCCAATCAGGACCTCGGTTACCATCCAAACGAGGTGAAGATCTCCGGTCTTCTACCACCGTCTTCATCTTCGACTTTCAATCGTCGGTCAATTATTTGAAATGAGAATTAACTCGGCCTTTTCAAATAATTCACGTATATTTAGAATTTCAAATCAATTTATTTCAATGGTTAAATCATTCGACAACACCAATTTTGTTCTTTAATGTAATTTTCACACCAAACACATTCAACCATCAAATACCACATAAATTGAGCAAATTCAGTTTATTTCCATTCCATATCATTTATGATATTTTATAACGATTTATCGCTACTTTTATTTATTATAAAATAGCCAATTTATTCAAAACGACGCTTCGGGCCATAACGCGGCCGTGGCGCGGTTTTTTTTCAGATTTGATTTACACATATATGAAAATCTGACCGTTGGATCTTCACAAAATTTACATCATTAGAAAGATCTTTTCTAAACGAATCCAACGGTTCCAGTTTCGGGAAAATCCGACGGTCGGATCTCCCGGTAAAATCATTTGAAGTTTCGATTTCAAAATATGAACTACAGCGGCGTTATTCGATTAAATATAATTATATTTATATATATATATATATATATATATATAAATATAATCGTTTCTGGCGCTGTTTTTCTTCAGATTTGAATTAAACATTCTAGACAATCCAACCGTTGGATTTTTACAAAGTTGGTGCCGTTGGAAAGATATTTCCAAAGCGAACCCAACTGTTGCGATTTCAGGAAAATCCGATGGTCGGATCTCCCGTACTAATCGTTTGAAATCACGGTTTCAAAATACGAACTACAGTGTCGATTTTCGATATATTTCAATTCTATTTAAATATATATATATATAGATAGATTCTTCGATTTCAAACCCGTATGAATTTCACACTTTTGATAAAAATGTTATTTTCATCTAACTGCCTTCTATTTCAACACTTCACTATTTTTAACAATTCATTTATATAATAAAAATGTGATTTTTATTGTAAAACAATTCATTTCAAAACACTGTTATTTTATATAGTTCGTATAGATGATAAAAATGTGAATTTTATTATAAAACAATTTATTTCAAAACACTGTTATTTTATATAGTTCGTATAGATGATAAAAATGTGAATTTTATTATAAAACAATTTATTTCAAAACACCGTTATTTTATATAGTTCGTATAGATGATAAAAATGTGAATTTTATTATAAAACAATTTATTTCAAATTATGAACACCATTCAACACATGAATTTCAACTCAACAACGTTTCCACACATGGAAGTTATCTATTCAATGAATAAAGATAGTTTCAACAAATGAAAATAATTCAAACACATGAATATTCAAAATTTCGGCAGCATAACGGCAGGGTAGTTAAAACCGGGACCGTCCCTAGTACGGCTCCTCGCTCTACCTTAAAACCTCGCGGTTTTTGACAATGGGGAATCATGCATCTAGTTCGCACGCAGGCGGCATGTATATTTATTTCATTTCCACAAACTAATCCTATGTGGTTTCAACCAAATATTTCTCAACCACAAATGGGTATTTTTCAACCACAATTCACCAATACCAACCACAAACAATCACAATCAACCATTCGCTATCAATCAATTTTCACACCAATCACAACTAATAAATATTGTCCATGGTTTCTGGACGAGGGGCGTATATATATATATATATATATATATATATATATATATATATATATATATATAGCAATTCACTTCTATTTCAACACATATATAATTTTTACAACACATATATAACTTATACATCGAATGCACAACTTATACAACGCTTATACATGAGGTGTACAACGCTTATATAACTCATACATCGACTATATAATTTATACATCGTCGTTTTCCATATCGTTTATAAATTAGAAATCTCACATTGGGTTCCACTCCACCAAAAATAGCAGAAGGCTCAGAAAAATATGCAGTCTCTTCTAAAATATAGAAGGTGTCCACACGGTCATGATGTTTCCTGTTTCGTCGAATTTCGTCAAGAAACGAAAATGATATGATTTTTCAAAGTTTGCAACACTTTAAAACTGTTGAAATCAGTTTAAATAATATAAACCGTACCTCCTTCGTTTTGTTTGAAACTAGGTTTCCACTTTCCTCGAAATCCGCGCAGCTATATGACGATCGGCCTTCACCACCTTGAAAGGCTAGGAGAGGCGCTCCTATCGAGGTAGGCGCGGTGTCGTGCGATGGCGGGTCTGGCCTGGAATCGAGGTCGACGCGGCGTAGCTTTCGGGGGCCAGAACTCGACGACGGGAAAGAGATAGGCGATGCGGTTGGTACTGATTTGAAGGGGAGAAGGAGGGCTTCAAAAAGTTCAACAGGAGGTGGGGCTGAAGGTGGCTATGGCGATCGGAAACGGGGAGGGAAGCTTTGGAGGCTAGCCGCCGTTCAGGTCGGGAGAGAGAAAAGGATTTTTCTTTTTTCTATTTTTTATAAAAATTATGATTGGTTCGGGAAGTTTTAAAGGGGTTTTCTGACACAACCACCAATCTAAACCCAACGACTATCGTCCTTAGCATTTTACCCCCATTCTGAACACAATGGGATATGTTTTGAAGGCCCATTCGACTGTTTCAGTCAGTTTTCCTTCAAATTAAAATATATAACATTCAATATTCAATTTGAACGTACATTTCAATTTGCCAGGGCCACAAACTGATTCGAAAAATTCCAGAAAAATAAATCTAGATATGTTTTGACGATACGATCCCAACAAAACTAGTTTCGTCGAATTCTGAGACCGTTTGCAAAAAGGCCCATTTCTGGTCGATCCAATTTAACTGTAATTGACCAAAACGCGTTTTCCTTTGCCACGCTCACATACTAGCTTCAAAAATTATGAAATTTGAAACCTAGCAATAACTTCACATTCCGGATCCAACAAAAGTGGTTTCGTCGAATTTCGAGGTCGTATGCAAAATGGCCAATTTCACGGGCTATATAAATTCCATAGCGACCATTCTGAAAATTCATTTGGCCATAACTTTTGCTTTCCGCCATGAAAATTCGATTTTTTAGATTCGTTAGAAAGGTATTCACTAACAGATTTAAATATTTTTGGTTTTGCTCAAATCCGTTTTGTTTTGCACCCGGTATAGTCCGACAAAGTTTGAATTCAATTTTTGAAACTGCTGCGCCATTTCAGGCCTTGTTTATAATTATAATTAATTATATTCATTTTCAATTGTCGATTCAACTCACTTTTCATCGCTACTATTTAAAATATTTATTTTAAATATTTAAAATCCATTATTTTAGCCAATTTAAAAAATTTAAATTGGTTCAGATTTTCTGGGTCTTTACAAAAAATCCTAATTTTGATCCATCATTACATTCATGTAATCAAAACGAGTTCTCGTGAAGTTTGAAAATCCATTTTGATTTTGTGAAACAGTGAGCTTCCTGTTGTTTCTGTTTTAAATGACAGTAAAGGTTTTTGGCAAAGGTTAGCTTCATTTTGAGCAATTGTATGACTATGTAAAGGTTTTAAAACATAGTATGACACCGTATCTTAACCCACTAACATAGACTTTGCTGATCCTTCTAGATTTGTAGGATCCAAACAAAAATAATAGGGGTCTGGAAGCAGTATTAGGCAATTGAAACGACCATGAACTTCCCCGTAAATGAAAGCCTGGATTGCTTTGAGGACAACACGCATCAGAACATAAACTGAAGAACATTTTATTGCTGGTTACAACAATTACATTAGAGTACAAGAATATAACAGAGTATGAATACTTATTACACCATAGAAATACATTAATATCAGAGACCTAAATTACATTTAAATAGCAGCGGAAAAATAATACAAATATACAACTGAAAGGAATACACGGATACAAAGCTTTTCGAATACCGCTTCAGCCGTAAACTTGGATCCTGTAAATATATCTGCAAAAAGCTACTCGACTGCCCGTATGGAAAATATGGGCACCCGAGTTTGCCAGTGAAACAAACTACAGGTCAGTCATGGGACTGGTATGAGAAATCTTACTTAACTTATCTAATAATAAGGCTAATCACAGGACCATGCCGCTAACGCGGAACGGGTTTACTCCGTTGGATTGCCAGTGCATAAAATAAGGTAAATCGTTAAACAACGAAATGCTTTTTAGAAAAATGAAACCATTATAAGACTCAAGTCCCATCACACAATGCAACGCAAACCGGAGGATAGAGTCTTACCTTATAATGGTTAAAAGATGCTTGATACGATAAAACGGATTTGATATTATTATAAGTGTATATATGTTTCAAAAACAATTCAATCATAATGTATCAATCATAAACGGCATGTGTACCATATATCATGTCGCCAAACTAGTTCTACAATCAAAACATCAAGATCGTACTGGAAATTGGATTTCCATCATGAGTCGAGGCTAGGGATCTCCCTCTCCGATTCGAGACACTCTAGCAAATGTCTCAGGGCCCGGACTCTGGCGAACCCTTGGATCTTCAGGGCCGGTCCCTACCTAACGGTAGCGGATTAGTCATGCCTGAACACACGCTTCCCGGTTCCTTTGAACCTCCATATGGCCACTAACAACCTATAAATCCGAGGTACCTCAATCCATCATCAACATAAGTAAAATGCCAGCTAGTTTAAGCACTGACACCACTCCTAGCTAGAAAGAAACGTGTGCACTCCCTGCAGTCCTTATCCCGTTTTTGACTCATACCGAGGTGTGAGGCTCGCGAAGTCACGCTATACACAAAGTTATGCCTAAATAGGCTAGCTTTGATCATCAACCACAAGGCCTTCTTTTCAACAAAAGCCTTGTTATTTGCATCTTGGCATGCCACATTGACAATTCACACCATGCGATCAATCACTATTAATATATATCAGGGTGTTAAGAACAGAATAAATTCTCCACCATCAATCAGATATACATTAATAAAAATCAATTTAATTCACATGGAACGAAATCCAGTGTCAGACACGCATCCATTTACAAGTCCGTTCTGGGTCTGAACGAAGCCGGAGACACCTGAAAGGTCCTCGCATATCCGGACAATCAACAATACGTCTGGACGGCTACCATTAAAGCCCCTTCAAGGTAGCTACTCCCATCATGAGTCTCAGTAGCAACACATCCATTCGATGTGAAGTTTGTCGGTCTTCAATCACCATCTTCAATTTCGACTCTTCATCGTTGTAATGATCATTCGGAATGGGTTAAACCCAGTCTTTCCGAATAACTCGCGTATTTTTACAATTACAAATCAAGTGCTATAAAACACATCCAAAGCCTCATTCCAATTCAGAATTATTCTTCTAATAAATATTCGCATTATTCTTTCAAAGATAAATACTTTAAATTTATTCTTAAATCCTTCTTTTAAAGATTTATTAAAACCCCAATTTGGTTTTAAATATCAAAAATCATTATTCTATGGTTATTTAAATTTAAGAAATTAATCTTATCTTTAACTGGGTTAAAGAACTAATGTCATTTAAAACATAGTCCACGATAAATCCAAAATCATCTTCCATGAAATATGGAATCTTTACAGGAATCAAATCAATATATAATCGTTATAAATTTCTGTATCCGTCCAATAATATAAATGGAATAACGGCAAAGCCTCTTAAATTCCATATGTAGTATCTTAAATTCCATATATAATATAAATGGAATAACTGTCATTTTGGAAAATTTCCATTTAAATCTTAATAAAAGATTTATAAATTCCAAATCATATTTTCACTGTCGGTTGGGTTAAAGAATAAATGTCGCTTAAAAACACAGTTCATAATAAACCCAACTCACATTTCATCTTATTCCAATCACGAAATACAATTGAAACTTTAATAATCTAAATTAAAAGATTATTCTTTTCATACGGGGTTTAAGAACAGTGTTATTTAAGACACTATTCACGACAAACCCAAAATCCAATTTATTTAATTTAATTTCAATTAAATATTCACTAATAGGAAAACTTCATTAAATCTAAATTTAATGATTTATTCTAGTTGATAACTAGTTCATTTCAACAAAAATATATTTTTTCTAAAATATATTCTTTTTCTAAGATATTTTCTAAAATATACTTTTTCTAGAATATTCTTTATTGGAACGTGACTCAATCAATAACCATATATTGCATGTAATCAATAATCATGATAAATAATCATCAAGCATCCAAATAACACCCAAAGTGGATTCTACACTAAATATTGAGATTTGTGTCTATCAAATACCATCCAATACCCGTGTGGGGTTTCATCCAACAAACAAATAATAAATTATTTGTGCACTTGAGCGATGTGTGAAAATTATCATTCCAATCACATAAACAAGTCGGATGACTTGTAAATGGAAGTGCAATATTCTGTTTGAATATACTAACATTATATTTAACACATTAAACATTTCAACATCATAGACATATATTTCAATTCTTTTTATTGTGAACAAATGACAATAAAAATCTAATCTTCTATTTCAATTCTTTTTGTTGTGAACAAATGACAATAAAAAACTAATCTAATATTTCAATTCTTTTTATTGTAAACAATGTTACAATAAAATGTAATCCTTTAATTCTATTCTTTTTAATGAAAACAACATTACATGAAAATGTAATCTTTTAATTCTTTTAATGAAACGTTTTATATCAAAAATGTTATTTCTTTTCTAAGGCAATATTTTATAACAAAATGTCATTTTATTCTAATGACACATTTTACAACAAAGTGTTATTTTAATCTAATGTCACATTTATAATTAACATGCATGACATTTAATAATTAACTAAAATGACATCTCATAATAAACATATATGTCATTGTTTTGCATACAAATCCTAATGTGTGCATTTACATTAGAATGATATGTCATTTTGAATATAATCCTAATGTATACATTTACATTAAAATGACATTTTTGTTTAATCCTTTTAAATGAACAAAAATGTAAATTTTTATCAAATCCTTTTAAATAAACAAATTTGTATATTTTTAACTAATACTTTTAAATGACCAAAAATGAATATTTTGGTGTAATCCTTTTAAATAACCAAAAATGAATATTTTGGTGTAATCCTTTTAAATAACCAAAAATGAATATTTTGGTGTAATCCTTTGATACCATCTAACTGATTTAATCATTCTTAGTGCCCAAAAATGTATATTTTGGTCCTATTCATTTTTAAATAACAAAAATGAATATCTTTGTCTTATTATTTTTAAATGACAAAATGACTATATTTTGATCTCATTCTTTTTAAATGTTAAAATGAATGTTACTATTCTCATTCTATTACATTCGACAAAAATGAATGTTTTATTTCACTCTTTTACATTTGGAAAAAATGAATATTTTTGTCATTCTTTTACGTTTGACATAAATGAATATTTTTATTTAATTCTTTTACATTTGCAAAAATGAGCATTTCACATTCATTCCTTTTAATTGACAAAAATGAGCATTTTACATTCATTCCTTTTAATTGACAAAAATGAGCATTTCACATTCATTTCTTTTAATTGACAAAAATGAGCATTTTTACTTCCTTCTTTTTTTTATGTGACAAAAATGTCCCTTTCTCCTACCACAAAAATGAATATTTTGTGTGTCTTCTTATTTTAACAAAAATGAATATTATTGACATTCTAATTTAACAAAAATGAAACCTTTTTGTGTGTCAATTCTATTCAACAAAATAAACATATTTTGGTGTCAACTTCTATTCTACAAAAATGAATGTCTATATATATATATATATATTTCAGTGCGACCAAATGACTAATTTCGTTCATAACTTTTGTAATGTCCCAGAAATTTCGACAACCGAAATAAGAAATTTATTAAAGATTTGATTTCAGGCAATCAGTTTCTATATTAATACTGGAGTAGAAATTTAAAATCAAAAATATATTGGTTGTATATGAAATGAATTAAATATTCAAAATGGTTGGTGAGAATAGAATTTTTCTTGTTGAATAGTTGAATTGCATTCGATTGGGTATTTGATTTAGATTTCGACCAAAAATTTAAATGGTTGAATTAAAAATAATAAAATAAACGATAAATAAATTGGAGAATTTTATTTGTTTAGATATATGGAAATAGGCTTGGATTTGTGTATATTTGTCTATATAAAGGAACTAAAATTTAACGTTTCAAAGTTGGAATCAAACAGAGCTGTTTTGGGAACAAATGAAATAAAATCAAAGAACCGATTAATAATTTAAAATTTAAAATTTAAAATAACATGGTATATAAACAAAGTCGAATTACAATGAAAATAATTTTATCTGAACATTGAAACAAAGATTTTGGTGTACAAACAACGAGCGTTCAACTTCAGTTTATAGTTCAGTTAAATTTAACGAAAATAAACTCTTCCCGAATAACGCCTACCCTAAGTACTTACCTTCCTCAGTTAGATGCTCCACCGACCTACGTATCTACCCTAACCCCTGCTGATGTTACTTCGTTTATATCCTCATTTTCCCCCTCTATAAATCATGATGTTCCCCAAATTTCTCTGGTGAAATCATTCCTTTCCTTTTTGTTTTAGTCAATAATCACTCCCCTCCCCTAAAAATCACTACTTCTTTCCCCAAAACAATAAATTCCCAAACCCTCTTTAATGGCCACCGAGCCCTTATCAAAACCCGTTCTTTTCTCCTTTAAACCACCATCAGTCTCAGCGAATATCATGTCAATCAGAACCATAGCCTCCTTCCAGCAAAATGAAGCCAGGGGCTACTGGAATTTCACCAACCCATATCCGCACTTCGCATCGCTGCCTCCATCCATAATTCAAGGTGTGGTCCGATGCTATTTGACCTTACTGTTGTTTAATTACCGTTTGCATTTGTGAAGTAACGATACATGCAACACCCTATGTCATATAAATTTAATATTTACATTGGTAAGCAAACATTCCTTGTCGTCCTGTATATACGGACGATAGACATTAAATCTAAGACTGTATACATATTAGTTGATGTGGTCAAAACTGAAGGTTGGTTGAAGATACATGTCTGAAATATAATTGATATTATTGGAACGGTGTTTTGTTTAAACCAAAATGACAGTGAACAATTTGGTAAACCAACTCTTTTGAAAATTAGTTGTATCATAGAAGCGGCCATTCCATTAGTCCAAAATTTTCATTAAAAACATACAAAACATTTTTTAATGAACTAAATACTTCATCAATGAATGGTAAGGGCTTGACTGTTTGCGCTGATGTAGAAGTCAAATTGTAGGAATGTTTTTTAAAGATTCATTTCTACCCTTTAAGGATAGATTTCATGAGAAACCCTTGTAATCGTTCTTCAGCGAAAATTTGCAGATTTCTCTGAAATCATTTTGCTGTAAAGCTGCAAATATTTAACCTACGAAATCGCAGCTAGATGCAAATATTGGCAGTTGTACTCACAAATATTTATGGTATAAAATACAAGTTTTTGCTGAAAATATTTAACGAAGTGTTTCGAGAAGACATTTTGGTTATATATACTGGCTCTGTTTAAATCCTCGAATACATGCTTCCTGACATTACCATGTTGAACACTTGATCTTGATCCATGTTGTAGATTAGAAACATATTTATATTAGGTGATATCTTTGGAGTATTCTGACCTTTTAGCACATTCAAATATATGTACCCTTGTTGCGAATCATATTTACGTGCCATCTACTGTTTTGTGAACACATATTGTAAACCGCATATACACGCTTGTGTCCATCAAACCCAACTGCCACTCAGATATCACATAAAATATTTTGTGTACAAGCTGGTCCTTACCCATTTACTGATTCGGCCTCGTGTGGCTACATTAGCATAAGCTACACATACCTGCTTTTTATACATGCATTGGTCTGTGAATATGTTGGTGTTGCTTTATACAGTTTCACCAAAATGCCATTTGTTTGCTAAAGGATATTGTAGTTAACACTCAGTGACATGTATATATACATGCTAAAATATGGACATGTTAAAACTATACATGCATCCCACCCCTTTACACACTTATACGATCTGTTTATTGATTTCCTCAAATTGACTTACCATAAATAAAAAAAAGAGGATATGTGTGGCTAGTGACTATAGTCAGAACTTTTTGAATTTTGCCATGTCACTGCAGTTATGTACTACTTAGTTAATTTCATGCCATGCGAATAAAATTTACATGATATGTAAAATCCTAGCTATGTGGCATTGGTATTCATATGCTAGATGACATACTGACAGTCCTTAACATCTCTGTGCTACACATTTGATTATATTTCTTAGAAATTACTGAAAACTATGGAAGAACAGTAAACAAATACTGACAAAAGTATATATATACTTGTGTATAAACTAACTTGTTTTGTTCCTTGGGAAAATACAATTGAAATGATTTTGGGTGATGATTGCTCCTTTACTTATATGTTGTTCAATTGCCATGCATATGTGATTGGATTGCAAAATTCCAGTTGCCAGTTTTAAACACAGATTCAATTTGGAAATACAATTTCCTTGCCTAAACAATTTGTGATTTTTCTGGAAAGAAATAAACTTGTTTCTTGCCAAAACCCTTGCCTATTCCTGAAAATAGATTGATGGGAAATTTGTATTTTGGAAACGTTAAACTCTTCTTACCTTGGCTTCCCTTTTGTTCAAAATCTTGCGTGATAATGCATGTTCAGGCTAATTGTGGCATATACCACATATATGCAAATTCCTTGAACATATTTGAGTGCTGTATGACCTTTTGCTTCTGTGAACAGCTGCATATGTGTTGCAAATATGGCACATTTGAGTATGTTGACCATATCACATTGTCCTGATATATTTGTTTGTGTATGTACAGTTTTGAGCCTATCCTTGCTAAGCTCGTTTTGAAATCAACCCGTCCATTATATTTTTTTTTTTTTGACACATTGAATCCCTTGTTAACCTGCACTAGTTACCTTACTATTATCGAGGCCATTTATGTCATCTTGTTATGCGACATTCCCTCTTCATGCCTGCACCATTTATCTCGTGTTCATTTTCAGGATGCTGAGGCAATATACGTGTGTGTACATATACACATACGTGTATATGCAAGCTTCTGGAATTCCCTATGTCATATTTATATTCGGTTAGGGACGTTGAGGCGGTGTACACGTGTACACTCGCAAACGCCCCATATCGTTTGTCCCTAGAAATAGATAAGAACTGATATGAACAAAGACCACAACTGTTTATTCTATGTGTGACACCGTAGACAGAATTAACTATTGTATTTCATTTTATATTGAAGTTAATTTACTTGAACTATGATTAATCCTGACTCGAGTGTTTTTATGTTTTGCATGGAACGCTCGGGTTAGATCCGAGCATTTCAGATTTAAAGATCACATCTTAGAAATTTGAAGATTGGCAAGACTGGGATTCCAAAGAGGCGCACTCTGAAGATTTAACATAGTAAAGATTTTCCTTGTTTTAAACTGTATTTTTACATTCCACTGTATAGAAAGTCTTGTATTATAAATTCTGGTTATATATAAAAGTTATAGTTTTTGCTGTTCAATGTTGTTCCATCTATTTATTCTATGTTTCTGTATGGATCCTATTTTGAAATCTATAAGCTAAATAATGATCCGTTGATTTGAATGTTTTAAGTTGGTTTAATCACCAATTTGAGACGATCAAATTGGCGGGACGTTACAAGTGGTATCAAAGCATTGGTTTATTCAAAGCATAGCTTATCGAGTTTGAAATAGAATCGATGCTGGAAAAGCGGATTTTGAAAATAATAAGATTTCGAAATATAATTTTGAAAAGTGTAAATATTTTTAAAATAAATTTTGAAAGGAAAAATATTTTAGAAATATATATTTTGAAAACTAATATTTCAAAAATAATATAGTGGAAATAAAAATTTATTTTGAGCTTTAAATTTTTTCGGAATCCCCAGTTTTCATATCCGGATTTTTGCCATAGCTGTTCTTCGATAAGTTCTCTTAGGATTGGATCTCGAATCCGTTGTTGAATGGTATCAAAGGAAGATACGTATGAGAGAATAAACGAATAAATTTCTGAAATTGTGAATTTTAGAAATGAAAGCCAAATGAAATTGATTTGAAATAAGAAATCCGATGAGAACTTGAATAAAAAGGAAAAATTTGAAATCGTTTCAAAGACGAAACGATGAAGTTTATTTTGACATTCGGAAGGTATAAATTAATGAAATAAAAATCAAAAAGGGTATAACTGGAATTCAATTATGCCAAATTATGTAAATTTGTTTGAATTATCCAGAACTGGACCAGATAAATTAAAATTGGTATATAATAGAATATGAATTCGATAGTAGGTTATGAACTTGTGAATCAATTAACAGGAAATGAATTGTGAACGAGAATTGTAAATGGAGCAGAATGTGAATGAAAAAAAAAGATTTGAATCGATGTTCAAGTGAAATCAAAGCTAATTTGATATGATGAGTTCAGATTTTGATAAAAGCAATAATATTTACTTTTCAAAAGTAAATAACATTTGAAAGCGAATATGTTGCAAACAAAACTGGAAATAGGGGAAAATGAAGTTGATGGGTAAGCTGAGATTATTCTGAAGTTCAGAATGTAAATCAAGTGAAATTTTTCCGAAGCTCGGAATATATTATCGGATAAGTGATTATTCGGAAGAAGGTTATGCATGTAAGTTGATTATGCTGAATTTTAAGAAAATATTAATTACTTTCCATTTTAATTTCATTAATAAATCATTCATATGTTTAAATTAATGAATAAAATATATTTTAACGTTAAATATTTTAAAGGCATGAATTATTGTGATAATTAAGCGATTTTTGGTAAAAGAAGTAAATTCTTAATTCGAATCCTGAAATTACAAGAATGAATGTTTAATGGATATTCGAAGTGTGAATTTTGTTTATTTCAAAGTTAGTAATGTTGTTCAATTAAGGTTTGAGAGGTTAATATACCCCAACTTGATTGACTTCATTGTTGATTAAGAAATGGATAAGGTTCGACAGCAAGAATGGTTGAGTGAAGTAAGAAAACAAGTGTCAGTAGTTAAGTAAAAATAGCGGTGTTTTATTTAGTATCTGTTTTAATCTAAATAATGAATTTACAAATGTTTTCCCCTGAGAATAAAAGTACATTTTTGTAGAAAATGAAAGTTGGTGAATATATGAAAATGATTTTCAATGGTAATAAGAGATTTTTCTAAATATATATATATATATGTATATATATATTGGAAATGTTTATCAAAAGACCATGAGAGGCTAACGGGTTTTGATAAATTATACTGGAGAGTACCGAAGAATTAAAAAGCCGCACGACGAGAACGAAGAGCGGTAGCACGTAAAGAGAAGTAGATTCGTAAATTGAATGTGAGAGTTGTGTAAGGAATGATTTGGCAAGAAATTAAGAAATGAAGTAAAAAGATTTAGAATCTGACAGGAGATGAGTAAAGTTGAATAATTTTCTGAGTGTTGATCTGATGTTGGTTTTGGCCTTCGGGGTTGATACTTAGGGAATTGTTCGCTTGCTATTGACAGTTGAAGGATGTGAATATAAATGAGGAATAGTGCGTAAATGAGAAACTTGTTATAAGAGAGGAAAATTCTGATATTTTGAAAGCATGAAGATCTGAATTAAGTAAGGAACGTGATAATTGGGAGAAATTTTGGTTTATAACCGATAGATTTAAAAATCTGAGTGTGAGAAGTTATCAAATAGCTGAGTTGATTAAGAGATCAAAACTGAAAATTTGAGATTGAAATGAAATTTGAGGATATTCGATTTTAAATATTGAATATTGAAGTTTTCAAAACTTATATGTGAGCTTAAAGAATATGGTGAATTTGAAAACCATTGGGTTGGAAGGTAAGCGAATTGAAAAGAAATCTTATATAACAGAATTTATATAAGAATGAGGTGTTTGAAATTACGATTTGGAAAGAAGGAAAAAAAAACTTATGTAAGTTAACATAAGTATGGCTTATGAGGAATATAAAATGAAGTATTATATATGTATATAGTATTATTTATTTTCAATGAAAACAAGGAAAGTACCTTCCTTCGCCTCTGAATTTCGAGCTTAGTTGAGATGTGATGCTGGTGGCAGTAGGTTGTCTGGATATAAAACTCATGAGTTGCCATTGAGCACGACTGCTAGCGAAATTCACAGGGCTGTAGATAGCCTAAGGCGATCGGATGTTTCCTGAGGGAATCAGGCGTAACCATTGTGATCACGGCGATCTAGAGTCATTGAATTAGACCGTGTAGCGTAATTCGTAGGGCTGCAGATAGCCTACGGCGGACGGATGTTTCCTGGGGGAACCAAGCGTAACCATTGTGACTGCTGTGATCTACAGTCGAATTGTAAGGGCGTAATCCGCAGAGCTGTGAAAGCTTACGGGTATGGATGTTTTCTGAGGGAATCAGGCGTAACCATTATGTACCTGCGGTCCCCATGGTATATCTACAAGTGAAAGAGATGTAACCACTAGAGTTACTAAAGGTAGAATGGAGCCATGCAATGTTTGAGATATCTTAGTGATAGTGAGCCACCTGTTTGATGCAGCAGTTAGTCTTCGTGACTTGATTGGTCTTCGTGACCTAATTTGTCTTTGGGACTTGTTTTTTTCTCGTGACTTGAAGTATCTTCATAATTCCTTGATTTGTTTCCATGATTCTGAGACAGAGCAATCAACGCTTAGTGACCTCAGAATGTCTTTTGATTCTTAAAACATCTTCCGTTGATCTGTCCATGACGAAATTCGCAGGGAAGTGATTTCCTACGGATACGGATGTTTTCCGGAGGATCCAGACGAAACCATTGTGTATATGCGATTCATGAACCATCAACATATCAATATCACATTGGTACTTTCCGTATCTGTTTTTAAAGGAATTTTTGAAATATTTTTACTAGGAGTTGAAACAAGGATATTTAGTACTTGGAGATTTTAGTCGTGCGCCTGGCCAGCGTATGCCTAACATCTGTAAGAACGGCAATAGACTTGTCAAACTTCGGTTATCATGTATTTTTAAATAAATAATTTGAAATTTAAATAAGAGGATTTTGAAGTATTTTCAAGTTCATAGTTTCGAAAATAATAATACAAATGTTTCGTACGAATTTCGTATTATAATTGTAAAAGATTTTGAATTTTGAAAGTTTTCGAGTAGACAATTTGTAACTTGAAAAGAAAATGTTATTCACACTCTTAAATTGAGTGTTGGGAAGATTAAATGGATTGAAAGGAGATTAAATTAAACTTGGAAGTGTATCGATGAATAAGTAAACATTGACAGATTGATTTTGGAATAATTTGGGATACATAAGTAGATTTGTTCTGAAAGGAAATTTGACTTTTCCGAGTCAATTGAGTACGATGGATAAACAAAGAGGATCGATGACTTAAATATCGATATTTAAATCAGTTATGGAAAAATTTCGCATAAATATAAAAAAAAATTGAAGTATACATTGTTATAACCCTAACGATCTTTCCTTTTCGAGGACGAAAAGTTTTAAAGGGGGAAGAATGTAACATCCCAGAAATTTCGACAACTGAAATAAGAAATTTATCAAAGATTTGATTTCAAACAATCAATTTTTATATTGATACTGGAGTAGAAATTTAAAATCAAAAATATATTGGTTGTATATGAAATGAATTTAATATTCAGAATGGTTGGTGAGAATAGAATATTTCTTGTTGAATAGTTGAATTGGATTTGATTGGGTATTTGATTTGGATTTCGACTAAAAATTTAAATGGTTGAATTAAAAATAATAAAATAAACAATAAATAAACTGGAGAATTTGATTTGTTTAGATATGTGGAAATAGGCTTGGATTTGTGTATATTTGTGTATATAAAGGAACTAAAATTTAATGTTTCAAAGTTGGAATCAAACAGAGCTGTTTTGGGAACAAACAAAATAAAATCAAAGAACTGATTAATAATTTAAAATTTAAAATAACATGGTATATAAACAAAGTAGAATTACAACGAAAATAATTTTGTCTTAACATTGAAACGAAGATTTTGGTGTACAAACACCAAGCGTTCAACTTCAGTTTCTAGTGCAGTTAAATTTAACGAAAATAAACTCTTCCCGAATATCGCCTACCCTAAGTAATTACCTTCCTCAGTTAGATGCTCCGCCGACCTACGTATCTACCCTAACCCCTGCTGATGTTACTTCGTTTATATCCTCATTTTCCCCCTCTATAAATCATGATGTTCCCCAAATTTCTCTGGTGAAATCATTCCTTTCCTTTTTGTTTTAGTCAATAATCACTACCCTCCCCTAAAAATCACTACTTCTTTCCCCAAAACAATAAATTCCCAAATCCTCTTTAATGGCCACCGAGCCCTTATCAAAACCCGTTCTTTTCTCCTTTAAACCACCATCAGTCTCAGCGAATATCATGTCAATCAGAACCATAGCCTCCTTCCAGCAAAATGAAGCCAGGGGCTACTGGAATTTCACCAACCCATATCCGCACTTCGCATCGCTGCCTCCATCCATAATTCAAGGTGAGTGTTAACTCACTCACAGATTATTTTGTGTTCAAGTATTATAACTTTAGTTAAAAACTGAAATTTTAATGGTTGCTTATTGCTTGTGTGGTCCACTGCTATTTGACCTTACTGTTGTTTAATTACTGTTTGTATTTGTGAAGTAACGATACATGCAAAACCCTATGTCATATAAATTTAATATTTACATTGGTAAGCAAACATTCCCTGTCGTCCTGTATATATGGATGATAGACATTAAATCTAAGACTGTATATATATTGGTTGATGTGGTCAAAACTGAATGTTGGTTGAAGTTACATGTCTGAAATATAATTGATATTATTGGAATGGTGTTTTGTTTAAACCAAAATGACAGAGAACAATTTGGTAAACCAACTCTTTTGAAAATTAGCTGTATCATTGAAGCGGCCATTCCATTAGTCCACAATTTTCATTCAAAACATACAAAACATTTTTCAATGAACTAAATACTTCATCGATGAATGGTAAGGGTTTGACTGTTTGCGCTGATGTAGAAGTCAAATTGTAGGAATGTTTATTAAAGATTCATTTCTACCCCTTAAGGATAGATTTCATGAGAAACCCTTGTAATCGTTCTTCAGCGAAAATTTGCAAATTTCTCTATAATCAATTTTCTGTAAAGCTGCAAATATTTAACCTACGAAATCGCAGCTAGACGCAAATATTTGAAGTTGTACTCACAAATATTTACGGTATAAAATACAAGTTTTTGCTGAAAATATTTAACGAAGTGTTTCGAGAAGACATTTTGGTTATATATACTGGCTCTGTTTAAATCCTCGAATACATGCTTCCTGACATTACCATGGTGAACACTTGATCTTGATCCATGTTGTGGAGTAGAAACATATTTATATTAGGTGATATCTTTGGAGCAATCTGACCTTTTAGCACATTCGAATATATGTACCCTTGTTGCGAATCATATTTATGTGCCATCTACTGTTTTGTGAACATATATTGTAAACCATATATACACGCTTGTGTCCATCAAACCCAACTGCCACTCAGATATCATATAAAATATTTTGTGTACAAGCTGGTCCTTACCCATTTACTGATTCGGCCTTGTGTGGATACATTAGCATAAGCTACACATACCTGCTTTTTATATATGCATTGGTTTGTGAATATGTTGGCGTTGCTTGATACAGTTGCACCAAAATGCCATTTGTTTGCTAAAGGACATTGTAGTTAACACTCAGTGACATGTATATATACATGCTAAAATATGGACATGTTAAAACTATACATGCATCCCACCCCTCTACACACTTATATGACTTGTTTATTAATTTCCTCAAATTGACTTACCGTAAATAAATAAAAAGAGGATATGTGTGGCTAGTGACTTTAGTTAGAACTTTTGGAATTTTTCCATCTTACTGCAGTTATGTACTACTTAGTTAATTTCATGCCATGCGAATAAAATTTACATGATATGTAAAATCCTGGCTATGTGGCTTGGGTATTCATATGCTAGATGACATACTGACAGTCCTTAACATCTCTGTGCTACACATTTGATTATATTTCTTTGAAATTACTGAAAACTAGGGAAGAACAGTAAACAAAGATTGACATAAGTATATATATATATACTTGTGGATAAACTAACTTGTTCTGTTCCTTGGGAAAATACAAGTTGAAACGATTTTGGGTGATGATTGCTCCTTTACTTATATGTTGTTCAATTGCCATGCATATGTGATTGGATTGCAAAATTCCAGTTTCCAGTTTTAAACCTAGATTCAATTTGGAAATAAAATTTCCTTGCCTAAACAATTTGTGATTTTTCTGGAAAGAAATAAACTTGTTTCTTGCCAAAACCCTTGCCTATTCCTGAAAATAGATTGATGGGATATTTGTATTTTGGAAACGTTAAACTCTTCTTACCTTTGTAACACCCCGAATTTCAGTTAATACTAATATTCACTAATTACAGAATAAATAGTCTCAGATGTGAGAATTGGGGGAAACGGGCTGCGTCATTGTGTTCGTCTCGGAAAAATACGCGAAATAGAGTCCGAGTTTTCGAGAATCGGAGTCCGTATGGCCCGGTTATGGCCCAATGAAGTTTACAGAAAATTCAAAGTTCAAAACAGATTTAAAAATTCAGGTTCAAATTTCGAAACATGCAGAAATGGGGCCAGGCGGGAAAACTCCCGCCCAGCCTGGTCGACATGGCTGTCGACAGGGCTGTCGACTTGCCTTGTCGGCTGATGCTGGCCTGGTGCACCTAGTTGAGTTTGGGTTAGGCTTTGGGGCTGGTTTCTGGAAACTTCCTAAAATCTGACGGACCTAATCTAACCTAGGGTTAATCCTATGGTCTAAAACACACCCTAATCCTATAAATACACCCTAATGCAAGCCTAATCCCTACTAAAAATAGAAATGATGCCATCATGCCGCCAAAATCAAACTTGAGAGGAGCCTCCACTAGTTTATGAAGAAAGTTGCAAGCTAATCAACCTCTAATCATCATCTCCTTCTTGTATAGCAACTAGTTCTACTTCATAAGTTTGCTAATCTTGGTTTTGGTGAGCTTCTATCACTTTAATAACCAATTGCTAAATTAAGTAGATGAGATATGATGAGATCATGCGGTTTTGTATGCGGATTTGTGGGTTTTAAATCATATGATATGATGTTAGTTTGCTAATCTATGTTTAATGTTAACCCTATGTTTATGCAAGTTAAGTATGTGGGTTTATGCAAGTTAAGTATGTGGGTTTATGCAAGATAAGTATGTGGGTTTATGCAAGTTAAATATATGGGTTTATGCAAGTTAAGTGGTGAGTTTTATGCATGTTAAGTGTTTGATTTTATGCATGCTAAGTGTTTGATTTTAGGCATGCTAAGTATTTGATTTTATGCATGCTAAGTATTTGATTTTAGGCATGCTAAGTGTTTGGTTTTATGCATACATTATGACATGCAAGTCTACCCTTTTTAAATAAGATGCATACATATGCAAGATGACACCTTTGTATGCTATGCATACATATGCATGTTTACCCTATTATGATGCAAGTTCACATGCAAGTTTATGTGCAAGTTCATATGCAAGTTTATGTGCAAGTTCATGTGCAAGTTTATGTGCAAGTTCATATGCAAGTTTGTCTCTTTTATGGTATGCATAAGGCAAGTTTGGGTTAAATGCTATTTGGGTTTAATGTAGGTTCATATATGCAAGTTGACACCTTTTGAACCCATGATAAAGTTATATGCTATGTTGGTTAAACCCATGACATTTGTGATGAATCTTCCCTTTTATTATGTCACGTTATGAGAACGAATTACGTGGGGAACGATGGGGTTAATATGCATATTAATAAAATGATGTGAATTGGGTATGATTAAGCATACCACAAATTAAATGGACATAATTGGGAATTTACCTATTGAGTTAGGTCTACCCATATTATGGAGTTGGGAATTTACCTATTAAGTTAGGTCTACCCATACTATGGAATTGGGAATTTACCTATTTAGTTAGGTCTACCCATATTCTTAAAAATGTGTAATTAATTAGGGATAATTAATATAAATATGGGGGTGATTAATTAGGTGTAATTAATCGACTAAGACACGAGGTTGGACTCAGTTGTAGCGTAAAACTGCCCGGACCCAACCGGCTTAACCAGTTGCTACAAATGTTAGCCCAATGTGAGAGGTCTTAGGCACAAACTAAATACGTGATTAATGTAAAGACACGAGGTTAGACTCGGTTATGACATAAGGCTGCCCGGACCCAACCGGCTTAACCAGCAGTCATAAAAGATAGTCTAATGTGAGAGGTCTTTATGAAGATCACGGTCTTAATTAATTAAGAAACACTTGACCATATTAGCATGTAGATGGACATGAGGGGTTAAGTGGGTGCCTTGGGTGGCATGAGGAGACTAATGGGTTGCCTTGGGTGGCAATAGAAAATACGATTAGAATACTTAACCAAAGTGAAACATGTAATTAAAACATGGTTAAAGGGTTAAGTAAGTGCTTTGGGTGGCATGTGGAAATCTAGTGGGTACCTTGTATGACAACTAGAATATGATTAAATGACTTAGCCAAAATGTATAACATGTAAGTGGACATGGTTAAAGGGTTAAGTGGGATTCACTAGAAATAACAAGCTTAGGTGGTAGCTTGTGGGGGCCCATTTCAACCAATATCCCAAACGTATCTTAGTAGGCTCGACTCTAGTCGAGTGACGGGACACGCATATTGGGCTTGACTATAAGAGGCCAAACCGGGTTAGCGGTGGCAACGCAGGACCAACGGGTGTCATATGCGTGTGTGGACCCGGGCTGGTTGGTAAGTCGTTGTTGCATCGTGTAGATATAAAGCCGTGCACCGTTGATATTATCAGGTTGCCACTTTGGGTAATGATACACCCCATCGTGGGACCAGCACGGGTGTCTACGTAAGGGAGCCGATCGCTTGGGGAGTAGTGGGTACACCTATGTAGTCAGGTAGGGGTACACGAAACTACTAAATTACTAAGTACACTTAGTGGGATCAACTTTTAAAATTAGGAATGACTGGTGTGGTGTAGTATAATAATTATCCTTGGGTGGGTAGATGCGTCTTTACGGTTATCTTAGTTTATCCTAAGTCTACCAAGCTGCTTAGTGTAGCCATTCATCCCCAGACGTTACCGTATATCAAGCTTATGTCTTCTCTGGTTACTTTAATGATTGTATTGTTAAAGTTATAGGACTCGCTCAGACTTATGTCTGACCCCGTTGTTTTTATCTTTTTCCCCAACCCTCAGGTTATCAGAGTGGGCTCAGTACGAGTAGGCTTTGATCAGGCTGCTTTATTCTCTTTTGGAGCTTGGACCATAGATGTAGAGCTCAGCTTACCCTTTCTTTTATGGCTATCAGTTCATGTATTGGGATTATGTACTTTTATTTATCAGGATGGATATTGTGTACTTGACTCTTATTATGGTTTTATGATGTAACCAAACATGTTTTACTTTCCGCTGCAAATGAAATGATGTTTTTGAAATTTTCAAGTATTACTTATATCTGTCTTGTTGTAATTTTTCTGTTCTATATTCACTTAAAATACTCCACCGATGTTATGGCATTCTCTTAGAGAGTGACCATAGCGGGTGTGGGGTGTTACACGTGGTATCAGAGCAAAGGTTACCGGAACAGATAAAACTTTTAGAAAACTATTTTCTAAGAATATTTTTGAAAGGAGTATTTTCAAAAACATGTCTTTTAAGAGAAAAGTTTTTTTAAAAGAAAAGCATAATCCCCGATAGCCATATCTTTATCTTTTGAATTCTCCGTTTGAATCTTTCCTTTTTCGTCTCAGCATGGCTGAAGATCTTTATCTTCCGGACGGTATAGCGGTACCAGTATGGTATAGGAGATTGTTAGAGGCTAGGGCCGCCGCTGTAGGTTCAGCAAATGTTCCTCCTCCACCCGTTGCACTCGTTCCTCCTCGCGCGGATACTTTTGCTATGACTTGTAGGAAGTTTAAGGCTATGGGAGGGAAACCTTTTGTGGGAGCTAGGGATTGGCTTAATGAGACGGAAGAATTGATGGAAATCTTGGAAGTGGAAGAGGGAAAGAAAGTCAGGTTAGCCGCTTGGTTAATGGAAGGAGAGGCCTCGTTCTGGTGGGAGGTCACTAATGGAGAACGCCCTGTTGACTCTTGGATGGATTTCAGGCAAAGGTTTGAGGCAAAGTTTCTCTCAAAAGCGGAAGAAAATATGCACGTGGAAAGGTTCTTGAACTTAAAGCAAGGGAACTTGTCGGTGAAAGAATATGTTAACAAGTTTAAGTAGTTAGCGAGATTCAGCATAGACTTGGTAAACACACCGGAAGAGAAAGCTCTGAGGTTCGTTAAAGGCTTAAACGAACCGATGCACGGATTGGCTATGTCTCACATCCCTATTGGGGCCACTTTTGAGAAGCTAATAGACATGGCACTTATGCATGAGGAAGAGAAGGGTCCCAATGCTAATAAAGCACCCGAGAAGAAAGGAGATCAGAAGAGACCTCAACAGCAACAGCAAAACAAGGGTGGGAAAGGCAACGGTGGCAAGGGAAAGAAGAAGTGCTTCAGTTGTGGGACACTAGGCCACCTAAGCAAGGATTGTCGCAAGAAGAGGAAGGCTGGTTGTTTCCACTGTGACGAAGCAGGACATCTAGTGAAAGACTGCCCTAAGAAAGGGCAAAGGACGGGATCTACCTCAGGAGGACAGGTGCAAGTTCTTTTGGCACCAACTCAGGCTAGGGGGCAAGTACAGGCTCTCGCGATTCGGGAAAGAGGTAGAACTATTTCTATTGAAAGTCTAGTTTTTCTGATCGATCATCCTGTCCGTACTTTATTTGATTTTGACGCATTGAATTCGTTTATCTCATCATTGTTATTTGAGTCACTGCACTTAGACACCAGTTTAGTAGGTGATCCCTTAGTTGTTTCAAACCCAATTGGGGCTCCATGATGTGTTTGGGTTTGAAAGTTGCTATACTTAGCGCTGGGTTTAGATGTGATGCTTTTTGGGCTTCACGGGCTATGGGTTAGTTTTGGGCATGGACTGGTTATCCAGTAATGGTGCCGTTCTTATTGTGGAGGGAGAGTTGTTAGGCTTATGACCCGCTTGGGTAACACTCTCGAGATCTCTTGTAATCCCATGGAATTTGTTATGCTAAGTTATCTAGAATCGCTTGACACGTCGGTCGAGAGTTTGCAATCTGTAGAGTGGTCCGGGAATACTCGGATGTGTTTTGAGGAGGTGAAGGGCTTACCTCCGGAGCGGGAGATTGACTTCCGAATATATCTGGTAGACAATGCCAAACCAGTGTCTTGGCCAGTGTGCCATGTGGCTCCTCGTGAGAGGAGGGAACTCCATAAGCAAGTAGGCGATTTGCTTGAGAAGGGGGTTTAGAAGACGAAATATGTCGGAGCGGGGTGCTCCAGTAGTTTTTGCTATGAAGGCGGATGGGTCCCTCAGACTTTGTGTAGGCTAAAGAGAGCTAAATAAACTCACAAAGAAGAATAGACACCCATTGCCGAGGACTGATGATCTCTTTGATCAATTGGTTGGCGGCTCAGTATTTTCACAAGTTGGACTTAGCCACGGAGTTTCGTCAGTTGAGAATGGCTGAGGATAGTATAGAGAAGATTGTTTTAGGACTCCGAGTGGTTTTTATGAGTGGCTGGTGATGCCATTGGGTTTGATGAACGCCCCCGCATATTGATTTGATGAGAAGGGTGTTCAGGGAGTACCTAAATAAGTTCGTGATGGTCTTTGTAATTGACATCTTGGTCTTTTCTAGGAGCGGAATAAGTTTTCGTATGTGCTCAATAGGTTGAGCAAAGCCAGTTATGGGATAAACGGTGGTTTTAGAGCGAGACTGGCGAGGACATCCAGAGTTGGATAAGGGCTTAATTATTTAGCCGTTTTTACTAATATCATCTCACGTAGGTCGTCTGAATTCGAAGGAGGTATCCCCTGGGTGTTTGTCTGATATTGGTTCAGGCCTTTGGGGCTTGCATTTGGGGGATGTCGAGTTCGACCAGGGTGGTCTGCGTGAGAGATGGATAATTGTGACGATTTTGCATGGGAGAATATCCTGATTTTCTCTAGGAGTGGAGAAGAACCTGCCCTACATCTTAGGGAAGTATTGGAGACTCTCCAGGCGCATAGTCTTAAGACAGCAAAAGTGAATAGGATTCTTAGCGTCCTATGAGTTTGAGATAGCGTACACCCATGGCAAGGGTAACATGGTAGCGGACGCCTTAAGTAGAAAAAGGTTGTCCTCGAGTTCATGGTTCGTTGAACGACGGAGCTTAGAGTTTATTTCTATGTTTGACTTTAGACCTTCCGTTGACTTTGTACCCGGTTTGCTAGCCTCCTTGGAGGTTAGGCCTACTCTTTTGGGGCATATCAGGGGAGCACAGCGGGACGACCCACAGTTGGTTGAGTTAGAAGTTCATGAGGAGGGGAGTCGTCCAGCCATTTGAAGTAGGTACACCCTAGGGGGTAAGGGGTGGTTGTGTAGAGACGGTAGACTTTATGTACCACAAGACGAGGGTTGAGGAAGGCTGTACTTGATGATGAACATCGTTCGAAGATGACCATTCATCCCGGTAGGGACAAGATGTACCAAGACATGAAGCGAGTTTTCTTTGGGCCGGTATGAAGAAAGACATGGCCGAGTATGTCGCTAGATGCTTGGTGAAAGCGGAGCAAAAGAAACCAAGTGGGTTGCTTCACCCATTGGAAGTTCCGCTAAGGAAGTGGGATAGTGTCTCGATGGATTACCGAAATCAAGGAAGGGTAATACGGGGATTTGGGTTGTGGTAGATAAACTTACAAAGTGTGCCCATTTCATACCCGTGAAGAGCAAGAGGACTGTTCCATGTCTAGCTTCAGTTTACATTCGAGAGATTATTAGATTGCATGGTGTACCTTCCAGTATAGTGAGCGATCGAGGTCCTATCTTCACTAGAGAGTTTTGGAAGAGTTTGCAAGAGGCGGTAGGGACTCAGTTGTGTTTGAGTACCGCATATCATCCTCAGACGGACGGTCAGACCGAGAGGGTGAATTGTATTTTAGAAAACCTTCTGAGGCAATGTATCTTGAATTTTGAAGGTACAAGGGAAGAGCATCTTCCATTGGTGGAGTTGCCCGACAGACTTAGTGGTGTACATGATGTATTCCATGTGAGGAAGTGCCTACATGAGACCGCAGAGGCGGTAGAGCCGAGCTTGCTTAAAGAAGTAAAGCGTGATGTGATTATTCGACGAGCTCCTACCCGCATCCTTGGGTCAGAGATTGGGAAGTTGAAAAACAGAGAGGTTCGACTAGTCAAAATGGAAAGGGGAGAAGGTGAGAGCAGTGCTACTGGGGAGACAGAAGCGAAGATGCGTTTGTTATACCCATTCCTTTTTTTTAGGGTATGTCCTTTAAACATCTCCTTTATTGTTTGTCTAGTGCTTATCTTATCTTTAGTATGTCCTCTCATTAGTACCTTTGACCTTTAGATAGGGTAAACCTATGGTTGAAACATGTGTTTGAGACATGTTATGTTTGATGGATGCATGTGGATGCAAGTGGTTGCTAATGGTTGCTCGTGGATGCATATATACACACTCTAGGCACTAGATCGGCTCAATCACTTCATATTGCATATTGCATAAAATTGTGTGTAGGAAGCTATATTTATGGATGTGTAATGATTGTGTTATCATATGGATGATGCATTTTAGTGAATGATTGTGCACTCATGTAGATATTGTATGTGTCGATAGGGTTCTTTCGCATACATACTGGATGCATGGCACTATCATGGTTTGCATATGTTCATACATTAGATAGGGAACATATACACACACTTTTTGCATATGCTCATACATCATTAGAAATTGTTTTAAGGACAATGGATGCTCGTGTTTGATGGATTGAGTAGATGGTTGTTTGGATGGTAGGATATGCATTCTCCTTAGCTTAGAGATTTCGGGGACGAAATCCTTTAAGGAGGGGAGAATGTATCACCCCGAATTTCAGTTAATACTAATATTCACTAATTACAGAATAAATAGTCTCAGATGTGAGAATTGGGGGAAACGGACTGCGTCATTGCGTTCGTCTCGGAAAAATACGTGAAATAGAGTCCGAGTTTTCGAGAATCGGAGTCCGTATGGCCCGGTTATGGCCCAATGAAGTTTACAGAAAATTCAAAGTTCAAAACAGATTTAAAAATTCAGGTTCAAATTTCGAAACATGCAGAAATGGGGCCAGGCGGGAAAACTCCCGCCCAGCCTGGTCGACATGGCTGTCGACAGGGCTGTCGACTTGCCTGTCGACATGCCTGTCGACTTGGCTGTCGACAGGGCTGTCGACTTGCCCTGTCGGCTGATGCTGGCCTGGTGCACCTAGTTGAGTTTGGGTTAGGCTTTGGGGCTGGTTTCTGGAAACTTCCTAAAATCTGACGGACCTAATCTGACCTAGGGTTAATCCTATGGTCTAAAACACACCCTAATCCTATAAATACACCCTAATGCAAACCTAATCCCTACTAAAAATAGAAATGATGCCATCATGCCGCCAAAATCAAACTTGAGAGGAGCCTCCACTAGTTTATGAAGAAAGTTGCAAGCTAATCAACCTCTAATCATCATCTCCTTCTTGTATAGCAACTAGTTCTACTTCATAAGTTTGCTAATCTTGGTTCTGGTGAGTTTCTATCACTTTAATAACCAATTGCTAAATTAAGTAGATGAGATATGATGAGATCATGCGGTTTTGTATGCGGATTTGTGGGTTTTAAATCATATGATATGATGTTAGTTTGCTAATCTATGTTTAATGTTAACCCTATGTTTATGCAAGTTAAGTATGTGGGTTTATGCAAGTTAAGTATGTGGGTTTATGCAAGATAAGTATGTGGGTTTATGCAAGTTAAATATATGGGTTTATGCAAGTTAAGTGGTGAGTTTTATGCATGTTAAGTGTTTGATTTTATGCATGCTAAGTGTTTGATTTTAGGCATGCTAAGTATTTGATTTTATGCATGCTAAGTATTTGATTTTAGGCATGCTAAGTGTTTGGTTTTATGCATACATTATGACATGCAAGTCTACCCTTTTTAAATAAGATGCATACATATGCAAGATGACACCTTTGTATGCTATGCATACATATGCATGTTTACCCTATTATGATGCAAGTTCACATGCAAGTTTAAGTGCAAGTTCATATGCAAGTTTATGTGCAAGTTCATGTGCAAGTTTATGTGCAAGTTCATATGCAAGTTTGTCTCTTTTATGGTATGCATAAGGCAAGTTTGGGTTAAATGCTATTTGGGTTTAATGTAGGTTCATATATGCAAGTTGACACCTTTTGAACCCATGATAAAGTTATATGCTATGTTGGTTAAACCCATGACATTTGTGATGAATCTTCCCTTTTATTATGTCACGTTATGAGAACGAATTACGTGGGGAACGATGGGGTTAATATGCATATTAATAAAATGATGTGAATTGGGTATGATTAAGCATACCACAAATTAAATGGACATAATTGGGAATTTACCTATTGAGTTAGGTCTACCCATATTATGGAGTTGGGAATTTACCTATTAAGTTAGGTCTACCCATACTATGGAATTGGGAATTTACCTATTTAGTTAGGTCTACCCATATTCTTAAAAATGTGTAATTAATTAGGGATAATTAATATAAATATGGGGGTGATTAATTAGGTGTAATTAATCGACTAAGACACGAGGTTGGACTCAGTTGTAGCGTAAAACTGCCCAGACCCAACCGGCTTAACCAGTTGCTACAAATGTTAGCCCAATGTGAGAGGTCTTAGGCACAAACTAAATACGTGATTAATGTAAAGACACGAGGTTAGACTCGGTTATGACATAAGGCTGCCCGGACCCAACCGGCTTAACCAGCAGTCATAAAAGATAGTCTAATGTGAGAGGTCTTTATGAAGATCACGGTCTTAATTAATTAAGAAACACTTGACCATATTAGCATGTAGATGGACATGAGGGGTTAAGTGGGTGCCTTGGGTGGCATGAGGAGACTAGTGGGTTGCCTTGGGTGGCAATAGAAAATACGATTAGAATACTTAACCAAAGTGAAACATGTAATTAAAACATGGTTAAAGGGTTAAGTAAGTGCTTTGGGTGGCATGTCGAAATCTAGTGGGTACCTTGTATGACAACTAGAATATGATTAAATGACTTAGCCAAAATGTATAACATGTAAGTGGACATGGTTAAAGGGTTAAGTGGGATTCACTAGAAATAACAACTTAGGTGGTAGCTTGTGGGGGCCCATTTCAACCAATATCCCAAACGTATCTTAGTAGGCTCGACTCTAGTCGAGTGACGGGACACGCATATTGGGCTTGACTATAAGAGGCCAAACCGGGTTAGCGGTGGCAACGCAGGACCAACGCGTTTCATATGCGTGTGTGGACCCGGGCTGGTTGGTAAGTCGTTGTTGCATCGTGTAGATATAAAGCCGTGCACCGTTGATATTATCAGGTTGCCACTTTGGGTAATGATACACCCCATCGTGGGACCAGCACGGGTGTCTACGTAAGGGAGCCGATCGCTTGGGGAGTAGTGGGTACACCTATGTAGTCAGATAGGGGTACACGAAACTACTAAATTACTAAGTACACTTAGTGGGATCAACTTTTAAAATTAGGAATGACTGGTGTGGTGCAGTATAGTAATTATCCGTGGGTGGGTAGATGTGTCTTTACGGTTATCTTAGTTTATCCTAAGTCTACCAAGCTGCTTAGTGTAGCCATTCATCCCCAGACGTTACCGTATATCAAGCTTATGTCTTCTCTGGTTACTTTAATGATTGTATTGTTAAAGTTATAGGACTCGCTCAGACTTATGTCTGACCCCGTTGTTTTTATCTTTTTCCCCAACCCTCAGGTTATCAGAGTGGGCTCAGTACGAGTAGGCTTTGATCAGGCTGCTTTATTCTCTTTTGGAGCTTGGACCATAGATGTAGAGCTCAGCTTACCCTTTCTTTTATGGCTATCAGTTCATGTATTGGGATTATGTACTTTTATTTATCAGGATGGATATTGTGTACTTGACTCTTATTATGGTTTTATGATGTAACCAAACATGTTTTACTTTCCGCTGCAAATGAAATGATGTTTTTGAAATTTTCAAGAATTACTTATATCTGTCTTGTTGTAATTTTTCTGTTCTATATTCACTTAAAATACTCCACCGATGTTATGGCATTCTCTTAGAGAGTGACCATAGCGGGTGTGGGGTGTTACAACCTTGGCTTCCCTTTTGTTCAAAATCTTGCGTAATAATGAATGTTCAGGCTAATTGTGGCATATACCACATATATGCAAATTCCTTGAACATATTTGAGTGTTGTATGACCTTTTGCTTCTGTGAACAGCTGCATATGTGTTGCAAATATGGCACATCTGAGTATGTTGGTCATATCACATTGTCCTGATATATTTGTTTGTGTATGTTCAGTTTTGAGCCTATCCTTGCTTAGCTCATTTTGAAATCAACACGTCCAGTATATATTTTTGGGCACATTGAACCCCTTGTTAACCTGCACTAGTTACCTTACTAATATCGGGGCCATTTATGTCATCTTGTTATGCGACATTCCCTCTTCATGCTTGCACCATTTATCTCGTGTTCATTTTCAGGATGCTGAGGCAATATACGTGTGTGTACCTATACACATACTTGTATATGCAAGCTTCTAGAATTCCCTATGTCATATTTATATTCGGTTAGAGACATTGAAGCAGTGTACACGTGTATACACGTGTACACTCGCAAATGCCCCATATCGTTTGTCCCTAGAAATAGATAAGAACTGATATGAACAAAGATCACAACTGTTTATTCTATGTGTGACACCGTTAACAGAATTAACTATTATAATTTAGCTTATATTGAAGTTAATTTACTTGAACTATGATTAATCCTGACTTGAGTGTTTTTATGTTTTGCATGGAATACTCGGGTCAGATCCGAGCATTTCAGATTTAAAGATCACAGCTTAGAAATTTGAAGATTGGCAAGACTAGGATTCCAAAGAGGCGCACTCTGAAGATTTAACATAGTAAAGATTTTCCTTGTTTTAAACTGTATTTTTACATTCCGCTGTATAGAAAGTCTTGTATTATAAATTCTGGTTATATATAAAAGTTATAGTTTTTGCTGTTCAATGCTGTTCCTTCTATTTATTCTGTGTTTCTGTGTGGATTCTATTTTGAACTCTATAAGCTAAATAATGATCCATCGATTTGAACGTTTTAAGTTAGTTTAATCACCAATTTGAGACGATCAACTTGGCGGGACGTTACAAATGGTATCAGAGCTTTGGTTTATTCAAAGCATAGCTTATCGAGTTTGAAATAGAATCGATGCTGGAAAAGCGGATTTTGAAAATAATAAGATTTCGAAATATAATTTTGAAAAGTGTAAATATTTTTAAAATAAATTTTGAAAGGAAAAATATTTTAGAAATATATATTTTGAAAATTAATATTTCAAAAATAATACAATGGAAATAAAAATTTATTTTGAGATTTAAATTTTTTCGGAATCCCCAGTCTTCATATCCGGATTTTTGCCATAGTTGTTCTTCGATAAGTTCTCTTAGGATTGAATCTCGAATCCGTTGTCGAATGGTATCAAAGGAATATACGTATGAGAGAATAAACGAATAAATTTCTGAAATTGTGAATTTTAGAAATGAAAGCCAAATGAAATTGATTTGAAACAAGAAATCCGACGAGAACTTGAATAAAAAGGAAAATTTTGAAATGGTTTCAAAGACGAAACGATGACATTTATTTCGACATTCGGAAGGTATAAATTAATGAAATAAAAATCGAAAAGGGTATAACTGGAATTCAATTGTTCCAATTATGTAAATTTATTTGAATTATCCAGAACTGGACCAGATAAATTAAAATTGGTATATAATCGAATATGAATTCGATAGTAGGTTATGAACTTGTGAATCAATTAACAGGAAATGAATTGTGAACAAGAATTGTAAATGGAGCGGAATGTGAATGAAAAAAAAAGATTTGAATCGATGTTCAAGTGAAATCAAAGCTAATTTGATATGACGAGTTCAGATTTTGATAAAAGCAATAATATTTACTTTTTAGAAGTAAATAACATTAGAAAGCGAATATGTTGCAAAAGAAACTGGAAATAGGGGGAAATGAAGTTGACAGGTATGCTGAGATTATTCTGAAGTTCAGAATGTAAATCAAGTGAAATTTTTCCGAAGTTCGGAATATATTATCGAATAAGTGATTATTCGGAAGGAGGCTATGCATGTAATTAGTTATGCTGAATTTTAAGAAAATATTAATTACTTTCCATTTTAATTTCATTAATAAATCGTTTATATGTTTAGATTAATGAATAAAATATATTTTAACGTTAAATATTTTGAAGGCATGGATTATTGTGATAATTAAGCGATTTTTGGTAAAAGAAGTAAATTCTTAATTCGAATCCAGAAATTACAAGAATGAATGTTTAATGGATATTTGAAGTGTGAATTTTTTTTTTATTTCAAAGTTAGTAATGTTGTTCAATTAAGGTTTGAGAGGTTAATATACCCCAACTTGATTGACTTCATTGTTGATTAAGAAATGGACGAGGTTCGACAGCAAGAATGGTTGAGTGAAGTAAGAAAACAAGTGCCAGCAGTTAAGTAAAAATAGCGGTGTTTTATTTAGTATCTGTTTTAATCTAAATAATGAATTTACAAATGTTTTACCCTGAGAATAAAAGTACATTTTTGTAGAAAATGAAAGTTCGTGAATATATGAAAATGATTTTCAATGGTAATAAGAGATTTTTCTGAATATATATATATATATATGTATATGTATGTATATATATATATATATGTATATGTATATATATTGGAAATGTTTATCAAAAGACCATGAGAGGCTAATTGGTTTTGATAAATTAGACTGGAGAGAACCAAAGAATTAAAAAGCCGCATGACGAGAACGAAGAGCGGCAGCACGTAAAGAGAAGTAGATTCGTAAAATGAATCTGAGAGTTGTGTAAGGAATGATTTGGTAAGAAATTAAGAAATGAAGTAAAAAGATTTAGAATCTGACAGGAGATAAGTAAAGTTGAATAATTTTCTGAGTGTTGATCTGATGTTGGTTTCGGCCTTTGGGGTTGATACTTAGGGAATTGTTCGCTTGCTAAATGACGGTCGAAGGATGTGAATATAAAAGAGGAATAGTGCGTAAATGAGAAACTTGTTATAAGAGAGGAAAATTCTGAAATTTTGAAAGCATAAAGATCTGAATTAAGTAAGGAACTTGATAATTGGGAAATTGGGAGAAATTTTGGTATATAACCGATAGATTTAAAAATCTGAGTGTGAGGAGTTATCAAATAGCTGAGTTGATTAAGAGATCAAAACTGAAAATTTGAGATTGAAATGAAATTTGAGGATATTCGATTTTAAATATTGAATATTGAAGTTTTCAAAACTTATATGTGAGCTCAAAGAATATGGTGAATTTGAAAACCACTGGGTTGGAAGGTAATTGGAAGGTAAGCGAATTGAAAAGAAATCTTATATAACAGAATTTATATAAGAATGAGGTGTTTGAAATTATGATTTGGAAAGAAGGAAACGAGAACTTATGTAAGTTAACATAAGTATGGCTTATGAGGAATATAAAATGAAGTATTATATATGTATATAGTACTATTTATTTTCAAAGAAAAACAAGGAATGTACCTTCCTTCGCCTCTGAATTTCGAACTTAGTTGAGATGTGTTGCTGGTGGTAGTAGGTTGTCCGGATATAAAACTCATGAGTTTCCATTGAGCACAGCTGCGAGCGAAATTCGCAGGGCTGTAGATAGCCTATGGCGGTCGGATGTGTCCTGAGGGAATCAGGCGTAACCATTGTGATCACTGCGATCTAGAGTCGTTGAATTCGACCGTGTAGCGTAATTCACAGGGCTGCAGATAGCCTACGGCAGACGGATGTTTCCTGGGGGAACCAAGTGTAACCATTGTGATTGATGCGATCTACATCGAATTGTAAGGGCGTAATCCGCAGAGCTGGGAAACTTACGGGTATGTGTAACAACCCGTAAAATGCGAGCCAGTTTGAAATTTTTATTTTGGCAATTTTAGCGAATTTTGATTATTTAAAATGAATTATTTTAAATAATATCGACGAGAAATTTATTTTGAATATAATTATAACGTATATATTATATACGTCGTCGTTAGAATATATAATAATTATATATAATTATAAAAGGAATTGAAAATGGCGCGGTAGTTCGATAATTCGATTTCAAACTTCAATTGAATGTACCGGGTGCAAAACAATCCGGATTTTAGTGAAACAAAAAATAATGGAATCTAATAGTGAATATCTTTCCAACGAATCCTAAAAATCAAAAGTTAGTAGCGGGAATCAAAAGTTATGTCCAGTTTAAAATTAGAAATAGTCGCTGTGGAATTTATATATATTTTTATATATATAAGGCCCTTAAAAATAGCAATTTTGCAAACGACCTCAGATTTTGACGAAACCAGTTTTGTTGGGTCCGTGGTGTCAAGTTATTGCTAGGTTTCAAATTTCATAATTTTTCGAGTCAATATGTGAGCGTGGCAAAGGAAAACGCATTTGACCGGTTTCAGTTGATTTTAATCGACTGGAAATTGGCCATTTTTCAAACGGTCTCAGAATTCGACGAAACTAGTTTTGTTAGGACCATATCGTCAATACGAAACTAGAAAATATTTTTCTGGAATTTTTCTAGTTAGTATGTGACCCCGGTAATTTGAAATGTACGTTTAAAATTCAATATAAGGATTTAAATGTAAATTTCCACGGAAACTGATTGTAACGATCAAACCAGCTTACGATACATATCTCATTGTGTTCGGAATGGGGGTAAAACGCTATGGACGACAGGCGGTAGACCTCGTTTCGAGGTCGGATGTAAAAGTCAACCCTTTTGCAAAAATTTAATAATTAAATAATAAAATAAAATAAAATAAAAAAAAATAGAATCCCCCCCTTTTCTCTTCTGCTTGGCCCCCCCCCCCCCCCCGATTCAGTTATTCACAAAACAAAAAAAAAGGGGGAAACCTAAAACCTAAATCGCGCCGCCCCCTGACCTGGAAGCCACCGCCGACAATCGAGCCACCGACGAACCCTCGACGCCACCTCGAAGCCACCTTCACCACGAAACCCTCGAACATCATCGCGGCGAAATCGAAGCAGCAACCCTCGAACCTGCCGCGAACCTCCGAGCGCCTCCACCTACGAGCCGCCGACTCCTCCTCCTCCCCTTCGAAATCTCGGTGAGCGTTTAAATTATTTTGTTTTTGTTTTTATTTTTGTTTTACAGTAAAGATTGAAAACTGTTTTTTTATATATATAATTTAAAAAACGGTTTCTTTTATATAATTTAAAAACGGTTTCTTTTATAATAATTTAAAAACTGTTTTGTTTTTAAAAAAAAGTTATAAAACTGAATTTTTATTTTAAGTTATAAAAACTGTTTTTTTTATAAAGTTTGAAAACTGTCTTTTTTAGGATGTAAAAACAGAAATTTAAAATTGGAAACTGTTTGTTTTAAAAGGAAAAATAAAAACAGAATTTTTAAAGAGTTAAAACTGATTCTTTTTTTCTAAAAAGGCAAAACTGTTTTAAAAGAAGAAAAAAAACTGCATTTTTATAAAAGAGTTTTAAAAACTGCATTTTTAAAAACTGATATGATAAGAAAATAAAAACTGGTTTTATTTTAAAGGTTTAAACTTTGAAGAAAAAAAAGGTTTAAACTTTGAAATAGAAAAAGGGTTTGATCTTTTAATAGAAAAAGATTTGAACTTGAAAATAAAGATCATATTTTTAAAAATAGAAAAGATGGAATTTTTGTTAAGTAGAAGTAGTAAGGTATGATTCTTATATTTTTAAAGCAATAAAAATATAATTGTTACATCATAAGAATAATAAAAATATAATCTTTATATTTAATAGCGAAGTCAAAATGCAATCTTTATATATTGAATAACATAGTAAAAATTCGATTTTTACCTATGTAGAGGATACAGTCAACGAAAGCAACAAGAAGGCGAAATAGGCGAAGGTTTCTGTTAAGAAAAATCGTGTTATTGGAAAGCTATTGGTGAGAATTTCTCACCTTTCAAATTTATTTTCTAGTTATATATATATATACTAGGATGCAGACGGTGTTTAGTAGCACCCGACACCCGTCCACAGACCATGGACTTGTTTGTTTAGTTGAATGTTGGGTGATTGATTTATTCGTATGGTTGAATTGGAAATTGATTGAAATTGATTTGTGAATGGCGTGGGCCTTCACTAGACTAGGGATAAGGCTAGGCCTTGTCCCGTTTCTAGTATCGTGCCGTTATGCCGCCGAAATTTTCTAAAATAAGTTAGAAAAATAAAAATATCATTTTATTGAATAAATGAATTGTATAGAAATTCATAGGTTGGAATAAAATGTTTTAGCGTTAAAAATATAATTTTTAACGTGAATGTGAATAAATAAATATTCATTTACAAACCGGACGGTTTGTTTATGTACACTTATTTGAATGACATTGAGTGGGAAGATAAATTTTACACATCGCCCAACTGCACAAATAAAATATGTGTTTGATTGTTTGAAACCCCACACGGGTGTTAGGATGAAATTTGAAGTTCACTCATCCTGATTGATTAAATATGTCGATCGATTGATTGACAGGCTGTTATAAGCGTTGAATATCTATATTTGATGCTTATACAGTGTAGTGCACTTTGGTTGATGGTTGATTATTTTTCAATGCTATGATATACATGTGTTGTATGAAAATCCATATAATTAACTTTATATGGTAATTGATTGGGCCTCATTCCAATTTGAAAAATAAAGAATATTATAAAATAAAAGTTCATGTGTTGACAGTACTCATTCATTGAGATTGGTCATGTGTTGAACGAAATATTTTGATAATAACAACTATTTTGAAAAAGAAATATTTGAAATAGAATATTTGAAAATAGAAATTTATGAAGCCGTGCTGATTAGATTGACGCCATTTTGACGTGATCGATATTCATATCGATTTTATTCATTTTAAAATGAAAATTGAAAAGTGAATTGAAAACGATTTCGAAATAAAGTGAATTGAAAACGATTTCGAAATGAATTGAATTGAAAACGATTTCGAAATGAAATGAATTGAAAACGATTTCGAAATGAAATGAATTGAAAACGATTTCGAAATGAAATGAATTGAAAACGATTTCGAAATGAAATGAATTGAAAACGATTTCGAAATGAAATGAATTGAAAATGATTTCGAAATGAATTGAATTGAAAACGATTTCGAAATGAAATGAATTGAAAACGAATTCAAATTGAATTGAAAATGAATGAATTGAATTGAAAATGATTTCGAAATGAATTGAATTGAAAACGATTTCGAAATGAATTGAATTGAAAACGAATTGAAATGAATTCAAATTGAATTGAAATTTGAATTGAATAGAAATGAATTTTGAAACGAATTTATAAAGAAGAATTCAATTTTGATTTGAATTGAAAAGGAAGTTGAAATTGCTTTTGAAACGAATTTAAAACTATTTATATAATTCGTTTTAAATAGAAATCGACGAAGTATATATTATATATATTATATATATAATATAATGGCCTGAATAGAACGCGCCGCGCCGCGGCAGTTCGTGAATTTCGACCATTTATTTCAAACGGACGTTGCGGGAGATCCGACCGTCGGATTCTCCTAAAACCGGAACCGTTGGGTTCGTATCGAAAAGAACTTTCTAATGAATGTTAGAAATTTGAAATCTAACGGTTGGATTTGGAGATACGTCCAAATCAAATTCGAAAAAAGGTCGCCGTAAGTGCAGTTCGATGGCCGTTAATGGAAATCGACTGTACGGGCCTTGATAAAATTATTAAAAATAGTAATAATTTGTGTAAAATCATAAGAAATGATTTGTGAAAGTTTGGGATGAAAAACTCCATATTTGAAAAGATAAAAATAGATTTTTATCGAAATGAACTAGTTTTGAACTAGAATTATAATTCTATTTATTTTTAAATAAATAAATTGAATTTGAAATGGTTTTGAAAATAACCAAAATTTCCAATGATTGCATTGGAGTGGATTTGAATCGAAATTGTCTTCGGAATATTTCGATGTTGGAATTCGTGATATTATAGGTGTTGTTATGGAAATTTGAAAGATATATATTTGTATCGTTATTTCCAATACGACATTTGTTAGTCGTAGAATTCGATATTGAATATAAGCCGATATATTTTCTATTCAGAGCCTTGTATTGAATATCGAATGTGATTTGGGTTTGTCGTGAATGGTGTCTTCACTAACACTATTCTTGAACCCAGTTGAGAAAAGATTAAATCTTTTTATTTAGATTTAATGAAGTGTACCAATTAAATGATATTCAATTGGAATTGAATTGGTATTGATTTTTGGGTTTATCGTGAACAGTGTTTTAAATAACACTTGTTCTTTAACCCGATAATTAATGGAATGTGATTTTGGGTTTATCGTGAATCGTGTTTTAAATGACACTGATTCTTTAACCCAGATAATGATTAAAACTAAGTGGAGTTTTAATGAATCTTTAATTAGATTGAAAAGATCGAGAATGGAGTATCACCAGTTTTGCTCCAGGCGATAGTTAAATCTTTAATTAGATTTGAACGTGAAATTTAGAAACTAACTGTCGGTTAGCCAAGCAGAATGGTTTTCTGGATATTGATCTGATGTTGGTTTCGGCCTTCGGGGTTAATATTTGGGGAATTATTCTCTTGATTAATTTACGGTTAGTGACTAATGAATTGGAATGAGGCGTATGTTGTGTTTGTGTAACACTTATTTAAAATATACGCGAGTTATTCGGAAAGACCGGGTTCATCCCATTCTGAATAACTGATACGACGATAAGTCGAAGATGAAGACGATGGTCGAAGACCAGAGGTCTTCACGTCGTTTGGGTGATAACTGATGATCTTGATTGGGCTGTACACCCAAGAAGATGGAAACAGTTAGTAATCGTCCAGACGTACTTGGAGATCGATGGATATGCGGGGTACTAGGTGCCTCCGGTTTCGTTCAGACCCAGAACGGACTTGTAAATGGACTGTGTGTCTGACATTGGATTTTAGTCGGTGTGTTTGATTTCTATTAAATATATATCTGTTTGGCGGCGGAGAATTTATTCTCTTGCTTAACGCCCTTCTCTGAGACGTACGAGCTCAGGGGTTATATATTGATGGATATCAAACGCATGGAGTGAATTGCCTGTGTGGCATGCCTAAGTGGCAATTGATCGAGGCTTCTGTTGAAAAGCAAAGTCTTGTGGTGATGATCAAAGCACGGCCTTTGTGGCGTAGCTTTGTGTAACGTTTACTTCGCGAGTTTCACACCCGGTATGAATCAAAAACGGGAGACGGACCTCAGGGAGGGCATGCGTTTCTTCCTAGTTAGAAGTGGCGTCAGTGGTTTTACACGCCCTGACGAGTTTGACTTATGTGGTTGTTGCTGTTGCGAGGCGCCTCGGATTGATCGGTCGTTCTCGAACCGATGGAGTCATTTAGTTGGCTCATTTACGCCCCAAAGGGCGGGGGAACGTAGTGTTCAGGCATAATAATCCACATCGGTGGACCGGCCCTGTCGCTCCATGGGGCAGTTGCGGCTGTTCCTGAGGCTCGGACTAGGCAGTCTCGAATCGGTTGAGGACTATCTTTTGCCTCGGTTCATAGAAGGAAATCCAATTTCCAAATACGTTACATTTGCGGTTTTATTTGTAGAGCCTAGTATGGCGACATAGTGGGATGGGGCACTCATGCCGCCTATGATTGATACTTATGATTTGAAGTTGTTTTATACACTTATAATAGTACCAAATGATTTGTTTCAAACGTATCAAGCATTCTTTGGCTGTTATAAGGTAAAAACCCTATCCCCCGGCTTGCGTTGCATTGTGTGATAGGACCTGGGTCTTATAACAGCTTCATTTTTCTTTATTTAGCATTGCGCTGTTTGGTTTTATGCACTGGTATTCTTGGGAGGAAACCCGTTCCGTGTTATACGGCGTGGTCCCTTGATTTACCTAAGTTTAAAAATAAAGATTAACTGTTTTAGTTCTCACACCAGTCACATGACTGACCTGGAGTTTATTGTTTTAACCTAAACTCTGGGTGCCCCTATTTTGACACGGGCAGCTAGTAGTTTTGGTTTTGCAGATTTATATTCACAGGAACCTGGTTTACAGCTGGAACGATATCCGGAAAGCTTTGTATCCGTATATCTCCTTCTAGTTGTATATTGTATTATTTTCCGCTGCGTTGTATTTAAATGTAATCTAAATCTCTGATATCTCTGTGTAATATTCATTTTTACTCTGTATATTCTTGCAATCTGATGCATTGTTGTAATATACAATGAAGTGTTCTTTGATATGTGTTCTGTTGTGGCTTGTTCTCGAACTATCCGACGCTTTCCTTTACGGGGAAGTTGCGGGTCTTTACAGTATGGATGTTTCCTGAGGGAATCAGGCGTAACCATTTTGTACCTGCGTTCCCCATGGTATATCTACAAGTGAAAGAGATGTAACCACTAGAGTTACTAAAGGTAGAATGGAGCCATGCAATGTTTGAGATATCTTAGTGATAGTGAGCCACCTGTTTGATGCAGTAGTTAGTCTTTGTGACTTGATTGGCCTTCGTGACCTGATTTGTCTTTGGGACTTGTTTTGTTCTCGTGACTTGAAGTATCTTCATAATTCCTTGATTTGTTTCCATGATTCTGAGACAGAGCAATCAATGCTCTATGACCTCAGAATGTCTTTTGATTCTTAAAACATCTTCCGTTGATCTGTCCATGACGAAATTCGTAGGGAAGTGATTTCCTACGGATACGGATGTTTTCTGGGGGATCCAGACGAAACCATTGTGTATCTGCGATTCATGAAACATCAACATATCAATATCACATTGGTACTTTCCATATTTGTTTTTAAAGGAATATTTGAAATATTTTACTGGGAGTTGAAACAAGGATATTTAGTACTTGGAGATTTTAGTCGTCGCCTGGCCAGCGTAAGCCTAACATCTGCAAGAACGGCATTAGGCTTGTCAAACTTCGGTTATCGTGTATTTTTAAATAAATAATTTGAAATTTAAATAAGAGTATTTCGAAGTATTTTCGAGTTCATAGTTTCGAAATAATGATACAAATGTTTTGTACGAATTTCGTATTATAATTGTAAAAGATTTCGAATTTTGAAAGTTTTCAAGTAGACAATTTGTAACTTGAAAAGAAAATGTTATTCACACTCTTAAATTGAGTGTTGGGAAGATTAAATGGATTGAAAGGAGATTAAATTAAACTTGGAAGTTTATCGATGAATAAGTAAACATTGACAGATTGATTTTGGAATAATTTAGGATACATGAAGAGATTTGTTCTGAAAGGAAATTTGCCTTTTTCGAGTCAACTGAGTACGGTGGATAAACAAAGAGGACCGATGACTTAAATATAGATATTTAAATCAGTTATGGGAAAATTTCGCATAAATATAAAAAAATTGAAGTATACATTGTTATAACCCTAACGATCTTTCCTTTTCGAGGACGAAAAGTTTTAAAGGGGGGAAGAATGTAACATCCCAGAAATTTCGACAACTGAAATAAGAAATTTATAAAAGATTTGATTTCAGACAATCAATTTTTATATTGATACTGGAGTAGAAATTTAAAATCAAAAATATATTGGTTGTATATGAAATGAATTTAATATTCAGAATGGTTGGTGAGAATAGAATATTTCTTGTTGAATAGTTGAATTGGATTTGATTGGGTATTTGATTTGGATTTTGACTAAAAATTTAAATGGTTGAATTAAAAATAATAACATAAACGATAAATAAACTAGAGAATTTTATTTGTTTAGATATATGGAAATAGGCTTGGATTTGTGTATATTTGTGTATATAAAGGAACTAAAATTTAACGTTTCAAAGTTGGAATCAAACAGAGTTGTTTTGGGTACAAACGAAATAAAATCAAAGAACCGATTAATAATTTAAAATTTAAAATAACATGGTATATAAACAAAGTCGAATTACAACGAAAATAATTTTATCTGGACATTGAAACGAAGATTTTGGTGTACAAACACCGAGCGTTCAACTTCAGTTTGTAGTGCAGTTAAATTTAAAGAAAATAAACTCTTCCCGAATATCGCCTACCCTAAGTAATTACCTTCCTCAGTTAGATGCTCCGCCGACCTACGTATCTACCCTAACCCCTGCTGATGTTACTTCGTTTCTATCCTCATTTTTCCCCTCTATAAATCATGATGTTCCCCAAATTTCTCTGGTGAAATCATTCCTTTCCTTTTTGTTTCAGTCAATAATTACTCCCCTCCCCTAAAAATCACTACTTCTTTCCCCAAAACAATAAATTCCCAAACCCTCTTTAATGGCCACCGAGCCCTTATCAAAACCCGTTCTTTTCTCCTTTAAACCACCACCAGTCTCAGCGAATATCGCGTCAATCAGAACCGTAGCCTCCATCCAGCAAAATGAAGCCAGGGGCTACTGGAATTTCACCAACCCATATCCACACTTCGCATCGCTGCCTCCATCCATAATTCAAGGTGAGTGTTAACTCACTCACAGATTATCTTGTGTTCAAGTATTATAACTTCAGTTAAAAACTGAAATTTTAATGGTTGCTTATTGCTTGTGTGGTCCACTGCTATTTGACCTTACTGTTGTTTAATTACTGTTTGCATTTGTGAAGTAACGTTACATGCAACACACTATGTCATATAAATTTAATATTTACATTGGTAAGCAAACATTCTGTGTCGTCCTGTATATACGGTCGATAGACATTAAATCTAAGACTGTATACATATTAGTTGATGTGGTCAAAACTGAAGGTTGGTTGAAGTTACATGTCTGAAATATAATTGATATTATTGGAATGGTGTTTTGTTTAAACCAAAATGACAGAGAACAATTTGGTAAACCAACTCTTCTGAAAATTAGCTGTATCATGAAGCGGCCATTCCATTAGTCCACAATTTTCATTAAAAACATACAAAACATTTTTCAATGAACTAAATACTTCATCGATGAATGGTAAGGGCTTGACTATTTGCGCTGATGTAGAAGTCAAATTTAGGAATGTTTTTTAAAGATTCATTTCTACCCCTTGAGGATAGATTTCATGAGAAACCCTTGTAATCGTTCTTCAGCGAAAATTTGCAGATTTCACTATAATCATTTTTCTGTAAAGCTGCAAATATTTAACCTACGAACGCAGCTAGACACAAATATTGGCAGTTGTACTCACAAATATTTATGGTATAAAATACAGGTTTTTGCTGAAAATATTTAACGAAGTGTTTCGAGAAGACATTTTGGTTATATATACTGGCTCTGTTTAAATCCTCGAATACATGCTTCCTGACATTACCATGTTGAATACTTGATCTTGATCCATGTTGTAGAATAGAAACATATTTATATTAGGTGATATCTTTGGAGCAATCTGACCTTTTAGCACATTTGAATATATGTACCCTTGTTGCGAATCGTATTTTTGTGTCATTTACTGTTTTGTGAACACATATTGTAAACCGCATATACACGCTTGTGTCCATCAAACCCAACTGCCACTCAGATATCACATAAAATATTTTGTGTACAACCTGGTCCTTACCCATTTATTGATTCGGCCTTGTGTGGATACATTAGCATAAGCTACACATACCTGCTTTTTATATATGCATTGGTCTGTGAATATTTGGTGCTGCTTTATACAGTTGCACCAAAATGCCATTTGTTTGCTAAAGGATATTGTAGTTAACACTCAGTGACATGTATATATACATGCAAAAATATGGACATGTTAAAACTATACATGCATCCCACCCCTTTACACACTTATATGATCTGTTTATTGATTTCCTCAAATTGACTTACCGTAAATAAAAAAAAGAGGATATGTGTGGCTAGTGACTATAGTTAGAACTTTTGGAATTTTGCCATGTCACTTCAGTTATGTACTACTTAGTTAATTTCATGCCATGAGAATAAAATTTACATGATATGTAAAATCCTGGCTATGTGGCATTGGTATTCATATGCTAGATGACAAACAGACAGTCCTTAACATCTGTGTGCTACACATTTGATTATATTTCTTTGAAATTACTGAAAACTATGGAAGAACAGTAAACAAAGACTGACAGAAGTATATATATACTTGTGGATAAACTAACTTGTTCTGTTCCTTGGAAAAATACAAGTTGAAAAGATTTTGGGTGATGATTGCTCCTTTACTTATATGTTGTTCAATTGTCATGCATATGTTATTGGATTGCAAAATTACAGTTGCCAGTTTTAAACCCAGATTCAATTTGGAAATACAATTTCCTTGCCTGAACAATTTATGATTTTTCTGGAAAGAAATAAACTTGTTTCTTGCCAAAACCCTTGCCTATTCCTGAAAATAGATTGATGGGATATTTGTATTTTGGAAACGTTAAACTCTTCTTACCTTGGCTTCCCTTTTGTTCAAAATCTTGCGTAATAATGCATGTTCAGGCTAATTGTGGCATATACCACATATATGCAAATTCCTTGAACATATTTGAGTGCTGTATGACCTTTTTCTTCTGTGAACAGCTGCATATGTGTTGCAAATATGGCACATCTGAGTATGTTGACCATATCACATTGTCCTGATATATTTGTTTGTGTATGTACAGTTTTGAGCGTATCCTTGCTTAGCTCATTTTGAAATCAACCCATCCAGTATATATTTTTGGGCACTTTGAACCCCTTGTTAACCTGCACTAGTTACCTTACTATTATCGGGGCCATTTATGTCATCTTGTTATGCGACATTCCCTCTTCATGCCTGCACCATTTATCTCGTGTTCATTTTCAGGATGCTGAGGCAATATACGTGTGTGTACGTATACACATACTTGTATATGCAAGCTTCTGGAATTCCCTATGTTATATTTATATTCGGTTAGGGACATTGAGGCGGTGTACACATGTATACACGTGTACACTCGCAAACGCCCCATATCGTTTGTCCCTAGAAATAGATAAGAACTGATATGAACAAAGACCACAACTGTTTATTCTATGTGTGACACCGTTAACAGAATTAACTATTATATTTCAGTTTATGTTAAAGTTAATTTACTTGAACTATGATTAATCCTGACTTGAGTGTTTTTATGTTTTGCATGGAACGCTCGGGTTAGATCCGAGCATTTCAGATATAAAGATCACAGCTTAGAAATTTGAAGATTGGCAAGACTGGGATTCCAAAGAGGCGCACTCTGAAGATTTAACATAGTAAAGATTTTCCTTGTTTTAAACTGTATTTTTACATTCCGCTGTATAAAAAGTCTTGTATTATAAATTCTGGTTATATATAAAAGTTATAGTTTTTGCTGTTCAATGGTGTTCCTTCTATTTATTTTGTGTTTCTGTGTGGATTCTATTTTGAACTCTATAAGCTAAATAATGATCCGTCAATTTGAACGTTTTAAGTTGGTTTAATCACCAATTTGAGATGATCAAATTGGCGGGACGTTACAACTTTCAATACAACAAAATGATAAATTGGTTTGTTAACTTTCAATATACAAACAAAAAGATAATTTGTTTGTTAACTTTCAATATACAAACAAAAAGATAATTTGTTTGTTAACTTTCAATACACTAATAAAAATGATAATTTGTTTGTTAACTTATGATGCAAACAAAACGATGATTTTGTTTATTTACTTTTAACGCAAGCCCAAAAGTGATGATTTTGTTTATTTACTTTTAATGCCAACAAAAATGATGATTGTGTATAATCTTTTTTATGTAAACAAAATGATGATTTTGTATAATCCTTTTTAATATATAAAAATGTTCATTTTCATTCACTAATCAAGTTTTGACAAAAATGTTAATTTTGTTCACTAATCAACTTTTGACAATAAAAATTATTCTTTTTGTATTCAAAAAGAATATGACACCAAATATGTTCCTTTTATAAAAAAAAGAAAATGACAATAAAAATTGTTCTTTTTATTGAAAAAAAAATTAAAGCCATTACGTGTTCTTGAATCAAAATAGAGGAACTTTATAATCTAGATCAATATTTATAGATCTAAAATAAAAATATTATTTTTATTTCAGATCTAAATCTAACCAAACACATACCACAACAATTATCATCATTAACGAACAACAAATACAATATCATACATCACAGATCTGAATTTAATTAACATACATATATTGAATTGAAATAATGAAAGATAATTAAATTTTAATTATTTTTAACAATAGAAATCTCACATCGATTTGTATTTTGTCTAAATTTTCAAAGTGCTCAGTTCCAGATCTGGTCAGCTTCATGGCGTAGAATTCTTCACTACGATCGCAACGCAACGAAAATCGCTCGATTTCGATACTGTATGACAAAGTTATATCAGTTTGTACGTTAATCCCATTTGAAATCATTTAAATATAATTAATTAAATTACACTTTTCAATTATGTTAAACAAAAGTGCTGTCGTCTATTCCTTCTTCTCTGCCAAACCACGTTCTAAGGTTGAACCCATCATCGACTCCTTCCCTGATCTGAGCGCCCACCACCAAGCCACCAGATGCTGATCCATGACCACCAAATCAGAGCCCCACGCCAGAGCTTCCTGCGCCTCAAGAACCTCTCAACTCGCCGCCCCCTACAGCGTGAAAAGTGAACCCGAATGGTAGCTCTTCAGGGCACTAATCCACACAGTTCCCTTCACTAAATTAGATCCCAACCGTATGATTTGATCGATCTTGGAATGTTGTTTCATCTTGTATTTGGAAGAATCAAAGAATAATTCATAGAATAGGAATGATTGAAGGAAGAATTATGGAGAATTTGGTGCATCAGTTTTCTGATATGGCGGCTGTAGAGGAATACATATTAGGGTTACGTATTTGAGGGGTGTATATACCCGTATTTTTATTTATTTATTTCCATTTAATTCAAATAATATCAGTTTAACACCACGAACTCCATATCAAACCCAACGAGCGTCGCCCCTAGCTAATAACCCCCATCCCGGACACAATGGGCTATGTTTCGTAACCCAATTCGGCTGTTACGATATGTTTTTCTTTAAATTAAGTTATAAATCATTTAATTATTAAATTCAAACATACATTTTAAATTACCGGGGTCACATACGGACTCTAAAAATTACAGAAAAAATATTTCTAGCTTTGTTTTGACAATACGGTTCTAACAAAACTAATTTCGTCGAATTCCGAGACTGTTTGAAAATTTGCTATTTTCAAGTCGATTAAATTTGATCGAAACTGGCAAAACATATTTTCTTTTGTCACGCTCACATATTTATTCGAAAAATTCTGAAAATTGAAACCTAATAATAATTTGACATTCTGGTTCCAACAAAAGTGGTTTCGTCGAAAACAGTGGTCGTTTGTAAAATGGCTATTTTTAAGGGCTATATACTATATTAAAATATATATAAATTCTACAACGACTTTTCTAAATTTTAAACTGGGAATAACTTTCAAATTATAAAGTGAAATTTCAATTTCTTACATTCATTGGAAAGATATGATTAAACGGATTTAAATATTTCTTGTTTCACTCAATTCTGATTTATAATGAATTCTGTATATTCAGTCAAAGTTCAAATTCAAAATTTCAAACTACAGCGCTGTTTTAAACTCCTTTTATAATTAAATTAAATTTATTAGTTTTAACTACTATTAAAATAAATTTTTTTAATAGTTATTATTTAAAATAAATCATTTTAAATATTAAAAATCCATTAAAGTTTCTAAAATAAAAATTTTAAATTGGTTCAGAATTTCCGGGTTGTTGCAATCTCCCCCACTTAAAATCTTTTTATCCTCGAAAAGGAACGTAGCTGAAAGTTGTTTAATTAACTAACTTAATTAAATTTTATTTATTGGTTTCCATAATTTTATTGGTTACCAATAATCAAACATCACAACCAGCAATCAATTAGGTGATTAACTTTAAAAATATATATAACTTTTATATATAGTCAAAAATCATATTTTTAGAGCAAATAACAGCAATACATCCAATCTAAGTTTTGGTTTTCATACCAGTCAATGAAAATATATAAATATACCACTTTCGAAACTCGAACACCAATACTGATGATGGAGCTCCATAATCAGAATCATCTCCGGGCGACTAGAGTGTGATTCTGTATCTATCCGGCATATTAAAACTTCGAATATCCGTTAATTACTCGTATATCCAAAATTTTAAATACTCGATTGTCCACATTAAAATATAATAATATACTCAAATACGTATCTTAAGATAAAATTTTCAAAACAAAATTTTGTTTTCATTTTTATTTTAAAGAAAATAATACTCTTCACACTCGTTCTAGGATACTACTGATCCTATCTCTAACGAGTTATTCTCATTGGATACTACTAATCCAATCTCTGATGAATTCTTTCGTTCGGTTCTAATGTGCCTTATTTTCGAGCTCTGTAAACCAAAGCTCTGATAGCAGCTGAAACGACCATGAACTTCCCCGTAAAGGAAAGCCTGGATTGCTTTGAGGAGAACACACATCAGAACATAAACTGAAGAACATTTTATTGTTGGTTACAACAATTACATCAGAGTACAAGAATATAATAGAGTATGAATACTAGTATGAGAAATCTACTCAACTGCGCGTGTGGAAAATATAGGCACCTGAGTTTGCCAGTGAAACAAACTACAGGTCAGTCATGGGACTAGTATGAGAAATCTTACTTAACTTATCTAATAATAAGGCTAATCACAGGACCATGCCGCTAATGCAGAACGGGTTTACTCCATTGGATTACCAGTGCATAAAATAAGGTAAATCGTTAAACAACGAAATGCTTTTTAGAAAAATGAAACCATTATAAGACTCAAGTCCCATCACACAATGCAACGCAAACCGTAGGATAGAGTCTTACTTTATAATGGTTAAAAGATGCTTAATACAATAAAACGGATTTGATATTATTATAAGTGTATATATGTTTCAAAAACAATTCAATGATAAAGTATCAATCATAGACGGCATGGGTACCATATATCATGTCGCCATACTAGTTCTACAATCAAAACAGCAAGGTCGTATTGGAAATTGGATTTCCATCATGAGTCGAGGCTAGGGATCGCCCTCACCAATTCAAGGCACTCTAGCAAATGTCTTGTAACGACCCACATTTTCAGCAACAGAATAATTAATTAATTTAATTATTTGAATAGTGATTTAGAGAATTAAAGGGTCGTTTAATTGAATTATAGTGAATATTTAATTGAATTAAATAATAGAATAATATATTTATTTCTGAAATAGTCAGAAATTGTTGAATTCACAATATTGTGGGAATGGGCAGTATAAAATATATATAATTCAGTTTATATTGGATTATATTGACGAATATATTTATAAACGCCATTTGAACGTATAATTTAAATTATAATTATAATAGAGCTCGAAATGGCGCTGCAGTTCGCTATTTGGCGATTCGAACTTCAACTGGTTATACAGGATTCGTTTTAACTCGGATTTCTGTGAAACAAGAAACGTGTGGAGCTGGGGGAGTATATCTTCCTAGTGGAAGAGAAAAATCAAGATTTCGTCGTATAGATTTTTAGTTATGTCCAAAACAAATTTTCAGAATAAACCACGCCCTTGAACCATAACGGTTTATTTAATTTTATATAAGGATTTAAATATAAATCGAATATCGATATAACTCTGTTGGTGGAATATCGAGTTGAAAACCCATATATATTTTTCTGGAGCTGTATGGATATTTATTTTGGATATATACGATAATATATATTTATTTATATTTAATTTGACTATTTTTAAATATATTTATTTATTTAAAGGGGCTATTTAGGGCTTTAAAAATAGCCACTTTTGCAAACGAAGTCGGATTTCGACGAAACTAATTTTGTTGGATCCGCAGCGTCAAATTATTGTTAGATTTCAAGTTTCGAGATTTTTAGAGCCCGTATGTGGCCGTACGGATTTTTAGAGTGAAAAACAGACAGTATTTCGACGGTTAAAAATACGCTGTGTGGGCATACGGAGTCGGAATTCGACGAAACCAGTTTCGTTGGGACCGTAATGTCAAACTGAAGATGCATGTCCAGTTTGGTGATTTTTGGGTATCGTATGCAATCACATGAATTTTAAAAAGGACAGATACAAGTAGCAATACAGTATAAATTAATATAAAATTCGAATATAAAAATAATAAAATCATCCTATATAATACCCTAACCCTTTCTAACCCTAAACCACTCTCCCGTCTTCTGAAAATAGTGCGCCGCCACGACCTCGTATAAAATTCTACAGCAAATATCCTCAATCAAAAATCAAGAATAATTCAGATAAAAATCTATAAATCACGAGGTGAGGATATTTGAGATCCAAACGAATTTCTCTTCAGTCTGGTATCAATTTTGAGGGGTCCGAAGCATGCTTGCGGTGCTCGATTGTTTTCAGCGTGGTACTTTTAGTCCTAGGGTTTAGGTTTTTGCCAAATCAAGGAAGCATTGATCCGATTCACTGTTGTTTTTGGGTTTCTCGTCGGATTTGGGTTCGGTTGTGGGAATTTTTGGGATTCCCGTCGTTATTTTGGTCGATGGTCTCACTGTAGCACCTCGTGAAGGAGCCGACGACGCGATTCACTGGAGTACACCGAGTTCTTCATCTTAGGGTCTAGGGGATCGAGGTTTTGAAGAGAGGAATTATCGTATTTTTAGTTAAATTTATAATGGAAAAAATGGATGGTGAAATGGGATTTAAAGAGAGCGAAATGGCCATGGGAAAGTGGCAGTATGCGTTTCAGGAAGAAGGGTAATGAGTGACGTGGGAGGAGTTATTAAAGGGTAATTAAGGTATTGATTAAAGATTAATTATATAGTTAATAAACTTATATGTGTACAACCTTGTAAATTGAATATCTTTATCGTACGATATCAGAATCACGAACGGTCGGACCCGTTGGGATCGTATGGACGAGAGCTACACCATGGAACTGACCACAAGTGAATCCGAGCTCGTTTGGATTTACGATGAAAATAAACGCCTGAACCAAATTAGAGACCGATTATCGTTATTCAACGATAAACCGTCCAAGGTGAGTAAATCTCACTAACTCTGAACAATTTATATTTTTATAATGCATTTTTAGAAGTGATAAATATTGATTGAATTGCTGTGTGTTGGCTGTTTGGTTGAACTGCTAGTCAGTTGATTGGATTTATCGATAATGATATATATAAATCGTATCGAAATATTGATTCTGTTTATCAGAATATTTTATACTCATGTTAATTATGTTGACTGACATCTGTGGATGCAGGGAAACAGGTCGGAGGGACCCAACTGGGTTCCTCAACATTTATTTACCACTTTTTCATATATTTTGATATATGATGTGTTATATCATCCGTTATTGATTCTGTGTGTTTGGATGATGACCGATCAGTTGATTTGATATTTTTACACCATAAGTGATACGAGAAAAGGAAAAGGGAAATTTTCAAAGTATACTTTGAAAATCAGCAGATTTTATATATGAAAGGAAAAAGTAGTTTTATAAAAGAAATCATTTTATAAAATCAAAGCAATAAAGGAAAAATATTTGTAAAACAAATAGAGAAGGGAAATTGTTTGTAAAACATTTACAAATAAAATAGAAAAGAAAATATTTGTAAAACCATTGCAAATAGAGATAAAAAAGAAAACATTTGTAGAACATTTACAAATGGAATTAGAATAAAAATATTTGTAAAACATTCACAAATAGATTAAAAGGAAATATTTATCTAGAGAAATAAACTGAGTTATAAAAAGGAATTATTTATTTAGAAAATAAATAGAATATTGAAGTACTAGAAAATGGATAAAAGTGTAATAAAGGAAAATTTTACACTAGGAAGAATTTAGGCCCGTGCTTCGCACACGGGTAAACAGAATATGAATTCGAAGTGAGAATTTAAGAGAGATCTGTTTTAACAGATAGAGTGAGAAGGTTAATTTATAAATAAAGTTTTATAAATTAATTTAGTTATTTATCTTTGGATAAATAGAGTATATAAGTCAAGACTTATATAGAGAAGTAAAAATCGATTTCCACATCGATGTTTGAAACTGAATAAGGACGAAGGAGAATTTATCGAATAAGAGTTTTTCGAAGTAAAGTTATTGAATATCAATTTATTCGAAAGGAAGTTTATTGAATATTAGTTATTCGAAATGGGTTGATCCAAGTGAGTTAATCCAATAGAACAAATTGATTGAGATCAACCGTTAGAGTTAAACTGTTAGAGTTTAACCGTTAGGGTTAAACCGTAGAGTTAAACCGTTGGAGAAAACATTTAGAGTTAGTTAGTTAGAGTTATACGGTAGAGTTATTCAGTAGAGTTATTCAGGTAGAGTTACTCAGTTAGGGTTAATCGATTAGAGTCAAATCGAACTAGAAATTTAAAACAGTAGTTATTTAAGATAAGTTACCAGTTAGCACGACTGCTAGCGAAATTCGCAGGGCTGCAGATAGCCTAATGTGGTCGGATGTTTCCTGAGGGAATCAGGCGTAACCATTGTGATCGCTGCGATCTAGAGTCGAGCGAATGGTGTTAAATCAAATATTAGTTAATTAATAGAAGTAATTAAGTCGAGTTTGTCAAGTTGAGTTAAATAAGTCGAGTTAATTAAGTTAAGTAGTCAAGTTGAGCCGATCAATCAAGTTGGTCAAAATGAGTTAATCAAACTGAGTTATCCGAATAAGAGTTAATCCAGTAAGAGTTAATAGAATAAGAGTCGTAGATTAGAGTTAACCAAATAGGTGTTAATAATTAGTTATCCATGTATTTAATTGAGATAGGATGTATAGGTCATATTAAAGTTATTATATTTCGGATGCAGGGGATTATAACACCATTGTTATAATCAAGTGTTTTCCGTACGAGAAGCGGATTTGTAAATAGAATCCGAGAATGTCGTAAGGAAGTGTTAAAGATTTAGAGAGATGAACTTTGTCTATTTCGAAGTTAGAAATGTCGTTCAGTTAAGGTCTGAGAGGTAATTATACCCCAACTTGATTGACTTCGTTTTAACTAAGAAATAGTTAAGGTTCGATGGTGAAAAGTGGATAAGTGGAAACCAAATGAAGGAGATTTGGCATAGTGATGTTTATTCAAACATCTGTTTAATCAAATGAAAGAGATATGGAAATGTTTTTCCAAATGAGAAGCATAATTGTTTTCTGAATATAGAAACAAGAGATGGAAATGTTTTCCAATGATAATGATATATATTTTCTAAATATAGTGAATAAGAAACATTAAACAACAGGAATAGGGAAATGAACGAATGAATGAAATGATGATTGTTCGATAGAATTTCCTTCGGGAAATAATATCGTTGTTTGCACACCGACATGTTTTCATTTGATAGTTAACTCACCGACTATCAAAGTTTTGACCATTTTACGTTGTTAATATGGAGAGACCGGTTGGATTATTATCCAGAGAACCACTCCGTATTGGCATAAGCGTTGCGAATCAAGTATGCTGAATATATTGAAGACGGAGTTATGCAAGGGCTATCCTATTTACAGAATAGTGCCTTCTGTTTGTCCAGTCCTAGGACAAACGTGAATGGACGAATGTCTGACAGAGTATATCCAATAGATCGCGTAAGTTGATCTCTTCAAACGTACTTACGTTTGGTGGCGGAGGAATTCGTTTCTCTTAGCTGTATACCCGTGGTATTTTTGGTGAAATCAATTTGTGATTTGGCGGGTATGACGATGTGGCATTCAAAGTAATGGAGGTGGGATCTGTCAAAAGATACGTTATGACCTCAAGCCTCATCCACCGGGAAATGACAAAAATCGGGCAGGCAGCATGGCTATGTGGGTCGCACCCATTAGGATGTACGATCACCTATCTAGAGAAATTCCTTTTGTTCTTAAATCTATCGATGCTGTCCCTTATCGGGAGACGGTTGCTGATCCCAACCGTTGGTGATATACATTCGATACACTCAAGCGAAATGAGTGGTCGGTCATGTGTGGGCCGGGTTGCAAGATGTTCTTGTTGAACCCAGTGTATTTGCCTCTAGAGATACACGTTCGGAAGGTGGTCCCATACCTTGTCAAGTTGGAATCCAATCTCCAATAAGTGCCTGCGAGTTTGATTGTATATTATATATGTAGAGCGTGAGATGCAAGCGTTCTACTAGATTTTAATTACTTGTGATTAGACATTATTATAATATCAGATAATATATGATTTCCAAAGTGTTTTGGGTTATCGTAAGGTAAAAGCCATCCGTATTTATGAGTGGATTGGTCTTACGATTATCTTTTCTTTTGAAAAGGATTTTGAAAAGTTAAACCAAATGATTGGAGTTTACTCACACCAGTCCCATGACTGACCCAGAGTTTTATTTTGTTTTGTTTTCCCTAAACTCTTGGGTGCCCAAATTTGTACGGGCAGTCAAGTAGTCAGGATTTACAGGTATGCTTGAAGAGCTTGGAGCAGGAGGCTTCAAGATTTTTTCTAGCTATTGATTATTCCGCTGTGATGAAAGTGTTGTACTCTGATAATGGTATGATATACATATACTACTTTGATTTCAAGATATGTTGTCTATTATATTTTATTCGTTCCGCTGTGAGATTCGTGTTACTCTGATGTTGTTGTGTTCTTCTTCTTCTTCTGTCTAATTTTCTATCTTATCTATCCTCACCCTCTAATTTCTTTCTTGGACTATCCGGTAATTTCGACTTTTGATTGTTCGATAGGTGTTATATATCGGATAACCAAGGTCGTCTTTTTCTCGGGTCGTTACAGTGGTATCAGAGCTGAAGGTTAAGTATTACCTTGGCTCTGTGGCGTTATTCAGTAGAGATGGGGTTAGTAATACCCTAGACTGAGTTTGAGTGTATATATACGAGTGAATGTATTTGTTATTTGATATAAAATAATTTTATATTGTAGGGATTTATTGGTTAAGTTGTTTATGAATTCTGGTCGATCAGTTTGATCCACTGTTTCGATAGGGGTTTATAAACGCTTGAATACGATGAACCGACACAGTATGTTTTGAAAAAGGGTGAATGAAATAATTTTACCCAAATTATATTTTGATATAAGCAAAGTATAGATATTTGAAATTATTATAGTATATTGAATGTGTTGGTTGTGATTATAATCGAATAAGATTATAAAATGTGGAATGGTTATGTAAATAAAAAAAATCAAAATTCATGTAAGTGAAATATATGAAATCAGATGAATTAAATCTGAATTTAAGTTCAGAATTGGAATTAAAATTGCTAAAATTTGAATAAGCGTTGTAAATGGAATTAAATTGAATATATGTGAATTTTAAAATCCTGGGAGATTTTAAATTTGTTACAAGCATTAAAAAGGGATATTTTGAAATGAATTTCAAAATGGAAGTGTTTAGAAATGGTTTTGAAAGTGACATAGTATTGAACTCACTTCGATAGCTGGAAAATAAATTCCGATGTTGATCCGGACATCATCGGTGTTCATTTTCGAGTTTGTAAGTGACAGATTACTACCAAAGATTTTGTTTTTGAATTGTTTTGAGAAACCAAGTTGTTTTGATATTCCAAAGGGATATTTGATTTTTGGAAAAGGCAAAGCTATTTGAAACTCCCAGGTACAGATTATTGAAATAAACACAAATTAAATAGAAATTTGTGAAAGCAAATTCGAAATTGAACTGAAATTGAATTAGAATGGTATCAAGTAGAATTGGGCTGGATTAGAAATAATCTGGAATAGAAATGAATTATTGAGTAAGATATTTGAATTGAGATTGGAATTGCAGTTTGGTTGGAATTTTTCTTGGATAAGCGAATGGGTGTGTTGGAAATAAAAGTGATTTGAGTTTGACTGGAATGACAGTTGCATATGTTGGATTGGCAGCAGATGGAAATAATATAAGGAATGCCCGGAAAAAAGTACACATTTATATTCATATGAGTTTGATGAGATTTTGATGAGCCGAATTGGCAAGCCGCTTGGCTGTTTGATTTTCTTTTGGATTGGAGAGGCTTGTGTGGCGGTTTGGGGATTTTCCCGATGCTCCCAGTACAAAGGAGGTGCTGGCGAAATTTTTCAGAAATTTCGAGTGTTAGAAAATTTTCAGAATTTTTGAAAAATTTCGTTTATAGAAATGAAGTAATAATTTAATTGAAATAAATAAATTCAGTTGAAACTGAAATTAAAGAAGTAAACGAATAATTCGAAACGAGTTAATAGGGGTGTTCTCTACCTTAACAATTTCGAGGACGAAATTATTTTAAGGGGGGAAGAATGTAACGACCCACATTTTCAGCAACAGAATAATTAATTAATTTAATTATTTGAATAGTGATTTAGAGAATTAAAGGGTCGTTTGATTGAATTATAGTGAATATTTAATTGAATTAAATAATAGAATAATATATTTATTTCTGAAATAGTCAGAAATTGTTGAATTCACAATATTGTGGGAATGGGCAGTATAAAATATATATAATTCAGTTTATATTGGATTATATTGACGAATATATTTATAAACGCCATTTGAACGTATAATTTAAATTATAATTATAATAGAGCTCGAAATGGCGCTGCAGTTCGCTATTTGGCGATTCGAACTTCAACTGGTTATACAGGATTCGTTTTAACTCGGATTTCTGTGAAACAAGAAACGTGTGGAGCTGGGGGAGTATATCTTCCTAGTGGAAGAGAAAAATCAAGATTTCGTCGTATAGATTTTTAGTTATGTCCAAAACAAATTTTCAGAATAAACCACGCCCTTGAACCATAACGGTTTATTTAATTTTATATAAGGATTTAAATATAAATCGAATATCGATATAACTCTGTTGGTGGAATATCGAGTTGAAAACCCATATATATTTTTCTGGAGCTGTATGGATATTTATTTTGGATATATACGATAATATATATTTATTTATATTTAATTTGACTATTTTTAAATATATTTATTTATTTAAAGGGGCTATTTAGGGCTTTAAAAATAGCCACTTTTGCAAACGAAGTCGGATTTCGACGAAACTAATTTTGTTGGATCCGCAGCGTCAAATTATTGTTAGATTTCAAGTTTCGAGATTTTTAGAGCCCGTATGTGGCCGTACGGATTTTTAGAGTGAAAAACAGACAGTATTTCGACGGTTAAAAATACGCTGTGTGGGCATACGGAGTCGGAATTCGACGAAACCAGTTTCGTTGGGACCGTAATGTCAAACTGAAGATGCATGTCCAGTTTGGTGATTTTTGGGTATCGTATGCAATCACATGAATTTTAAAAAGGACAGATACAAGTAGCAATACAGTATAAATTAATATAAAATTCGAATATAAAAATAATAAAATCATCCTATATAATACCCTAACCCTTTCTAACCCTAAACCACTCTCCCGTCTTCTGAAAATAGTGCGCCGCCACGACCTCGTATAAAATTCTACAGCAAATATCCTCAATCAAAAATCAAGAATAATTCAGATAAAAATCTATAAATCACGAGGTGAGGATATTTGAGATCCAAACGAATTTCTCTTCAGTCTGGTATCAATTTTGAGGGGTCCGAAGCATGCTTGCGGTGCTCGATTGTTTTCAGCGTGGTACTTTTAGTCCTAGGGTTTAGGTTTTTGCCAAATCAAGGAAGCATTGATCCGATTCACTGTTGTTTTTGGGTTTCTCGTCGGATTTGGGTTCGGTTGTGGGAATTTTTGGGATTCCCGTCGTTATTTTGGTCGATGGTCTCACTGTAGCACCTCGTGAAGGAGCCGACGACGCGATTCACTGGAGTACACCGAGTTCTTCATCTTAGGGTCTAGGGGATCGAGGTTTTGAAGAGAGGAATTATCGTATTTTTAGTTAAATTTATAATGGAAAAAATGGATGGTGAAATGGGATTTAAAGAGAGCGAAATGGCCATGGGAAAGTGGCAGTATGCGTTTCAGGAAGAAGGGTAATGAGTGACGTGGGAGGAGTTATTAAAGGGTAATTAAGGTATTGATTAAAGATTAATTATATAGTTAATAAACTTATATGTGTACAACCTTGTAAATTGAATATCTTTATCGTACGATATCAGAATCACGAACGGTCGGACCCGTTGGGATCGTATGGACGAGAGCTACACCATGGAACTGACCACAAGTGAATCCGAGCTCGTTTGGATTTACGATGAAAATAAACGCCTGAACCAAATTAGAGACCGATTATCGTTATTCAACGATAAACCGTCCAAGGTGAGTAAATCTCACTAACTCTGAACAATTTATATTTTTATAATGCATTTTTAGAAGTGATAAATATTGATTGAATTGCTGTGTGTTGGCTGTTTGGTTGAACTGCTAGTCAGTTGATTGGATTTATCGATAATGATATATATAAATCGTATCGAAATATTGATTCTGTTTATCAGAATATTTTATACTCATGTTAATTATGTTGACTGACATCTGTGGATGCAGGGAAACAGGTCGGAGGGACCCAACTGGGTTCCTCAACATTTATTTACCACTTTTTCATATATTTTGATATATGATGTGTTATATCATCCGTTATTGATTCTGTGTGTTTGGATGATGACCGATCAGTTGATTTGATATTTTTACACCATAAGTGATACGAGAAAAGGAAAAGGGAAATTTTCAAAGTATACTTTGAAAATCAGCAGATTTTATATATGAAAGGAAAAAGTAGTTTTATAAAAGAAATCATTTTATAAAATCAAAGCAATAAAGGAAAAATATTTGTAAAACAAATAGAGAAGGGAAATTGTTTGTAAAACATTTACAAATAAAATAGAAAAGAAAATATTTGTAAAACCATTGCAAATAGAGATAAAAAAGAAAACATTTGTAGAACATTTACAAATGGAATTAGAATAAAAATATTTGTAAAACATTCACAAATAGATTAAAAGGAAATATTTATCTAGAGAAATAAACTGAGTTATAAAAAGGAATTATTTATTTAGAAAATAAATAGAATATTGAAGTACTAGAAAATGGATAAAAGTGTAATAAAGGAAAATTTTACACTAGGAAGAATTTAGGCCCGTGCTTCGCACACGGGTAAACAGAATATGAATTCGAAGTGAGAATTTAAGAGAGATCTGTTTTAACAGATAGAGTGAGAAGGTTAATTTATAAATAAAGTTTTATAAATTAATTTAGTTATTTATCTTTGGATAAATAGAGTATATAAGTCAAGACTTATATAGAGAAGTAAAAATCGATTTCCACATCGATGTTTGAAACTGAATAAGGACGAAGGAGAATTTATCGAATAAGAGTTTTTCGAAGTAAAGTTATTGAATATCAATTTATTCGAAAGGAAGTTTATTGAATATTAGTTATTCGAAATGGGTTGATCCAAGTGAGTTAATCCAATAGAACAAATTGATTGAGATCAACCGTTAGAGTTAAACTGTTAGAGTTTAACCGTTAGGGTTAAACCGTAGAGTTAAACCGTTGGAGAAAACATTTAGAGTTAGTTAGTTAGAGTTATACGGTAGAGTTATTCAGTAGAGTTATTCAGGTAGAGTTACTCAGTTAGGGTTAATCGATTAGAGTCAAATCGAACTAGAAATTTAAAACAGTAGTTATTTAAGATAAGTTACCAGTTAGCACGACTGCTAGCGAAATTCGCAGGGCTGCAGATAGCCTAATGTGGTCGGATGTTTCCTGAGGGAATCAGGCGTAACCATTGTGATCGCTGCGATCTAGAGTCGAGCGAATGGTGTTAAATCAAATATTAGTTAATTAATAGAAGTAATTAAGTCGAGTTTGTCAAGTTGAGTTAAATAAGTCGAGTTAATTAAGTTAAGTAGTCAAGTTGAGCCGATCAATCAAGTTGGTCAAAATGAGTTAATCAAACTGAGTTATCCGAATAAGAGTTAATCCAGTAAGAGTTAATAGAATAAGAGTCGTAGATTAGAGTTAACCAAATAGGTGTTAATAATTAGTTATCCATGTATTTAATTGAGATAGGATGTATAGGTCATATTAAAGTTATTATATTTCGGATGCAGGGGATTATAACACCATTGTTATAATCAAGTGTTTTCCGTACGAGAAGCGGATTTGTAAATAGAATCCGAGAATGTCGTAAGGAAGTGTTAAAGATTTAGAGAGATGAACTTTGTCTATTTCGAAGTTAGAAATGTCGTTCAGTTAAGGTCTGAGAGGTAATTATACCCCAACTTGATTGACTTCGTTTTAACTAAGAAATAGTTAAGGTTCGATGGTGAAAAGTGGATAAGTGGAAACCAAATGAAGGAGATTTGGCATAGTGATGTTTATTCAAACATCTGTTTAATCAAATGAAAGAGATATGGAAATGTTTTTCCAAATGAGAAGCATAATTGTTTTCTGAATATAGAAACAAGAGATGGAAATGTTTTCCAATGATAATGATATATATTTTCTAAATATAGTGAATAAGAAACATTAAACAACAGGAATAGGGAAATGAACGAATGAATGAAATGATGATTGTTCGATAGAATTTCCTTCGGGAAATAATATCGTTGTTTGCACACCGACATGTTTTCATTTGATAGTTAACTCACCGACTATCAAAGTTTTGACCATTTTACGTTGTTAATATGGAGAGACCGGTTGGATTATTATCCAGAGAACCACTCCGTATTGGCATAAGCGTTGCGAATCAAGTATGCTGAATATATTGAAGACGGAGTTATGCAAGGGCTATCCTATTTACAGAATAGTGCCTTCTGTTTGTCCAGTCCTAGGACAAACGTGAATGGACGAATGTCTGACAGAGTATATCCAATAGATCGCGTAAGTTGATCTCTTCAAACGTACTTACGTTTGGTGGCGGAGGAATTCGTTTCTCTTAGCTGTATACCCGTGGTATTTTTGGTGAAATCAATTTGTGATTTGGCGGGTATGACGATGTGGCATTCAAAGTAATGGAGGTGGGATCTGTCAAAAGATACGTTATGACCTCAAGCCTCATCCACCGGGAAATGACAAAAATCGGGCAGGCAGCATGGCTATGTGGGTCGCACCCATTAGGATGTACGATCACCTATCTAGAGAAATTCCTTTTGTTCTTAAATCTATCGATGCTGTCCCTTATCGGGAGACGGTTGCTGATCCCAACCGTTGGTGATATACATTCGATACACTCAAGCGAAATGAGTGGTCGGTCATGTGTGGGCCGGGTTGCAAGATGTTCTTGTTGAACCCAGTGTATTTGCCTCTAGAGATACACGTTCGGAAGGTGGTCCCATACCTTGTCAAGTTGGAATCCAATCTCCAATAAGTGCCTGCGAGTTTGATTGTATATTATATATGTAGAGCGTGAGATGCAAGCGTTCTACTAGATTTTAATTACTTGTGATTAGACATTATTATAATATCAGATAATATATGATTTCCAAAGTGTTTTGGGTTATCGTAAGGTAAAAGCCATCCGTATTTATGAGTGGATTGGTCTTACGATTATCTTTTCTTTTGAAAAGGATTTTGAAAAGTTAAACCAAATGATTGGAGTTTACTCACACCAGTCCCATGACTGACCCAGAGTTTTATTTTGTTTTGTTTTCCCTAAACTCTTGGGTGCCCAAATTTGTACGGGCAGTCAAGTAGTCAGGATTTACAGGTATGCTTGAAGAGCTTGGAGCAGGAGGCTTCAAGATTTTTTCTAGCTATTGATTATTCCGCTGTGATGAAAGTGTTGTACTCTGATAATGGTATGATATACATATACTACTTTGATTTCAAGATATGTTGTCTATTATATTTTATTCGTTCCGCTGTGAGATTCGTGTTACTCTGATGTTGTTGTGTTCTTCTTCTTCTTCTGTCTAATTTTCTATCTTATCTATCCTCACCCTCTAATTTCTTTCTTGGACTATCCGGTAATTTCGACTTTTGATTGTTCGATAGGTGTTATATATCGGATAACCAAGGTCGTCTTTTTCTCGGGTCGTTACATGTCTCAAGGCCCGGACTCTGGCGAACCCTTGGATCTTCAGGGCCGGTCCCTACCTAACGGTAGAGGATTAGTTATGCCTGAACACACGCTTCCCGGTTCCTTTGAACCTCCATATGGCCATTAACAACCTATAAATCCGAGGTACCTCAATCCATCATCAACATAAGTAAAATGCCAGCCAGTTTAAGCACTGATACCACTCCTAGCTAGAAAGAAACGTGTGCACTCCCTACAGTCCTTATCCCGTTTTTGACTCATACCGGGGTGTGAGGCTCGCGAAATCACGCTATACACAAAGCTACACCTAAACAGGCTATGCTTTGATCATCAACCACAATGCCTTCTTTTCAACAAAAGCCTTGTTATTTGCATCTTGGCGTGCCACGTCGACAATTCACGCCATGCGATCAATCACTATTAATATATATCAGGGTGTTAAGCATAGAATAAATTCTCCACCACCAATCAGATATACATTAATAAAAATCAATTTATTTCACATGGAACAAAATCCAATGTCAGACACGCATCCATTTACAAGTCCGTTCTGGGTCTGTACGAAGCCGGAGACACCTGAGAGGTCCTCGCATATCCGGACAATCAACTATGCGTCTGGACGACTACCACTGAAGCCCCTTCAAGGTAGCTACTCCCATCATGGGTCTCAGTAGCAACACATCCATTCGATGCGAAGATCGTCGATCTTCACTCACCGTCTTCAATTTTGACTCTTCATCGTCGTAGTGATCATTCGGAATGGGTTAAACCCGGTTTTTCTAAATAACTCGCGTATTTTTATAATTACAAATCAAGTGCTATAAAACACATCCAATGCCTCATTCCAATTCAGAATTATTCTTCTAATAAAATATTCGCATTATTCTATCAAAGATAAATCCTTTAAATTCATTTTTAAATCCTTCTTTTAAAGAGTTATTAAAACCCCAATTTGGTTTTAAATATCAAAGATCATTATTCAATGATTATTTAAATTTAAAAAATTAATCTTATCTTTAACTGGGTTAAAGAACTAATGTCATTTAAAACATAGTCCACGGTAAACCCAAAATCATCTTCCATGAAATATGGAATCTTTACAAGAATCAAATCATTATATAATCGTTGTAAATTTCTATATACAACCAATAATATAAATGGAATAACGGCAAAGCATCTTAAATTCCATATGTAGTATCGGTCATCTTTTACAGAAGCTTATCTCGGTTATTACTAATTTGAATTCCATTCAATTCCAATTTAAAATATTAAATTGGAAAACTTTACTTTTGGAAAATTTCCATTTAAATCTTAATAAAAGATTTATAAATTCCAAATCATATTTTCGCTGTCAGTTGGGTTAAAGAATAAATGTCGCTTAAAAACACAGTTCACAATAAACCCAATGCACATTTCATCTTATTCCAATCACTAAATATAATTGAAACTTTAATAATCTAAATTAAAAGATTATTCTTTTCATACGGGGTTTAAGAAAAGTGTTATTTAAGACACTATTCACGATAAACCCAAAATCCAATTTATTTAATTTAATTTCAATTAAATATTCACTAATTGGAAAACTTCATTAAATCTAAATTTAATGATTTATTCTAGTTGATAACTAGTTCATTTCAACAAAAATATATTTTTCTAAAATATATTCTTTTTCTATGGTATTTTCTAAAATATACTTTTTCTAGAATATTCTTTATTGGAATGTGACTCAATCAACAATCATATGTTGCATGTAATCAATAATCATGATAAATAATCATCAAGCATTCAAATAACACCCAAAGTGGATTCTACACTAAATATTGAGATTAGTGTCTGTCAAATATCATCCAATACCCGTGTGGGGTTTCATCCAACAAACAAATAATAAATTATTTGTGCACTTGGGTGATATGTGAAAATTATCGTTCCAATCACATAAACAAGTCGGATGACTTGTAAATGGAAGTATAATATTCTGTTTGAATATACTAACATTATATTTAACACATCAAACATTTCAACATCATAGACATATATTTCAATTCTTTTTATTGTGAACAAACGACAATAAAAATCTAATCTTCTATTTCAATTCTTTTTATTGTGAACAAATGACAATAAAAATCTAATCTTCTATTTCAATTCTTTTTATTGTAATCAATGTTATAATAAAATGTAATCCTTTAATTCTATTCTTTTTAATGAAAACAACATTACACGAAAATGTAATCTTTTAATTCTTTTAATGAAACATTTTATATCAAAAATATTATTTCTTTTCTAAGGCAACATTTTATAACAAAATGTCATTTTTTTTCTAATGACACAAAGTGTTATTTTAATCTAATGTCACATTTATAATTAACATGCATGACATTTAATAATTAACGTAAATGACATCTCATAATTAACATATATGTCATTGTTTTGCATACAAATCCTGATGTGTGCATTTACATTAGAATGATATGTTATTTTGAATATAATCCTAATGTATACATTTACGTTAAAATGACATTTTTGTTTAATCCATTTAAATGAACAAAAATGTAAATTTTTGTCTAATCCTTTTAAATAATCAAAATTGTATATTTTTAACTAATCCTTTTAAATGACCAAAAATGAATATTTTGGTGTAATCCTTTTAAATAACCAAAAATGAATATTTTGGTGTAATCCTTTTAAATAACCAAAAATGAATATTTTGGTGTAATCCTTTTTAAATGAAAAAAAATGTACATTTAATTCTTTTTTATGACCAAAAATGTATATTTTTGATTTAATCATTCTTAGTGCCCAAAAATGTATATTTTGGTCTTATTCACTTTTAAATAACAAAAATGAATATCTTTGTCTTATTGCTTTTAAATGACAAAATGACTATATTTTGATCTCATTCTTATTAAATGTTAAAATGAATGTTTCTATTCTCATTCTATTACATTCAACAAAAATGAATGTTTTATTTCATTCTTTTACATTTGACAAAAATGAATATTTTTGTCATTCTTTTACGTTTGACATAAATGAATATTTTTATTTAATTCTTTTACATTTGCAAAAATGAGCATTTCACATTCATTCTCTTTAATTGACAAAAATGAGCATTTCACATTCATTCCTTTTAATTGACAAAAATGAGCATTTTACGTTCATTCCTTTTAATTGACAAAAATGAGCATTTCACATTCATTCCTTTTAATTAACAAAAATGAGCATTTTTACTTCCTTCTTCTTTTTATGTGACACAAATGTCCCTTTCTCCTACCACAAAAATGAATATTTTGTGTGTCTTCTTATTTTAACAAAAATGAAAATTATTAACATTCTAATTTAACAAAAATGAAACCTTTTTGTGTGTCAATTTTATTCAACAAAATAAACATATTTTTGTGTCAACTTCTATTCTACAAAAATGAATGTCTATATATATAAATTTCAATGTGACCAAATGACTAATTTCGTTGATAACTTTCAATACAACAAAATGATAAATTGGTTTGTTAACTTTCAACATACAAACAAAAAGATAATTTGTTTGTTAACTTTCAATATACAAACAAAAAGATAATTTGTTTGTTAACTTTTAATACACAAATAAAAAGATAATTTGTTTGTTAACTTTTAATACCCAAATAGAAATCTCACATCGATTTGCATTTCGCCTGAATTTTCAAAGTGCTCAGTTCCAGATCTGGTCAGCTTCATGCGTAGAATTCTTCACTACGATCACAACGCAACGAAAATCGCTCGGTTTCGATACTGTATGATAAAGTTATATCAGTTTTACGTTAATCCCATTTGAAATCATTTAAATATATTTAATTAAATTACACTTTTCAATTACGTTAAACAATAGTGCTGCTGTCTATTCCTTCTTCTCTGCCAAACCATGTTCTAAGGTTGAACCCATCATCGACTCCTTCCTTGATCTGAGCGCGCACCACCAAGCCACCAGACGTTGATCCATGACCACCACATCAGAGCCCCACGCAAGAGCTTCCTGTGCCTCGAGAACCTCTCAGCTCCCCGCCCCCTACAGCGTGAAAAGTGAACCCGAACGGCAGCTCTTCAGGGCCCAAATCCACACAGTTCCCTTCACTAAATTAGATCCCAACCGTATGATTGGATAGATCTTGGAATGTTGTTTCATCTTGTATTTGGAAGAATCAAAGAATAGTTCATGGATTAGGAATGATTGAAGGAAGAATTATGGAGAATTTGGTGCGTCAGTTTTCTGATATGGCGGCTGTAGAGGAATACATATTAGGGTTATGTATTTGAGGGGTATATATACCCGTATTTTTATTTATTTATTTCCATTTAATTCAAATAATATCAGTTTAACACCACGAACTCCAAATCAAACCCAACGAATGTCGCCCTTAGCTAATAACCCCCATCCTAGACACAATGGGCTATGTTTCGTAACCCAGTTTGATTGTTATGATTTGTTTTTCTTTAAATTAAATTATAAATCGTTTAATTATTAAATTCAAACATACATTTTAAATTACCGGGGTCACATACGGACTCTAAAAATTACAGAAAAAATATGTCTAGCTTTGTTTTGACGATACAGTCCTAATAAAACTAATTTCGTCGAATTCTGAGACCGTTTGAAAAATGGCTACTTTCAAGTCAATTAAATTTGACCGAAACTGGCAAAACATATTTTCTTTTGTCACGCTCACATATTAATTCGAAAAATTCTGAAAATTGAAACCTAGTAATAATTTGACATTCCGGTTCCAACAAAAGTGGTTTCGTCGAAAACAGAGGTTGTTTGCAAAACGGCTATTTTTAAGGGCTATATATTATATTTAAATTCTACAACGACTTTTCTAAATTTCAAACTGGGCATAACTTTCAAATTATAAAGTGAAATTTCAGTTTCTTACATTCATTGGAAAGATATGATTAAACAGATTTAAATATTTCTTGTTTCGCTCAATTCTGATTTATAATGAATTCTGTATATTCAGTCAAAGTTCAAATTCAAATTTTCAAACTGCGGCGCTGTTTTAAACTCCTTTTATAATTAAATTAAATTTATTCGTTTTAACTTCTATTAAAATAAATTTTTTAATTGTTATTATTTAAAATAAATCATTTTAAGTATTAAAAACCCATTAAAATTTCTAAAATAAAAATTTTAAATTGGTTCAGAATTTCCGGGTTGTTACATTCCTTTTTAATACTATGGTACTTAAGGTATTTTACTAACAACCAATGATTTTTCCCTCATACCAGCAAGCAATTCACACATGACAGATTACTTGAACAATACATCGCAAAAAATCTAAGTTTAAAACATAGTCCAAACATCAAAACTACAAGGAATTAAAAACAGAAAATGAAGAACAGTTTTACTCACCTCAAAAGTGCATGAACTCTTAGCTTTCCTATACTGATTTTTCTTGAATGCTTTGTGTTGTGTGTGGAGATAAAGTGCATGCTTATGCCTTTATATAGGAGCAAAAAAATATTAAAATATGGTGCATTCACTACTGGTTTTGGAAAACACAAAAACCAAATTTTCAAATTTTATAGTGACACATGATAGACATATCAGAAAATCCTTTTTCCTACCAAAACAAAGCATCATCACTTCAAATTTCACATGGCTTAGATCAGCCATTATCCTCCCCTACACATGACCTCCTTCCCTCCTATTGGTTTCTATGAATTGTCAACTTAAATGCCAAGGGTACAACCTATGATCTTCACAAATCTTTCCCTTGGTTTAACAAATTATAGCATCCATCTTTTGTACCATTCATGGTCAGTTTTTGCCTTGGGTTTTTAAACCATATCTTCTTATGACAAACCGATTTAACATGAAAACATATAATACTTTTACTTGGCTTTCAAGGTTTTCCAAAATATGAAAAATTTTGGTACAAAATGATCTCGGCCATGTGATGATTTAACATGGAAATATATTGAAAATCTATGTTTTAGTATTTATCTAGTGTAGGTGATTCTTGGGTTTAAATACACAAGATTTGGTAAATATTTAACATATGTTTTGTTGACAAATTGAACATGTCTTTGGAAAAATAAAAATAAAGTGACATTTCGGCAAATCATGTGAAAAAATAAAAGGATTTCAAAACTGAAAATATTAAATCAAAAATGATCTTGCCATGGGAAAGGATTTCTTCCTAGATTTTCTCTACTATTTTATTTCTAGTGTAGGTGATATCTCAAATATAAATACATGAAAACATTTTGCAAAAGCCAATGGCACTTTCAAGTATTGATGGACATGTGAACATAAAGAAATGTTCATTTAAACTTGTTTTTGCCAACAAAAGCATGCTTTGGTCAAGAATGCTTCATGTAAATAAAACAAGGATTTGAAAAAAATAAGGTTTTAAACTCTTTTTTAAAAAAAATGACAAAACATATGTAAAAGAATGGCATTTTGAAATTTTTCTATGTAAATGTGTTATTCTTCATATACATGTATAAATAAATTTTAAACAAACGCTATCATATATTAAAAGAAAATGGCAATTAAACCTTTGACATGTTTGAAATATTTTAAAGTCTTGATTTTTAAATCGTAGTTATAAATACATACTTACAATCAGTTCATATCTGTGTCCGTAATATGTGTAAATACCGGGTCATTACAAGAAGGAGGCCATCGGGGGGCACACTTCCTGGCGCTGGAAGAGGGTTGTCTTGGCTATTACGCAGCGACTTCTGATCTACAATGTTGGAATCGCAGAAGTGAGATCTACAACCTGGAACTGACTAGAGCACGTTGAAAATTCAGACAAAACCCAATGTGAGAATTCTATTTTATTTCTTCTTATTAAATAATTAAAATTAATTATGATTGTATTATCACCAATCCGCTATATATTTCTATTTATACTACGTGAATTGATCTGTGATTGATGGGGTATGTAGATCCGTTCATTTGGTGATATTGTGTTATGATAAAATAGTAAAAAAAAACATATAGATCATTTTGTTGTAATAAAATGAGTGAAACAAAAAATATAATTTTTGTTTAGTTAATATTGTCAAATTAGAATCATTGGATAAAATTCATCATTTTGTTAATTGGAATAGTGGAACCAAGAATTATCATTTTTTTTGGCTTATTTGAATAGTAGAATTAAAAAGAATTATCATCTTGTTAATTAGAATAATTGGACAAAACTTGTCATATTTGTCGAATTAGAATCACTGGACAAAAATTATCATTTTTTTCAAAATTAGAATAGTTGAATTGGAATTGTCATTTTGTCAAAATATAATTGTTGAAGCAAAATTATCATTTTTTTCTAAATAAAATTTGTCAAAACAAAAATGAACATTTTTGTTTTGTTAAAATATAAAAAAATGAACATTTTGGTTGAAATAAAATAACCAAAACAAAAATGACATTTTTTGTAAAATAGATTTGTGTCAAAGCACAAATTACATTTTTGTCAACAGAACAAAAATGAAATATCACTTATTGGTCATTTTGTTGAATCAGAATTTTTAGAAAAAAAGTGAAATAAATTTTTTTGTCAATTTGTTGAATTAGAATTTCCAACAAAAAATGAAATACCAAAATTTTGTCATTTTGTTGAACTAGAGTTTTCAACAAAATTAAATATCAATTTTTATCATTTTGTTGAACTACAGTTTTCAACAAAAATGAAATATCAATTTTTATCATTTTGTTGAACTAGAGTTTTCAACAAAAAGGAAATATCCATTTTTATACATTTTGTTGAGCTAGAGTCTTCAACAAGAATGAAATATCAATTTCTAGCATTTTATTGAATTAGAATAAAAATAGAAAAAGGTTCATGTTTTAAATAAAAATATGTTTACATTAAAAATTCACATTTTTAATGTAATGTAAGAAAATAGAAAAATGTTCATTTTGTAAAATTAGAATTGTTGAACAAAATACACATTTTTGTAAAAATATACATTTTTGTTTATTAAGAAAAATGAAACATCTTTGTTCATTAAAAAGGATAAAACAAAAATAAACATTTTTGTCAATTAAAAAGGTTGAAACAAAAATATACATTTTATTCAAAATAGAATTGTTGAAACAAAAATTATCATTTTTGTTATTTAGAAGCGTTGAAACCATAATTAACATTTTTGAATTGGGTTAAAACAAAAATTACATTTTTGTTAACTGGATAAAAGTTAAAACAAAAATTACATTTTTGTTAACTAGATAAGAGTTAAAACAAAAATAACATTTTGTTAAGGAGATTTAAGTTAAACCAAAACAAAATAACATTTTTGTTAAATAGATTTGTGATAAAACAAAAATATCATTTTTGTTATATGGAAATTGTAAACAAATAAAATTATCATTTTTATTTGTTATGTCGAATAGATTATTGTACACAAATAAATTGTTCTTTTATTTGTCATTATAATACATACACAAATAAATTGTTCTTTTATTTGTCATTAGAATACATAGAATATTGTACACAAATAAATTGTTCTTTTATTTATCATTAGAATACATAGAATATTGTACACAAATAAATTGTTCTTTTATTTGTCATTAGAATACATTGAATATTGTACACAAGTAGATTGTTCTTTCATTTGTCATTAGAATAATGCATGCAAATAAACTGTTCTTTTATTTGTCTAGAAAAATGTATGTAAATAAATATGTTATTTTATTAAATTAAAATTGTCAAAAATGAATTGTCATTTTTGTTGAAACTAGGATTGTCAACAAAAATGAATGAATCATTTGTGTTCATTTTGTTAAATTGGAATTGTTAACAATATGAAATTATCATTTGTTATTCATTTTGTTAAATTAGAATCGTGAACAATATGAATTACCACTTGTATTCAATTAATCAAAAAGAAGAGTTGTTAACAATATGGAATTATCACTTTTAATCGTTTTATTGAAATAGAATTTTCAACCAAAATGAAAAGATCATTTTTAGTCATTTTGTTGAAATAGATTGTCAACAAGAATGAGAGAAACATTTTTATTGTTAAAACATACAGTAGAATTTATATGCAAAGAATCATTTTCATGGTCAAATCATACATTAGAATTGTATGTGAATTAAAGTGACATTTTATTGTTAAATTATACAATAGAATTTGTATGCAAATATAAGTGGCATTTGTATTGTCGAATTATACATTATAATTTGTGTACAGAATAAAGAGGCATTTCATATGTTATGATTTGAAATAATACATGCAAATAAAACAATTTCTTTTTATTTATTAAAATTTAAAAATAGAAATTGCATACAAATAAAGGAAAATGTAAATTATCTTTTTATTTGTCATCAACAACAATGCCATGTAAATAAATTACATTTTATTAGACATCAGATACATGTAGGGAAATTATGTGAGTAAAATACATTTTTATTTGGCATTAGGAATATAATAACATGTTTTGTTCATTATCATCAACATGTTAGCAGAATTAAAATTGGTTAAATTCATTAACCAATGATTTATTTAGATGAACTGTTGTTGGCTGAAAACCCCACACGGGTATTGGGATGATATTTGACATACACTAGTCCCAATATTTAGTGTATGTCAATCGATGGATTGACAGGCTGCGATGAGCATTATTTATTCATTTTAATGCTCGCCTAGTAGTAAATTTCACTCTGGATGTGAATTGGTTGTTTAATGATTATTTATCATTATTGTCGTGTTCATGTGATGTGTGAAATCCATATAACCGAAATTATATGGTAACTTATTGAGTCGCATTTCGATTCAGAATATCTTTTATATATAAAGAATACCTTAAAATAAAGAATATTGTAATATAAAGAATATTTTTACATAAAGAATATTTTTACATAAAGAATATTTTTAAATAACGAATATTTTAAAATAATATTTAATGAAGAATAAAATGATGATTTCTATGTCCGTTTTTGGATGGACAAAAGATAAAAATATATTTTTTCGAAACGAACTAGTTATTTACTAGAATAAATCTTTTAAATTAAGATTTAATAAAGTCTTCCAATTAATAAATATTTAATTAGAATTAAATAAAAGAATTAGGTTTTGGGTTGTTGTGGATAGTGTCATGAATAACACTGCTCTTAAACCCCGTATGAAAAGAATAAACCTTTTAATTGAGAATATTAAAGTTTCCAATTATATTTAGTGATTAGAAGAAAATGATATGTAAATTGGGTTTATTATGAACTGTGTTTAAAACGACATTTGTTCTTAAACCCAATTAAACATGAAAATATGATTTAGAATCTATAAATCTTTTTATTAAGATTTAAAAAAAAAAATCCAAAGGCGAGTTTTCCAATTTAATATATTAAATTAGAATTGAGTGGAAATTCTATTTGATAATAATCGAGATAGGCTTCTGTAAAAGAAGATTGTTACTATATATGGAATTTAAATGGCTTTGTCGTTATTCCATTTATTTTATTAGTCTGATACAGAAATTTATATCGATTATATATTGATTCTATTATTGTGGAAATTCCATATTTAATGGAAGATGATTAAGGGTTTATCGTGCACTGTGTTTTAAATGACATTGGTTCTTTAACCCAGTTAAAGATAAGATTAATTTCTTTAAAAGTTGAATAATCATAAAGTAATGATTTTTGATATTAAAATCAAATCAGAGTTTTAATGGATCTTTAAAAAGAAGATTAAAGAATAAATTCAAAAGAATTTATCTTTGATAAAATTGATGGGAATCTTTCCCTTTTAATATGAATATTTTTTTAAAAGAATATTCTGAATTGGAATGACGCATATGATGTGTATTTATAGCACCTGATTTTTTATTATAAAATACGTGAGTTATTCGGAAAGACTGGGTTTAACCCATTCTGAATAATTACTACGACGATTAAAAGTCGAAGACATTGAAGATGGTGATTGAAGACCGACGATCTTAACATCGAATGGGCGACTACTGATGCCCTGAACATGGTCGCTCCTAGGGAAGGGTTAAAGTGGTAGTTGTCCGGACGTACTTGTTGATTGTCTGGATATGCGAGAACCTCTCTTCCGTATTTGGACATATGAGACGAGGAATATGGTGTCTCCGGTTTCGTTCACACCCAAAACGGACTTGTAAATGATGTGTGTCTGCCATTGGATTTCATCCCATGTAAATTAAATTGATTTCTATTTAATATATATCTGTGGTGGTGGAGAATTTATTCTCTTGCTTAACATCCTTCTCTGGGATGCACGAGCTCAGAGGTCATCTATTGGTAGTTATCGATCGCATGGCGTGGATTGTCAATGTGGCATGCCAAGATGCAAATGATCAAGGCTTTTGTTGAAAAGCAGAACCTTGTGGATGATGATAAAAGCATAGCCTATTTTGGCATAGCTTTGTGTATAGCGTTACCTCATGAGCCTCACACCCCGGTAAGAATAAAAAACGGGACAAAGGAACGCAGGGAGTGCCCACGTTTATTTCTAGCTAGAAGTGGTATCAGGGTTTTGCAAGCCCTGACTTTTTACTTATGTGGTTGATGGAATGAGGCACCTCGGATTCATTGGTCGATAGTGACCATTTTATAGGTTCAATAGGACCGGAAAGCGTGTGTTCAGGCATAACTAATCCACTAAAGTATTTGTGGACCGGCGCTGTAGGATCCAAGGGCTCGCCAGCATTCGAGTCCCAAGACAATGCTAGAGTATCTCGAATCGGTAAGGAGATCATCCCTAGCCTTGACTCATGATGGAAACCCAATTTCCAATACGACATTACGGTTTTGATTGTAAACCTATATATGGCAACATAGTAGGATGGGGTACTATGCCGTCTAGGATTGATACATTTACTTTAAAGTATTTTAAAACTGATTAGACGCTAATAATAATATTAAAATATTATGTTCTACGTATCAACCATGTTTGATCATTATAAGATAAAACTTTATCCTCCGGTTTGCGTTGCATTGTGTGATGGGACTTGAGTCTTATAATGATTTCATTTTTCTAAAAAGCATTGCGTTGTTTTGAATAAAAATTTATATAATTATGCACTGGCAATCCAATGGAGTAAACCCTTCCCACGTTAGCGGCGTGGTCCTGTGATTAGCCATATTGTTAGATAAGTTTGGAAAGATTTCTCATACCAGTCCCATGACTGACCCATAGTTTGTTTCACTTTGCAAACTTGGGTGCCCTCTTTTCCACATGGGCTATTGAGCAGCTTATTTTGCAGATATATTGAGCAGGATTCTAGATCGAAGCTTAAAGCGGTGTTCAGAGCATTGATAGACTTCCGTTGTATCAGATTATTGGTTCCGCTGCACTATATTATATTCATTGTAAATTTATCTTCCGCTGTATTTTGTTCGATGTACTCTATATATTATGTACTCTGATGTAACATTATTATGATGTAATAAAAGTCTTCTGTTATTTGTTCTGATGTGTTGTATGCCCAGAGTTATTGTATTCGGGTTCTTGAATGGTCTTGGTCGATTTAGCGATCGATTAGGTCTGGGCAAAATCCGAATCGTTACACCACTCATTTCGCTTGAGTGTATCGAATATATTGTCACCAACGGTTATGAGCTACCACCATTTCCCGAAAGGGACAGGATCAAATAAAATAAAGGAGCAAATGGAATTTCTCTAGATAGGTGACAATACACCCTAATGGGAGCGACCCACATAGCCATGCTGCCTGCCCGATTTTTGTCATTCCCTTGGTTGTGAGGCTAGAGGATGAGCTTACCTTTGGATATAACATGTCTTCATTCACTTTGAATGCCACATCGTCAAACCCACCAAGTCACAAATTAATTTCCCCAAAAATACCATGGGTATAAAGCTAAGAGAAATGAATTCCTCTACCACTAAACGTAAATACGTTTGAGGAAATCAACTTACGTAATTTATTAGGCATATTCTGTCAGACACTCATCCATACAAGTTGTCCTAGGACTAGACAAACCGAAGGCACTATCCTGTAAATTCATCTTAGGCAATTTCTACCTAGGATCAACAGAACAGCCATTGCATAACTCTATCTTCAGTGATCTTCAATAATCTCTGATTCAAAATGTATATATCGAATCGAAGTGGAATTTATATTATGGTCTCGTCGAAAACGATAACGAAAAGGTCCAGATTTGATGTAAAGACCCGTAACTTCCCCAGTGAGGAAAGCGCGGATAGTTCGAGAACAACACCACAAAAGAACGCAGACCGAAGAACATTTCATTGTATATTACAACAATTCCATCAGATTACAAGAATATATAGAGTATAAATGAATATTACATTCGATAAATATCAGATATTACAATACATTACATAGCAGCGGAAAATAATACAATACAAAATTAGAAGTAATACGCGGATACAAAGCTTTCCGAGTATCATTCCAGCTGTAAATCTGGATCTTGTGAATATAAATCTGCAAAACCAAAACTACTAGCTGCCCGTGTCAAAATAAGGGCACCTAGAGTTTATGTTAAAACAATAAACTCCAGGTCAGTCATGGGAATGATGTGAGAACTAAAACAGTTATTAATCTTTATTTTTAAAGTTAGGTAAATCAAGGGACCACGCCGTATAACACGGAACGGGTTTCCTCCCAAGAATACCAGTGCATATAACAACAACGCAATGCTAAATAAAGAAAAATGAAGCTATTATAAGACCCAGGTCCTATCACGCAATGCAACGCAAGCCGGGGGATAGGGTTTTACCTTATAATAGCCAAAGAATGCTTGATACGCTAAATTTCATGTTTTAAATTTTTAATCAGACTCCAACTGTAAATTAGTAAGAGAGCGATTCCCTAAGTATTAACCCCAAAGGCCGAAACCAACATCAGACTAATACCCAGTAAACTACCCATCTTAGCTCGTTTTCAGTTAGTTTCTGATTTTATATACAATCATAAATATCAATCATAGGCGGCATGAATGTCCCATACCACTATGTCGCCATATATAGGTATACAATCAAAACCGCAAAATGTCGTATTGGAAGTTGGGTTATCATTTATGGTATGAACCGAGGCTAGGGATCGTCCTCACCGATTCGAGACTGTCTAGTCCGAGTCTCAGGCAAGCGCGCAGACAAGCCTTGGAACGTCAGGGCCGGTCCACACAGAGTGGATTATTATGCCTGAACAATACGTCTCCCCGCCCTATTGGGTGTAAATGAGCCAACAAATGACTCCATCGGCTTCACATAGTCACCGATATATATATATCTGAGGCACCTCGCAAACCAATAACCACATAAGTCAAACTCGTCAGGGCGTGTAAGACCACTGACGCCACTTCTAACTAGAAGGAAACGCATGCCCTCCCTGATGTCCGTCTCCCGTTTTTGGTTCATACCGAGTGGGAAACTCGCGAAGTAAACGTTACACAAAGCTACGCCACAAAGGCCGTGCTTCGATCATCAACCACAAGACTTTGCTTTTCAACAGAAGCCTTGATCATTTGCCACTTAGGCATGCCACACAGGCAATTCACTCAATGTCATTGATATCCATCAGTATATAACCCCTGAGCTCGTACGTCTCAGAGAAGGGCGTTAAGCAAGAGAATAAATTCTCCGCCGCCAAACAGATATACATTTAATATAAATCAATCACACATACTAAAATCTAATGTCAGACACACAGTCCATTTACAAGTTCGTTCTGGGTCTGAACGAAACCGGAAGCACCTAGTACCCCGCATATCCATCGATCTCCAAGTACGTCTGGACGATCACCAACTGTTTCCATCTTCTTGGGTGTACAGCCCAATCAAGATCATCAGTAATCACCCAAACGACGTGAAGACCCCCGGTCTTCAACCACTGTCTTCATCTTCGACTTATCGTCGTATCAGTTATTCAGAATGGGATAAACCCAGTCTTTCCGAATAACTCGCGTATACAATAAACAAGTGTTACACAAACACAACATACGCCTCATTCCAATTCATACGTCACTAACCGTAAATTAATAAGAGAATAATTCCCCAAATATTAACCCCGAAGGCCGAAACCAACATCAGATCAATACCCAGGAAACTGTTCTACTTAGCTAACCTACAGTTAGTTTCTAAATTTCACATTCTTAGGGAAAGGTTCCCATTAATTTTATCAAAGATAAATTCCTTTAAATTTATTCTTTAATCTTCTTTTGAATATCAATTCAAACCAATCGGGATTAACGAACCTTACCGAAGTAATCATTTGTTTTAATTTCCCAACCCCAACCTATTCATCCCATGAAGTAAAACTGGCCATACTTCATATCTAACACCACGGTGTTATCGGTAAATTCAATTACCATTTCACGTTCAAATCTAATTAAAGATTTAACTACCGCCTGGAGTAAAACTGGTGATACTCCATTCTCGATGTTTTCAATCTAATTAAAGATTTATTAAAACTCCACTTAGTTTTAATCTTTAACTGGGTTAAAGAATCAGTGTCATTTAAAACACGGTTCACGATAAACCCCAAAATCACATCACATTTCAATCAGTCCCTAACCGTAAATTAGCAAGTGAGCAATTCCCTAAGTATTAACCCCGAAGGCCGAAACCAACATCAGAACAATACATCAGAAACAATCTAACTTAACTAATCTCCGGTTAGTTTCTGATTTTCTTAACTCCTTTGGGTCTAAGAACAGTATTATTGAAGATACCGTTCACGACAACCCAAAATCACATTCCATTAATTATCGGGTTAAAGAACAAGTGTTATTTAAAACACTGTTCACGATAAACCCAAAAATCAATACCAATTCAATTCCAATTAAATATTATTTAATTGGTACACTCCATTAAATCTAAATAAAAAGATTTAATCTTTTTCTCAATTGGGCTTAGAAACAGTGTTAATGAAGACATCATTCACGACAAACCCAAATCACATTTGATATTCAATACAAGGCTCTGAATAGAAAATATACCGGCTTATATTTAATATCAAATTCTACGACCAACAAATATCGTATTGGAGACAACGATATTAATATATCTTTCAAATTCCCATAACAATATCTGTATCATCACGAAATCCAACATCGAAATATTCCGAAGACAATTTCGATTCAAATCCATTCCAATATAATTATTGGAAATCCTGGTTATTTTCAAAACCATTTCAAATCCAATTTATTTATTTAAAAATAAATAGAATTTTAATTCTAGTTCAAAACTAGTTAATTTCGATAAAAATCTATTTTTATCTTTTCAAATATGGAGTTTTTCATCCCGATTCTACCCAAATCATTTCTTATGATTTTACACAAATTATTACTATTTTTAATAATTTTATCAAGGCCCGTACAGTCGATTTCCATCAACGGGCATCTAATTGCACTTACTGCAACTTTTCCAAATTTGATTTGGACATAATTCCAAATCCAACCGTTAGAATTCTAATGTCTAATATTCGTTAGAAAGCTCTTTTCGATACGAACCCAACGGTTCCAGTTTTAGGAGAATCCGACGGTCGGATCTCCCGCAATATCCGTTCGAAATCTATGGTCGAAATTCGCGAACTTCCGCGGCGCGGCGCGTTCTATTCAGGCCATTATATTATATATATAATATATACTTCGTTGATTTCAATTCAAAACGCTCTTTAAAAATCGTTATAAATTCATTTTCAAAACGGTTTAAACTTCATATTCAATTTCAAATCAAATTTGAATATTCCAATATAAATTCGTTTTAAATTCGTTTTCAAATCGATTTCAATTCAATTTCAATTTAATTCGAATTTCAATTCATTTCAATTTAATTCGAATTTCAATTTGAATTCAATTCCTTTCAATTTCAATTTGAATTCAATTCTTTTCAATTTCAATTCGGGTTCAATTCTATTCAATTTGATTCGAATTTCGATTATTTTCAATATAATTCAAATTTCGAAAACACTTTCAATATAATTCAAATTTCGAAATCACTTTCAATATAATTCAAATTTCGAAAACATTTTCAATATAATTCAAATATCGAAAACACTTTCAATATAATTCAAATTCAAATTTCGAAAACACTTTCAATATAATTCAAATTTCGAAAACACTTTCAATATAATTCAGATTTCGAAATCACTTCCAATATAATTGAAAATTGAATAAAATCGATATAAACATCGTTCACATCAAAATGGCGTCAATCTAATCAACACGGCTTCATATATTCTATTTTCAAATATTCTATTTCAAATATTTCTTTTTCAAATATTTCTATTTCAAAAATGGAATGAGGCCCAATCAATTACCATATAATGTTAGTTATATGGATTTTCTACAACACTTATACAAAATAACAACGATAACTAATCAACCATCATCCAGAGTGCGTTCTACACTGTATAAGCATCAAATATAAACATTTAACGCTTATAATAACCTGTCAATCAATCGATCGACATACAGGTAATTATTGGGACTAGTGTATGTCATATATCATCTCAATACCCGTGTAGGGTTTTCAAACAATCAAAAACAGATTTTATTTGTGCAGTTGGGCGACGTGTATAATTTATTGTCCCAATCAATATCAGTCAAATGTGTGTATATAAACAAATCGTTCGATTTGTTTATTTTTATTTCATTTTAAATACATGTTAAAAATTCTGTTTTTAACAATAAAATATTTTCACTATAAAATATTTTATTTCATTTCACATCACATCACACAATCAACTACACATCAAAATCAAACAACAAGCATACAAGCCGTCCATGGTCTGTGGACGACGGGTGTCGGGTGCTACTAAACACCGTCTGCATCCTAGTATATATTTTAACTAGAAAACAAAATTTAAAAGTGAGAAGTTCTCACCGACTAGGTAATCCAAACGCCTCGACTCTTCTTATGTAGAAGTCATCGTTGTTCTCACCCTTTGTCACTTTCGTTGCCCGTAGCCACTACATATATGAAATCACATTTTTATATTGTTGCTATGTATATAAAAATCACATTTTTATAATCACTCTCTATGGATAAAAATTCTATTTTTACAGCGCTACTATATAGATAAAAATTCTATTTTTAACATGCTATTCTCTATATAAAGATTTCGCCTTTTCAAATATAAAGATTTAATTTTTATTTCATAACTATAAAAATCACATCTTTATTTCAACATATATATAACAAAAATCAGATTTTTATTTCGCTACATATATAAAGATAATATTTTTATATTCTCTATTATATAGAAATTCTATTTTCAATACACTACTTATATAAAAATAGTATTTTTATATCTTCTATTATATAAAGATCATATTTTTAATACTCTACACAAGTAAAAATCATATTTTGATTCACTACATATATACAAATTACATTTTTAACCTTTCTATATTATAAAAATTATATTTTTAAACTTTCTATATTATAAAAATTATATTTTTAAACTTCACATATAATAAAAATCATATTTTTATACTTTCTATATTATAAAAATTATATTTTTAAACTTCACATATAATAAAAATCATATTTTTGTTATGTTATTCATATAAAAATCCCGTCTTTGTTGTTATAAAAAAAAAATCTCAACATTCACTAATTAAAAATCTAACCTTTCTGTGTATAAAAATCAAATTTTAATCCTATAAAAACTAAGAAACTGAAATCAGAAAAACATATCCATTCTTAGCGTTTTCGGATCGGAGGGGGGGGTCCACGTCGATGGTCAGAGGCAGGGGGAGGCGCGGCAGTTCACTAGTGGTCGGAGGAGTGGCGGTAGGGGCTTGGATGGACGGAGGGCAGTGGAAAGGGGGTGGCTTATAATCGCGAGGGTGAAAGGGGGTTAGAGGAGCGAGGGAGGGGGGGTCCTCAATGGTGGCGGCGCCGAGCCTTGGGGCGGCGGCGGTGGTGATAGGGGGCGCGAGCGCGATTCGTCGTTCTCCCCTTTTTTTAATTTCTATTTCTGAAAGTATACGGTGGGGAGAGATGAGGATATATATTATTTTATTATTTTAATTTCAAAAAGTTAACTTTTTTATTCGACCTCGAAATCGAACTCACCGCCTGTCGTCCATAGCTAATTACCCCTATTCCTAACACAATGGGATATGTGTCGTAAGCTGATTCGATCGTTTCGATCAGTTTTCGTCAAAATCAGCATTCTATATATTGAATTTGAACGCGCATTTCAATTTACTGGGGTCACATACTAAATCTAAAAATTACAGAAAAATTATTTCTAGCTTCGTATTGACGATACGGTCCTAACAAAACTAGTTTCATCAAATTCTGAGACCGTTTGAAAAATGGCCAATTTCCAGTCGATTAAAATCAACTGAAACTGGTCAAATGCATTTTCCTTTGCCACGCTCATATATTGATTCGAAAAATTACGAAATTCGAAACCTAGCAAAAACTTGACATCACGGATCCAACAAAAGTGGTTTCGTCGAAATCCGAGGTCGTTTGCAAAATGGCTATTTTTAAGGGCCAAAATTCCATAGCGACTATTTTGAATTTTCAACAGGACATATCTTTTTATCCCCGCTATGAAATTTTGATTTTTCGACTTCGTTGGAAAGATATTATCAATTAGATTCTAATATTTTTGGTTTCACTAAAATCCGGTTTATTTTGCACCCGGTACTTCCAATTGAAGTTTGAAATCGAATTATCGAACTACCGTGCCATTTTCAATTCCTTTTATAATTTAAAATAAATATTTATATTCTAACGACGATCTATATAAAATATACGTTCGAATTCTATTCAAAATAAATTTCTCGTCGTTAATATTTAAAATAATTCATTTTAAATATTCAAAATTCATTAAAATTTCCAAAATAAAAATTTTAAATTGGCCCAGATTTCCGGGTTATTACAATCTCCCCCACTTAAAACTTTTCGTCCCCGAAAAGGAACAAAGCCGAAAATTGTTTAACTAATCAACTCAACTTTCATTATTTTCACTACGGCTTAAGTTCTTCAACTTTTCAGTTTCTAAGAACTTTTCAAACTTTTCAAAAATTTGGCTAACACCCTAAATTTTCGAAAAATTTCGCCATAACCTCTCCTGCACCGGGAGCACCGAGAAAATCCCGAAATTGCCATACAGGCTCTCTGATCTCAAAAAGAAAAAGAAAAAGCCAAGCGGCTAGCCAATCGGCTCATAAAATCATCATCACTCAAACAAAGCAGTAAATTATGGTAAACATGTACCTATTTGTCGGGCAAACAATTTTATTCTTCTGCTCTAGCCTCTTTGCTATGACCTGTTCAATGTAAGTACATGTATATGCAAGCAAATGCGACAAATTTTCAATACAGTTCAATATTTGGTTCAATTTGGTTAAAGGTTCAACATTTTAATTAATCAACCAATAATCAAACAACACAATCAGCAATCAATTAGTGAATTATCATTTCGAATTCATAACTTTGATATATAGTCAAAAATCTCATTTTTGATGCCAAATCACAACAATAGACCCTATCTAATTTTGGTTCTCACACCATTCAATTGGAAATATATAGAAATCTCACTTTCGAAACACGAAAATAAATTCTAATGATGACGCGTCAATCATTAGAATCATGTCCGAGCGACTAGAGTGTGATTCTATATCTATCCAGTATATTAAAACTTCGAATACATGTGGATTAGACGTATACACAAATCTTTATATGCTGGATAGTCCAAATCAATATAAAATAAATAATCAAATACGAATAATTGATTTTAAATTTTCAAGACAAAATTTGTTTTCATTTTCAAAAATATACTCTTCACACTCGCCCTAGGATACTACCGATCCCATCTCTAACGAGTCATTCCCGTTGGATATTACTAATCCAGTTTCTGATGAATTCTTTCATATGGTTCTAATGTGTCTTGTTCTCTGAGCTTTGTAAACCAAAGCTCTGATACCAAATGTAAAGACCCGTAACTTCCCCGGTGAGGAAAGCACGGATAGTTCGAGAACAACACCACAAAAGAACGCAGACCAAAGAACATTTCATTGTATATTACAACAATTCCATCAGATTACAAGAATATACAGTATAAATGAATATTACATTCGATAAATATCAGAGATTACAATACATTACATAGCAGCGGAAAATAATACAATACACAATTAGAAGTAATACACGGATACAAAGTTTTCCGAGTATCGTTCCAGCTGTAAATTAGGATCCTGTGAATATAAATCTGCAAAACCAAAACTACTAGCTGCCCATATCAAAATAAGGGCACCTAGAGTTTAGGTTAAAACAATAAACTCTAGCTCAGTCATGGGACTGGTGTGAGAACTAAAACAGTTATTAATCTTTATTTTTAAAGTTAGGTAAATCAATAATACCTGTGCATATGAGACGACCCCAAACCCCGTACTGACGGCGGCAAGGGCAATTCTTGGAATATAACACATAAACAGATAACAGCAGAACAGAATTAAATAAATACACTAGATAATGCACAATAGAATATACTAGATAAAAGTAATCATCAGAGTTACACAGTATACAGGATCATACTTAGTGCAAATACAGTTCAACTATACATATATGTCTACAGCGGAAAACAAACATAATGTACAATAGGAGCTGAACAGCATAAAAAGAGATAAATGATAGAATCCATCTTTAGCTCTAGCTATCCAGAAAGAACCAGCTAAACCTGAATACAAGGCTGCCCGTGTAGAAAAAGGGGCAACCGAGTTTGAAAGTGAAACAAACTACGAGTCAGTCATGGGACTAGTATGAGAAATCTACTCAACACATTTATAATATGGCTAATCACGGGACCACACCACTTTCGTGGAACGGGTTTACTCCATTGGATTGCCAGTGCTTTGAAAACAAATCATCCTTTTTAAACATCGCTATGTTTTTTTTATAAAAATGAAGTCATTATAAGACTCAGTTCCCATCACACAATGCAACACAAACCGGAGGATAGAGTTTTACCTTATAATGGCCAAAATATGGTTGATACGAATAAAACAAAAGCATTTGATATTACTACTAGTGTTTACATGTTTCAAAAACAGTTTCGAATCATAACTATCAATGATAGACGGCATGGGTACCATATATCATGTCGCCATATATATATATACAATCAAAACCGCATGATGTCGTATTTGGAAATTGGATTTCCGTCATGAACCAAAAGATAGTCCTTACCGAATTCGAGACTGCCTAGCCCGAGTCTCAGGCAAGCGTGCAGGCAAGCCTTGGATCGTCAGGGCCGATCCACCGAGGTGGATTATTATGCCTGAACACTACGTTTCCCCGCCCTTTGGGGCGTAAGCGAGCCAACGAATGACTCCATCGGACCCGGATCGTCCGATCTAACCGAGGTGCCTCGCAACAGCAACAACCACATAAGTCAAACTCGTCAGGGCATGTAAAACCACTGACGCCACTTCTAACTAGGAGGAAACGCAGGCCCTCCCTGAGGTCCTTTCTCCCGTTTCTGGTTCATACCAGGGTGTGAGGCTCACGAATTTACGTTATACACAAAGCTACGCCACACGGGCGGGGCTTTGATCATCACCACAAGACTTTGCTTTTCAACAGAAGCCCTGATCACTGCATCTTAGCATGCTACACAGGCAATTCACACCGTGCAACTGATGGCTATCAATCACACAGAAGGAATTCCAATGTCAGACACACTGTCCATTTGCAAGTCCGTTCTGGGTCTGAACGAAACCGGAGGCACTAAATACCTCGCAAACCCATCGATCACCGCATACGTCTAGACGATCACCACTAATTATCCATATTTCGGGATGCCTCCCAATCAGGACCTCGGTTACCATCCAAACGCGGTGAAGATCTCCGGTCTTCGACCACCGTCTTCATCTTCGATTTCTTATCGTCGATTTAGTTATTCAGAATGGGATAAACCCGGTCTTTCTGAGCAACTCGCGTATATAATAAACAAGTGCAACACTAACATATACACACATCATTTCAATTCATTAGTCACTAACCGTCAATCAGTAAGAGAACGATTTCCCAAATATTAACCCCGAAGGCCGAAACCAACATCAGATCAACACCCAGGAAACCATTCGACTTAGCCAACCTTCAGTTAATTTCTAAATCACATCCATATCGTTTATAATATTTTATAACGATTTATTGCTATTTTTATTTATTTTAAAATAGCCAATTTATTCAAAACGACGCTTCGGGCCATAACGCGACCATGGCACTGTTTTTCTTCAGATTTGACTTACACATATCTGAAAATCTAACCGTTGGATCTTCACAAAATTTACATCATTAGAAAGATCTTTTCAAAACGAATCCAACGATTCCAGTTTCGGGAATTTCCGACGGTCGGATCTCCCGGTATAATCGTTTGAAGTTTCGATTTCAAAATACGAACTGCAGCGTCGTTATTCGATTAAATATAATTATATTTATATATATATATATATATATATATATATAATCGATTCTGGCGCTGTTTTTCTTCAGATTTGAATTAAAAATTCTAGACAATCCAACCGTTGGAGTTTTACAAAGTTGGTGTCGTTGGAAAGATTTTTCCAAAGCGAACCCAACGGTTGCGATCTCAGGAAAATCTGATGGTCGGATCTCCCGGTATAATCGTTTGAAATCACGGTTTCAAAATACGAACTACAGCGTCGTTATTCGATATATTTCAATTCTATTTATATATATATATCGATTCTTCGATTTTAAAAACTATATTCTTTTCACACATTTGATAAAAATGATATTTTTATCTAACTGGCTTCTATTTCAACACTTCTCTATTTTTACCAATTCATGTATATAATAAAAATGAGGTTTTTAATGTAAAACAATTTATTTCAAAACACGATTATTTTATATAGTTAATATAGGTGATAAAAATAGGATTTTTATTTTAAAACAATTTATTTCAAAAGGAGATTATTTTATATAGTTCATATATATGATAAAAATGTGATTTTTATTATAAAACAATTTATTTCAAAAATATGAATACCATTCAACACATGAATTTCAATTCAACGAATGAATATCGATTCAACACATGAAGGTTTTCTATAGTTTATATATATAGATAAAAATGTGATTTTTATATTTAAAACACGAATACCATTCAACACATGAATTTCTAATCAATCAATGAATATCGATTCAACACATGAATATTATTCAAAATTTCGGCAGCATAACGGCAGGGTAGTTAAAACTGGGACCGTCCCTAGTACGGCTCCTCGCTCTACCTTAAAACCTCGCGGTTTTTGACAATGGGGATCATGCATCTAGTTCGCACGCAGGCGGCATGTATATTTATTTCATTTCCACAAACTAATCCTATGTGGTTTCAACTAAATATTTCTCAACCACAAATGGGTATTTTTCAACCACAATCAATCAATATCAACCATAAACAATCCCAATCAACCATTCGCTATCAATCAATTTTCACACCAATAACAACCAATAAATATCGTCCATGGTTTGTGGACGAGGGGCGTGTATATATATATATATATATATATATATATATATATATATATATATAGCAATTCACTTCTATTTCAACATATGTATAATTTCTACAACGCATATATAACTTATACATCGAACGTACAACTTATACAACGCTTATACATGAGGTGTACAACGCTTATATAACTCATACGTCGACTATATAATTTATACATCGTCGTTTTCCATATCGTTTATAAATTAGAAATCTCACATTGGGTTCCACTCCACCAAAAATAGCAGAAGGCTCAGAAAAATATGCGGTCTCTTCTAGAAAGTAGAAGACGTCCACACGAGTCCACTATCTCTTGTTTCACTGAATTTCGACAAGAAACGAAAAAGATATGATTTTACAAAGTTTGCAATGGTTTTAAACTGTTAAAATCAGTTTTAAATTAAACAGCCGTTACCTTTCTGAAATCTTCAAAACTAGGTTGGAAGTTTTCGTGCAATCCGTGAATCAATAGCTCGATCGGGCTACGTAGTGTCGAAGGGGGAGGAGAGGCGCACGTGCGCCAGGAGGTGGGGCCAGTTCGGTGGTCCCAGGCGGCAGCGGCGGTTTGAACGGCTCGACTTTCGAGCCTGAGATCTCCTCCGATACTCAACGAAAAAATCCAAACTCTATATGGATTTGAAGATCTCGAGAAGATCTTCAAAAAGTTCAACTGTGGCACGAGCTAATTCGGCGTGGATTGATCGGAAAATGAGGGGGAAGGTCTGAACGTGTTTCCGCCTTCGACGTCGGGGAGAGAGAAAGAGTATTTTCTTTTTTTATATATAAAAATTCTGATTGGTCGGGGAAGTTTTAAAGGGGTTTTCTGACACGACCACCAATCTAAACCCAATGACTGTCGTCCCTAGTGTTTTACCCCCATTCCGAACACAATGGAATATGTTTCGTAGGCCCATTCGACTGTTTCAGTCAGTTTCCATTCAGTTTAAAATATATAACATTCAATATTCGATTTGAACGTACATTTCAATTTGCCAGGGCCACAAATTAATTTGAAAAATTCCAGAAAAATAAATCTAGCTATGTTTTGACGATACGGTCCCAACAAAATTAGTTTCGTCGAATTCTGAGACCGTTTGCAAAAAGGCCCATTTCTGGTCGATCCAATTTAACTGTAATTGACCAAAACACATTTTCCTTTGCCACACTCACACACTAGCTTCAAAAATTATGAAATTTGAAACCTAGCAATAACTTCACATCCCGGATCCAACAAAAGTGGTTTCGTCGAATTTCTAGGTCGTATGCAAAATGGCCAATTTCACGGGCTATATAAATTCCATAGCGACCTTTCTGAAAATTCATTTGGCCATAACTTTTGCTTTCCGCTATGAAAATTCGATTTTTCAGATTTTTTAGAAAGGTATTCGCTAACAGATTTTAATATTTTTGGTTTCACTCAAATCCCTTTTTTTTGCACCCGGTACAGTCCGACAAAGTTTGAATTCAATTTTTGAAACTGCAGCGCCATTTCAGGCCTTGTTTATAGTTATAATTAATTATATTCGTTTTTAATTGTCGATTCAAACTCAGTTTTCATCGCTATTATTTAAAATATTTATTTTAAATATTTAAAATCCATTATTTTAGCCAATTTAAAAAATTTAAATTGGTTCAGATTTTTTGGGTCGTTTAAATCTCCCCCACTTAAAACTTTTCGTCCCCGAAAAGGAACAAAGTCGAAAGTGGTTTGATTAATCAACTCTACGTTCGATCTGGCTTCCATTCTCCAACTTTTCAGTTTCTGAGAATTTTCAAATTCTTCAAAAATTTGGGTAACACCCGGAATTTTCGAAAAATTTCGCCATAACCTCCTTTGTACGGGGAGAGGTTTGGAAATTTATTGGACCATATTAGGTACCCAATAAATCCTAATAAGCATACACATATTTATAGTGATATATTCTGGTGTTTACAGGGGAGCGTGTATTGATAATAACTCCAGAGAATAAATTCTCGTCACCCTGTCCCGTGTGGGGAAATAAATAGTCCATGTGCCGTATCTAATAACTAGAGAGACGTGATTATTGTCAACTCCAGACCCGTGTGGGGTTTTTATTAATCTTGCAATTTAATCATTACAAATTAAATAGTCCATATCAGTCATCAGTTCAACCTGTAAAATATAGTCATCGCCATACAAGCCTCTCGCTCGTATGGTAAATCTTCCACCTCGTCACACAAGCTCCAAATGCTTATGTGGTATATGACGAAGTATGCCTATCTTCTGATGTATGCCATGTAATGTAGTTCAAAATTAATTGTTACTATCCTATGGAGACGTTTATTATTTCACACAGAAAAGCCAGCACTCCGCATCCAATGGCATTCACAGGATTTGATATAATAATATTTCGCATCCAACTCATTAAGGTTTACCTATTTGTCGGGCACGCAAATAAATTCTTTACTCAACAGCTATCCATTTACCTGTTCATACATATAAAATGCTCATGTATATATTTCTATCTATTTTTAAATCAGTTCAATGTGTGATATAATCGAATAAATTCTACCATTCATTCTATTATTAATTAAATTAACTATCGTTCTAATAATTTAATTAATCTAATTTACTATCACACAACACAAACAACACTCAAATTGTTTTATCTTTTCAAATTATACTAATTAATTTCTATTCTCTTTTAAAATCATTCAGACTATAGAATTTAAAGTGCAAATCCATGGAAAGAAAATAACAACAGAATAGAGAACTGATTGGTAATGCAAAGTATGGTAAATGTACCTTGCACCGGAGTCAAATAGAGATATCCACTCGGCATCTAGGATAGGCTTTCTGAATGCTCTCCTCAGTTTCCCAAGTACAATCTCGCGGATCTCCACTCCATTGCACTTTGACTAAGTGAACCTTCTTGTTCCTCGGTTCTTTAGTTTCTTTGCCGATGATCTTTAGCGGCTCTCTTCTCACAGCTAATTCAGGGGTAATTTCAATATCCTGTTGAGCTGCTTCTTCCACGATCAAGTCTGGATCATGAACGTGCTTTCAAAGTTGAGATATGTTAAATACATCATGAACTCCAGGCAACTAATTAGGCAATTTTACCCTATAAGCAAGAGTTCCGATCCATTCCAGAATAGGAAACGGACCAATGAATTTGGGCGCTAACTTTCCAGTTTTACCGAACCGGATAACTCCTCTCATCGGCGATACTTTCAAAATATAGAGACAAATACTTCAATGTAAATGTGTCTACTGAGGTGTATTTTCATTCTGCTTTACTTATACTAGGATATTACTGATCCTATCTGTATAGAGTTACCCGTCCTAGAACACTACTGGTTCTATTTATGACGAGTTCGTTAATATGTTATATCCCAGAAATAAGCTTAACCAAAGCTCTGATACCAAATGAGACGACCCCAAACCCCGTACTGACGGCGGCAAGGGTAATCCTTGGAATATAACACATAAACAGATAACAGCAGAACATAATTAAATAAATACACCAGATAATGCACAATAGAATATACTGGATAAAAGTAATCATCAGAGTTACACAGTATACAAGATCATACTTAGTGCAAATACAGTTCAACTATACGTATATGCCTACAGCGGAAAACAAACATAATGTACAATAGGAGCTGAACAGCATAAAAAGAGATAAATGATAGAATCCATCTTCAGCTCCAGCTATCCAGAAAGAACCAGCTAAACCTGAATACAAGGCTGCCCATGTAGAAAAAGGGGCACCCAAGTTTGAAAGTGAAACAAACTACGAGTCAGTCATGGGACTGGTATGAGAAATCTACTCAACACATTTATAATATGGCTAATCACGGGACCACGCCACTTTCGTGGAACGGGTTTACTCCATTGGATTGCCAGTGCTTTAAAAACAAATCATCCTTGTTAAAGCATCGCTATGTTTTTTTATAAAAATGAAGCCATTATAAGACTCAGTTCCCATCACACAATGCAACGCAAACCGGAGGATAGAGTTTTACCCTATAATGGCCAAAATATGGTTGATACGAATAAAACAAAAGCATTTGATATTACTACTAGTGTTTACATGTTTCAAAAACAGTTTCGAATCATAACTATCAATCATAGACGGCATGGGTACCATATATCATGTCGCCATATATATATATATATATATATATATATATATATATATACAATCAAAACCGCACGATGTCGTATTTGGAAATTGGATTTCCGTCATGAACCAAGGCAAAAGATAGTCCTTACCGAATTCGAGACTGCCTAGCCCGAGTCTCAGGCAAGCGCGCAGGCAAGCCTTGGATCGTCAGGGCCGGTCCACCGAGGTGGATTATTATGCTTGAACACTACGTTTCCCCGCCCTTTGGGGCGTAAGCGAGCCAACGAATGACTCCATCGGACCCGGATTGTCCGATCTAACCGAGGTGCCTCGCAACAGCAACAACCACATAAGTCAAACTCGTCAGGGCGTGTAAAACCACTGACACCACTTCTAGCTAGGAGGAAACGCAGGCCCTCCCTGAGGTCCTTTCTCCCGTTTCTGGTTCATACCGGGGTGTGAGGCTCGCGAATTTACGTTATACACAAAGCTACGCCACACGGGCGGGGCTTTGATCATCACCACAAGACTTTGCTTTACAACAGAAGCCCTGATCACTGCATCTTAGCATGCTACACAGGCAATTCACACCGTGCAACTAATGGCTATCAATCACACAGAAGGAATTCCAATGTCAGACACACTGTCCATTTGCAAGTCCGTTCTGGGTCTGAACGAAACCGGAGGCACTAAATACCTCGCAAACCCATCGATCACCACGTACGTCTGGACGATCACCACTAATTATCCATATTTCAGGATGCCTCCCAATCAGGACCTCGGTTACCATCCAAACGAGGTGAAGATCTCCGGTCTTCGACCACCATCTTCATCTTCGATTTCTTATCGTCGATTCAGTTATTCAGAATGGGATAAACCCGGTCTTTCTGAGCAACTCGCGTATATAATAAACAAGTGCAACACTAACATATACACGCATCATTTCAATTCATTAGTCACTAACCGTCAATCAGTAAGAGAACGATTTCCCAAATATTAACCCCGAAGGCCGAAACCAACATCAGATCAACACCCAGGAAACCATTCGACTTAGCCAACCTTCAGTTAATATCTAAATCACATCCATATCATTTATAATAATTTATAACGATTTATCGCTATTTTTATTTATTTTAAAATAGCCTATTTATTCAAAACGACGCTTCGCGCCATAACGCGACCGTGGCGCTGTTTTTCTTCAGATTTGATTTACACATATCTGAAAATATAACCATTGGATCTTCACAAAATTTACATCATTAGAAAGATCTTTTCAAAACGAATCCAACGGTTCCAGTTTCGGGAAATTCCGACGGTCGGATCTCCCTGTATAATCGTTTGAAGTTTCGATTTCAAAATACGAACAGCAGCGTCGTTATTCGATTAAATATAATTATATATATATAATCGATTCTGGAGTTGTTTTTCTTCAGATTTGAATTAAACATTCCAGACAATCCAACCGTTGGATTTTTACAAAGTTGGTGCCGTTGGAAAGATTTTTCCAAAGCGAACCCAACGGCTGCGATCTCAGGAAAATCCGATAGTCGGATCTCCCGGTATAATCATTTGAAATCACGGTTTCAAAATACGAACTACAGCATCGTTATTCGATATATTTCAATTCTATTTTTATATATATCGATTCTTCGATTTCAAAAACTATATTCTTTTCACACATTTGATAAAAATGTTATTTTTATCTAACTGGCTTCTATTTCAACACTTCACTATTTTTACCAATTCATGTATTTAATAAAAATGAGATTTTTAATGTAAAACAGTTTATTTCAAAACACGATTATTTTATATAGTTAATATAGGTGATAAAAATAGGATTTTTATTTTAAAACAATTTATTCCAAAAGGAGATTATTTTATATAGTTCATATATATGATAAAAATGTGATTTTTATTATAAAACAATTTATTTCAAAAATATGAATACCATTCAACACATGAATTTCAATTCAACGAATGAATATCGATTCAACACATGAAGGTTTTCTATAGTTTATATATATAGATAAAAATGTGATTTTTATATTTAAAACACGAATACCATTCAACACATGAATTTCTAATCAACGAATGAATATCGATTCAACACATGAAGGTTTTCTATAGTTTATATATGTAGATAAAAATGTGATTTTTATATTTAAAACACGAATACCATTCAACACATGAATTTCTAATCAATCAATGAATATCGATTCAACACATGAAGGTTTTCTATAGTTTATATATATAGATAAAAATGTGATTTTTATATTTAAAACACGAATACCATTCAACACATGAATATCTAATCAACGAATGAATATCGATTCAACACATGAAGTTTTTCTATTCAACGAATAAATATAGTTTCAGCAAATGAAAATAATTCAAACACATGAATATTATTCAAAATTTCGGCAGCATAACAGCAGGGTAGTTAAAACCGGGACCGTCCCTAGTACGGCTCCTCGCTCTACCTTAAAACCTCGCGGTTTTTGACAATGGGGATCATGCATCTAGTTCGCACGCAGGCGGCATGTATATTTATTTCATTTCCACAAACTAATCCTATGTGGTTTCAACCAAATATTTCTCAACCACAAACGGGTATTTTTCAACCACAATCAATCAATATCAACCACAAACAATCCCAATCAACCATTCGCTATCAATCAATTTTCACACCAATCACAACCAATAAATATCGTCCATGGTTTGTGGACGAGGGGCGTATATATATATATATATATATATATATATATATATGTATGTATGTATATATATATATAGCAACTCACTTCTATTTCAACACATGTATAATTTCTACAACGCATATATAACTTATACATCGAACGTACAACTTATACAACGCTTATACATGAGGTGTACAACGCTTATATAACTCATACATCGACTATATAATTTATACATCGTCGTTTTCCATATCGTTTATAAATTAGAAATCTCACATTGGGTTCCACTCCACCAAAAATAGCAGAAGGCTAAGAAAAATATGCGGTCTCTTCTAGAAAGTAGAAGACGTCCACACGAGTCCACTGTCTCTTGTTTCACTGAATTTCGACAAGAAACGAAAAAGATATGATTTTACAAAGTTTGCAACGGTTTTAAACTGTTAAAATCAGTTTAAAATTAAACAGCCGTTACCTTTCTGAAATCTTCAAAACTAGGTTTGAAGTTTTCGTGCAATCCGTGAATCGATAGCTCGATCGGGCTACGCAGTGTCGAAGGGGGAGGAGAGGCGCACGTGCGCCAGGAGGTGGGGCCAGTTCGGTGGTCCCAAGCGGCGGCGGCGGCGGTTTGAACGGCTCGACTTTCGAGCCTGGGATCTCCCCCGATACTCAACGAAAAAAATCCAAACTCTATATGGATTTGAAGATCTCGAGAAGATCTTCAAAAAGTTCAATTGTGGCACGAGCTAATTCGGCGTGGATTGATCGGAAAATGAGGGGGAAGGTCTGAACGTGTTTCCGCCTTCGACATCGGGGAGAGAGAAAGAGTTTTTTTTATAAAAATTCTGATTGGTCGGGGATGTTTTAAAGGGGTTTTCTGACACGACCACCAATCTAAACCCAACGACTGTCGTCCCTAGCGTTTCACCCCCATTCCGAACACAATGGAATATGTTTCATAGGCCCATTTGATTGTTTCAGTCAGTTTCCATTCAATTTAAAATATATAACATTCAATATTCGATTTGAACGTACATTTCAATTTGCCAGGGCCACAAATTAATTCGAAAAATTCCAGAAAAATAAATCTAGCTATATTTTGACGATACGGTCCCAACAAAACTAGTTTCGTCGAATTCTTAGACCGTTTGCAAAAAGGCCCATTTCTGGTCGATCCAATTTAACTGTAATTGGCCAAAACACATTTTCCTTTGCCACGCTCACACACTAGCTTCAAAAATTATGAAATTTGAAACCTAGCAATAACTTCACATTCCGGATCCAACAAAATTGGTTTCGTCGAATTCCGAAGTCGTATGCAAAATGGCCAATTTCACGGGCTATATAAATTCCATAGCGACCTTTCTGAAAATTCATTTGGCCATAACTTTTGCTTTCCGCTATGAAAATTCGATTTTTCAGATTCGTTAGAAAGGTATTCGCTAACAGATTTAAATATTTTTGGTTTCACTCAAATCTGTTTTGTTTTGCACCCGGTACAGTCCGACAAAGTTTGAATTCAATTTTTGAAACTACAGCGCCATTTCAGGCCTTGTTTATAATTATAATCAATTATATTCGTTTTCAATTGTCGATTCAAACGCAGTTTTCATCGCTATTATTTAAAATATTTATTTTAAGTATTTAAAATCCATTATTTTAGCCAATTTAAAAATTTTAAATTGGTTCAGATTTTCTGGGTCGTTACAGCATATAACTACAGCGCAATGCTAAATAAAGAAAAATGAAGCTATTATAAGATCCATGTCCTATCACACAATGCAACGCAAGCCGGGGGATAGGGTTTTACCTTATAATAGCCAAATAATACTTGATACGCTAAATTTCATGTTTTAAATTTTTAATCAGACTCCAACTGTAAATTAGTAAGAGAACGATTCCCTAAGTATTAACCCCGAAGGCCGAAACCAACATCAGACTAATACCCAGGAAACCACCCATCTTAGCTCATTTTCAGTTAGTTTTTGATTTTATATACAATCATAAATATCAATCATAGGCGGCATGAATGTCTCATACCACTATGTCGCCATATATAGGTATACAATCAAAACCGCAAAATGTCGTATTGGAAGTTGGGTTATCATTTATGGTACGAACCGAGGCTAGGGATCGTCCTCACCGATTCGAGACTGTCTAGTCCGAGTCTCAGGCAAGCGCGCAGACAAGCCTTGGATCGTCAGGGCTGGTCCACACTGAGTGGATTATTATGCCTGAACAATACGTCTCCCAGCCCTATGGGGTGTAAATGAGCCAACGAATGACTCCATCGGCTTCACATAGTCACCGATATATATATCCGAGGCGCCTTGCAAACCAACAACCACATAAGTCAAACTTGTCAGGGCGTGTAAAACCACTGACGCCACTTCTAACTAGAAGGAAACGCATGCCCTCCCTGATGTCCGTCTCCCGTTTTTGGTTCATACCGGTTGTGAAACTCGCGAAGTAAACGTTACACAAAGTTATGCCACAAAGGCCGTGCTTCGACCATCAACTACAAGACTTTGCTTTTCAACAGAAGCCTTGATCATTTGCCACTTAGGCATGCCACACAGGCAATTCACTCTATGCGTTTGATATCCATCAGTATATAACCCCTGAGCTCATACGTCTTAGAGAAGGGCGTTAAGCAAGTGAATAAATTCTCCGCCGCCAAACAGATATATATATTTAATAGAAATCAATCACACAGACTAAAATCCAATGTCAGACACACAGTCCATTTACAAGTTCGTTCTGGGTCTGAACGAAACCAGAGGCACCTAGTACCCCGCATATCCATCGATCTCCAAGTACGTCTAGACGATCACCAACTGTTTCCATCTTCTTGGGTGTACATCCCAATCAAGATCATCAGTAATCACCCAAACAACGTGAAGACCTCCAGTCTTCAACCACCGTCTTCATCTTCGACTTATCGTCGTATCAGTTATTCAGAATGGGATAAACCCGGTCTTTCCAAATAACTCGCATGTATAATAAACAAGTGTTACACAAACACAACATACGCCTCATTCCAATTCATCCGTCACTAACCGTAAATTAACAAGAGAATAATTCCCCAAATATTATCCCCGAAGGCCGAAACCAACATCAAATCAATACCCCGGAAACCGTTCTACTTAGCTAACCTACAGTTAGTTTCTAAATTTCACATTCTTAGGGAAAGGTTCCCATTAATTTTATCAAAGATAAATTCCTTTAAATTTATTCTTTAATCTTCTTTTGAATATCAATTCAAACCAATCAGGATTAACGAACCTAACCGAAGTAATCAATTGTTTTAATTTCCCAACCCCAACCTATTCATCCCATGAAGTAAAACTGGCCATACTTCATATCTAACACCACGGTGTTATTGGTAAATTCAATTACCATTTCACGTTCAAATCTAATTAAAGATTTAACTACCGCCTGGAGTAAAACTGGTGATACTCCATTCTCGATCTTTTCAATCTAATTAAAGATTCATTAAAACTCCACTTAGTTTTAATCTTTAACTGGGTTAAAGAATCAGTGTCATTTAAAACACGGTTCACGATAAACCCCAAAATCACATCACATTTTAGTCATTCCCTAACCGAAAATTAGCAAGTGAGCAATTCCCTAAGTATTAACCCCGAAGGCCAAAACCAACATCAGATCAATACCTCAGAAACCATCCAACATAACTAATCTCCGGTTAGTTTCTGATTTTCTTAACTCCTTTGGGTCTAAGAACAGTATTATTGAAGATACCGTCCACGAAAACCCAAAATCACATTCCATTAATTATCGGGTTAAAGAACAAGTGTTATTTAAAACACTGTTCACGATAAACCCAAAAGTCAATACCAATTCAATTCCAATTAAATATTATTTAATTGATACACTCCATTAAATCTAAATAAAAAGATTTAATCTTTTTCTCAACTGGGCTAAAAAACAGTGTTAATGAAGACACCATTCACAACAAACCCAAATCACATTTGATATTCAATACAAGGCTCTGAATAGAAAATATACCGGCTTATATTCAATATAAAATTCTACGACCAACAAATATCGTATTGGAAATAACGATATTAATATATCTTTCAAATTCCCATAACAATATCTGTATCATCACGAAATCCAACATCGAAATATTCCGAAGACAATTTCGATTCAAATCCATTCCAAAATAATTATTGGAAATCCTGGTTATTTTCAAAACCATTTCAAATCCAATTTATTTATTTAAAAATAAATAGAATTTTAATTCTAGTTCAAAACTAGTTAATTTCGAAAAAAATCTATTTTTATCTTTTCAAATATGGAGTTTTTCATCCCGATTCTTCCCAAATCATTTCTTATGATTTTACACAAATTATTACTATTTTTAATAATTTTATCAAGGCCCGTACAGTCGATTTCCATCAACGGCCATCGAATTGCACTTACACCGACCTTTTCCAAATTTGATTTGGACATAATTCCAAATCCAACCGTTAGAATTCTAATTTCTAATATTCATTAGAAAGATCTTTTCGATACGAACCCAACGGTTCCGGTTTTAGGAGAATCCGACGGTCGGTTCTCCCGCAATATCCGTTCGAAGTCTATGGTCGAAATTCACGAACTGCCGCGGCGCGGCGCGTTCTTTTCAGGCCATTACGTTATATATATAATATATATAATATATACTTCATCGATTTCAATTCAAAACGCTCTTTATAAATCGTTATAAATTCATTTTCAAAACAGTTTCAACTTCATATTCAATTTCAAATCAAAATTGAATATTCCAATATAAATTCGTTTTAAATTCATTTCAAATCGATTTCAATTCAATTTCAATTTAATTCGAATTTCAATTCATTTCAATTTAATTCGAATTTCAATTTGAATTCAATTCCTTTCAATTTCAATTTGAATTCAATTCTTTTCAATTTCAATTCGGGTTCAATTCTATTCAATTTGATTCGAATATCGATTATTTTCAATATAATTCAAATTTCGAAAACACTTTCAATATAATTCAAATTTCGAAATCACTTTCAATATAATTCAAATTTCGAAAACATTTTCAATATAATTCAAATATCGAAAACACTTTCAATATAATTCAAATTCAAATTTCGAAAACACTTTCAATATAATTCAAATTTCGAAAACACTTTCAATATTATTAAAATTTCGAAATCACTTTCAATATAATTGAAAATTGAATAAAATCGATATAAATATCGTTCACGTCAAAATGGCGTCAATCTAATCAACACGGCTTCATATATTTCTATTTTCAAATATTCTATTTCAAATATTTCTTTTTCAAATATTTCTATTTGAAAAATGGAATTAGGCCCAATTAATTACCATATAATGTTAGTTATATGGATTTTCAACAACACATGTACAAAATAACAATAATAAATAATCAACCATCATCCAGAGTGCGTTCTACACTGTATAAGCATCAAATATAAATATTTAACGCTTATAACAGCCTGTCAATCAATCGATCTACATACAGCTAATTATTGGGACTAGTGTATGTCATATATCATCCTAATACCCGTGTATGGTTTTCAAACAATCAAACACAGATTTTATTTGTGCAGTTGGGCGACGTGTAAAATTTATCGTCCCAATCAATATCAGTCAAATGTGTGTATATAAACAAATCGTTCGATTTGTTTATTTTTATTTCATTTTAAATACATGTTAAAAATTCTATTTTTAACTATAAAATATTTTATTTCATTTCACATCACGCAATCAACTACACATCAAAATCAAACAACAAGCATAAAAGCCGTCAATGGTCTATGGACGACGGGTGTCGGGTACTATTAAACAACGTCTGCATCCTAGTATATATTTTAACTAGAAACAAAATTTAAAAGTGAGAAGTTCTCACCGATTAGCTAATCCAAACGCCTCGACTCTTCTTATGTAGAAGTCATCGCTGTTCTCGCCCTTTGTCACTTTCGTTGCCCGTAGCCACTACATATATGAAATCACATTTTTATATTGTTGCTATGTATATAAAAATCACATTTTTATAATCACTCTCTATGGATAAAAATTCTATTTTTACATCGCTACTATATAGATAAAAATTCTATTTTTATCACGTTATTCTCTATATAAAGATTCTGCCTTTTCAAATATAAAGATTTAATTTTTATTTCATCACTATAAAAATCAAATCTTTATTTCAACATATATATAACAAAAATCAGATTTTTATTTCGCTACATATATAAAGATAATATTTTTATATTCTCTATTATATAGAAATTCTATTTTCAATACACTACTTATATAAAAATAGTATTTTTATATCTTCTATTATATAAAGATCATATTTTTAGTACTCTACACAAGTAAAAATCATATTTTGATTCACTACATATATACAAATTACATTTTTAACCTTTCTATATTATAAAAATTATATTTTTAAACTTTCTATATTATAAAAATTATATTTTTAAACTTCACATATAATAAAAATCATATTTTTATACTTTCTATATTATAAAAATTATATTTTTAAACTTCACATATAATAAAAATCATATTTTTATTATGTTATTCATATAAAAATCCCGTCTTTGTTGTTATAAAAAAAAAATCTCAACATTCACTAATTAAAAATCTAACCTTTCTGTTTATAAAAATCAAATTTTAATCCTATAAAAACTAAGAAACTGAAATCAGAAAAACATACCCATTCTTAGCGTTTTCGGATCGGAGGAGGGGTCCACGTCGATGGTCAGAGGCAGGGGGAAAGGGAGTTAGAGGAGTGGTGGCAGGGGCTTGGATGGACGGAGGGCGGTGGAAAGGGGGCGGCTTCTAATCGCGAGGGGGAAAGGGAGTTAGAGGAGCAAGGGCGCGAGGGAGGGGGGTCCTCACCGGTGGCGGCGCCGAGCCTGGGGGCGGCGGTGGTGGTGATCCGGGGGCCGCGAGCGCGATTCGTCGTTCTCCCCTTTTTTTTTATTTCTATTTCTGAAAGTATACGGTGGGTAGAGATCAGGATATATGTATATTATTTATATTATTTTATTATTTTAATTTCAAAAAGTTAACTTTTTTATTCGACCTCGAAATCAAACCCACCGCCTATCGTCTATAGCTAATTATCCCCATTCCGAACACAATGGGATATGTGTCGTAAGCTGATTCGATCGTTTCGATCAGTTTTCGTCAAAATCAACATATAACTCTATATATTGAATTTGAACGTGCATTTTAATTTACTAGGGTCACAAAATAACTCCAAAAATTACAGCAAAATTATTTCTAGCTTCGTATTGACGATACGGTCCTAACAAAACTAGTTTCGTCAAATTCTGAGACCGTTTGAAAAATGGTCAATTTCCAGTCGATTAAAATCAACTGAAACTGGTCTAACGCGTTTTTCTTTGCCATGCTCATATATTGATTCGAAAAATTACGAAATTCGAAACCTAGCAATAACTTGACATCACGGATCCAACAAAAGTGGTTTCGTCGAAATCCGAGGTTGTTTGCAAAATGGCTATTTTTAAGGGCCGAAATTCCGTAGCGACTATTCTGAATTTTCAACTGGACATATCTTTTTATCCCCGCTATGAAATTTTGATTTTTCGACTTCGTTGGAAAGATATTATCAATTAGATTCTAATATTTTTGGTTTCACTAAAATTCGGTTTATTTTGCACCCGGTACTTCCAATTGAAGTTTGAAATCGAATTATCGAACTACCGCGCCATTTTCAATTCCTTTTATAATTTAAAATAAATATTTATATTCTAACAACGATCTATATAAAATATACGTTCGAATTCTATTCAAAATAAATTTCTCGTCGTTATTATTTAAAATAATTCATTTTAAATATTCAAAATTCATTAAAATTGCCAAAATAAAAAAAATTAAATTGGCCCAGATTTCCGGGTTATTACATTTATAGTTGGCGATTTAACTATCAAATATAAAATAAAATAAACAAGTTTAACTCCATTGGATCTGGTTAGCTTCATTAAAATAAATTAAATAATTTATAATTCAAACACCAACTTGTTTATATATTTATTCAAAAACGTAAGTATTCATAACTTAGAAAATTCATATTATCAATCTTGCGTTATAATCTCACTCTTGAATATACGTTTCATAACTGAAACTGATATTCAACTCCAACACTCATTTCGAACACTAACTAATACGATCAATCGGATAATAGTGAAATCGATCAAGTTGGTGTGTTTTAATTACCTCTCAGACCTTGAGTCGAAATCATCTTATCGTCAGGATTCATAGAAGTTTAATATCAAAAATATCGATAAACCATAAATTGGTAAATCCATTCGATTTTCAAATCTTAAATCATTTCAAACAATGTTGTTGGTCTGAACCATTGATTAAGTTGACTTAATTTACTTGAATATTATATCGGGGAATATTGTATAGTTAAAAATGGAATTTTTAACGTGTATATGAAAAGAAATAAATAAATACAAACAAATCGGACGATTTGTTTATATACACACATTTGACTGATATTGATTGGGACGATAAATTTTACACATCACCCAACTTCACAAATAAAATATGTGTTTGTTGATTTGAAACCCCACACGGGTATTGGGATAAAATACGGCATACACTAATCCCAGTAATTAGTTGTATGTCGATCGATTGATTGACAGGCTGTTATAAGCGTTAGATATCTATATTTGATGCTTATACAGAGTAGTGCACTTTGGATGATGGTTGATTATTTATCGTTGCTATTATATACATGTGTTGTATGGAATCCATATAATTAACATTATATGGTAATTGATTGGGACACATGTCAATTTAGAAAATAAAGAATATTATAAAATAAAGGTTCATGTGTTGACAGTACTCATCCGTTGAGATTAGTCATGTGTTGAACGAAATATTTTAACAATAAAATTTACATCTTTATCATATATAGAATTAGAAACTAACTGAAAAATAGATAAGATGAGTGGTCTCCTGGATATTGATCTGATGTTGGTTTCGGCCTTCGGGGTTAATATTTAGGGAATCGTTCTCTTACTAATTTATGGTTGGAGTCTGATTTGAAATCAAACAATAGATACCATAATTTTTATAAAATATATTAAATAACAAAAATAGTCACATGTGGACAGTACTCATTCGTTGAGATTAGTCATGTGTTGACAAAAATATAGAGTCATGTATTGAAAGAAATATAGATTCATTTGTTGAATAGAATAACGAAGTTATTGAAAAATATAAAGCCGTGTTGATTAGAGGTGCGCTATTTTGACGCGAACGATATTTATATCGATTATATTCATTTTTATAATGAATATTGAAAAGGGATAAAAATCGAATATTTATAACAGGAATTCGAATTGAATTGAAAAGAAAACGAATTCGAATCGAATTGAATTGAATTGAAAAGAAAACGAATTCGAATTGAATTGAATAGAAAACCAATTCGAATTGAATTGAAAAGAAAACGAATTCGAATCGAATTGAATTGAATAGAAAACGAATTCGAATTGAATTGAATAGAATACGAATTCGAATTGAATTGAATTCAATTGAAAACGGACTGAAATAGAATTGAAATCGATTCGAATTGAAATCAAATAGAAATGAATGTAAAAAGAATTTATAAAGGAAAATTTAATTTTGATTTGAATTTGAAATGAAGGTTGAAATTGTTTTTGAAAATAAATTTGAAACAAATTATAAAATTCGTTTTAAAAAGGGAATCGATGAAATATATAATATATATATTATATATAATGGCCTGAATAGAACGTGCCGCGCCGCGGCAGTTCGTAAATTTCGACCATTGACTTCGAACGGACATTACGGGAGATCCGACCGTTGGATTCTCCTAAAACCGGAACCGTTGGGTTCGTATCGAAAAGATCTTTCTAATGAATATTAGAAATTTGAAATCTAACGGCTGGATTTGGAGATACGTCCAAATCAAATTAGGAAAAGGTCGTTGTAAGTGCAGTTCGATGGCCGCTGTTGGAAATCGACTGTACGGGCCTTGATAAAATTATTAAAAATATCAATAATTTGTGTAAAATCATAAGTAATGATTTGGGAAAAATTGGGATGAAAAACTCCATATTTGAAAAGATAAAGACAGATTTTATCGAAATGAACTAGTTTTGAACTAAATTTAAAACCCAATTATTTTTAAATAAATAAATTAGATTTAAAAGGGGTTTTAAATAATCGGAATTTCTAATACATTTGATTGGAATTGAATAAGAATTGATTTGTGGGTTTATCGGGAACGGTGTTTTAAATAACACTTGTTCTTTAACCTGATAATAAAAAGAATGTGATTTGGGTTTATCGTGAACTGTGTTTTAAATGACATTAGTACTTTAACCCAGTAAAGGGAGTATTAATGAATCTGCAATTAGATTGAAATGTGAATTGATAATTTAAATTATTAAATTTGGAAAATGAGCGAGAATGGAGTATCACCAGTTTTGCTCCAAGCGATAGTTAAATCTTTAATTAGATTTGAACGTGAAATGGTAATTAAATTTTCCGATAACACCGTGGTGTTAGATATGGAGTATTACCTGTTTTGCTTCATGGGATGAATTGGTTGGGATTGGGAAATAAAATAAATAATTACTTCGGTGCGGTTCGCTAATATCGACTAGTTTAGAAAACCATAATTTGGTTTGAAATGATATCCAAAGGAAGATTAAAGAATAAATTTAAAAGAATTTATCTTTGATAAAACTAATGGGAGCCTTTCCCTAAGATTATGAAATTTAGAAACTAGCTGTAGGTTAGCCAAGAAGAATGGTTTCCTGGGTATTGATCTGATGTTGGTTTCGGCCTTCGGGGTTAATATTTGGGAAATTGTTCTCTTGCTGATTTACGGTTAGTGGCTGCTGAATTGGAATGAGGCGTATGTTGTGTTTTTGTAACATTTGTTTACTATATACGCGGGTTATTTAGAAAGGCCGGGTTTATACCCATTCTGAATAACCGATTCGACGATATGTCGAAGATGAAGACGGTGATTGAAGACCAGAAGTCTTCGCATCGTTTGGGTGATTACTGATGATCTTGATTGGGCTATACACCCAAGATGAGGGAATCAGTTGGTGGTCGTCCAGACGTACTTGGAGATCGATGGATATGCGAGGAAAGTGCCTCCGGTTTCGTTCAGACCTAGAACGAACTTGTAAATGGACTGTGTGTCTGACATTGGATTTTATTCTATGTTGATTGATCTCTATTAAATATACATCTGTTTGGCGGCGGAGAATTTATTCTTTTGTTTAACGCCCTTCTTTGAGACGTACGAGCTCAGAGGTTGTATATCGATGGACATCAGTCGCATGGCATGAATTGCCTGTATGGCACGCCTAAGTGGCAATTGATCAAGGCTTCTATTGAAAAGGAAAGTCTTGTGGTTGATGATCAAAGCACGGCCTTTGTGGCATAGCTTTGTGTATAACGTGAATTCGCGAGCCTCACCCCTCGGTATGAGTCAAAAACGGGATAGTGACTGCGGGGAGAGCACGACGTTTCTTTCTAGCTTTGGTGGTGTCAGTGACTTACCAACCCTGACATTTATATACTTTTCACCTATGTGGTTGTTGGATGCGAGGCGCCTCGATTTTAGGTCTGTAAGGACCGGGAAACGTGTGTTCAGGAATAATTAATCCTCAAACGTAACGGAGGACCGGCCCTGAAGATCCAGGGGTTACCCAGAGTGTGTAGTCCTGAGACATTTGCTAGAGTGTCTCGAATCGGAGAGGAGCTTGCCCCTTGCCTCGACTCATGACAGAAATCCAATTTCCAGTACGTGATATTGCGGTTTTAATTGTAGAACTAGTATGGCGACATGATATATGGTACCCATGCCGTCTATGATTGATATTTATGATTGAAAGTGTTTTGACACTATACACCTATAATAGTATTAAATGATTTGTTTTTAAATGTATCAAGCATTATTTGGCTATTATAAGGGAAAACCCTATCCTCCGGCTTGCGCTGCATTGTGTGATGGGACCTGGGTCTTATAATAGCTTCATTTTTCGAAAAAACATTGCGTTTTTATTCTATGCACTGGTGTTCTTGGGAGGAAACTCGTTCCGTGTTATATGGCGTGGTCCCTTGAATTACTCTCTTTTAAAGTAAAGTTTTAAATACTGTTTTAGTTCTCACACCAGTCACATGACTGACCTGGAGTTTATTGTTTTAACATAAACTTTGGGTGCCCCTATTTTCTAAACGGGCAGCTAATAGTTTTGGTTTTGCAGATTTATATTCACAGGATCCTGGTTTACAGCTGGAATGATATCCGGAAAGCTCTGTATCCGTATATCACCTTCAGTTGTGCTTTGTATTATTTTCCGCTGCTATGTAATTTATTGTAATCTCTGATATTTATCGAATGTAATTCATTCATTTATATTCTGTACATTCTTGTATTCTGATGGAATTGTTGTAATAAACAATGAAATGTTCTTCTGTCTGCGTTCCAATTTGTCCTGTTCTCAAAACGATCAGGGGTTTCGAACGGTCTTTGTCGGTTTAACAACCGATTCGGATCGAGCGAAATTCCTTGCCGTCACATTTGGTATCAGAGCTTTGGTTTACAGAGCTCGAGAACAAGACACATTAGAACCATACGAAAGAATTCATCAGATATTGGATTAATAATATCCAATTAGAATGACTCGTTAGAGATGGGATCAGTAATATCCTAGAACGAGTGTGAAGAGTATATTTTTCAAATGAAAACAATTTTGTTTTGAAAATTTAAATCGTTTTATACGTATTTGAATATTTATTTTGAATTTGGACAATCCAATATATAAAGATTTTGCATATACGCGTCATGAACGTATATTCGAAGTTTTAATATGCTAGATTGATATAGAATCACATTCTAGACGCCCGGGGATGATTCTGATGATGGTGAATCATCATCAGTATTCATATTCGAGTTACGAAGGTGTGATTTCTATATATTTCCATTAGACTAGTGTGAGAACCAAAACTAGATTAGATTTATTGTTGTGATTTGGCATCAAAAACGTGATTTTTTGTATATGTATCAAAATTATGAATTTGAAACGTTAATCCACTAATTGACTGATGGTTGTGTTGTTTGTTTATTTGTTTGATAATTTTGAACCATTTAGCCTAATAGAATCGAATATTGAATTGTATTGAAAATTGGTCGCATTTGCTTGCATATACATGTACTTACATTGAACAGGTCATAGCAAGGAGGCTAGAGCAGAGAATAAAATTTGTTTGCCCGAAAAATAGTTACATGTTTACTATAATTTACTGTTTTGTTTGAGTGATGATAATTTTATGTGCCGATTGGCTAGCCTCTTCGCTTTTTCTTTTTCTTTCTGAGATCAGAGGGCCTATATGGCAATTTCGGGATTTTCCCGGTGCTCCTGGTGTAGGGGAGGTTATGGCAAAAAAATTCGAAAATTTAGGGTGTTAGCCAAATTTTAAAAAGTTCCTAGAAACTGAAAAGTTGAAGAACTTAAGCCTTAGGGAAAACAAAGAAAGATGAGTTGATTATAAAACAACTTTCGGCTTCGTTCCTTTTCGGGGATGAAAAGTTTTAAGTGGGGGAGAATGTAACAACCCAGAAATGCGAGCCAATTTAAAAATTTTATTTTGGCAATTTTAGCGAATTTTGAAAATTTAAAATGATTTATTTTAAATAATATCGACGAGAAATTTATTTTGAATATAATTAGAACGTGTATATATATATATATATATATACGTCGTCGTTAGAATATAAATAATTATATATAATTATAAAAGGAATTGAAAATGGCGCGGTAGTTCGATAATTCGATTTCAAACTTCAATTGAACATACTGGGTGCAAAACAAACCGGATTTTAATGAAACCAAAAATAATAAGATCTAATTGGGAATATCTTTCCAACGAATCCGAATAATTGAAATTTCATAGCGGGGGTCAAAAGATATGTCAAGTTGAAAATTCTGAATAGTCGCTATGTAATTCAGGCCCTTAAAAATAGCCATTTTGCAAACGACCTCGGATTTCGACGAAACCACTTTTGTTGGATCCGTGATGTCAAATTATTGTTAGGTTTCAAATTCCATAATTTTTTGAATCAGTATGTGAGCATGGCAAAGGAAAACGCATTTTACCAATTTTAATCGACTGGAAAATGGTCATTTTTCCAACGGTCTCAGAATTCGACGAAATTAGTTTTGTTAGGACCGTATCGTCGATACGAAGGTAGAAATAATTTTTCTGTAATTTTTCTGATCCGTATGGGGCCCCAGTAAATTGAAATGCGCGATCAAATTCAATATATAGAGTTATATGTTGATTTTGGTGAAAACTGATCGAAACGATCGAATCAGCTTACGATACATATCCCATTGTGTTCAGAATGGGGGTAATTAGCTATGGACGGCAGGCGGTGGGTCCCGTTTCGAGTCCGAAATTTTAAGTTGCTTTTTGAAATTGAAAATAAATAAATAATATAAAAAAAATTACAAAACCCCCTCTCTTTCTTTCTCTTCCCCCGTTTACTTTTCAGAAGAAAAAAATTTATAGCAGGGGTGAATCGCGATCCTCCGCCCCCCTATTTACTCGCCGCCGCCGCCCCAGGTGGGGCGCCACCACCGCACGCCTCCCGTCTCTCTCCTCGTTCCCCTCTTCTCTTCTAGATCCGACGCAGACCGAACGCGAAACCCCCCACAGTCCAAACCGCCGGTCCACCCATCCGTGCCACCGCCCTCCCCCTTTCCGCCGCCTTCTCCCTCCTCTGGAAGCGCGCAGCCCTCCGCCCAACAGCCCATCGTCGCCTTTGTCCCCCTCGCCTCCTCTGTTAAAGCCGTGAACACCCTATGAGCGCCGCCGACGGACCCTAGTCAGAGCGATTGATTTCCATTCCAGGCTACGCAATGCAATAAAGGTATGACTGGTTTTAATTTTCAGTTTTAATTTAAATAAATAAGTGAATTCATTTTCAGATTTTTGAATAAATAGGACTGAATTTTATTTTCAGTTTTAGAGGTAAACAATATTGTTAAAAATATGATTTTTATATAGTGGCGATAATAAAAATATTATCTTTATATAATGTAGATAATAAAAATATGTTTTTTACTTAGGTAGAGTATTAAAAATATGGTTTTTATTTAGAGTAGAAATATAAAAATATAATTTTTATATAGAAATAAGCGTTTTTTAAATATATATAAAGTAGAAATAAAAATATAATTTTTATTTATTGAAATGAGGCAATAAAAATATAATTTTTATTTGAACAGCGTGAAAAGAACTACATTGGAATTTCCAGCAAATCCAGACAGTTTAGCAGTTCAAAAGCAAACCACAACGGAGTGGAACCCTCTGTGAGAACTTCTCACTCTAAATTTTTTTTTCTAGTTAAAAATATATACTAGGATGCAGACGGTGTTTAGTAGCACCCGACACCCGTCGTCCACAGACCATGGACGGCTTGTTTGTTTGATTGATTTAGATGTGTAGTTGATTGTGTGATGTGAAATGAAATAAAATATTTATATAGAAAATAAATATTGTATAATTAAAAAATGGAATTTTTAACGTGTATATGAAAAGAAACAAATTGGACGATTTGTTTATATACACACATTTGACTGATATTGATTGGGACGATAAATTTTACACACCGCCCAATTTACAAATAAAATCTGTGTTTGTTGATTTGAAACCCCACACGGGTTTTGGGATAAAATACGGCATACACTAATCCTAGTAATTAGTTGTATGTCGATTGATTGATTGACATGCTGTTATAAGCGTTAGATATCTATATTTGACGCTTATACAGAGTAGTGCACTTTGGATGATGGTTGATTATTTATCGTTGCTATTATATACATTTGTTGTATGGAATCCATATAATCAACATTATATGGTAATTGATTGGGCCTCATTTCAATTTAGAAAATAAAGAATATTATAAAATAAAGGTTCGTGTGTTGACAGTACTCATCCGTTGAGATTAGTCATGTGTTGAACGAAATATTTTAACAATAAAATTTACATCTTTATCATATGTAGAATTAGAAACTAACTGGAAAATAGATAAGATGAGTGGTCTCCTGGATATTGATCTGATGTTGGTTTCGGCCTTCGGGGTTAATATTTAGGGAATCGTTCTCTTACTAATTTATGGTTGGAGTCTGATTTGAAATCAAACAATAGATACCATAATTTTTATAAAATATATTAAATAACAAAAATAGTCACACATGGACAGTAATCATTCGTTGAGATTAGTCATGTGTTGACAAAAATATAGAGTCATGTATTGAAAGAAATATAGATTCATTTGTTGAATAGAATAACGAAGTTATTGAAAAATATAAAGCCGTGTTGATTAGAGGTGTGCTATTTTAACGCGAACGATATTTATATTGATTATATTCGTTTTTATAATGAATATTGAAAAGAGATAAAAATCGAATATTTATAACAGGAATTCGAATTGAATTGAAAAGAAAACGAATTCGAATCAAATTGAATTGAAAAGAAAACGAATTCGAATTGAATTGAATAGAAAACGAATTCAAATTGAATTGAATTCAATTGAAAACGGACTGAAATAGAATTGAAATCGATTTGAATTGAAATCAAATAGAAATGAATGTAAAAAGTATTTATAAGGGAAAATTTAATTTTGATTTGAATTTGAAATGAAGGTTGAAATTGTTTTTGAAAACAAATTTGAAATGAATTATAAAATTCGTTTTAAAAAGGGAATCGACAAAATATAATATTTATATATATATATTATATATAATGGCCTGAAAAGAACGCGCCGCGGCAGTTCGTAAATTTCGACCATTGACTTCGAACGGACATTACGGGAGATCCGACCGTCGAATTCTCCTAAAACCGGAACTGTTGGGTTCGTATCGAAAAGAGCTTTCTAACGAATATTAGAAAATTGAAATCTTACGGTTGGATTTGGAGATACGTCCAAATCAAATTTGGAAAAGGTCGCTGTAAGTGCAGTTCGATGGCCGCTGTTGGAAATCGACTGTACGGACCTTGATAAAATTATTAAAAATATCAATAATTTGTGTAAAATCATAAGAAATGATTTGGGAAAAATTGGGATGAAAAACTCCATATTTGAAAAGATAAAAATAGATTTTATCGAAATGAACTAATTTTGAACTAAATTTAAAACCCAATTATTTTTAGATAAATAAATTGGATTTAAAAGGGGTTTTAAATAATCGGAATTTCTAATACATTTGATTGGAATTGAATTAGAATTGATTTGTCGGTTTATCGGGAACGGTGTTTTAAATAACACTTGTTCTTTAACCCGATAATAAATAGAATGTGATTTGGGTTTATCGTGAACTGTGTTTTAAATGACATTAGTTCTTTAACCCAGTAAAGGGAGTTTTAATGAATCTGCAATTAGATTGAAATGTGAATTGATAGTTTAAATTATCAAATTTGGAAAATGAGCGCGAATGGAGTGTTACCAGTTTTGCTCCAAGCGATAGTTAAATCTTTAATTAGATTTGAACGTGAAATGGTAATTAAATTTACCGATAACACCGTGGTGTTAGATATGGAGTATTACCAGTTTTGCTTCATGGGATGAATAGGTTGGGATTGGGAAATAAAATAAATAATTACTTCGGTGCGGTTCGCTAATCTCGACTAGTTTTGAAAACCATAATTTGGTTTGAAATGATATCCAAAGGAAGATTAAAGAATAAAATTAAAAGAATTTATCTTTGAAAAAATTAATGGGAACCTTTCCCTAAGATTATGAAATTTAGAAACTAGCTGTAGGTTAGCCAAGAAGAATGGCTTCCTGGGTATTGATCTGATGTTGGTTTCGGCCTTCGGGGTTAATATTTGGGAAATTGTTCTCTTGCTGATTTACGGTTAGTGGCTGCTGAATTGGAATGAGGCGTATATTGTGTTTGTCTAACATTTATTTACTATATACGCGGGTTATTCAGAAAGGCCGGGTTTATACCCATTCTGAATAACTGATTCGACGATATGTCGAAGATGAAGACGGTGATTGAAGACCAGAAGTCTTCGCATCGTTTGGGTGATTGCTGATGATCTTGATTGGGCTGTACACCCAAGATGAGGGAATAAGTTGGTGATCGTCCAGACGTACTTGGAGATCGATGGATATGCGAGGAAAGTGCCTCCGGTTTCGTTCAGACCCAGAACGAACTTGTAAATGGATTATGTGTCTGACATTGGATTTTATTCTGTGTTGATTGATCTCTATTAAATATACTGCAATAACCCGAAAATCTGGGCCAGTTTAAAAAATTTATTTTGGCTATTTTAACGAATTTTGAATATTTAAAATAGATTATTTTAAATAAAATCGACGATAAATTTATTTTGAATAGAATTCGAACGTATATACTATATACGTCGTCGTTAGAATATAAATATTTATATATAATTATAAATGGAATTGAAAATGGCGCGGTAGTTCGATAATTCGATTTCAAAATTCAATTGAATGTACCGGGTGCAAAACAATACGGATTTTAGTGAAACCAAAAACATTAGGATCTAATTGATGATATCTTTCCAACGAATCTGAAAAATCAAAATTTCATAACGGGAATCAAAAGATATGTCCAGTTGAAAATTCGGAATAGTCGCTATGGAATTCAGGCCCTTAAAAATAGATATTTTGCAAATGACCTCGGATTTCGACGAAACAACTTTTGTTGGATCCGTGATGTCGAATTATTGTTGGATTCCAAATTTCATAATTTTTCGAATCAATATGTGAGCGTGGCGAAGGAAAACGCGTTTGACCAGTTTCAGTTGATTTTAATCGACTGGAAAATGGCCATTTTTTAAACGGTCTCAGAATTCGACGAAACTAGTTTTGTTAGGACCGTATCGTCAATATGAAGCTAGAAATAATTTTTCGGGAATTTTTAGTGTTCGTATGTGACCTCGGTAAATTAAAATGTATGTTCAAATTGAATATATATAGAATTATATTTTAATTTTGATAAAAACTGATTCAAACAGTCGAATTGGCTTGCGGGACATATCCCATTGTGTTCGGAAGGGGGGTAATTAGCTTGGGGTGACAGTCGTTGTGGTTGATTTGGGATTTGGATCGATGGACAAGCAATTTCAAATTAAAATAAAATAAAATATATAAATATATATAAGGCCCTATCCTCTAAAGAAGCCCTAGTCAAACAACGCCCTAGTCAACGCAGAATTAAAAACCCGCCTCCTTGCTTAACCGACGATCCAAACATCTCGATGCTTTCCCCCAATTTTTCGTTCGATCCTCCCATCAAAATTAAAAGGTGTTGAAGGCCAATCTTTAGAGCTAGAGGGGATCGCTCTTTTGGTGTGGGTCAGATCGAGAATAAACAAGTAATAGGTGGGAATTTCGAGCACAAAACCCTTTCGTTCGCGACCGATTTCAGATCGGAGGAGGCCTCCAAGGTGGCCGCGTCACCTGGCGTTGGTGGAGCTCGTGATGGTCTTCAGCGTGACAGTGACTGATCGACGGCTAGCGCTTTCTGGCAGGAGCGGCAACGGCAGAAGCTAATCGATGATGGGTTTAAATGTCTCGGCTACAGACCTGGAGCAGCAAGAAGAACGAAGGGTAATACCCTTAATGGCATGATTAGGCTTAACCAAGGTAATTTTTATTTTATTTTATTTATTTTTATTTAAATATACATAGTTATTTTCAGGGCAAAGGAAAAGAGAAATATAAAGAATTGATGTTTTAAAAATATAAAGAATTGATGTTTTAAAAATATAAAGAATTGATGTTTTAAAAATATAAAGAGCATGGATGTTTTGAAAATAAATTAGCAATGTTTTGAAAATATGAAATGCATTGTTTTTGAAAAATAAAATACCATTGTTTTTGAAAAGATAAATAACATTGATTTTAGAAAATAAATAGAATTGATATTTTAAAATATAGAAGAAGGCTTTGTTTTAAATATAGAAGAAGGCTTTGTTTTAAATATAGAAGAAGGCTTTTTTTTAAAAATAGAAATAGGATATGATTTTAAAAATATAAAAGCAAGGAGCTTTAAAAATATAAAAGGATTTTTAAAATAAAAATAGCCTGGGTTTAAAAATTCGATTTTTATATATTGAATAGAAATATAAAAATGTGATTTTTATATATATAGTGGCTACGGGTAAAAAAAGCAACAAAGGGCGAGAATGGCGAGGATTTCTCAAAATGAAGAGTCGTGGTATTGGATAGCTATCGGTGAGAATTTCTCACCTTTCAATTTCATTTTCTAGTTATATATATATACTAGGATGCAGACGGTGCTTAGTAGCACCCGACACAATCGTCCACAGACCATGGACTTGTTTGTTTGGTTGCATAGATTAGTTATATGATTTCATTTGAATTTGGTTGTTTGGTGATTTTGATTGATGTGTGAATGGCGTGGGCCTTCACTAGACCGGGGATAAGGCTAGGCCTCGTCCCGTTTCTAGTATCGTGCCGTTATGCCGCCGAAATTTTCTAAAATAAGTTAGAAAAATAAAAATATCATTTTATTGAATAAATGAATTGAATAGAAATTCATAGGTTAAAATAAAATATTTTATTGTTAAAAATATAATTTTTAACGTGGGAATAAAATAAAATAAAATATTCATTTACAAACCGGACGGTTTGTTTATGTACACCTATTTGAAGGATATTGATTGGGTCGATAAATTTTACACATCGTCCAACTGCACAAATAAAATATGCGTTTGATTGTTTGAAACCCCACATGGGTGTTGGGATGAAATATGAAGTTCACTCATCCTGATTTATTGAATATGTCGATCGATTGATTGACAGGCTGTTATAAGCGTTAGATATCTATATTTGATGCTTATACAGTGTAGTGCACTTTGGTTGATGGTTGATTATTTTTCAATGCTATTATATAAGTGTGATGTGTGAAAATCCATATATTTAACATTATATGGTGATTGATTGGGCCTCATTCCAATTTAGAAAATAAAGAATATTATAAAATAAAGGTTCATGTGTTGACAGTACTCATCCGTTGAGATTAGTCATGTGTTGAACGAAATATTTTAATAATAAAATTTACATCATTATCAATATAATATAAAGGTTCATGTGTTGACAGTACTCATCCGTTGAGATTAGTCATGTGTTGAACGAAATATTTTAATAATAAAATTTACATCTTTATCAATATAATATAAAGGTTCATGTGTTGACAGTACTCATCCGTTGAGATTAGTCATGTGTTGAACGAAATAATTTTACAAAAATAGTCACACGTGCACAGTACTCATTCGTTGAGATTAGTCGTGTGTTGACAAAAATAAATATTCATTTGTTGAATAGAGTAAAGGAATATTTGAAGCCGTGTTGATTAGATTAACGCCATTTTGACGTGAACGATATTTATATCGATTTTATTCATTTTAAAATGAATATTGAAAAGTAATTTTGAAATCGAATATTTCGAAATGAAATGAATTGAAAACGATTTCGAAATGAAATGAATTGAAAACGATTTCGAAATGAAATGAATTGAAAACGATTTCGAAATGAATTGAATATAGAACGAATTCGAATTGAATTTAAAACGAATTGAAATGAATTCAAATTGAATTGAAATTTGAATTGAATAGAAATGAATTTTAAAACGAATTTATAAAGAAGAATTCAATTTTGCTTTGGATTGAAATGGAAGTTGAAATTGTTTTTGAAACGAATTTAAAACTATATATATAATTCGTTTTAAATAGAAATTGACGAAATATATATTATATATATTATATATATAATATAATGGCCTGAATAGAACGCGCCGCGACAGTTCGTGAATTTCGACCATTTCTTTCAAACGGACATTACGGGAGATCCGACCGTCGGATTCTCCTAAAACCGGAACCGTTGGGTTCGTATCGAAAAGAGCTTTCTAACGAATATTAGAAATTTGAAATCTAACGGTTGGATTTGTAGATACGTCCAAATCAAAGTTGGAAAAGGTCGCTGTAAGTGCAGTTCGATGGCCGTTGATGGAAATCGACTGTACGGGCCTTGATAAAATTATTAAAAATAGTAATAATTTGTGTAAAATCATAAGAAATGATTTAGGAAAAATTGGGATAAAAACTCCATATTTGAAAAGATAAAAATAGACTTTTATCGAACTGAACTAGTTTTGAACTGAAATCAAAACCCATTTATTTTTAATTAAATAAATTGGATTGGAAATGGGTTTTAAATAGAATTGATCTATGGGTTTATCGTGAACTATGTTTTAAATAACACTAGTTCTTTAACCCGCTAATAAATAGAATGTGATTTGGGTTTATCGTGAACTGTGTTTTAAACGACATTGGTTCTTTAACCCAGAAAAGGGAGTTTTAATGAATCTGCAATTAGATTGCAATGTAAATTGATAATTTAAATTATCAAATTTAGAAATTTAGCGATAATGGAGTATCACCAGTTTTGCTCCAAAGCGATAGTTAAATCTTTAATTGGATTTGAACGTGGAAAGGTAATTAATTTTACCGACAACACTATGGTGTTAAATATGGAGTATTACCAGTTCTTGTCGCTGGCCCTGAGTAGGCCGGGTACGCATGATAGGGGGTTCTCACTTCGCGGTTTTGTGGCGAACGGGAGACTCTTACCCCTACATGTCGCTGGGGAGGACGTTGGTTCGCCAATAGGCGCGAGACTCGAGAGGGTCGCCGTAAAACAAGGGACTGGGGGACCATGTGTGAGCTGCGGTGGGTTTTACCTGCTGGAATGGAGGATGAAGGGATGGTTGCAAAGCCTACCGGATTTCGCGTTTTCGTGACAGTTGGTATCAGAGCTTTGGTTTACAAAGCTCAGAGAACAAGACACATTAGAACCATACGGAAGATGTGACGACCGCCCATAACCCCTGCACTAAACAAGAGGCGTGCCAGGCTGCTATGGACGATCATCATAGTAAGTGAACACATCAAAACCTGTCGTAGAACTCACAGCGCAAGGATAAAATATAATAGAACATATACAACAGGTGATAGTAATGAGGTATCATGTAGCAAACTTTTGAAACTCTTTCAACATCCAGAAAGATTATCCAAATGATATCCAAGTTTGTACGTATGGCCTCACTACAACTCTCAAGCAACTCAAACAGCGGAAACAGAAATACTATATAGAATAAAACTGGTACGCCAGCCTCCTGCTCGTCATCGCTTAGCTTCCTCGTATCACTAAGCTCCATTACCTGTAACCTGCTACTTAGTCTGCCCATCCACAACCGGATGAACAGCCCAAGGTAATAAGAGGAGACATAAAACCTTGAGTCAGACAATAGTCTTAGTGAGCGATAATACAGCTAACAAACTTCAACAAGAAAGTATATGAGAATGGGTAAATGAACAACTTATCTACCCACAACACCAGAGAAGAACTCAACCCTATATTCCCCACATCGGACAGTGATAGCCTTTACAACAAGCATTTCAACCATTAATCCATAGAAGCCAGAACAACCATTCATCCATGGAAAACAGAGGCATCCAACAATAGCAATCATGGCATCGAGATTATATATATATATATATATATATATATATATATATATATCTCACGTAAACTATCCTAGTCGAATTCAACATCCCTCGAATACAAGCCCCAGAGGCCGAAACCAATATCAGACAAGCACTCAAGGAACATCTACTTCGATGTTGGATAACCCACGTGAGATGGCACATGCAAAACATCCAGCATACATGACAGACTCTGGCTATCACCGCTAATCCTGCTTCGAAACCATCATTATCGTATGACGGCCAACCTTGCCATATGTCAAGGGCTAATGGTAACCCCAGTTCTAGCATGAACTCCATATGCCCGACCTTGGCAATGTCCAACCTTGACACTAGGCCTTTCCCCAACTAGAAAGACCCAGGGTACTCGACCAACAACCGGTCTTTTGGGCCTTTCAACGATACCCATCGTACCCCTGCTTTGAGCCTGCTAGAACTTACGACAACGATGACTTCTCGGCCTTCGCATCTCTAATCGTCCAACCTTAACAATGTTTCATAGCTCAAGCAACCTTCTCGAGCAGCCATTATCCACCAACTCACGACCTTTGAGTTGTCTCCGCATTCGTTGTCCCACCTTGATCAACGAACACATACACCACTTCGAGTCTTCCTACTTGAATCACCTCGAAGTTACGCCATCACCAAACCAAAACACATCACTGCGTGGCGGCTAGGGTTCGGGGGTTGCCCCCGAAAAATATTTTTTTCAGACCTTTTTGGTTCGTACCCGAGTCGTACCCAAAAACGTACTTTTTCAGAAAACGACCCTGCCAAAACCGACCAGAACCTTGCTCCAGAATGACCAGCCAAAAACCGACCAGCCTTGCTCCAGAACGACCCGCCAAAAACCGACCAGCCTTGCTCCAGAACGACCTGCCTCCATGCAGCTTTGGATCGACTCGACCTCCTTGCAGCTTTGGATCGACTCGACCTCCTTGTGGATCGACTCGACCTCCTTGGGACCGACCAGCTTTGGATCGATCCCGTCAAGACCGACCAGATTTTGCTCCACCTGACCGACCTGCTCCTTCAGAGCTACCAGGATTTGCTTCCAGTAAAAACCAACCAGAATGCCACCATCTGAAACCGACCAGAATGCCACCATCTGAAACCGACCAGAAACACTTCTGCTCCTTCTGGACCGACCAGAAACACTTCTGCTCCTTCTGGACCGACCAGCTTAAACCGACCAGCTCCCTGACTTGCTTCCCAAGCCATACTATGACTGACCACCTCATTCCAGACCGACCCGACCAACTCCAGGACGACCAGAAACCTGCACATCTCCAATTCGACTCCGATTTCGACCAAAACTTCGCCAAACGACGAATCCGACGAAACCAGCTTATCCGATTCATCCAAACGCAATCATAAACATGTTATGCAACCAACAATATCATCAATCTAACAATTTCCATCAAAACACATAAATTTCCCAAAACATGATAAGTGAATCATATGAACATAAAAACGGATCTAACTTGCATAATCTTGAGAAAGATCATAAAATTAACCATTTAAATTATCTAGATCAGATCCTAAGGTGATTCATATATAAAATGGACTTAGCATGATGTAGATCTAAGGAAAATGACAAGGAAATGATGAAATTAACAACATAAGACCCATATACTTGCATGCATCCGAATGAGAGATGTAAATCACTCACCGATTACCCAAAACAAAGCAAAAACGATGCAAAAGCAATCCGGACAGCGAACACTTCGAATCAAACTCTTCAATCCGATGAATTCACCCTTAAGACGATGTAGATCTAGCCTCTTATGGTGTAGATCTTCGATTTCCCTCCTTGGATTTTGGAATTTTAATGGTGGAAAGATGTTAGAGGAAGAAGGAGATCAAAGCCTCCCCATAAGAGAATGGAAAATGTCAACCTTTCTCCATACCCCTTACCCCCTATTTATAGTCTCCACCCACCCTCTAATGGGCCTTCTCCAAATCAGCCCATTAGCCTTCCAAAACCTAAACAACCAACTGAAAAACCTTAAAACAGCGATTTCTCCCAAACTGCTGAACCAAATCCTTAATTTAACCACTCTACGGAAAGGGAATCATCAATTCATTTCCAATGGCACAGGTCTCACCCTCTGATTCATCCTGAGTCAAAAGTTATGCCCAGTACAAGACTGACAGGGGCAAAATGGTCACAAACAAAATCGGTAAAAATTATGGACATGTCACACATCCCCATAAGCAACATATCAAAAGATGAGAATGATCCAACCCTCAGGGAATAAAATAAAAATATTTTACGATCTTCCGATACGTAAAATGCGGGCTGTTACATTCTCCCCCCCTTAAGAATTTCGCCCCCGAAATTCCAAGTAAACACAAGCAACCACAACAATTCCGCATGCCTAACATCCATGAGAAGCCAATTCTATCATCCAAACTAGCAACCATCAAACCATGCATCCATAGCCTTATCCTAGCACGCGGAATTCTATTAAACAACAACAAGATACAACGATATAACGATGATACAATCAAAGGGTCCTACCGACGAAGAGTTCTGGATGAGTCGCCCTCATGCACTCTTCCGTCTCCCATGTTCAATCGTCGCCATCTTCACTCCATTGTACCTTGACTAGCTTAACCGTCTTCCTCCTAAGCTGTTTCACGTCATTCCCCACAACACGAAGTGGCTTGCGAGTTTTCGCAACTGCGGTCTCAACTTCTAAATCTTCATACTGTTCTGGAGATACCACCACATTCGAGTCGTGCACAAACTTTCGTAGAAACGACACATGGAAAACATTATGCACACTCGACATCTTCTTGGGTAACTCCAACCTATATGCGAGCTTTCCTATTCGCTCGACTATCGGAAATGGTCCAACAAACCTAGGAGCCAACTTTCCTTTACTTCCGAATCGAACCACTTGCTTCAACGGTGAAATCTTTATGAAAACCATATCACCTACGTCGAACTTCAAATCCTTACGACGCTTATCGGCGTAACTTTTCTGACGATCTTGGGCCGCCTTCATTCGTTGCCCAATTATCTCGATACAATCCGAGGTTTCTCTTATCATCTCAGGCCCAAGTATCAACTTATCTCCAGTTTCTAACCAACAAGCTGGAGAATTGCACGGCCTTCCATACAACGCCTCATATGGTGCCATCCCAATACTCGACTGGTAGCTATTATTATATGCAAATTCGACTAAATGTAGATGGTCCTCCCATGATCCTCCGAAGTCTAACACACAAGCCCTCAGGAGATCTTCTAAAACTCGGTTGACTCTCTCGGTCTGACCATCAGTTTGGGGATGGTATGCCGTACTTAAGCACAACTCGGTTCCCAAAGCTTCTTGTAAACTTTTCCAAAATCCACTCGTGAACAATGGATCCCGGTCACTTACTATACTCTTTGGGACACCATGGAATCGAACTATCCATTTCACATAAAGCTCAGCCAATTTTGATGCTGTCCTAGTCGACTTGACAGGAATAAATCTCGCACTTTTGGTCAAACGATCCACAATGACCCAAATCCCTTCATTTCCTGTCCTAGTTCTAGGTAGTCCAATGATAAAATCCATCGATATCTGCTCCCACTTCCATGTAGGAACTTCTAATGGCTGAAGTAAACCACTCGGCTTCTTCTGTTCAGCTTTCACCAACTGACAGTTCATACACTTGGAAATGAATTTTCCAATATCTCTTTTCATCCCTTCCCAGTAGTAGGCTCGCTTCATGTCCTGATACATTTTATTACCACCAGGATGAATTGTTAGCTTCGAGTGATGACATTCTCTTAGAACCTCATCCCTCAATCCATCGATATCAGGAACAACTAACCGTCCTTGCTTTCGAAGCCAACCTTCTCGATCGACCTCGAACTCTTTATCCTCCGGTTCTAGTTTTTGAATGAATTCGACAAGCTTCGCATCTTTCCTTTGGCTCTCGCCAATCCTTTCGATAAGAGTAGGTCTTATCGACAAGCTTGCCAACATTTCAGGTTCCAACTCACACCTTGGCCTGAAATCGAACCTTGCCAAGTACTCGAGGCCCTTCCATTCCGAAAACATCGCTCCCAAACTTGCGTGTCTTCGACTCAATGCATCTGCAACTGCATTGCCTTTGCCAGGAGTATAGGCTATACCAAAATCATACGATGCCAGAAACTCTAACCATCGTTGCTGCCGAAGATTCAAATCCTTTTGGGAGAAAAGATACTTCAACGACTTGTGATCCGTAAACAACTCGAATCGTACTCCCAACAGGTAATGTCTCCACATCTTCAAAGCAAACACAATCGCTGCCAACTCCAAATCATGAGTTGGATAGTTCTTCTCATGCGGCTTTAGCTGTCGACTCGCGTAGGCCACAACTTTATCCTTCTGCATGAGCACTGCTCCAAGTCCAGTACCACATGCATCAGTATACACCACCATCTCTTCATTCCCACCTGGAATGGTCAACACAGGTGCACTCGTCAATCTCTCCTTCAAGATTTCGAATGCTTGTTCACACTTTGCATCCCATGTGAACACTTGGTTCTTCTTCGTCAATCCTGTTAATGGTGCAGCTATCTTGGAGAAATCCTTGATAAACCTTCGGTAATAACCAGCCAACCCAAGGAAACTCCGAACATCCGTCGCATTCTTAGGTCTATCCCAGTCCTGGATTGCTGCCACTTTAGCGGGGTCAACCGCTATACCTTTTCCAGAAACAACATGACCTAAGAACCTCACTTCATCCTTCCAGAAGTGACACTTTGAGAACTTAGCTTTAAGCTGATGCTTTCGCAAGATCTCTAACACAACTCTCAAGTGCGTCTTATGTTCTTCCACATTTCTAGAGTAAACCAGTATATCATCCACGAACACAAGCACGAACTTATTCAACTGATCTCTGAACACTCTATTCATAAGATCCACAAAATACGCTGGCGCGTTAGTCAATCCGAATGGCATCACCAACCACTCGAAGAACCCGGATGGTGTCCTAAAAGCAGTCTTTGGCACACTATCCTTAGCTACTCTCAACTGGTGAAATCCCGTTGCCAAATCCATCTGAGAAAACACTTTGGCTTCGTGAAGCTGATCGAACAAGTCATCAATCCTTGGCAACGGATACTTGTTCTTCTTAGTCACCTTGTTCAGCTCACGATAGTCCACACACAACCTTAACGAGCCATCTGCTTTAGTTGCAAACACGACTGGTGCACCCCACTCGGAAACACTCCTCCGAATGAAACCTTTTCCCAAAAGGTCTCTAACTTGCACCTCCAACTCTCGTTGTTCCTTAGGCGCCATCCGCCTAAGTGGCATAACAATTGGTTTCGCACCCTCGACCAAATCGATCCTAAACTCGATCTCACGATGCAGCGGCAACCCTTTGACCTCGTCAAAGACATCCACATACTCATTAGCGATCAGCACTGATGATAGGTCTTCCTGTGGAATCCCAAGCGAATATAGATAACTCACGAAGACCCCGTCTTCGCGCTTACATCTAATCAACACCTTTCTCCCTTCCACATCCCCGACCCTCACCTCTAGCTTCTCGCAATTCACCCTTGCCGCATATCTCTTGAGCCAATCCATGCCCAAGATGATCCCATACCCAGCGAAGTTGAGAACAAAGCAATCACACATAAAAGAGCAACCATGACTTGATAATACTAGACCACGGCAAATCATGCACAAACTGGACGAACCCTCAACTGGATTTGTCACGATCAATGGCCTATCACAAATCTCGGGTTCCAAACCCAAGCGACACACAAGCTCATTGCAGACGAATGAATGTGATGCTCCAGTATCAAACAAAACTCGAACTGAAACACCGTTAACGGAAAAAGTACCTTGCACCACAACACCCTTTCCCTTCCCCTCTGCAGTAGGAGCTCTTGAAGAAGATGGCACGACTTCCAAAGCATATGCCTTCACAATCTGCTTGCCCTTAGCTGATTCTGGACAATCTTTCTTCTCATGCCCAGGCTTTCCACACTTGAAGCACTTCTTCTCAGCTTTGGGATTCTTGCACTCATTTGAATAATGACCCTTCTGTTGGCAGTTAAAGCAAAGCACCTCACTCTTGGGTTTCTTTTGGCCATCCTTTCCTTTCTGTTGTTGCTGCTTCCTCTTTTTATTATTACCACCCTGCTGTGGTTTTTGAACCTCCTTGGTTGCAGCAACAACATTTGCTTCCTTGGGAAACAAGCTCTCATGACGAATAGCCTTTTCCACAATCTTTTCAAATGAATCATCGAGGTGGTCCACAAGCGGCTTTCCAATATGAGCATCCAAACCCAAGACAAACTTCTCGTTCTTCTGATAGGGTGTATCAATGTATGAACGAGCATATCTAGACAAAGCCTCAAAATCGGAAATGTAGTCAAGAACTGATCTGCCATTCTGCTTCAACTCTATGAACTTCTTGAAGAGAACGGACTTTTGAGCAGTGGAGATAAACTTTGCTTCAAACTTAGCTTGGAATTGTTCCCATGAAATCTCCTCTTCCGGAGTCTCGAGTATAACAGAATTCCACCATTCCATGGCCCTGCTCTGCAGCTGCCTTGATGCAAGCTTTCTCTTCATTGCATCCTCAATACCCAAGTCTCCAAAGATTCGAACACATGAATCCATCCACCTCTGAACCTCTTCAACTGGCTCAGTTCCCTTGAATGGTTTCCCTCCTAGAGATGTAAAGTCCTTGCACATCTTTGCAAAATCTACCCTAGGAACTCGCACACCTACATCTACCGTAGCCGCCACTGGAGCGGGTACCCTTCGCATAATTGCTTCTGCCATGGCTTCAAACATGGCTGGGTAATCTGGTTCACCACCATTTCCCCCTCCAGTATTAGCTCCCCTAGCAGCGTGTCTTGATGGTCGTCTACTCATTCTAAATCTGCAATTTAGAATAATTAGCCACTTCCAAGAAAACTGCTAAAGAGATACAACCGCTACTACTATATATACAATATATATAGTAAACATCCAACTGAAATCTACAAATACGTCTCTCATACGTAATTACGTCTTCGAACTTTGGCCAAAATCGTTGACCAGAGCTCTGATACCAAATGTGACGACCGCCCATAACCCTCGCACTAAACAAGAGGCGTGCCAGGCTGCTATGGACGATCATCATAGTAAGTGAACACATCGAAACCTGTCGTAGAACTCACAGCGCAAGGATAAAATATAATAGAACATATACAACAGGTGATAGTAATGAGGTATCATATAGCAAACTTTTGAAACTCTTTCAACATCCAGAAAGATTATCCAAATGATATCCAAGTTTGTACATAAGGCCTCACTACAACTCTCAAGCAACTCAAACAGCGGAAATAGAAATACTAGATAGAATAAAACTGGTACGCCAGCCTCCTGCTCGTCATCGCTCAGCTTCCTCGTATCACTAAGCTCCATTACCTGTAACCTGCTACTTAGTCTGCCCATCCACAACCGGATGAACAGCCCAAGGTAATAAGAGGAGACATAAAACCTTGAGTCAGACAATAGTCTTAGTGAGAGATAATACAGCTAACAAACTTCAACAAGAAAGTATATGAGAATGGGTAAATGAACAACTTATCTACCCACAACACCAGAGAAGAACTCAACCCTATCTTCCCCACATCGGACAGTGATAGCCTTTACACCAAGAATTTCAACCATTAATCCATAGAAGCCAGAACAACCATTCATCCATGGAAAACAGAGGCATCCAACAATAGCAATCATGGCATCGAGGTTATATATATATATATATATCTCACGTAAACTATCCTAGTCGAATTCAACATCCCTCGAATACAAGCCCCAGAGGCCGAAACCAATATCAGACAAGCACTCAAGGAACATCTACTTCGATGTTGGATAACCCACGTGAGATGGCACATGCAAAACATCCAGCATACATGACAGACTCTGGCTATCACCGCCAATCCTGCTTCGAAACCATCATTATCGTATGACGGCCAACCTTGCCATATGTCAAGGGCTAATGGTAACCCCAGTTCTAGCATGAACTCCATATGCCCAACCTTGGCAATGCCCAACCTTGACACTAGGCCTTTCCCCAACCAGAAAGACCCAGGGTACTCGACCAACAACCGGTCTTTTGGGCCTTTCAACGATACCCATTGTACCCCTGCTTTGAGCCTGCTAGAACTTACGACAACGATGACTTCTCGGCCTTCGCATCTCTAATCGTCCAACCTTAACGATGTTTCATAGCTCAAGCAACCTTCTCGAGCAGCCATTATCCAACAACTCACGACCTTTGAGTTGTCTCCGCATTCGTTGTCCCACCTTGATCAACGAACATATACACCACTTCGAGTCTTCCTACTTGAATCACCTCGAAGTCACGCCATCACCGAACCAAAACACATCACTTGGTTCGTACCCGAGTCGTACCCGAAAACGTACTTTTTCAGAAAACGACCCTGCCAAAACCGACCAGAACCTTGCTCCAGAATGACCAGCCAAAAACCGACCAGCCTTGCTCCAGAACGACCCACCAAAAACCGACCAGCCTTGCTCCAGAACGACCCGCCTCCATGCTGCTTTGGATCGACTCGACCTCCTTGCAGCTTTGGATCGACTCGACCTCCTTGGGACCGACCAGCTTTGGATCGATCCCGTCAAGACCGACCATATTTTGCTCCACCTGACCGACCAGCTCCTTCAGAGCGACCAGGATTTGCTTCCAGTAAAAACCAACCAGAATGCCACCATCTGAAACCGACCAGAATGCCACCATCTGAAACCGACCAGAAACACTTCTGCTCCTTCTGGACCGACCAGCTTAAACCGACCAGAAACACTTCTGCTCCTTCTGGACCGACCAGCTTAAACCGACCAGCTCTCTGACTTGCTTCCCAAGCCATACTATGACCGACCACCTCATTCCAGACCGACCCGACCAACTCCAGGACGACCAGAAACCTGCACATCTCCAATTCGACTCCGATTTCGACCAAAACTTCGCCAAACGATGAATCCGACGAAACCAGCTTATCCGATTCATCCAAACGCAATCACAAACATGTTATGCAACCAACAATATCATCAATCTAACAATTTCCATCAAAACACATAAATTTCCCAAAACATGATAAGTGAATCATATGAACATAAAAACGGATCTAACTTGCATAATCTTGAGAAAGATCATAAAATTAACCATTTAAATTATATATATCAGATCCTAAGGTGATTCATATATAAAATGGACTTAGCATGATGTAGATCTAAGGAAAATAACATGGAAATGATGAAATTAACAACATAAGACCCATATACTTGCATGCATCCGAATGAGAGATGTAAATCACTCACCGATTACCCAAAACAAAGCAAAAACGATGCAAAAGCAATCCGAACAGTGAACACTTCGAATCAAACTCTTCAATCCGATGAATTCGCCCTTGAGACGATGTAGATCTAGCCTCTTATGGTGTAGATCTTCGATTTCCCTCCTTGGATTTTGGAATTTTAATGGTGGAAAGATGTTAGAGGAAGAAGGAGATCAAAGCCTCCCCATAAGAGAATGGAAAATGTCAACCTTTCTCCATACCCCTTACCCCCTATTTATAGTCTCCACCCACCCTCTAATGGGCCTTCTCCAAATTAGCCCATTAGCCTTCCAAAACCTGAACAACCAACTGAAAAACCTTAAAATAGCGATTTCTCCCAAACCGCTGAACCAAATCCTTAATGTAACCACTCTACGGAAAGGGAATCATCAATTCCTTTCCAATGGCACAAGTCTCACCCTCTGATTTGTCCTGAGTCAAAAGTTATGCCTAGTACAAGACTAACAGGGGCAAAATGGTCACAAACAAAATCGGTAAAAATTATGGACATGTCACACATCCCCATAAGCAACATATCAAAAGATGAGAATGATCCAACCCTCAGGGAATAAAATAAAAATATTTTACGATCTTCCGATACGTAAAATGCGGGCTGTTACAGAAGAATTCATCAGAATTGGATTAATAATATCCAATGGGAATGACTCGTTAGAGATGGGATCAGTAGCATCCCAGAACGAGTGTGAAGAGTATATTTTTGAAAATGAAAACCAATTTTGTTTTGAAAATTTAAAATCAATTATTCGTATTTGATTATCTATTTATATTGATGTGGACAATCCAATATATATAGATTTTGCGTATACGTCTGATCTGCGTGTATTCGAAATTTTAATATACTGGATAGATATAGAATTACACTCTAATCGCCCGGAGATGATTTTGATGATGGAGCTCCATCATTAGAATTTATGTTCGAGTGACGAAAGTGAGATTTCTATATATTTCCTATTGACTGGTGTGAGAACCAAAATTAGATAGGGCTTATTGTTGTGATTTGGCATCAAAAATGTGATTTTTGACTATATAGCAAAATTATGTGTTTGAAATACTAGTCAACTAATTGATTGATGGTTGTGTTGTTTGATTACTGTTTTGATTAGTTGAAATTTTAACCATATAACCAATTTGATCAAATAGTGAGTTGTATTGGAAATTTGGTCGCATTTGCTTGCATATACAGGTACTTACATTGAACAGGTCATAGCAAAGAGGCTAGAGCCGAAGAATAAAATTTGTTTGCCCGACAAATAGGTACATGTTTACTATAAATTACTGTTTTGTTTGGGTGACGATGATTTTATGAACCTATTGGCTAGCCGCTTGGCTTTTTCTTTTTCTTTTTGAGATCAGAAGGCCTATATGGCAATTTCGGGATTTTCCCGTGGCTCCCAGTGCAGGGGAGGTTATGGCGAAATTTTTTGAAAATTTAGGGTGTTAGCCTAATTTTTGAATTTTTGAAAATTCTCAGAAACTGAAAAGTTGGAGAATGGAAGCCAGATCAAACATAGAGTTGATTAATCAAACCACTTTCGACTTTGTTCCTTTTCGGGGACGAAAAGTTTTAAGTGGGGGAGATTGTAATAACACGAAAATCTGGGCCAGTTTAAAATTTTTATTTTGGCTATTTTAACGAATTTTGAATATTTAAAATAGATTATTTTAAATAAAATCGACGATAAATTTATTTTGAATAGAATTCGAACGTATATATTATATACGTCGTCGTTAGAATATAAATATTTATATATAATTATAAATGGAATTGAAAATGGCGCGGTAGTTCGATAATTCGATTTCAAAATTCAACTGAATGTACCGGGTGCAAAACAATCCGGATTTTAGTGAAACCAAAAACATTAGGATCTAATTGATGATATCTTTCCAACGAATCCGAAAAATAAAAATTTCTTAATGGGAATCAAAAGATATGTCCAGTTGAAAATTCTGAATAGTCGCTATGGAATTCAAGCCCTTAAAAATAGATATTTTGCAAACGACCTCGGATTTCGACGAAACCACTTTTGTTGGATCCGTGATGTCGAATTATTGCTAGATTCCAAATTTCATAATTTTTCGAATCAATATGTGAGCGTGGCGAAGGAAAACGCGTTTGACCAGTTTCAGTTGATTTTAATCGACTGGAAAATGGCCATTTTTCAAACGGTCTCAGAATTCGACGAAACTAGTTTTATTAGGACCGTATCGTCAATATGAAGCTAGAAATAATTTTTCGGGAATTTTTAGTGTCCGTATGTAACCTCGGTAAATTAAAATGTATGTTCAAATTGAATATATATAGAATTATATTTTAATTTTGATAAAAACTGATTCAAACAGTCGAATTGGCTTGCGGGACATATCCCATTGTGTTCGGAAGGGGGGTAATTAGCTTGGGGTGACAGTCGTTGTGGTTGATTTGGGATTTGGATCGATGGACAAGCAATTTCGAATTAAAATAAAATAAAATATATAAATATATATAAGGCCCTATCCTCTAAAGAAGCCCTAGTCAAACAACGCCCTAGTCAATGCAGAATTAAAAACCCGCCTCCTTGCTTAACCGACGATCCAAACATCTCGATGCTTTCCCCCAATTTTTCGTTCGATCCTCCCATCCAAATTAAAAGGTGTTGAAGGCCAATCTTTAGAGCTAGAGGGGATCGCTCTTTTGGTGTGGGTCAGATCGAGAATCAACAAGTAATAGGTGGGAATTTCGAGCGCAAAACCCTTTCGTTCGCGACCGATTTCAGATCGGAGGAGGCCTCCGAGGTGGCCGCGCCACCTGGCGTTGGTGGAGCTCGTGATGGTCTTCAGCGTGACAGTGACTGATCGACGGCTAGCGCTCTCTGGCAGGAGCGGCAACGGCAGAAGCTAATCGATGATGGGTTTAAATGTCTCGGCTACAGACCTGGAGCAGCAAGAAGAACGAAGGGTAATACCCTTAATGGCATGATTAGGCTTAACCAAGGTAATTTTTATTTTATTTTATTTATTTTTATTTAAATATACATAGTTATTTTCAGGGCAAAGGAAAAGAGAAATATATAGAATTGATGTTTTAAAAATATAAAGAATTGATGTTTTAAAAATATAAAGAATTGATGTTTTAAAAATATAAAGAGCATGGATGTTTTGAAAATAAATTAGCAATGTTTTGAAAATATGAAATGCATTGTTTTTGAAAAATAAAATACCATTGTTTTTGAAAAGATAAATAACATTGATTTTAGAAAATAAATAGAATTGATATTTTAAAATATAGAAGAAGGCTTTGTTTTAAATATAGAAGAAGGCTTTGTTTTTAAAAATAGAAATAGGATATGATTTTAAAAATATAAAAGCAAGGAGCTTTAAAAATATAAAAGGATTTTTAAAATAAAAATAGCCTGGGTTTAAAAATTCGATTTTTATATATTGAATAGCAATATAAAAATGTGATTTTTATATATATAGTGGCTACGGGCAACAAAAGCGACAAAGGGCGAGAATGGCGAGGATTTCTCAAAATGAAGAGTCGTGGTATTGGATAGCTATCGGTGAGAATTTCTCACCATTCAATTTCATTTTCTAGTTATATATATATACTAGGATGCAGACGGTGCTTAGTAGCACCCGACACAATCGTCCACAGACCATGGACTTGTTTTTTTGGTTGCATAGATTAGTTATATGATTTGATTTGAATTTGGTTGTTTGGTGATTTTGATTGATGTGTGAATAGCGTGGGCCTTCACTAGACCGGGGATAAGGGTAGGCCTCGTCCCGTTTCTAGTATCGTGCCGTTATGCCGCCGAAATTTTCTAAAATAAGTTAGAAAAATAAAAATATAATTTTATTGAATAAATGAATTGAATAGAAATTCATATGTTAAAATAAAATATTTTATCGTTAAAAATATAATTTTTAACGTGGGAATAAAATAAAATAAAATATTCATTTACAAACCGGACGGTTTGTTTATGTACACCTATTTGAAGGATATTGATTGGGTCGATAAATTTTACACATCGTCCAACTGCACAAATAAAATATGCATTTGATTGTTTGAAACCCCACACGGGTGTTGGGATGAAATATGAAGTTCACTTGTCCTGATTTATTGAATATGTCGATCGATTGATTGACAGGCTGTTATAAGCGTTAGATATCTATATTTGATGCTTATACAGTGTAGTGCACTTTGGTTGATGGTTGATTATTTTTCAATGCTATTACATAAGTGTGATGTGTGAAAATCCATATAATTAACATTATATGGTGATTGATTGGGCCTCATTCCAATTTAGAAAATAAAGAATATTATAAAATAAAGGTTCATGTGTTGACAATACTCATCCGTTGAGATTAGTCATGTGTTGAACGAAATATTTTAATAATAAAATTTACATCTTTATCAATATAATATAAAGGTTCATGTGTTGACAATACTCATCCGTTGAGATTAGTCATGTGTTGAACGAAATATTTTAATAATAAAATTTACATCTTTATCAATATAATATAAAGGTTCATGTGTTGACAATACTCATCCGTTGAGATTAGTCATGTGTTGAACGAAATATTTTAATAATAAAATTTACATCTTTATCAATATAATATAAAGGTTCATGTGTTGACAGTACTCATCCATTGAGATTAGTCATGTGTTGAACGAAATAATATAACAAAAATAGTCACACGTGGACAGTACTCATTCGTTGAGATTAGTCGTGTATTGACAAAAATAAATATTCCTTTGTTGAATAGAGTAAAGGAATATTTGAAGCCGTGTTGATTAGATTAACGCCATTTTGACGTGAACGATATTTATATCGATTTTATTCATTTTAAAATGAATATTGAAAACTAATTTTGAAATCGAATATTTTGAAATGAAATGAATTGAAAACGATTTCGAAATGAAATGAATTGAAAACGATTCCGAAATGAAATGAAGTGAAAACGATTTCGAAATGAAATGAACTGAAAACGATTTCGAAATGAAATGAGTTGAAAACGATTTCGAAATGAATTGAATATAAAACGATTTCGAAATGAATTGAATATAGAACGAATTCGAATTGAATTTAAAACGAATTGAAATGAATTCAAATTGAATTGAAATTTGAATTGAATAGAAATGAATTTTAAAACGAATTTATAAAGAAGAATTCAATTTTGCTTTGGATTGAAATGGAAGTTGAAATTGTTTTTGAAACGAATTTAAAACTATCTATATAATTCGTTTTAAATAGAAATCGACGAAATATATATTATATATATTATATATATAATATAATGGCCTGAATAGAACGCGCCGCGGCGCAGCAGTTCGTGAATTTCGACCATTTCTTTTAAACGGACATTACGGGAGATCCGACCGTCGGATTCTCCTAAAACCGGAACCGTTGGGTTTGTATTGAAAAGTGCTTTCTAACGAATATTAGAAATTTGAAATCTAACGGTTGGATTTGGAGTTACGTCCAAATCAAAGTTGGAAAAGGTCGCTGTAAGTGCAGTTCGATGGCCGTTGATTGAAATCGACTGTACGGGCCTTGATAAAATTATTAAAAATAGTAATAATTTGTGTAAAATCATAAGAAATGATTTAGGAAAAATTGGGATGAAAAACTCCATATTTGAAAAGATAAAAATAGACTTTTATCGAACTAAACTAGTTTTGAACTGAAATCAAAACCCATTTATTTTTAATTAAATAAATTGGATTGGAAATGGGTTTTAAATAGAATTGATCTGTGGGTTTATCGTGAACTGTGTTTTAAATAACACTAGTTCTTTAACCCGCTAATAAATAGAATGTGATTTGGGTTTATCGTGAACTGTGCTTTAAATGACATTGGTTCTTTAACCCAGAAAAGGGAGTTTTAATGAATCTGCAATTAGATTGCAATGTAAATTGATAATTTAAATTACCAAATTTAGAAATTGAGCGATAATGGAGTATCACCAGTTTTGCTCCAAAGCGATAGTTAAATCTTTAATTAGATTTGAACGTGGAAAGGTAATTAATTTTACCGACAACACTATGGTGTTAAATATGGAGTATTACCAGTTTTGCTTCATGGGATGAATAGGTTGGGACTGGGAAATAAAATAAATAATTACTTTGGTGTGGTTCGCTAATCTCGACTAGTTTAGAAAACCAGAATCTGGTTTGAAATGACATCCAAAGGAAGATTAAAGGATAAATTTTAAAGAATTTAACTTGGATCAAATTAATGGGAACCTTTCCCTAAAAATGTGATTTTGTGAATAAAAGAATATTCTGAATTGGAATGAGGCGTATGTTGTGTTTATGTTACATTTTTTTTTTAATATATGCGGGTTGTTTTGAAAGGCCGGGTTTATACCCATTCTGGATAACCGATTCGACGATATGTCGAAGATGAAGACGGTGGCTGAAGACCGGAAGTCTTCACATCGTTTGGGTAATTACTGACGATCCTGATTAGGCTGTACACCCAAGAGGATGGAAATAGTTGGTGGTCGTCCAGACGTACTTGGAGATGGATGGATATGCGAGGAAAGTGCCTCCGGTTTCGTTCAGACCCAGAACGGACTTGTAAATGGATAGTGTGTCTGACGTTGTATTCCTTTATACTGTATTTGGTGATCCCTGCTAAATATATATCTGTTTGGTGGCAGAGAATTTATTCTCTTGTTACACACCCTTCTCTGAGACGTACGAGCCTAGAGGTTATATATTGGCAGAAATCAGTGGTACAGTATGGACTGACAATGTGGCATGCTGAGTTGCATGGATCAAGGCTTTTGTTGAAAAGCAAAGTCTTGTGGTTGATGATCAAAGCACGGCCTTTGTGGCGTAGCTTTGTGTAACGTTGATTCGCGAGTATCACACCCGGTATGAACCAAAAAGGGATACGGACATCAGGGAGGACATGCGTTTTCTTCTAGTTAGGAGTGGCGTCAGTGCTTGAACTGGCTGACGAGTTTGACTCATGTGGATGTTGCTTATTATTACTTGCTGAAAAGCGAGGCGCCTCGTGATATCGGTTTCGGCCGATGCTTCTGATCGGCTGACGGGCCAGGCTTACGCCCCAAAGGGCGGGGAAACGCAGTGTTCAGGCATAATAATCCACATCGGTGGACCGACCCTGACGATCCAAGGCTTGCCTGCGCGCTTGCCTGAGACTCGGACCAGACAGTCTCGAATCGGTGAGGATCTTGCCCCTAGCCTCGGTTCATACCATAAATGATAACCCAACTTCCAATACGACATAGCGGTTTTGATTGTAAACCTATATATGGCGACATAGTGGCATGGGACGCTCATGTCGCCTATGATTGATACTTATGATTTGAAGATTGTTTTATACACTATACACTGATAATAGTATCAAATGATTTGTTTTAAACGTATCAAGCATCCTTTGGCTGTTATAAGGGAAAACCCTATCCCCCGGCTTGCGTTGCATTGTGTGATAGGACCTGGGTCTTATAACAGCTTCATTTTTCTTTATTTAGCATTGCGCTGTTTGTTTTATGCACTGGTATTCTTGGGAGGAAACCCGTTCCGCGTTAGCGGCGTGGTCCCTTGATATATCTGATTTAAAATAAAGATTAATAACTGTTTTAGTTCTCACACCAGTCACATGACTGACCAGGAGTTTATTGTTTTAACCTAAACTCTGGGTGCCCCTATTTTGACACGGGCAGCTAGTAGTTTTGGTTTTGCAGATTTATATTCACAGGATCCTGGTTTACAGCTGGAATGATATCCGGAAAGCTTTGTATCCGTATATCTCTTCTAGTTGTGTATTGTATTATTTTCCGCTGCGATGTATTTAAATGTAATTTAAGTCTCTGATAATTCTGTGTAATGTATATTCATTTATACTCTGTATATTCTTGTAATCTGATGCATTGTTGTAATATACAATGAAATGTTCTTCCGTGTGCGTTCTGATTTGTCGTGTTCTCAAACGATAGGGCGTTTCGAACGGTCTGGGTCGGTTTAGCGACTGGTTCGGACCGAGCGAAATTCCTTTTCATTACATATACATCTGTTTAGCGGCGGAGAATTTATTCTCTTGCTTAACGCCCTTCTCTGAGACGTACGAGCTCAGAGGTTGTATATCGATGGACATCAGTCGCATGGCATGAATTGCTTGTGTGGCACGCCTAAGTGGCAATTGATCAAGGCTTCTGTTGAAAAGAAAAGTCTTGTGGTTGATGATCCAAGCACGACCTTTGTGGCATAGCTTTGTGTATAACGTGAATTCGCCAGCCTCACACCTCGGTATGAGTCAAAAACGGGATAGTGACTGCGGGGAGAGCACGACGTTTCTTTCTAGCTTTGGTGGTGTCATTGACTTACCAGCCCTGACATTTATATACTTTTCACCTATGTGGTTGTTGGATGCGAGGCGCCTCGATTTTTGGTCTGTAAGGACCAGGAAACGTGTGTTCAGGAATAATTAATCCTCAAATGTAACGGAGGACCGGCCCTGAAGATCCAGGGGTTACCCAGAGTGTGTAGTCCTGAGACATTTGCTAGAGTGTCTCGAATCGGAGAGAGCTTGCCCCTTGCCTCGACTCATGACGGAAATCCAATTTCCAATATGTGATATTGCGGTTTTAATTGTAGAACTAGTATGTCGACATGATATATGGTACCCATGCCGTCTATGATTGATATTTATGATTGAAAGTGTTTTGACACTATACACCTATAATAGTATCAAATGATTTGTTTTTAAACGTATCAAGCATTATTTGGCTATTATAAGGGAAAACCCTATCCTCCGGCTTACGTTGCATTGTGTGATGGGACCTGGGTCTTATAATAGCTTCATTTTTCGAAAAAGCATTGCGTTGTTTATTCTATGCACTGGTGTTCTTGGGAGGAAACCTGTTCCGTGTTATACGGCGTGGTCCCTTGAATTACTCTCTTTTAAAGTAAAGTTTTAAATATTGTTTTAGTTCTCACACCAGTCACATGACTGACCTGGAGTTTATTGTTTTAACCTAAACTCTGGGTGCCCCTATTTTCTACACGGGCAGCTAGTAGTTTTGGTTTTGCAGATTTATATTCACAGGATCCTGGTTTATAGCTGGAATGATATCCAGAAAGCTCTGTACCCGTATATCACCTTCAGTTGTGCTTTTCATTATTTTCCGCTGCTATGTAATTTATTGTAATCTCTGATATTAATCGAATGTAATTCATTCATTTATATTCTGTATATTCTGGTATTCTGATGGAATTGTTGTAATAAACAATGAAATGTTCTTCTGTCTGCGTTCCAATTTGTCCTGTTCTCAAAACGATCAGGGGTTTCGAACGGTCTTTGTCGATTTAACGACCGATTCAGATCGAGCGAAATTCCTTGCCGTCACATAATAGCAGAATGATGTTTATTTCTGCTAACAGGGCGTTCAAACAATTTAGTCAATCAATGTATATAATGGAACGGTGTTTATTTCCACTCACTGATGTAAATAAAATATTTAATTACGATCAATGTAATTAAATACAACTAAAATAGATAAATTAATTAATTGAACAGATGATTCAGTATTTACTACGTTGTAGATTATTACTGATCCATAATGTACACGTTAATTTAGATCATGACTAATTTATGTTCGACTTGGTATTTGGTATTAAAAGCACCGTTAATTAAGTCAATTTAATGAAGGTTGACACTACTAATACATTTCCCAAAAAAAAATACGTGTTGCACCACTTAATTCCATTGTTAATTAAATCAATTTAAGGGAGGTTGACATTACTAATACATTTCTCAACAAAAATGTGTTGCACCCCTTATTTCCCTACTTTCTCATCTTTGTTTTATTTCCTTTTCTTTCCACTAGTTTTCTTCTCATACCCACAGATGGATACACATTAATTTGTGTTGTCATGGAGTAACATTTGAACTGTGTATCACATACCAAATCTATACACAACCTACATGCACCCAGTTCCCCTCCATATTCTTCCACCACCGTAAGAAAATTCCCACCAAGCCTCATATACACGTCTTCACTTCCTTTCCATTTCTTGCCAATGTCTTTTATGTCTTCATGTTTTACATTTTGTTTCTTTTGGTTTATTTAAATTTATATAAACACATTACCTGTTTTGCTTCATTTGTTTTCTTTCGGTTTATTTATAAAAAACACATTTCCTGTTTTGCTTCTTTACATTTATATAAAACACATTTACTGTTTTTCTTCTTTTCATTTATATATTGTTTTGTTCCCTTTTCTTTCCTAACTTTCTTTTTCTTGCTGTTTCCATCCCAGCTGCTACTTCTCCATATACATATTATTATAGTATATGAAACTGGGCCGAGTATGCTTGTTCTCCCCATCTGTTTACTTCCTTCCTTCTATTGTTATTTTCTCCTTTACTTTTTCTTTTTCTTGTTTTGTTTGTATGTAACCATGTATTATCACGTAATTTCAAATGGACAAATCTTCATCTGCATCACTCCAAATGACAAGTCACAAGGCAAACTCCATAGTCTCTCCTGCATTTGTTCCTTTACTTTCTCATCCCATAGTTGTATAAAATTTCCAGTTCACCAGACAGAATTTCCAATCATGTGTATTGCTATTCTTATAAATAAAAGAAACAGACTTGTCTTCTTTCTTCGGGCTCATTTCATAAGCAGCTACCTCTTTCTCCAAGGGACCGACGTATTATCAAGCAAAGACACCAGTGCTTCAAATGTATTACATAATTACTGAAAAATAGGGTAGGAAAAATGTTGTATACCATGCACATTCCAGTTTCAAACCCTTGGGTTCATCCCATAATGGTTGTAACATATTTAAGAATCCCTCGCAAATGGCATTGATAGTTGTGGTTATGTGAGTCTATCTTTCATAGTGAAGAGCAAATCTCAGTTGTACATATTCATTTTTCTATTGAATATTAAACGTTGAAGGAATATGTTGTCAATGACCTTCTTACTTCTCCCTATATATATTTTATATTTATATTTTTGTGTTGGTGCTCATGGTTTTATGTCTCTGTATAGATTCCAGAGGACTTGGTTTTGATTGTCTGACATTATACAACCAATATCATCAGCCAAACATGACTTATACAAAAGGTTTATGCTAGTATCAGAAAATCATTCACTAGTTTGTAATCAAGGAAACTCAAAAATAGGGGTTTACACAACAAAAATGTCTACGGTCTTTTTTTTAGTTGTCTTTAGTTTTCTCATAGATTTTGGCTTTCAGGATTCTTTTGCTATTTTGGTTTTCAGTCTGCTTCAAATTATATATATATATATATATATATATATATATATATATGATTCTAAATTTTAATGTTCATTTGGTTAACCAATATCACCTACCAAAAACATGTATACCTACATATCAGAACATGTATATCATATTAAATTTATAGAGGAAGTTTACTCACAAATAGTTTTTTGACCAGTTTTCCACTTCAATTTGTAAGGACCCGTAACTTCCTCGTGAAGGAAAGAGCGGATACATTGAGAACAACACACAAAAGAACGCAGATAGAAGAACATTTCATTGTATATTACAACAATTCCATCAGATACAAGAATTTACAGAGTATAAATGAATATACATTCGACAAATATCAGAGATTACAATAAATTACATTTAAATACATCGCAGCGGAAAAACAATACAAAACACAACTAGAAGTAATACACGGATAAAGAGCTTTCCAAGTATCGTTCCAGCTGTAAATCAGGATCCTATGAATATAAATCTGCAAACCCAAAACTACTAGCTGCCCGTGTAGAAAATAGGGGCACCCAGAGTTTAGGTTAAAACAATAAACTCCAGGTCAGTTATGTGACTGGTGTGAGAACTAAAACAGTTATTAATCTTTATTTTAAGGTTCGGTAAATCAAGGGACCACGCCGTATAACACGGAACGGGTTTCCTCCCAAGAATACCAGTGCATAAAACAAACAGCGCAATGCTAAATAAAGAAAAATGAAGCTATTATAAGACCCAGGTCCCATCACACAATGCAACGCAAGCCGGAGGATATGGTTTTTACCTTATAATAGCCAAAGCATGCTTGATAAATTAAAAACACATTATTTTGATATTACTATAAGTGTATAGTGTCAAAACAATTTCAATCATAAATATCAATCATAGGCGGCATGAATGACCCATACCACTATGTCGCCATACTAGGTTCTACAAATAAAACCGAATTATCACGTATTGGAAATTGGATTCCATCATGAGTCGAGGCAAGGGGCAAGCTCCTCTCCGTTCGAGACACTCTAGCAAATGTCTCAGGACCGCACACAGCAATCCTTGGATCTTCAGGGCCGGTCCTCTCTTACTTTTGAGGATTGGCAATTCCTGAGCACACGTTTCCCGGTCCTTACAGACCTATTTCCGAGGCGCCTCGTATCCAACAACCACATGGGTGAAAAGTATATAAATGTCAGGGCTGGTAGGTCACTGACACCACCACTAGCCAGAAAGAAACGTCGTGCTCACCCTGCAGTCACTATCCCGTTTTTGACTCATACCGAGGTGTGAGGCTCGCGAATTCACGTTATACACAAAGATGCTCCACACAAGCCATGCTTTGATCATCAACCACAAGACTTTGCTTTTCAACAAAACCCTTGATCAATTACCACTTACGCGTGCCACACTGGCAATTCACTCCATGCGACTGATGTCCATCGATATACAACCTCTGAGCTCGTATGTCTCAGAGAAGGGCGTTAAGCAAGAGAATAAATTCTCCGCCGCCAAATAGATGTATATTTAATAGAGATCAATCAACACATAATAAAATCCAATGTCAGACACACAATCCATTTACAAGTTCGTTCTGGGTCTGAACGAAACCGGAGGCACTTTCCTCGCATATCCATCGATCTCCAAGTACGTCTGGACGATCACCAACTGATTCCCTCATCTTGGGTGTACAGCCCAATCAAGATCATCAGTAATCACCCAAACGATGTGAAGACTTCCGGTCTTCAACCACCATCTTCATCTTCGACTTATCGTCGAATCGGTTATTCAGAATGGGTAGAAACCCGGTCTTTCTGAATAACCCACATATATAATAAACAAATGTTACACAAACACAACAAACGCCTCATTCCAATTCAGAATATTCTTTTATTCACAAAATCACATTCTTAGGGAAAGGTTCCCATTAATTTTATCCAAGATAAATTCTTCTAAATTTATTCTTTAATCTTCCTTTGGATATCATTTCAAACTAGTCGGGATTAGCGAACCACACCGAAGTAATTATTTATTTTATTTCTCAATCCCAACCTATTCATCCCATAGAGCAAAACTGGTAATACTCCATATCTAACACCACGGTGTTATCGGTAAAATTAATTACCATTTCATGTTCAAATCTAATTAAAGATTTAACTATCGCTTTGGAGCAAAACTGGTGGTACTCCATTCTCGATCACCTTTCAGATTTGATAATTTAAATTATCAATTCACATTTCAATCTAATTAAAGATTCATTAAAACTCCACTTAGTTTTAATCTTCTCAAAATCAATAACCTATCTTTAACTGGGTTAAAGAACCAATGCCATCTAAAACATGATTCATGATAAACCCAAAATCACACTCTATTGTTAATCGGGTTAAAGAACAGGTGTTGTTCAAAACACCGCTCACGATAAACCCAAAAACCAATTCAAATTCAATTCCAATTAAATATTATTTAATTGATACACTTCATTAAATCTAAATAGAAAGATTTAATCTTTTTCTCTGTTGGGCTTAAGAACAGTGTTAATGAAGACACCATTCACGACAAACCTAAATCACGTTTGATATTAAATACAAGGCTCTGAATAGAAAATATACCGGCTTATATTCAGTATCAAATCCTGAAACCAACAAATATCGTATTGGAAATAATGATATAAAATATATCTTTCAAATTCCCATAACAATTCTATATAGTCACGAAATCCAACATCGAAATATTCCGAAGATAATTTCGATTCAACTCCAGTCCAATTCACGTATTGGGAATATTGATTATTTTTAAAATCACTTTCAAATTCAATTTATTTATTTCAAAAATAAATTTATTTTAATTCTAGTTCAAAACTAGTTCATTTCGATAAAAACCTATTTTTATCTTTTCAAATGTGGAATTTTTTGTCCCAGTTCTTTCCAATTCATATATTATGATTTTACACAAATTATTAATATTTTTAATAATTTTATCAAGGCCCGTACAGTCGATTTCCATCAACGGCTATCGAACTGCACTTACAGCGACCTTTTCCAAATTTGATTTGGACATAATTCCAAATCCAACCATTAGATTTCAAATTTCTAATATTCATTGGAAAGCTCTTTTCGATACGAACCCAACGGTTCCGGTTTTAGGAGAATCCGACGGTCGGATCTCCCGCAACGTCAATTCGACGTCAATGGTCGAAATTCACGAACTGCCGCGGCGCGGCGCGTTCTATTCAGGCCATTATATATATAATATATATATTATATATATTTCGTCGATTTCCTTTTAAAACATATTTTATAAATCGTTTTAAATTCGTTTCCAAAACCATTTCAACTCTATATTCAATTTCTAATCAAAATTGAATATTTCATATCATTACTATATAAATGATAATATTTTCAAAACTTTATATTTTGAAATCACTTCTTTTTCTATATTCATTATAAAAACGAATATAATCGATATAAATATCGTTCACGTCAAAATAGCGCAACTATAATCAACACGGCTTTATATATTTCAATAAATTCGTTATTCTATTCAACAAATGAATATTTATTCCATTCAACACATGAATCTATATTTCTTTCAACACACGACTAATCTCAACACATGAGTACTGTCAACACACGACTATTTTTGTTATGTAAGATATTTTATAAAATTATGGTATCTATCGTTTGATTTTCAATTAGACTCCAACTGTAAAGTGGTTCTAATCTTAAATATGATAAAGTTGTAAATTTTATTGTTAAAATATTTCACTCAACACATGAACATCGTCAACACATGACTATTTTTATATTCAACACGTGAATTTTCTTTTATAATATTCCTTATTTTCCCGATTGGAATGAGGCCCAATCAATTACTATATAACGTTAATTATGTGGATTCCACCCAACACATGTATATAATAGGAACGATAAACAATCAACCATCATCCAAAGTGCACCACACAACTGCATAAGCATCAAATATAAATAATCAACGCTTACACAGCCTGTCGACCAATCGAGCGACATACAATTAAATAATTGGGATTAGTTTACGCCAAATATCATCCCAACAATATCAGTCAAATCAGTGTATATAAACAAATCGGCCGATTTGTTTATAAATATTTATTTACTCACATTCACGTTAAAAATTATATTTTTAACGATAATTATTTTATTTCAACTATTCACATTTTATTATCGCTTTCACATCAACATCACAAACAAATTTCACAACACATCAAACAAGCATACAAGCCGTCCATGGTCTGTGGACGACGGGTGTCGGGTGCTGCTAAGCACCGTCTGCATCCTATTATATATATAACTAGAAAGAGAAGATTTAAAGTGAGAATTTCTCACCGACTAGCTAATCCAACTCCACGACAATTCAAATGTAGGAAATCTTCACCTTTTCGTCTTTTGTCACTTTTGTTGCCCGTAGCCACTACATATATAAAAATCACATTTTTATATTCCTGTCTTTAAAATAAAATAAAAAATCACATTTTCATTTGTTAACTTTCAATTTAAAAATCATATTTTTATAATTACTTCGCATGGATAAAAATTCTATTTTTACATCGCTACTATATAGATAAAAATTCTATTTTTACATCGTTGCTATATAGATAAAAAATCTATTTTTACATCGTTACTATATAGATAAAAATTCTATTTTTACATCGTTACTATATAGATAAAAATTCTATTTTTACATTGTTACTATATAGATAAAAATTCTATTTTTTACATCGTTACTATATAGATAAAAATTCTATTTTTACATTGTTACTATATAGATAAAAATTCTATTTTTTACATCGCTACTATATAGATAAAAATTCTATTTTTTACATCGTAACTATATAGATAAAAATTCTATTTTTACATCTTTACTATATAAAAATCGAATTTTTTTTTCACCTCATATATATAAAAATCCAAATTTTATCTTCACTTCGTTATAGAAATTATATTTTTATATTTCTCTTCTCCTACTAAAGATTATATCTTTATTACTCTACATGAATAAAAATCATATTTTTACTATCCTACCCATATAAAAATCATATTTTTAATGAGCCACTAGTATAAAAATTATATTTTTAACCTTTCTATAATATAAAAATTATATTTTTTTTCTAAATTAAAAATCTCATCTTTCTATATAAATAAAAATCGTATTTTTTATTCTCTAACAATCCCTCCCTTTCATTGCTAAAAATTAATCCTTTATCTATAAAAATCTAAAAAAATTATTATTCAAGGATTCGTATTTTTCAACTCAGCATTTATATAAATAAAAACTGGAAATAAAAGTAAAAAGAATCAAATTCGAATTTGCTTACTTCAATTTGCAGAAAACAAGGGGGTTTACCATTGACGAGGTGGAGGAGCAGTCTCGGTGGCGCTGCGGGGCTGTAGGGCATTGGGGAGGGTGTGCTAGGGTTTCAGGAGGGGGTGCAATGCCCTAGGCGGCGGCGGGTCTGAGATCGATGGGAGGAAGTAGGAGGGAGAAGGAGAAGGGGGGCGGCGCGGTGGCCCCGCCTTCGGCGGCGGCGGCGATTAGGGGGGGCGATGGCAGCGGCGGCCTCCCCGTCGCTCTCCTCTTCCTCTTTTTTTTTTTCTAATCGTTCTCTGTTGAACGATAAAAGGGGGGCCTGAGTAGTAAAGGAGGAGAGAGGGGTTTATATTTTTAATTATTTTAATTATTTAATTTACAAAAAGTTGACTTTTTCATTTGACCTCTAAACGAGGCCCACCGGCTGTCGTCCATAGCTAATTACCCCCATTCCGAACACAATGAGATATATATCGTAAGCTGATTCGATCGTTTCGATCAGTTTTCGTCAAAATCCCATTATAACTCTATATATTGAATTTAAACGCACATTTCAATTTATTGGCGTCACATACTGACTTGAAAAATTCCCAAAAAATATTTTCTAGCTTCGTATTGACGATATGGTCCTAACAAAACTAGTTTCATCGAATTCTGAGACCATTTGAAAAATGGCCATTTTCCAGTCGATTAAAATCAACTAAAACTGGTCAAACGCGTTTTTCTTTGCCACGCTCACATATTGATTCGAAAAATCATGAAAATTGGAATCTAGCAATAATTTGACATCACGGATCCAACAAAAGTGGTTTCGTCGAAATCCGAGGTCGTTTGCAAAATTTTCATTTTTAAGGGCCTGAATTCCATAGCGACTATTCAGAATTTTCAACTGGACATATCTTTTGACCCCCGCTATGAAATTCCAATTTTTCGGATTCGTTGGAAAGATATTCTCAATTAGATCCCATTATTTTTAGTTTCGCCAAAATCCGGTTTATTTTGCACCCATTATGTTCAATTGAAGTTTGAAATCAAATTATCGAACTACCGCGCCATTTTTAATTCCTTTTATAATTATATATAATTATTTATATTCTAACAACGATCAATATAAATATATACGTTCTATTTCTATTCAAAACAAATTTCTCGTCGCTATTATTTAAAATAAATCATTTTAAATAATCAAAATTCACTAAAATTGCCAAAATAAAAATTTTAAACTGGCTCGCATTTCCGGGTTGTTACACAATTTGTATCTTCTGTTTTTCTTTCCAGATTTGGTATGGGAAAAATTCAATTAGCTAAACTAAATGCATACCATAAACATATATGCATATATATATATATATATATATATATATATATATATATATGTGTCATATCATACACAACCAGTCATAATTTTAGATTGGGAAAATGTTTACTCACGACAATTTGTCCACTGTTTTGATTCCACACACACACCCTAAGTAGCATTCAACATATATACATAAGGCTTGCACTATCACATATCTTAATTAGCAATAGAAACTTTAATGGGAAGAGAGGGTATACTCACAAAATATCTCTGCCTTTAGTTTCAGTTCCAGGTTTTTATGAGCTTTTAGTCCACTGTTTTATGCTTGCTTCTTCTACCTTTTATTGTTCTCAGTTTCCATTTTTTGTTTCATAATGAAATTTTTGTGGGTTTTCAAGTGGCATTTGTCTGTATTTATAATGTTAAACAGAATAGTGTTTATAGGCTAGCTAATATATAGGCTTTACAAGAGATGTACAAGCTGCTGGATTGATTGAATTGAAGGGGCATTGTTTGATCATTTTCATGCTACTCTCCCCAGTCTGTCACTACGGCCATGTGCTAAAAATAGATTTAAAAACTTCATGCTTTGTCTCTAAGAAATGTATTTCAGCTACAAATATTGTTCAGTGCTATTCAATACTAGAATAGGTTGTTCTATGATTTGAAAGGATGTGGTAAAAGTCTTTGAACTAGGCTGCCTACATGTGCTTAGGCTATCTTTTCTATTTAGTGCATCCAGCCATGTAATGCAGCAAACCCAATGTACAACCATGTGATGTGCTTAGGGGTGTTAGTTGGTTCTAGGATTGGAAATGCTAGCTTGTTGTGCACATACACAAGCTATACATATTGGTACTAAATGTTTTGAAAAGGCAATTCATAGCTTCTACGACAAAATGTAAACTTTTAGCTATGCGAACTAGCAAATCAATGCATACATCAAATATTTTTATTTGTTATGTAATCTACCACCAATATTATATTTAAATGTATTTTTAAATAAGTTTTAAATACAAACAAAATGGTTAAAACAACATTACTTATAAATGTATAAAACTATAATCGGTCAAAATATGCAAATAGGACTTTTTAAAAGATTATTATGCTAATTTCCAATAATATGCAAATCTTATATTATCTATATGTAACCATAGTTTTAAAACACAATCTAAAATACACAAAAAATTGGTGCGATGTTATTTACTGGTTTTACATACATAAATACACTGGTCAATAAATTTTAGACCATTAGAAATATATACAGACTTGGAATTTTCCTTAATATTTATTTTTTTACAAATTTTATTATTTAAATCAATTATTAGAATAATCCAAAATAAACTGTATTACAAAAGCAGTCAAAAACCGGGACATTACACCAATACAGAGCGGTTTTGTAACGACCCAGGGGTTTCGGCCCCGAAAATCGACATAAATACCTTTATTGTAACTCATGCCGATCCTCCAAGCACCGAAACACTGGATAGTTATTAGAAAGAATTTAGAGGGTGAGATAAGAAAGAAAGAAATATAAGAATAGAAGAAGAAGAAGAAGAAGAAACACAACACAGAGTCTCACATCGCAGCGGAACAAATATAATACAGAAATAAATCTTTATTGAAAGCTTTAAAATACTTACAGTATCAGAGTACATCATACCATGGAACAGTTATAATAGCCTGTTCCCATATACCACACACAGCGGAATAGTAGCTATATAATATCATACGTCTGGACTCTTCCAGCTCGTCTCTTCATAGCAGTCGATAACCTGAACCTGTACAACCCGGTCTAACCCGAGCATTTACAAAACACCGGGTCAGTCTGGTGAACCAGAGTGAGAAAAACTCGCACATTATTAAGGGTAAATCATCCAACTTGCTTATTAAAGTTCAAAATCTTTCAAAGGAAAAGGATAATCGTAAGACCGAATCCACACATAAACACGGACGGTTTTTACCTTACGATAACCCAAAACAGTTTTGAAACCAATATCTTTTCTGATATTATAATAATGTCTAAATACAAGTAAATAGAAATCTAGTGAAACGCTTGCATCTCACGCTCCACATATATAGTATACAATCAAAACCGCAGGCGCTTATTGGAGTTTGGATTCCAACTTGACAAGGTATGGGACCACCTGCCGATAGTGTATCTCTAGAGACGAATACACTGGGTTCAACAAGAACTTCTTGCAACCCGGCCCTCACATGACCGACCACTCATTTCGCTTGAGTGTATCGAATGTATATCACCGACTGTTGGGATCAGCAACCGTCTCCCAACAAGGGACAGCATCGAAACATAGATTTAAGAAACAAATAGGACTTCCTCTAGATAGGTGATTATACACCCTAATGGGAGCGACCCACATAGCCATGCTGCCTGCCCGATTTTTGTCATTTCCCGGTTGATGAGGCTTGAGGTTTAGATTTACCTTTGAACACCTTGTCATCATTCACTTTGAATGCCACGTCGTCAGATCCGTCAGATATCACTAATTGACGTCCACAAAAATACTCTAGCTGGAAGCTAAGAGAACGGCAAATCTCCGCCAACAACTATCGCACGTTTGGAGAAATCAACGTACGTGATCCTTTGGAAATACTCTGTCAGACATCCATCCATACAGGTCATCCAGGAACAGGATGAACCGAAGGCACTCTCCTACTGCATCCAATATAGGAATCACCCCATGGATCAGTAGCGAGAAGTCCTTGCAACCCGTAGATTCCAACTACGACAGAATCACAGCTCATCTCTGTAACACCCCGAATTTTAGTTAATACTAAAATTCACTGATTACAGGATAAATAATCTCAGACGTGGGAATTGGGGGTAACGGGCTGCGTTATTGCGTTCGTCTCGGAAAAATACGCGAAATAGAGTCCGAGTTTTCGAGAATCGGAGTCCGTATGGCCCGCTTATGGCCCAAAGAAGTTTGCAGAAAGATTAGAGCTAAAAACAGATTTTGGAAACTTAAATTCAGATTTTAAATTAGAACCAGCGGGGCCAGGCGGGAAGATTCCCGCCCTGACCATGTCGACAGGGGTGTCGACTTGCCTGTCGACACGGCGTCTCGAGCCAGAAAGTTTGGGTGCACCAGATCTGGTTTTCTGGCTAGGGCTGAGCTTGGTTCTAGAGATTTCCTAAATCTAACGGACCTAAATTAATCTAGGGTTAATCTAAGGGCCTAAAACACTCTCTTAATCTATAAATACACCCTAAACCTACCTTAATCCATACTAAAAATAGAAATGAAGGCCTCATGCCGCCAAATTAAATCCTAGAAGGAGTCTCCATTGATCTTAGAAGGAAGTTTCAAGCTAATCCCTCTCAAATCATTCTCTAATCATCACCATCTTCATAATTAGCAACTAATTCCTCTTCATAAGTTGGTTAATTTTGGGTTTGGTGAGTTTCTATCACTTTAACATCAATTGTTAAAGTAAGTAGATTGGGTGTAATGAGACTTATGGTCTTAAATGCGGATTAGTGAGTTTGAATCATTTATAATGATATGTAACTCTATGTTGTTCTATGTTTATGCATATTTGGTAAGTTGGTTTATGCATGTTTAACAAGTTGGTTTATGCATGTTTAACAAGTTGGTTTATGCATGCTTAACAAGTGGATTTATGCATATTTAATGAGTGGAATTATGCATGTTTAACAAAGTGAGTTATGCAAGTTAAGTATATGTTTAAATGCAAGTTTAATGTGATATGCAAGTTATGCATGCTTATGCAAGTATATGGATGCTTATGCAAGTCATGTATATGTTTAAATGCAAGATTTATGTGATATGCAAGTTATGCATGCTTATGCGAGTATAAGAATTCTTATGCAAGATATGTATATGCTTAAATGACATGATATGCAAGTTATGCATGTTTATGCAAGTATGTGAATGCTTATGCAAGTATGTGGATGCTTATGCAAGTATGTGAATGCTTATGCAAGTTATGTGTATGCTTAAATGCATGTTTAACATGTTATGCAAGTTATGAGAATGCCTATATGCAAGTTCAACATGTTATGCAAGATATGTGCATGATTATATGCAAGCTCATATGCAACATGTTATGCGAATCATGTGTATGATACTATGCAAGTTTGGGTAAAATGTAGTTGGGTTAATATATGCTCATATATGCAAGTTGACATCCTCTTAACCCATGACAAAGTTTTATGCTAAACCCATGATATTTGTGATGGATCTTCCCCTTTTATTATGTCATGAAATGAGAACGATTTACGTGGGGAACGATGGGGTTGGTAAATAGGTTAATAAATGAATGATTGGGTATGATTAAGCATACCATAAAAATAAATTACCATAAGTGGGAATTTACCTATTGAGTTAGGTCTACCCCATGGGAATTTACCTATTGAGTTAGGTCTACCCATGTTATGGAAAACTTGATATTAATTAGGGATAATTAATATGGGGGTGATTAATTAGGTGTAATTAATCGACTAAGACACGAGGTTGGACTCATTTGTAGTGTAAAACTGCCCGGACCCGACCGGCTTAACCAGTTGCTACAAATGTCAGCCCAATGTGAGAGGTCTTAGCCATAAATTAAATACGTGATTAAGGTAAAGACACGAGGTTAGACTCTGTTATGACGTAAGACTGCCCGGATTCTACCGGCTTAACCAGGCGGTCATAACAGCCAGTCTAATGTGGGAGGTCTTTATGGGAGATCACGGTCTTAATTAATTAAGAAACACTTAACCATAGTAGCATGTAGTGGGACATGAGGGGTTAAGTGGGTGCCTTTGGGTGGCATGAGGAAATTTTGTGGTTGCCTTGGGTGGCATGTGGAATCTAGTGGGTTGCCTTGGGTGGCAATAGAAAATACGATTAGAATACTTAACCAAGTGGAAACATGTAATTAAACATGATTAAAGGGTTAAGTGGGATACACTAGATATTTGACAAGCTTAAGTGGGTAGCTTGTGGGGGCCCATTTCAACCAATATCCCAAACGTATCTTTGTGGGCTCGACCCATGTCGAGTGACGGGACACGCATATTGGGTTTGATTATAAGAGGCCAAAACGGGTTAGCGGTGGCAACGCAAGTCCAACGGGTTTCATATGCGTGTGTGGGCCCGGGCTGGTAGATAAGCCGTTGTTGCATCGTGTAGATATAAAGCCGTGCACCGTTGATAGTATTGGGTAGCCACTTTAGGGGAGTGATACACCCCACTGTGGGACCAGCACGGGTATCTACGGTAGGGAGCCGATCGATGGGGAGTAGTGGGTACACCTAATAAAGATAGGGGCAGACGGCACCTATGTAGGGGTACACGAAACTACTGGGTAAGAATTACTGAGTACACCTAGTGGAGATAGGGGCAGACGGCACCTATGTAGTGGGCTAGGAGTACGTGAAACTACTGGGGAAATTTTCTAAGTCCTTGGAAGGGATCAACCTTTAAGTGGGAATGACTGGTGTGGTGCAGTTAGTAATTATCCTTGGGTGGGTAGGTGCGTCCTGACGGTTATCTTAGTTTATCCTAAGTCTACCAAGCTGCTTAGTGTAGCCATTCATCCCCAGATATTACCGTAGGTCAAGTTTATGTCTTCTCTGGTTACTTTAATGATTGTATTGTTAAAGTTATAGGACTCACTCAGACTAATGTCTGACCCCGTTGTTTTTATCTTTTTCCCAACCCTTAGGTCCTACGGTGGATCCTAGCGGTAGTAGAGCTTGATCGGATTGCTGTTCCAGTCTTTAGGAGCTTGGGTAGATGTAAAGCTCCAGTTATCCAGCTATCTTTTCTTTTGTTATGGCTATTGTACCAAAGAGTGGGATTATGTACTTCTTTATTTTGATGGATATTGTACTTGACTTTTATCGTGGTTTTATGTTGTAACCAGACATGTTTATTTCCGCTGTTGTGAGATGATATTTTTTAAAATTTCAAGTACTAATTATATCTGTCTTGTTGTAATTTTTCTGTTCTATATTCACTAAAATACTCCACCGATGCTATGGCATTCCCTTAGTGAGTGACCATAGCGGGCGTGGGGTGTTACACGTAGTATCAGAGCAAAGGTTACCGGAACAGATAAAATTTTTAGAAAACTATTTTTCTAAAACATTTTTGGAAAAGATATTTTCAAAAACATGTCTTTTAAGAGAAAAGTTTTTGAAAGAAAAGCATAATCCCCAATAGCCGTATCTATATCCTTCGAATTCTCCGTTTTGAATCTTTCCTTTTTCGTTTCAGCATGGCCGAGAATCTTAATCTTCCGGAGGGTGTGACGGTACCAGTATGGTATAGGAGATTGATGGAGGCTAGGGCCACCACTACGGGTCCAGCAAATGTTCCTCCACCAACCGTAGCACCCGATCTTCCTCCTCCTCCTCGCACGGATACTTTTGCTAAGACTTGCAAGGAATTTAAAGCTATGGGAGGGAAACCTTTTCAAGGATCTGAAACCTTTGTGGAGGCTAGAGATTGGCTTAAAGAGGTGGAAGAGTTGATAGATATCTTTGAGATGGAAGAAGGGAAGAAAGTCAAGTTGGCTGCTTGGTTAATGAAAGGAGAGGCCTCATTCTGGTGGGAGGTCACTAATGGAGAACGCCCCGTTGACTCTTGGGCGGATTTTAGGCAAAGATTTGTGGCAAAGTTTCTCTCAAGGGCGGAGGAAAACTTGTATATGGAAAGATTCTTGACTCTAAAGCAAGGAAATCTCTCAGTGAAGGAATATGTCAACAAGTTTAATCAATTGGCAAGGTTTGGCCTAGACATGGTGAATACACCGGAGAAGAAGGCTTTGAGGTTCGTGAAAGGCTTGAATGAACCGATGCATGGGTTGGCTATGACTCATATCCCTATGGGGGCCACCTTTGAGAAGCTAGTTGACATGGCACTCATGTATGAAGAAGAGAAGGGTCCTAATGCTAATAAGGCACCCGAGAAGAAGGGAGATCAAAAGAGACCTCAGCAACAACAACAAAGCAAAGGTGGGAAAGGCAACGGTGGCAAGGGCAAGAAGAAGAAGTGTTTCAATTGTGGGACACCTGGCCACCTAAGCAAGGATTGTCGCAAAAAGAAGAAGACTGGCTGCTTCCACTGTGGCGAAGCAGGGCATTTAGTGAAGGATTGCCCTAAGAAAGGGCAAAGGACGGGATCTACCTCAGGAGGACAGGTGCAAGCTCTTATGGCACCGAGTCAGGCTAGGGGGCAAGTACAGGCTCTCGCGGTTCCACCGAATCAGGAGAGAGGTAGAACTATTTCCGTAGAAAGTCTGGTTTTTCTATTTGACCATCTTGTCCGTACATTGTTTGATTCAGGCGCATCGCATTCGTTTATCTCATCATCATTAGTTGAGTTACTGCACTTAGACACCAGTCTGGTAGATGATCCCTTGGTTGTTTCAAACCCAATTGGGGGCTCCACTTATTTGTCCATGATATGTTTGGGTTTGAAGATTTCTATACTTAGCATTGAGTTTAGATGTGATGCTTTTGTATTGGGCTTCACGGGCTATGGGTTGATTTTGGGCATGGACTGGTTATCCAGTAATGGTGCCGTTCTTGATTGCGAAAGGAGAGTTGTTAGGCTCATGACCCGCTTGGGTAACACTCTCGAGATTTCTTGTAATCCCAGGGACTCTGTTATGCTAAGTTATCTTGAATCGCTTGACGCTTCGGTCGAGAGTTTGCAATCTGTTAGAGTGGTCCGGGAATATCCGGATGTGTTTGAGGAGGTGAAGGGCTTACCTCCGAAGCGGGAGATTGACTTCCGAATATATTTGGTGGATAATGCTAAGCCGGTATCTTTACCAGTGCGCCACATGGCTCCTCGTGAGAGGAGGGAACTCCATAAGCAAGTAGGGGAGTTGCTTGAGAAGGGGTTCATAAGACGGAGCATATCAGAGTGGGGTGCTCCAGTAGTATTTGCTACAAAGGCAGATGGGTCCCTCAGACTTTGTGTAGACTATAGAGAACTCAACAAGCTCACAAAGAAGAATAGACACCCATTGCCGAGGATTGATGATCTTTTCGATCAGTTGGTTGGCGCTTCAGTATTTTCTCAGTTGGACTTAGCCACGGGGTTTCATCAGTTGAGGGTGGCTGAGGATAGCATAGACAAGACTGCCTTTAGGACTCCGGATGGTTTCTATGAGTGGCTGGTGATGCCATTTGGGTTGACGAACGCCCCCGCATACTTTGTTGATTTGATGAGTAGGGTGTTCAGGGAGTTCCTTAATAAATTTGTGGTGGTCTTTGTGGATGATATCTTAGTATTTTCTAAGAGTGAAGAAGAGCATGCCCTACATCTTGGGGAAGTGTTAAAGACTCTTCGAGCACATAGCCTTAAGGCTAAATTCTCTAAATGTCACTTCTGGAGGAAGGAAGTACGGTTCTTGGGGCACGTGGTCTCCAAGGAAGGGATAGTTGTGGATACCGCGAAGGTAGTATCAATTCAGGATTGGAAGGTTCCGAAGAATGCTACCGAAGTAAGAAGTTTCTTGGGGTTGGCGGGTTATTATAGGAAGTTTATCAAAGACTTTGCGAAAATATTAGCCCCATTAACCCGCTTAACAAAGAAGAATCTTGTTTTCACATGGGACGTAGATTGTGATGATGCGTTCCGACGGTTAAAGAGAGCTTTAACCACGGCTCCAGTTTTAGTGTTGCCAGATGGGAGCAAGCCATTTGTTGTCTATATCGATGCCTGTGGGACAGGACTTGGCGCAGTCTTAATGCAAGAGGGAAGGGTAATAGCCTATGGTGGAAGGCAGTTGAGGGCACATGAGAAAAATTACCCTACCCATGATCTAGAGCTGGCCGCTATTGTTTTTGCGCTTAAGATTTGGCGCCATTATCTTCTTGGTGAGAGATTCGAGTTGTTCACTGACCATAAATCATTGAAGTACTTATTCTCTCAGAAAGATTTAAACTTAAGACAGCAAAGGTGGATGGAGTTTTTAGCATCCTATGATTTCGAGATAGCGTATACCCCTGGCAAGGGTAACGTGGTGGCGGACGCCTTGAGCAGGAAGAGGTTGTCCTTGAGTCCATTGTTCGTGGAACGACAAAGCTTGGAATTTATCTCGATGTTTGATTTCAAACCTTCCATTGACTATGTACCCGGTTTGCTAGCTTTTTTGGAAGTTAGACCTACTCTTTTGGGGCGGATTGGAGAAGCACAGAGGGGCGACCCACAGTTGGTTGAGTTAGTAGAGAAGCTCATAAGGGGGGAGTCGTCCAGCCATTTGAGTAGGTACACCCTAGACGATAAGGGGTACTTGCGTAGAGACGGTAGACTTTGTGTACCGCAAGACGAGGGTTTGAGGAAGGCAATTCTTGATGACGCACACCGTTCTAGGATGACCATTCATCCCGGTGGGGATAAGATGTACCAAGACATGAAGAGGGTTTTCTTCTGGGCCGGTATGAAGAAAGATGTGGCCGAGTATGTCGCTCGATGTTTGGTGTGCCAGCAAGTGAAGGCGGAGCAAAGGAAACCAGGTGGGTTGCTTCACCCATTGGAGGTTCCGCAATGGAAGTGGGATAGCGTCTCGATGGATTTTATTGACGGGTTACCCAGGTCGAGGAAGGGTAATACAGGAATTTGGGTGGTGGTAGATAGACTTACTAAGAGCGCCCATTTCATACCTGTGAAGAGTAAGAGGACTGCTCCATGGCTAGCTTCAGTATATCTTCGAGAGATAGTTCGATTACATGGGGTACCCTCTAGCATAGTGAGTGATCGAGATCCTATCTTCACTAGCGAGTTCTGGAGAAGTTTGCAAGAAGCAGTGGGGACTCAATTGTGTCTAAGCACCGCATATCATCCTCAGACAGACGGCCAGACTGAGAGGGTGAATCGTGTTCTAGAAGACCTTTTGAGGCTTTGTATCTTAGATTTTGGAGGTACATGGGAAGAGCATCTTCCATTGGTGGAGTTCGCATATAATAACAGCTTTCAGTCCAGTATTGGTATGGCTCCTTTCGAAGCTCTCTATGGAAGGCCTTGTCGATCACCTACATGTTGGTGGGAATCTACGGATAAGATCTTGCTTGGGCCTGATATGGTTAGGGAGACTTCAGAGAAGATTGACTTGATTCGAAGAAGGATGAAAGCAGCGCAGGATAGGCAAAAATCTTATGCGGACAAGAGAAGGACGGATCTTGAGTTTGAGGTTGGGGATATGGTTTTTGTTAAGGTATCTCCGTTGAGAAATGTTGTTCGCTTCGGATCCGTTGGGAAGTTAGCACCGAGGTTTGTTGGGCCGTTTCCTATCAAGGAAAGGATTGGACGGATGGCATATAGAGTGGAGTTGCCTGACAGACTTAGTGGTGTCCATGATGTATTCCATGTGTCCCATTTGAGGAAGTGCTTACATGAGACCGCAGAGGTGGTAGAGCCGAGCTTGCTTAGAGATGTAGAGGTAGAGCGTGATGCGACTATTCGACGAGCTCCTACTCGCATCCTTGGGTCAGAGACTAGGAAGTTGAGAAACAGAGAGGTTCAACTAGTCAAGGTGCAATGGGGAGAAGATGAGAGCAACGCAACTTGGGAGACGGAAGCGAAGATGCGTTCATTGTACCCATTTCTTTTTGAGGGTATGTCTTTACTTTCTCCTTTATCGCTTGTCTAGTACTTATCTTATCTTTGGTATGTCCTCTCGTTAGTACCTTTGACCTTTAGATAGGGTAAACCTATGGTTGAAACATGTGTTTGAGACATGTTATGGTTGATGGATGCAAGTGGATGCAAGTGTTTGCTAGTGGTTGCTCGTGGATGCATATACACACACTCTAGGCACTAGATCGGCTTAGTCACTTAATATTGCATATTGCATAAAATTGTGTGTAGGAAAATATATTTATGGATGTATAATGGTTGTGTTATCACATGGATGATGCATTTTGGTGAATGATTGTGCACTCATGTAGATATTGTATGTGTCGATAGGGTTTTCTCGCATACATAATGGATGCATGGCACTATCATGGTTTGCATATGTTCATACATTAGATAGGGAACATATACACACACTTTTTGCATATGCTCATACATCATTAGAAACATGTTTAAGGACAATGGATGCCCGTGGTTGATGATTTGAGTAGATGGTTGTTTGGATGGTAGGATATGCATTCTCCTTAGCTTAGAGATTTCGGGGACGAAATCCTTTAAGGAGGGGAGAATGTAACACCCCGAATTTTAGTTAATACTAAAATTCACTAATTACAGGATAAATAATCTCAGACGTGGGAATTGGGGGTAACGGGCTGCGTTATTGCGTTCGTCTCGGAAAAATACGCGAAATAGAGTCCGAGTTTTCGAGAATCGGAGTCCGTATGGCCCGGTTATGGCCCAAAGAAGTTTGCAGAAAGATTAGAGCTAAAAACAGATTTTGGAAACTTAAATTCAGATTTTAAATTAGAACCAGCGGGGCCAGGCGGGAAGATTCCCGCCCTGACCATGTCGACAGGGGTGTCGACTTGCCTGTCGACACGGCGTCTCGAGCCAGAAAGTTTGGGTGCACCAGATCTGGTTTTCTGGCTAGGGCTGAGCTTGGTTCTAGAGATTTCCTAAATCTAACGGACCTAAATTAATCTAGGGTTAATCTAAGGGCCTAAAACACTCTCTTAATCTATAAATACACCCTAAACCTACCTTAATCCATACTAAAAATAGAAATGAAGGCCTCATGCCGCCAAATTAAATCCTAGAAGGAGTCTCCATTGATCTTAGAAGGAAGTTTCAAGCTAATCCCTCTCAAATCATTCTCTAATCATCACCATCTTCATAATTAGCAACTAATTCCTCTTCATAAGTTGGTTAATTTTGGGTTTGGTGAGTTTCTATCACTTTAACATCAATTGTTAAAGTAAGTAGATTGGGTGTAATGAGACTTATGGTCTTAAATGCGGATTAGTGAGTTTGAATCATTTATAATGATATGTAACTCTATGTTGTTCTATGTTTATGCATATTTGGTAAGTTGGTTTATGCATGTTTAACAAGTTGGTTTATGCATGTTTAACAAGTTGGTTTATGCATGCTAAACAAGTGGATTTATGCATATTTAATGAGTGGAATTATGCATGTTTAACAAAGTGAGTTATGCAAGTTAAGTATATGTTTAAATGCAAGTTTAATGTGATATGCAAGTTATGCATGCTTATGCAAGTATATGGATGCTTATGCAAGTCATGTATATGTTTAAATGCAAGATTTATGTGATATGCAAGTTATGCATGCTTATGCGAGTATAAGAATTCTTATGCAAGATATGTATATGCTTAAATGACATGATATGCAAGTTATGCATGTTTATGCAAGTATGTGAATGCTTATGCAAGTATGTGGATGCTTATGCAAGTATGTGAATGCTTATGCAAGTTATGTGTATGCTTAAATGCATGTTTAACATGTTATGCAAGTTATGAGAATGCCTATATGCAAGTTCAACATGTTATGCAAGATATGTGCATGATTATATGCAAGCTCATATGCAACATGTTATGCGAATCATGTGTATGATACTATGCAAGTTTGGGTAAAATGTAGTTGGGTTAATATATGCTCATATATGCAAGTTGACATCCTCTTAACCCATGACAAAGTTTTATGCTAAACCCATGATATTTGTGATGGATCTTCCCCTTTTATTATGTCATGAAATGAGAACGATTTACGTGGGGAACGATGGGGTTGGTAAATAGGTTAATAAATGAATGATTGGGTATGATTAAGCATACCATAAAAATAAATTACCATAAGTGGGAATTTACCTATTGAGTTAGGTCTACCCCATGGGAATTTACCTATTGAGTTAGGTCTACCCATGTTATGGAAAACTTGATATTAATTAGGGATAATTAATATGGGGGTGATTAATTAGGTGTAATTAATCGACTAAGACACGAGGTTGGACTCATTTGTAGTGTAAAACTGCCCGGACCCGACCGGCTTAACCAGTTGCTACAAATGTCAGCCCAATGTGAGAGGTCTTAGCCATAAATTAAATACGTGATTAAGGTAAAGACACGAGGTTAGACTCTGTTATGACGTAAGACTGCCCGGATTCTACCGGCTTAACCAGGCGGTCATAACAGCCAGTCTAATGTGGGAGGTCTTTATGGGAGATCACGGTCTTAATTAATTAAGAAACACTTAACCATAGTAGCATGTAGTGGGACATGAGGGGTTAAGTGGGTGCCTTTGGGTGGCATGAGGAAATTTTGTGGTTGCCTTGGGTGGCATGTGGAATCTAGTGGGTTGCCTTGGGTGGCAATAGAAAATACGATTAGAATACTTAACCAAGTGGAAACATGTAATTAAACATGATTAAAGGGTTAAGTGGGATACACTAGATATTTGACAAGCTTAAGTGGGTAGCTTGTGGGGGCCCATTTCAACCAATATCCCAAACGTATCTTTGTGGGCTCGACCCATGTCGAGTGACGGGACACGCATATTGGGTTTGATTATAAGAGGCCAAAACGGGTTAGCGGTGGCAACGCAAGTCCAACGGGTTTCATATGCGTGTGTGGGCCCGGGCTGGTAGATAAGCCATTGTTGCATCGTGTAGATATAAAGCCGTGCACCGTTGATAGTATTGGGTAGCCACTTTAGGGGAGTGATACACCCCACTGTGGGACCAGCACGGGTATCTACGGTAGGGAGCCGATCGATGGGGAGTAGTGGGTACACCTAATAAAGATAGGGGCAGACGGCACCTATGTAGGGGTACACGAAACTACTGGGTAAGAATTACTGAGTACACCTAGTGGAGATAGGGGCAGACGGCACCTATGTAGTGGGCTAGGAGTACGTGAAACTACTGGGGAAATTTTCTAAGTCCTTGGAAGGGATCAACCTTTAAGTGGGAATGACTGGTGTGGTGCAGTTAGTAATTATCCTTGGGTGGGTAGGTGCGTCCTGACGGTTATCTTAGTTTATCCTAAGTCTACCAAGCTGCTTAGTGTAGCCATTCATCCCCAGATATTACCGTAGGTCAAGTTTATGTCTTCTCTGGTTACTTTAATGATTGTATTGTTAAAGTTATAGGACTCACTCAGACTAATGTTTGACCCCGTTGTTTTTATCTTTTTCCCAACCCTCAGGTCCTACGGTGGATCCTAGCGGTAGTAGAGCTTGATCGGATTGCTGTTCCAGTCTTTAGGAGCTTGGGTAGATGTAAAGCTCCAGTTATCCAGCTATCTTTTCTTTTGTTATGGCTATTGTACCAAAGAGTGGGATTATGTACTTCTTTATTTTGATGGATATTGTACTTGACTTTTATCGTGGTTTTATGATGTAACCAGACATGTTTATTTCCGCTGTTGTGAGATGATATTTTTTAAAATTTCAAGTACTAATTATATCTGTCTTGTTGTAATTTTTCTGTTCTATATTCACTAAAATACTCCACTGATGCTATGGCATTCCCTTAGTGAGTGACCATAGCGGGCGTGGGGTGTTACAATCTCTGCTTGCTAGGCAGAGAATATTAGTGGTTCTTCCGTTTATGAAAATCCACGGTCTTCAATGCTCCATCTCGACCATCTTCTGATATCTTCACGTATTTGTTGGTCTTAATGGTTTTCGAATATAAATTCGATCCCGGTCTTTCCATACCAACAATCGTATTGGTCAGATTTGATAGTCGGTGTTTTAACTATCAAAATAATCAGTGTTTCAATCATGACACTCCAATGAGTTCATTGGTCCAGTATTCAGCATCACTTGGCCTTTAACAAACTGATTTATTTTAAAAAACTTCTAATTTCAATCTTTGAAAATACGATAATTGAATAATTCTAATTTGATTTAACTCTAATTGATTTACTAACGTTTGCCTTAACTCCATTCGCTTGACTCTAGATCGCAGCGATCACAATGGTTACGCCTGATTCCCTCAGGAAACATCCGACCGCCGTAGGCTATCTGCAGCCCTGCGAATTACGCTAGCAGTCGTACGAAATGGCAACTTATCTTGAATACTGTGTTTGACTAAATTTATCTTGACTAACTATATTCTTATAAAGTAATGTCCTCAGAACCAGTACGTTATAATACTTAGTAAAACTTATAATCATACTCAAACTCCCACTAAATTCTTCCTCCCAACATATTTGTTACACCATTCTTGGTTATTTAAATCAGGGAATCCATTAGTTTTAACAAGGAAATTTATAGCACATATGTTATAACAATAGCGTTATAATTACTATTAAGATTTACAAAACAACAGCGCTATAATCGCTGTTTGGGTTAACAAAATATTTATCATAGCAATAGCGCTAAATCGCTATTAGATCCACAAAACATATATTATAACAACAGCGCTAAAATCGTTGTTTAGATTTTCAAACATATTCACTAACGTCTCTTACGATTACCAACTAATGCTATCTTCAGATAATCCCGATGTTGTTCAAGTTGGGGTATTTTAATTACCTCTCAGACCATGATCAACAACGTTCTTATCCTCAGATAAAAATCAGCTGTAATCAACCCATATTCCATTCTTGTCTCAACAAATTCCATTTCTCTGATTTGGTTATACCACTTTATGACCCATTTCTTACCCAAATTCACCTTCGATCACTTTCGCAAATTTCCTTTCCAATCTATTCGAATATTTCTACTTTTGAAATCTTATTTTAACTTCTCATTTTTTTACTTGATCCTATCACCAGGTAACGTTAATTTAAAATTAACGCTTTTAACACTTTAAATCCCATTTATAAACTCTGGTTTAACTTAACCCCTTTTTCGTAATCTCCTTTCACTTAATTCGAATAATTTCATTTGATTTCATTTCACTTCAATTACTCTTGAAAGTAATTTCTAAATTATTATTAATCAAAATGATAATTTATATTCAATCGTTAACTACATTAGTAGTTAATTTCTTTATTCACTAAAATAAATAGTAAATCCTTTATAAAATCTTATTTAAAGTTAAAAACCATATCCCTTAACTATTTCATTTCGCAAATTCGAAACAAACTCATTTAATAGTCGATTCCAGTTAAACCGGTCGATCTTTGTCAACTCAAAACTCGATTCTCTTGTTAATCGGGTTCAATTAGTTCTCACTTTAAATTAATAATAATTAATTTAAATAATTCCATTAATTGTATTTTTTAACAAAATAATTATCCAAAGTTACCATTCAATTTTATTTCTTGTTCTCGTACTTATACATCTGATTAATATCAGAATTAACTTTATAAAATAAATCAAAGTCTTCAATAAATAAAATATTTATTTATCTCTCCTTTATTCAAAATAATATATCTCAAAATCTGCTTCAGTTATAAAATAAATTTTATAACTCCGTCTCTATCGATTCACCTGACGGTGAATCACTATCTGTAACCCGATTGATTTTAAAGGCCATACTCTGCCAAACACTTAACCAATATCGCCTATTGGTTTAAACCAAACAGATGTTGAATATTCAATCAACCATCAAATCAATCACACAAACAGATCAGTTCATATATGAGCATATGAAAATAAATAATACATTTTTGAGGGATCCGGTTGGGTCCCTCCAACCTGTTCGTCCCTGTATTCAAATGGTTTTCTCAAATCAGGCTATTCAGTTTTGTTTAACTGATAGCAATAATTAACGGCCATTTAACATCAACCACAAGAAATGCAAACAATTCAACCATTTGAAAACACGTTTATTTTGTAAACGTGACCAACCAAGGTGAGTTACCTTTATTGGGACCAATCGTTAAAAATAACGATTTGGAATTTCACTGAAATTAAACACAGTTTAATTTCATCAGTTAAATCAACAAACAAGTGTATAACTAGCAAATAAGCAATCATCAGCAAACAGGGCACACACAAAATAAAGAACCCAATTTATATAAAATATAAATGGGAAAACTGAGTGAGTTTAACTCACCTTGAGTTGCGTTGTTGCTGTCCACGGCTTGTTTTAATTAAATTAAACAGTCATTTAATCTAATTAAAAATTCCAACTAATTTCAGTTCCATCCAGATTTGTTTCATGACGTAGTACTGGCCAAGACGATTCCAGCATTTCTGTTTTGTCCAATTCTGATCATATATATGATAGAGTTATTAATATTTTAATATTCGCCATTTTAATTACTAATCATTTATAAATTATAACATTAATTGGTCAATTTACTTTGTGGGATGTTTAACTGGCCGAATACTGTTATTTCAGCATGCTGATCTTCTTCGTTGTCACGTTCCTTCCTGTTCAACATGTTTTCTTAACGGTTTCGGTGAACCCGTTCGAACCCGATGTTGACTCCAACTTGGTTAAATCCTGCATCATCCCATGCCATAATCAGATAAATGAAATTCTTAATTATAAGTTTAATAATGTTAATCACGTTTTTAAAGCAACCAAATTACCGTTTGTATGGAAATCAGAACTGACTCCTTTTAAACCGCTTTAATTATAACAATAACATTTTAACCATACTTTATAAACAAATTACTTTATTATAGGAAGGCCGATTTGTTCTTCATCTTCCCAGGTTGTCTTCGCAGTAGCCAATCCTGCCAAATTTTTAACTCAAGTTAACATACTAATTATTATAATTTATTCTCTAATTAAACCCTAAACTAATTATTAAAACAGCCCGAAACTAGCTTTACCAAAACAGGTCGATGCTTCTGATAACAGACTGCAAGGCCGATCCTTTTACAATTCTCATTGGTTCTTTGTTCTTTCAAAACACCTTCTCAAATCTCATATTTCCACCTCCCCCCAGGATGTTAATTTACTTAAACAAGGGTCAGCAACCAATTATTACATCCCTTGTCCTCTTCGTCATTTTCGTTTATCAGGAGCTGCCCCTCATACCAGTAGTTGTGCATCCTCAACCATGCAGCTAAAGCCTCCATCAAAATTCCTCACCACCGCACTAGAACAGTTCACCGAACCCCCGATCCGAAGACCCCCCCAACGTCCATGAAGTGCACCCCCTGCCGCCTTGATTTGCCGGAACTTCCAACCGACCATTTAAACATCACCGCTCCGTCACCATTCCGGTCCCCCGGACTTCCATCCACAACCACTAAAAGATGCGCCACACAGGCCTCCAACTTCTCCGCGAACCCCTCTTCGTCCGGTGCCTCCATTCATCGGAAATAGCTCCACAACGCCCACGCCTTCCTGCAGCTCTTCTGGCCACTACGTTGCGAACTAGTTCATCACAGCCGGTCATCTCGTAGCCCTCATCCACCTCGATAAGTTTGCAGTGATGGATTTCGAATAGATATAAAAATTGGAAGAAAATCGGTGGAAAATTTGGTGGTTTTCTGTTCGTTGGTTTAGTGTATGTGGCGGCGGAACTTTCGCTTTGACCAGAACGAAGTAAAATTTAGGGTTAGACAAATGATGGGTATATATATAGTGGACGTATAATATTATTTAATTGTAATGAAACTTACGGGTAAAGTAGTTGACAAAACCCCCTGCAAATGACTTCTGTCTACTGATAAAAAGGCTTATCTTAGAGTAAAAAAATATTCCGGACCCAATGGGACAAGTCCCGTCGCAATCCGAGGTCGTTTGAAAAAAATTCCTTTATAAAACCAGAAATAAACACGCGTTTTATTTTTCTACGATCACTAGATAAATCAAATCAACTTGAAACTGCGAAATCTTACAATAACTTTTCGATACGAACCCAACGACACTAGTTTCGTCGCATTCCGAGACTGTTTGCCCGATAGGCTGTTTTTACCCCGAACCGCCCTACCCTTTTTAACGCCAAATTTCTCGATCTCTAAAAATAACAAACTATATACCTATCATGACTCTAATCGACAATACGAATTCAACGAAACTGGTTTCGCGGTCTAATTCGATCGTCTGCTCAAATTACACTCAAATATCTCTTTATTAATTTAATTACGCGTTATAGAAAATGAACGGGCGTTTATGGCTACCATGGTCACATACGATATCGGTTTGCCACGCCATTCCACATCGTACAATAATTTAACGTTACGGTCCCGATGAAACTGATTTCGTCGAAATCTGAGTCCGTTTGCTAAACGGCTATTTTAATGGCCTATATTTTAATAATGATTTTCCATAGCAACTATTTCAAAATTTGATTTGGCCATAACTATCAAACTATAACACGAAATCTGGATTTTTCTCTTTCATATGAAAATTATCGTCAATACGGTTCCAACGTGTCTTGTTTCATAGAAATCCGATTTATATCGGATCCTGTATTCTCAGTTGAAGTTCAAAACCAAACATTACGAACTACAGCGCCATTTCGAGCTCTATTTATATTATATATAATATATAGTTCAACTTTGTTTAAAACGACGATTTAAATATTAAATCACATCGATATTCCAAATATAATAATTGAATTAAATAAATTAAATTATATATTTGAGTGCCGAAAACACGGGTCGTTACAATCTTCTCCCCTTAAAATAATTTCGTCCTCGAAATTGCTAAGGTAAGAAAGAATGTTATAAACCCATTAATTTCAAATCTAATTTTATATTAAATTAGAAACCAATTCAATACTGTAAATAAATATTTTCAAAAATATCAAAAAAAATTCTAACACCTTAAATTTCCGAAAGATTTCGCCAGCACCTCCTCTGCACGGCTCAATCGGTACAACTCCAACTCGCCTTTCTAGGCCTTCTCCAATTCAAAAGAAAATAAAACAGCCAAGCGGCTTGCCAAATAGGCTCATAAACCTCCAAACCCATATAAAAATAAACGTGTACCTTTTTGTCGGGCATATCTTTATATCCCTTCCATCTGCTATCCTGTCAGCTTATACAAATGCATTCCCAACGAAATTCCAACTTTATCCTCATAACCAAATCCTTCACGCGTCCAGCCCAAATCTCATTCTTAACTCAATTTCCATCCATCATCAATTTCAACCCTTAACTTACCAGTCCAACACCATTTCATATTCCTGTCTCCGAATTCCAAATCTGATTCCACTTGATATATTATATCTCGATTCAATTTTCATTTAATTGGTTTCAATTCAATTCATGTTTGCTTTCCCAAATTTCTATTTAATTTTGTTCTTGTTCAAACACTTTCCCTGGGAGTTTTTAAACAGCTCAACTTTTTCAAAAATCAAACCTTTCTTTACAGAATTCAAAACCACTTGTTTTTCTCAAAGCAATTCAAAACAAGATTTTTGGTAGTAATCCGTCACTTAGAACTCGAAAATGAACACTGATGATGTGGCCAGCATCCTCAGAGTTATTCCCCAGCGATCAAAGTGAGTTCAATACTATATAACTTTTCAGAATCATATTTAACCACTTTCATTTTGACATTTATTTCAAAATAAAATTCACGATGCTTGTAAACAATTTAAAATCTCCCAGGATTTTAAAATTCTCATATATTCAATCTAAGTTCATTTGTAAATACCTTTCCCACTTTTAGGAATTTTAACTCCGATTCTGATTTTGATTTCAGATTTAATTCATCTGATTTCATATTATACGAATTCTAATTGGTTATTTGTATAACCATTTCAATTATAATCAACCAACACATCCAAGATACTATAATACTTCAAATATATATAATTTTTTTATATTAAAATATAATTTGGGTAAAGTATTTCATTTACCCTCTTTTAAAACATACTGTGTCGGTTTATCGTACTTGAGTGTTTAGAAACTCCTATCGATACAGTGGATCAAACTGATCGACCAGAATTCACAAACAACTCAACCGATAAATCTCCACAATATAAAACAATTTTTATAAAATCTACAAATACGTCCACTCGTATATATACACTCAAACTCAATCTAGGGTATGACTAACCCCATCTCTACTGAGTCACGCCACAGAGCCAAGGTAATCACTTAACCTTCAGCTCTGATACCACTGTAACGGCCAGGAGCAGTGGGCTAACCTCCCACCGTGGCTTACAGAGATACCTCAGAACTGCTTTTACGGCCAGCCTCTCGACTCGACCAACCCACATTGTCGGGAGATGTAGGGGTAAGAGTCTCCCGTTCGCCACCAAACGCGAAGCGAGAACCCCAATCATCCGTACCAATTAAGCAACCAGCTCTGATACCACTGTAACGACCCAGGGGTTTCGGCCCCGAAAATCGACATAAATACCTTTACTGTAACTCATGCCGATCCTCCAAGCACCGAAACACTGGATAGTTATTAGAAAGAATTTAGAGGGTGAGATAAGAAAGAAAGAAATATAAGAATAGAAGAAGAAGAAGAAGAAGAAGAAACACAACACAGAGTCTCACATCGCAGCGGAACAAATATAATACAGAAATAAATCTTTATTGAAAGCTTTAAAATACTTACAGTATCAGAGTACATCATACCATGGAACAGTTATAATAGCCTGTTCCCATATACCACACACAGCGGAATAGTAGCTATATAATATCATACGTCTGGACTCTTCCAGCTCGTCTCTTCATAGCAGTCGATAACCTGAACCTGTACAACCCGGTCTAACTCGAGCATTTACAAAACACTGGGTCAGTCTGGTGAACCAGAGTGAGAAAAACTCGCACAGTATTAAGGGTAAATCATCCAACTTGCTTGTTAAAGTTCAAAATCTTTCAAAGGAAAAGGATAATCGTAAGACCGAATCCACACATAAACACGGACGGTTTTTACCTTACGATAACCCAAAACAGTTTTGAAACCAATATCTTTTCTGATATTATAATAATGTCTAAATACAAGTAAATAGAAATCTAGTGAAACGCTTGCATCTCACGCTCCACATATATAGTATACAATCAAAACCGCAGGCGCTTATTGGAGTTTGGATTCCAACTTGACAAGGTATGGGACCACCTGCCGATAGTGTATCTCTAGAGACGAATACACTGGGTTCAACAAGAACTTCTTGCAACCCGGCCCTCACATGACCGACCACTCATTTCGCTTGAGTGTATCGAATGTATATCACCGACGGTTGGGATCAGCAACCGTCTCCCGACAAGGGACAGCATCGAAACATAGATTTAAGAAACAAATAGGACTTCCTCTAGATAGGTGATTATACACCCTAATGGGAGCGACCCACATAGCCATGCTGCCTGCCCGATTTTTGTCATTTCCCGGTTGATGAGGCTTGAGGTTTAGATTTACCTTTGAACACCTTGTCATCATTCACTTTGAATGCCACGTCGTCAGATCCGTCAGATATCACTAATTGACGTACACAAAAATACTCTAGCTGGAAGCTAAGAGAACAGCAAATCTCCGCCAACAACTATCGCACGTTTGGAGAAATCAACGTACGTGATCCTTTGGAAATACTCTGTCAGACATCCGTCCATACAGGTCATCCAGGAACAGGATGAACCGAAGGCACTCTCCTACTGCATCCAATATAGGAATCACCCCATGGATCAGTAGCGAGAAGTCCTTGCAACCTGTAGATTCCAACTACGACAGAATCACAGCTCATCTCTGCTTGCCAGGCAGAGAATATTAGTGGTTCTTCCGTTTATGAAAATCCACGGTCTTCAATGCTCCATCTCGACCATCTTCTGATATCTTCACGTATTTGTTGGTCTTAATGGTTTTCGAATATAAATTCGATCCCGGTCTTTCCATACCAACAATCGTATTGGTCAAATTTGATAGTCGGTGTTTTAACTATCAAAATAATCAGTGTTTCAATCATGACACTCCAATGAGTTCATTGGTCCAGTATTCAGCATCACTTGGCCTTTAACAAACTGATTTATTTTAAAAACTTCTAATTTCAATCTTTGAAAATACGATAATTGAATAACTCTAATTTGATTTAACTCTAATTGATTTACTAACGTTTTCCTTAACTCCATTCGCTTGACTCTAGATCGCAGCGATCACAATGGTTACGCCTGATTCCCTCAGGAAACATCCGACCGCCGTAGGCTATCTGCAGCCCTGCGAATTACGCTAGCAGTCGTACGAAATGGCAACTTATCTTGAATACTGTGTTTGACTAAATTTATCTTGACTAACTATATTCTTATATAGTAATGTCCTCAGAACCAGTACGTTATAATACTTAGTAAAACTTATAATCATACTCAAACTCCCACTAAATTCTTCCTCCCAACATATTTGTTACACCATTCTTGGTTATTTAAATCGGGGAATCCATTAGTTTTAACAAGGAAATTTATAGCACATATGTTATAACAATAGCGTTATAATTACTATTAAGATTTACAAAACAACAGCGCTATAATCGCTGTTTGGGTTAACAAAATATTTATCATAGCAATAGCGCTAAATCGCTATTAGATCCACAAAACATATATTATAACAACAGCGCTAAAATCGTTGTTTAGATTTTCAAACATATTCACTAACGTCTCTTACGATTACCAACTAATGCTATCTTCAGATAATCCCGATGTTGTTCAAGTTGGGGTATTTTAATTACCTCTCAGACCTTGATCAACAACGTTCTTATCCTCAGATAAAAATCAGCTATAATCAACCCATATTCCATTCCAGTCTCAACAAATTCCATTTCTCTGATTTGGTTATACCACTTTATGACCCATTTCTTACCCAAATTCACCTTCAATCACTTTCGCAAATTTCCTTTCCAATCTATTCGAATATTTCTACTTTTGGAATCTTATTTCAACTTCTCATTTTTTTACTTGATCCTATCACCAGGTAACGTTAATTTAAAATTAACGCTTTTAACACTTTAAATCCCATTTATAAACTCTGGTTTAACTTAACCCCTTTTTCGTAATCTCCTTTCACTTAATTCGAATAATTTCATTTGATTTCATTTCACTTCAATTACTCTTGAAAGTAATTTCTAAATTATTATTAATCAAAATGATAATTTATATTCAATCGTTAACTACATTAGTAGTTAATTTCTTTATTCACTAAAATAAATAGTAAATCCTTTATAAAATCTTATTTAAAGTTAAAAACCATATCCCTTAACTATTTCATTTCGCAAATTCGAAACAAACTCATTTAATAGTCGATTCCAGTTAAACCGGTCGATCTTTGTCAACTCAAAACTCGATTCTCTTGTTAATCGGGTTCAATTAGTTCTCACTTTAAATTAATAATAATTAATTTAAATAATTCCATTAATTGTATTTTTTAACAAAATAATTATCCAAAGTTACCATTCAATTTTATTTCTTGTTCTCGTACTTATACATCTGATTAATATCAGAATTAACTTTATAAAATAAATCAAAGTCTTCAATAAATAAAATATTTATTTATCTCTCCTTTATTCAAAATAATATATCTCAAAATCTGCTTCAGTTATAAAATAAATTTTATAACTCCGTCTCTATCGATTCACCTGACGGTGAATCACTATCTGTAACCCGATTGATTTTAAAGGCCATACTCTGCCAAACACTTAACCAATATCGCCTATTGGTTTAAACCAAACAGATGTTGAATATTCAATCAACCATCAAATCAATCACACAAACAGATCAGTTCATATATGAGCATATGAAAATAAATAATACATTTTTGAGGGATCCGGTTGGGTCCCTCCAACCTGTTCGTCCCTGTATTCAAATGGTTTTCTCAAATCAGGCTATTCAGTTTTGTTTAACTGATAGCAATAATTAACGGCCATTTAACATCAACCACAAGAAATGCAAACAATTCAACCATTTGAAAACACGTTTATTTTGTAAACGTGACCAACCAAGGTGAGTTACCTTTATTGGGACCAATCGTTAAAAATAACGATTTGGAATTTCACTGAAATTAAACACAGTTTAATTTCATCAGTTAAATCAACAAACAAGTGTATAACTAGCAAATAAGCAATCATCAGCAAACAGGGCACACACAAAATAAAGAACCCAATTTATATAAAATATAAATGGGAAAACTGAGTGAGTTTAACTCACCTTGAGTTGCGTTGTTGCTGTCCACGGCTTGTTTTAATTAAATTAAACAGTCATTTAATCTAATTAAAAATTCCAACTAATTTCAGTTCCATCCAGATTTGTTTCATGACGTAGTACTGGCCAAGACGATTCCAGCATTTCTGTTTTGTCCAATTCTGATCATATATATGATAGAGTTATTAATATTTTAATATTCGCTATTTTAATTACTAATCATTTATAAATTATAACATTAATTGGTCAATTTACTTTGTGGGATGTTTAACTGGCCGAATACTGTTATTTCAGCATGCTGATCTTCTTCGTTGTCACGTTCCTTCCTGTTCAACATGTTTTCTTAACGGTTTCGGTGAACCCGTTCGAACCCGATGTTGACTCCAACTTGGTTAAATCCTGCATCATCCCATGCCATAATCAGATAAATGAAATTCTTAATTATAAGTTTAATAATGTTAATCACGTTTTTAAAGCAACCAAATTACCGTTTGTATGGAAATCAGAACTGACTCCTTTTAAACCGCTTTAATTATAACAATAACATTTTAACCATACTTTATAAACAAATTACTTTATTATAGGAAGGCCGATTTGTTCTTCATCTTCCCAGGTTGTCTTCGCAGTAGCCAATCCTGCCAAATTTTTAACTCAAGTTAACATACTAATTATTATAATTTATTCTCTAATTAAACCCTAAACTAATTATTAAAACAGCCCGAAACTAGCTTTACCAAAACAGGTCGATGCTTCTGATAACAGACTGCAAGGCCGATCCTTTTACAATTCTCATTGGTTCTTTGTTCGTTCAAAACACCTTCTCAAATCTCATATTTCCACCTCCCCCCAGGATGTTAATTTACTTAAACAAGGGTCAGCAACCAATTATTACATCCCTTGTCCTCTTCGTCATTTTCGTTTATCAGGAGCTGCCCCTCATACCAGTAGTTGTGCATCCTCAACCATGCAGCTAAAGCCTCCATCAAAATTCCTCACCACCGCACTAGAACAGTTCACCGAACCCCCGATCCGAAGACCCCCCCAACGTCCATGAAGTGCACCCCATGCCGCCTTGATTTGCCGGAACTTCCAACCGACCATTTAAACATCACCGCTCCATCACCATTCCGGTCCCCCGGACTTCCATCCACAACCACTAAAAGTTGCGCCACACAGGCCTCCAACTTCGCCGCGAACCCCTCTTCGTCCGGTGCCTCCATTCATCGGAAATAGCTCCACAACGCCTATGCCTTCCTGCAGCTCTTCTGGCCACTACGTTGCGAACTAGTTCATCACAGCCGGTCATCTCGTAGCCCTCATCCACCTCGATAAGTTTGCAGTGATGGATTTCGAATAGATATAAAAATTGGAAGAAAATCGGTGGAAAATTTGGTGGTTTTCTGTTCGTTGGTTTAGTGTATGTGGCGGCGGAACTTTCGCTTTGACCAGAATGAAGTAAAATTTAGGGTTAGACAAATGATGGGTATATATATAGTGGATGTATAATATTATTTAATTGTAATGAAACTTACGGGTAAAGTAGTTGACAAAACCCCCTGCAAATGACTTCTGTCTACTGATAAAAAGGCTTATCTTAGAGCAAAAAAATATTCCGGACCCAATGGGACAAGTCCCGTCGCAATCCGAGGTCGTTTGAAAAAAATTCCTTTATAAAACCAGAAATAAACACGCGTTTTATTTTTCTACGATCACTAGATAAATCAAATCAACTTGAAACTGCGAAATCTTACAATAACTTTTCGATACGAACCCAACGACACTAGTTTCGTCGCATTCCGAGACTGTTTGCTCGATAGGCTGTTTTTACCCCGAACCGCCCTACCCTTTTTAACGCCAAATTTCTCGATCTCTAAAAATAACAAACTATATACCTATCCTTACTCTAATCGACAATACGAACTCAACGAAACTGGTTTCGCGGTCTAATTCGATTGTCTGCTCAAATTACACTCAAATATCTCTTTATTAATTTAATTACACGTTATAGAAAATGAACGGGCGTTTATGGCTACCGTGGTCACATAGGATATCGGTTTGCCACGCCATTCCACATCGTGCAATAATTTAACGTTACGGTCCCGATGAAACTGATTTCGTCGAAATCTGAGTCCGTTTGCAAAACGGCTATTTTAATGGCCTATATTTTAATAATGATTTTCCATAGCGACTATTTCAAAATTTGATTTGGCCATAACTATCAAACTATAACACGAAATCTGGATTTTTCTCTTTCATATGAAAATTATCGTCAATACGGTTCCAACGTGTCTTGTTTCATAGAAATCCGATTTATATCGGATCCTGTATTTTCAGTTGAAGTTCAAAACCAAACATTACGAACTACAGCGCCATTTCGAGCTCTATTTATATTATATATAATATATAGTTCAACTTTGTTTAAAACGACGATTTAAATATTAAATCACATCGATATTCCAAATATAATAATTGAATTAAATAAATTAAATTATATATTTGAGTGCCGAAAACACGGGTCGTTACAGGTTTTCATGTATTAAACCTGATCCTGGTCTCTCTGTATTGACAACGGAGGTATAAAATAAATCAAACCTTGATAGCCGGCGATTTAACTATCAAAGGAACATCCATACAATCAACGGTCCTATTTCCAAACAGAAAATTTTATTGATCAACCATCAAACAACACTGGCCCCTTCTTAAATCAATTCCTTATTATATTATGATTTCCAATTCCCATTTCCCATCTTCTGTACCCTTCCAAAGTTCTATTTTCTCTCTCGATTCTTGGAAAAACATTTCCAATATCCTAAATTCTTTATTCGAGAAAATATCTCTTATTACGGTTAGAAAACATTTCTAAATATTCACGAATCCATATTTCTATATTTAGAAAATAAACCTTTTTAGTATTGGAAAATATTTCCATATTCCATTTCTTAATTCCACGTTGACCAATTTATTTCATTTTCTATGCATAGAAAATATCTCTCATTTTATTTGGGAAAAACATTTCAAAATCCTTTAAATTAACATGATGTTATAAATCATCGTTATTATAACTCAAATCATTAATCATTTATTAACTAACTGTAATAACCCGGAAATCCGAGCCAATTTAAAAATTTTATTTTGGCAATTTTAATGAATTTTGGATATTTAAAATAGATTATTTTATATAATAGCGATGTGAAATTTATTTTGAATGAATTAGAACGTATATATTTATATTGATCATCGTTAGAATATAAATAATTATCAAGGCCCGTACAGTCAATTTCCATCAATGGCCATCGACTGCACTTACAGCGACCTTTTCCAAATTTGATTTGGACATAATTCCAAATCCAATCGTTAGATTTTTAATTTCTAATATTCGTTAGAAAGCTCTTTTCGATACGAACCCAACGGTTCCGGTTTTAGGAGAATCCGACGGTCGGATCTCCCGTAATATCCATTCGAAGTCAATGGTCGAAATTCGCGAACTGCCGCGGCGCGGCGCGTTCTATTCAGGCTATTATATTATATATATATATAATATATATAATATATACTTCGTCGATTTCCTTTTAAAACGTATTTTTAAATCGTTTTAAATTCGTTTTCAAAACAATTTCAACTTCTTTTTCAAATTCAAATCAAAATTGAATTTTCCTTACAAATTCGTTTTAAATTCATTTCAAATTTATTTCAATTCAAATCGATTTTCATTTCAATTTCAATATGTTTTCAATTCAATTCAATTTCAATTCGAATTCATTTCTATTCAAATTCATTTCCATTCAATTTCAATTCGAATTCATTTCTATTCAATTTCAATTCGAATTCATTTCTATTCAATTTCAATTCGAATTTTGAAATCACTTTCAATATTCATTGCAAAATGAATAAAATCGATATAAATATCGTTTACGTCAAAATGGCGTCAATCTAATCAACACGGCTTCATATATTTCTATTTTCAGATATTCTATTTCAAATATTTCTTTTTCAAATATTTCTATTCAAAACTGGAATGAGGCCCAATCAATTACCATAGATTATTTTTCTATGGATTTCCATACAACGCATGTATATATCAACGATGACAAATAATCAACCATCATCCAAAGTGCATTCTACACTGTATAAGCATTAAATATAAATTTTCAACGCTTACACAGCTTGTCAATCAATCGATCGACATACAACTAATTATTTGGATTAGTGTATGCCATATTTCATCCCAATACCCGTGTGGGGTTTTCAATCAATCAAACACAGTTTTTATTTGTGCAGTTGGGCGATGTGTAAAATTTATCGTCCCAATCAATATCAGTCAAATGTGTGTATATAAACAAATCGTCCGATTTGTTTATATTTATTTCATTTTAAATACGCGTTAAAAATTCTATTTTCAACTATAAAATATTTTTAACTGTATAAATATTTTATTTCATTTCACATCACATCACGCAATCAACTACACATCAAAATCAAACAAACAAGCATACAAGCCGTCCATGGTCTGTGGACGACGGGTGTCGGGTGCTACTAAACACCGTCTGCATCTTAGTATATATTTCAACTAGAAAAATAAATAAAAGGTGAGGAGTTCTCACCTTCTAGCTAAACCAAACGCCTCGACTGTTCATATGTAGAAAATCTCTGTTTTCTTCTTTCATCACTTTCGTCATCCGTATCCGCTACATATATAAAAGTCGAATTTTTTACTTTGCTATTCAATATATAAAAATCGAATTTTTACTTCGCTATTCAATATATAAAAATCGAATTTTTACTATACCTCTATAATATAAAAATCAATTTTTAATCTCTTCATTATATAAAAATTATATTTTTAACTTCTACATTATATAGAAATCATATTTTTACAATTATAAAAATCTACCCTTTCCATATTAAAAAATCTCACCTTTTTATATTTTTGTCATTCATATACAAAAATCAAATCTTTCTTAACCAAAAATATAAATAAAATCAATTCTTTCTACAGTAAAATAGGAATAAAAATCAATTCTTCTTATTAAATAAGATCATACTTTTCCTTCAATAAAACTCTAAACCTTTTACTGATAAAAATCTGACCTTTTACTTGCTATTATACATATTTAAAATTGAAATTTTATTTACTGATTTACTATAAACTTTGAAACTGATTTAACAATGTATTTATTTTAAAAATTTATAATAAATAAAAGGGAAAAGTAGCTCACTGTGTTTTGTTTCATCGTTCTGTACAGTCGACTTCACTGAACCACCATCCCCCTGACGCACGCCATTCGATCTCGATTCCTTCTTGGGCGCGTCGGTGGTCTCGCGAGCAAGCGATGGAGGGAGGAGTCGAAGGGGAGGTGGCAGCGAGCTACAGGCGGTGGCGACGGCGTTTGGTAGTGCGGTGGACTGCAGAGGGGACCACGCGGTTCGATTTAGGTCTGATGGGTCCTATGGTTTCGGGTGTGGGTGCTTACGTCGAGGAGGGGGGAAGAGAAAAGGGGGAGATGGCGAGGCGGGGCATCGGGGGAGGGGGCGGTGGTGGCGCGGTGGCGATAGGAGGGAGAGACGCTGTTTTTTTTTTTTTTTCTTTCGATTTCAATTTGAACGTGATTGAGGGGGCGGGGTTGACTTCAACAAAGAGAAAGGAGGGGGTGAGTGTAATTATATTTATTTATTATTTTATTTAAAGTCCAAAAAGTAAATTTTATTTTCGAACTGAAAACGAGACCCACTGCTTGTCGTCCCTAGCTAATTACCCCCATTCCGAACACAATGGGATATGTATCATAAGCTGATTCGATCGTTTCGGTCAGTTTTCGTCAAAATCAACATATAACTCTATATATTGAATTTGAACGCGCATTTCAATTTACCGGGGTCACATACTAACTCGAAAAATTCCAGAAAAATATTTTCTAGCTTCATATTGACGATACGGTCCTAACAAAACTAATTTCATCGAGTTCCGAGATCGTTTGAAAAATGGCCATTTTCCAGTTGATTAAAATCAACTAAAACTGGTCAAACGCGTTTTCCTTTGCCACGCTCACATATTGATTCGAAAAATTATGAAAATTGGAATCTAGCAATAATTTGACATCACGGATCCAACAAAAGTGGTTTCGTCGAAATCCGAGGTTGTTTGCAAAATGGCTATTTTCAAGGGCCAGAATTCCATAGCGACTATTCAGAATTTTCAACTGGGCGTAACTTTTGATTCCCGCTATGAAATTTCGATTTCTCGGACTCTTTGGAAAGATATTCTCAATTAGATTCCATTATTTTTGGTTTCGCCAAAATCTGGTTTATTTGGCACCCGGTATGTTCATTTGAATTTAGAAATCGAATTATCGAACTACCGCGCCATTTTCAATTCCTTTTATAATTATAAATAATTATTTATATTCTAACGACGATCTATATAAATATATACGTTCTAATTCATTCAAAATAAATTTCTCGTCGCTATTATTTAAAATAATCTATTTTAAATATCCAAAATTCATTAAAATTGCCAAAATAAAAATTTTAAATTGGCTCGGATTTCTAGGTTATTACACTAACCATATTGCTAACCAATTTTCCCTATCGAATCTTAACAATTCCTCCATCAATCATGAAGTCAATCAAGTTGGGTATAATTACCTCTCAAACCTTAATTGAGCAGCATTCTCAACTTTGAAATAGTCAAAGCTCACAACTTCAAGTAAAACATCGCTTACGCGACTCTCAGATTCAATAAAACCTCGTTATTATAATACAAACCATTAATCATTTATTAACTAACCATATTGCTAACCAATTTTCACTATCGAACCTTAACCATTCCTCCATCAATCATGACGTCAATCAAGTTAGGGTATAATTACCGCTCAGACCTTAATTGAACAGCATTCTCAACTTTGAAATAGTAAAAGCTCACAACTTTTAACAACACATCGCTTACGCGACTCTCAGATTCAATCGAAGAATCCACTTCTTTTACGAAAAAAAACATTGACTATAACGGTAGTGTTATAAATTGATGTTTCCAAATATTTAATTTATAAAACATTTATTATAGCGGTAGTGTTACAATTACTGTCTAGATTTATAAACCATTTATTATAACGGTAGCGTTAAAATTGCTATCTAGATTTATAAAACATTTATTATAGCGGTAGGGTTTAAATTGCTGTATAGATTTATAAAACATTTATTATAACGGTATGGTTTAAATTGCCGTCTAGATTTATAAAACATTTATTATAACGGTAGGGTTAAATTTGTTGCCTAGATTTATAAAACATTTATTATAACGGTAGGGTTAAAATTGCTGTCTAGATTTATAAAACATTTATTATAACGGTAGGGTTAAATTTGTTGTCTAGATTTATAAAACATTTATTATAATGGTAGGGTTAAAGTTGCTGTCTAGATTTATAAAACATTTATTATAACAGTAGCATTATAATCGTTGTTTCCAAATATTTGGTTTATAAAAATATAACTTGTACTTATTATTTTCAATAAATAAATTTGATTTAAATTGGAAAGTAAAAATAACTACTTCCCTAAATTCGATATAATTGAATTCCAATAAATAACTCTCTCTCGAATAATCTATATTCGATTTATATTGTGAACTTCGGAATTTATCTATCATTTTAGGTTAATTCAAATTCCAAATTTACTTTTGAATTTATCCTATCCAAATCATTACCAATTTCCTTTATAACCATTCCAGTATACAAAACGTTAACACACTTTATTTTATATTTCAAATTTTGAACTAAAACTCATCGTTTTCTTTTAAAACAATTGCCCATTTCCCTTTCACTCAATTTCCAATTTGGATTCATATTGCACATCTAAATTTCCTTTAGAGATACTTCATTTGCAAAATATTTTCTTTAAACCATTCACTTAAATCATGAATATATTTCTTTTATATACAGTTTGATTTCATACTTATAAACATATCTTAAACCCAAGTTTTATTTATAACTTCTCTTTAGAATTATTTCAAACCAATCTAATTTTTTTCCAACCATTTAAAATCTCGTTTATGATTTCCTTTATAATTTGCTAAGTTCAAATCTAATCTCAAATATTGGTTTAAAATCTGATTTCTGCTTTTCCATATAAATTCAAATGTGAATTTATACATCGATAAATAATTTACTTAATTTATAAACTCGTTTTAAAATAACTTCTTGTTTTAATAAAACAAGTTTCTACTTTTTAACTCCATTCGAAATTACACTTCAAATTTTGGAGAATTATATTCCCTTTTTGAAACTCAAATTTCATTTTCTATATTCTAAATATTTTATGGTATTTAAATACCAAAATTCCAGGGCCACTGATATTTAAACACAACAAGATCAATCACAGTTAATATATATCATAGCACATGTCATAATCAATGCAAACACAATAATATAAATGTTGAGGAATCTAGTTGGATCCCTCCAACCTATTTCTCTGCATACACAGATGTTAATCAACATCAATAATATTAATTTCACGTCAATATGAAATGTCATAGTAAACAGAATTAATAATCGATCAATGATATAACTATATCAACCATTTCAACCAATTGTATCAACCATTCATTCAAACAACCATCACACAGTATAAAATTAATATAAATAAATTTAAAAACTCATTTATAAAAAATATAAATGAGCCAAAGTTAGTGAGTTTACTCACCTCGGTTCACAGTTGACGATTCTGATTTTGTTTCATTTAAAATGAAACAGACGTTTAATTTTTTCTATGAAATTACAGTAACTCTGTTCTCTGCCACCTTAGTTCTACAACGTAGATTTCTTCGCAACAATTCCAATGTGACCAGTTTGGTCTGATTATGTTCACGAACGAAATATTTATACATGTGATAAGTTTTTAATTGATTTATACCATTATAAATAAATAAACTAATTTATAATTAAATATCCTAACAACTTTAGTAACATTAAACCATGGTTTTAGTTCCTATTTATTCCCAGTACTGTTTCTATCTGGGTCACGAAATAGCCAACATTACCAAAGAAAATAATCAAACCATTAACCTTAGTAATATATTAATTTAAAACTTAATAGCTTTTATTATTCTTACCGCTAATCTTGTTTAAGGTGCTTTAATCCTTCTTCCACTGTTTTAAGCGATACGAGACCGCCTGCTATCTCCTTCTATGGTCGAACTGTTCTTGCTTCTCCCTCTCCCTCACCACTTCATAACTAAATAAATTAATACCACCAAATTTCATCTTGTCTGGGCCTCCTTCACCTACACCCCTTCCTAGTAGTTGTGTCAGCATCTTATACACGTAGTGTTACGGTGAAACTGTGGCCTAGTTTGTCGCCAAAAATCGTCAAATTTGTTCCATATGCTTGTTTCCTTATTCCGACTCCAATGTTGTTCCCCCTTACTGCTATCAGACCGCGAGCTCCTCGCCACAGCGTGCCATATTCCGACTGGGCATAGTTGGAACTTCGAATTATGTAAAAGCTGTTGCACCCTGAAACCAGTCCATGAGGTTGGAGCTCGTTTTCTCGTGAGCCTAACTATATTCGGTTTCTGATTTTAGGAGTAGGATTAATTTCTATTATATGGAGTATTTTTTTGTTCCATTTTTCCTCCTCGCGTTTTGCCTGTAAATGGATTAGGAGTGGTACTATTTGTAATGGGGAACAAAGAAAATGAGCTATGCTTCTTATTTTATAAAAGTTGTTTCTAATGGGAACATGGGTAGCCGCACTTTTTGACCCAGAACGAAATATAATTGGTTTGAAATTGATCAGCATAGCTGATTTGAAGGTCCATTGAAACTATATGTTTGCAAGATTGTTTAATGTGGGTGGGTAGCAGAACATTATTTTTCTTTACACGGACATTTTTTGTTTTTTATGAACACAACGTTCGAAGAAAGCAGGATAAGAGGATTGGCCAGCCAAACTTTTTTGACTGTAAGAAACAAATCATATACAATATTTTTCCAGCTAATTGACAGTGAATTTGAAAAGGGATAAACATATCCTGCTGTTTAGATATGTATAGAATTTGACAAGATTTCCGAAGGGCTTTGAAACCAAAATTTTCAAAACAGAGAGTCGGATAAGATATGCATACTGATTTTTTTTCCTTACCGATACGCTAAGATTCGTTGTACTATGGTTAACGATTTTCTGCATCGTCTAGTGATAAAAACCAATCTGCATTTATTTGTGTAATACGTATTAACGGAAAACATTTTGTTAGATAAGCTTGTTTAAGACTTCGAAAAAAGAAAAGAAAGGAAGATATGCATCAAAATCTGAAAAAGCATATGATAGATTAATACAAGTTTCGTTTATGACATTCTACATGCTATGGTTTCCCTATGAGTATTAATAATTGGATATATGAGTGCATCAATAGATGACATAATGATTTTCTCACCTATTGGTAACAATACCTTAGTGATGAAAAAAAAGTTTTTTTAACTCATTTAAACGAACATGTAGGATAAATATTTTGTTTCTCACAAAAATGATCTTCGCATTGTTTACCAAAGCTAGAAGGGTTGCACCAAAACTCGAAGATTGTGAACTAAAATAATTATATGTTTTTTTTAGATTAGTTGCTGCTAGAAATGATGCAAACATACTATAATTATATGGGGTTCTCAGTGCTTCAGATGTTCTCATTATAAGATTATACTCTACACTAACAATGGTTAGCAGCATTTAACAGTGTTTCCTTGATATAAAGGTTACGCACAGATACATTGATGTGCCAATAGTTGACGATTGTTGACGACGATTAGGCACCGCAAACTGTAATAACCCGGAAATCCGTGCCAATTTAAAATTTTTATTTTGGCAATTTTAGTGAATTTTGAATATTTAAAATGAATTATTTAAAATAATAATGACGAGAAATTTAGTTTGAATAGAATTTGAACGTATATATTTATTTGAATCGTCGTTGAATATAAATAATTATTTATAATTAAAAAAATGAATTGAAAATGGCGTGGTAGTTTGAAAATTCGATTTCAAATTTCAAATGAATGTACAGGATTCAAAATAAATTGGATTTTAGCAAAACCAAAAATATTAGAATCTATTTGAAAATATCTTTCCAACGAATCCGAAAAATTGAAATTTCAAAGCGGGAATAAAAAGTTACGTCCAGTTAAAAATTCAGAATAGTCGTTATGGAATTCTGGCCCTTAAAAATGGAAATTTTGCAAACAACCTCTGTTTTTGACGAAACCACTTTTGTTGGATCCGGGATGTTGAATTATTGCTAGATTCCAAAATTCATAATTTTCTGAATCAATATGTGAGTGTGGCGCAAGAAAACATGTTTAAACAGTTTCGGTCAATTTCGATCGACCAGAAAATGGCCATTTTTCAAACGGTCTCAGAATTTGACGAAACTAATTTTGTTAAAACTGTATCGTCAATACGAAGCTAGAAATTATTTTTTGGGAATTTTTAGAATCTTTATGTGGCCTCAGTAAAATAAAATGTGCATTTAAATTTAAAATATATAGATTTATATTTTAAATTTGAGAAAAACTGGTCGAAACAGTCGAATTCAGTTACGAAACATATTCCATTGTGTTCGGAATGGGGGTAATTAGCTAGGGCCAATAGTCGTTGGGTTTTATTAGAAGTTCGTACGCAAAAACACATTTTCTGGAATTAAATAATTAAATAATTAAATAAATATTTTTATAAATACCCCATTGGCCATTCGAAACCCTAATTCCTCAAGGGGCCGCCGCTAGCTCAAATAGACAATCCAGAATCTCCCAAAACAAATCACCAATTCTTGAAATCCTGTGTGAATTAAAAGGAGGTTCTAAAGCAAAGATTGAAGAGGATATTCAGATCTTTAAATTGATCTAAGTTTGATCAATTATCATCGCGAGAATCACGAATTCTAAGGCATGTAAGCGCTTGCATTCGAGCTTAGATTTCAGGCACGGGGTGCCACCGATTTGTGTGCTACCTGGGCTGGTGACGGGCACGGTCGAGGCGGTCGGAGGGGGACACTCCGATCGAAGCCCGACGCGACGAACAAGGGGCGACGGCGGCTTCTTTCTAGCCAAGAGTTGGGTTCAACGATATACGGGTTTACTGAAGGAGAAAGTAATTAGGGGGGAGAAGGTAATTAAAAGTAATTTAATTAAATTAATTCCATTTTAGTTAATTCGAAATTTCATTAACGCGTTAACTCTAATAACTTTCTCATACGAGGTCGGAATCGCGCGAAACTGGATCCGTTGCGATCGTGGGGGCGAGAGCTTCACAACAAAACTGACCCCATCCAAAATAGAGCACGTTGGAATTTCGGGCAAATTCAAACCCGAACAGAACAGTAATTCAGATAAAAACTGGCAGAGTGAATCCCAAAGGTGAGAACTTCTCACTTTAATTCTTGTTTTTAGTTAAAATTATATACTAGGATGCAGACGGTGCTTAGCAGCACCCGACACCCGTCGTCCACAGACCATGGACGACTTGTTTGATTTTGTGTGTTGTGAAAATTGATTGTGATGTGGAATGAATGGAAATATACTCATATGTTCAAATAAATATTATATAGTTAAAAATATGATTTTTAACGTGTATATAAAATAAATATTTATAAACAAATCGGATGATTTGTTTGTGTACACCCATTTGACTGATATTGATTGTGACGATAAATTTTACACATCGCCCAACTACACAAATAAAAATCTGTGTTTGTTGATTTGAAACCCCAAACGGGTATTGGGATGATATTTGACGTACACTAATCCCGATTGTTTACTTGTATGTCAATCGATGGGTTGACAGACTGTGCAAGCATTAATTATTTATATTTGATGCTTATGCAGTTGTGTGGTGCACTTTGGATGATAGTTGATTATTTATCATTGCTATTATATACATGTGTTGTATGGAATCCATATAATTAACATTATATGGTAATTGATTGGGCCTCATTCCAATTGGGAAAATAAAGCATATTATAAAATAAAGATTCATGTGTTGAATAGAATAAATAGTCATGTGTTGACGATACTCATATGTTAAGAATATTCATGTGTTGAAACTTATCATGTGTTGAACGAAATATTTTAACAATAAAATTCACATTTTTATCATATATAAAATTAGAAACTAGCTGGAAACTAGTTAAGATGAGTGGTTTCCTGGGTATTGATCTGATGTTGGTTTCGGCCTTTGATGTTAATACTTAAGGGATCGTTCTCTTACTAATTTACGGTTGGAGCCTGATTAAGAATTAAATGATAGAAATCAAAATTTTATAAAATATATTAAATGGAATAAATAGTCATGTGTTGACGATACTCATGTGTTGAGAATATTCATGTGTTGAAAGGAATATAGATTCATGTGTTGAATATAATAAATATTCATTTGTGAATAGAATAACGAAGTTATTGAAATATATAAAGCCGAAGTTCATTAGATATGCGCCATTTTGACGCAAACGATATTTATATCGATTATATTCGTTTTTATAATGAATATAGAAAAGGAGGTGATTTCAAAATATAATGTTTTGAAAATATTATCATTTATATATTAATGATATGGAATATTCAATTTTGATTTAAAATTGAATACGAAGTTGAAATTGTTTTGAAAACGAATTTAAAACGATTTATAAAATACGTTTTGAAAGGAAATCGATGAAATATATATAATATATATTATATATATTATATATAATGGCCTGAATAGAACACACCGCGCAGTGGCAGTTCGCGAATATCGACCATTGACTTTGAATGGACATTATGGGAGATCCGACTGTTGGATTCTCCTAAATCCAAAACGATTGGGTTCGTATCGAAAAGAGCTTTCTAATGAATATTAGAGATTTGAAATCTAATGGTTGTATTTGGAATTATGTGCAAATAAAATTTGGAAAAGGTCGCTGTAAGTGCAGTTCGATGGCCGTTGATGGAAATCGACTGTACGGGCCTTGATAAAATTAATAAAAATAGTAATAATTTTTGTAAAATCATAACAAATGATTTGGAAAGGATTGGGATGAAAAACTCCATATTTGAAAAAGATAAAAATAGATTTTTATCGAAATGAACTAGTTTTGAACAAGAATTATAATCCATTTATTTTTGAAATAAATAAATTGGATTTGAAAGGGTTTTAAAAGTAACCAGAAATTCCAATAATTGAATTGGAAAAGATTTGAATCGAAATTGTCTTAGGAATATTTCGATGTTGGATTTCGTGATTATACAGATATTGTTATGGAAATCTGAAAGATATATTTATATCGTTATTTCCATTACGATATTTGTTGGTCGTAGAATTTGATATTGAATATAAGACGATATATTTTCTATTCAGAGTCTTGTATTTAATATCAAATGGGATTTGGGTTTGTCGTGAATGGTGTCTTCATTAACACTGTTCTTAGACGCAACGGAGTTAAGAAAATTAAAAACTAACTGAAGATTAGTTAAGTTGAAGGGTTTCCTGGGTATTGATCTGATATTGGTTTCGGCCTTCGGGGTTACTACTTTGGGAATTGTTCACTTGCTAATTTACGGTTAAAGTCTAATGGAATAGAATGTGATTTTGGGTTTATCATGAACCGTGTTTTAAATGACATTGATTTTTTAACCCATTTAAAGACAGGATATGGTTTCCTAAGTTAAACAATCATTAATATTGATTTTTGGGAAGATTAATACCAAGTAGAGTTTTAATGAATCTTTAATTAGATTGAAATGATCGAGAATGGAGTATCACCAGTTTTGCTCCAGGTGATAGTTGAATCTTTAATTAGATTTGAACGTGAAATGGTAATTGAATTTACCGATAACACCGTAGTGTTAGATATGAAGTGTTACCAATTTTACTTTATGGGATGAATAGGTTGGGATTGGGAAATTAAAACAAATGATTACTTCGGTACAGTTCATTAATCTCGACTAGTTTGGATAAACCATAATTTGGTTTAAATTGAAATCCAAAAGAAGATAAAAGAATTTATCTTTGATAAAATTAATGGGAACCTTTCCCAAAGTATAAGAATATTTGAATAAAAGAATGTTCTGAATTGGAATGAGGCGTATATTATGTTTGTGTGACACTTGTTAATTATATACGCGAGTTATTCAAAAAGACCGGGTTTATCCCATTCGTGAATAACTGATTCGACGATGTGTCGAGGATGAAGACGGTGGTCGAAGACCGGAGGTCTTTGCATTGTTTGGATAATTACTGATGATCTTGATTGGGTTGTACACCTAAGAGGAGGGAATTAGTTGGTGATCATCCAGACATACTTGGAGATCGATGGATATGCGAGGTACAAGGTGCCTCCGGTTTCATTCAGACCCAGAACGAACTTGTAAATGGACTGTGTGTTTGACATTGGATTTTATTCTGTGTAATTGATTTCTATTAAATATATATATATATATATATATATATATATTTATTTGGTGGCGGAGAATTTATTCTCTTTCTTAATGCCCTTCTCTGAGATGTACGAGCTCGGAGGTTATACATTGATGGATATCAATCGCATGAAGTGAATTGCCTGTGTGGCATGCCTAAGTGGCAAATGATCAAGGCTTTTGTTGAAAAGCAAAGTCTTGTGGTTGATGATCAAAGCACAGCCTGTGTGGCATAGCTTTGTGTAGCGTTAACTCACGAGCCTCACACCCCGGTTGTGAACCAGAAAGTGGAGAGGACATCAGGGAGGGCATGCATTTCTTTCTAGCTAGGGTGGTGTCAGTGACCTACCAGCCCTGACATTTATATTATTTTCACCTGTGTGGTTGTTGGATTGCGAGGCGCCTCGGATATATCGATGACTATGTGGAACCGATGGAGTCATTTGGCTCATTTACGCCCCCAAAGGGTGGGGAAACGCAGTGTTCAGGCATTTTAATCCACATCGGTGGACCGGCCCTGACAATCCAAGGGTCACTCGAGCTCTGATCCTGAGACATGGTAGGCTAGATTGTCTCGAATCGGTAGAGGACGATCCCTGGCCTCGGTTCACAGATAGAAATTCAATTTCCAAAATGTGACAATTGCGGTTTTGATTGTAAACCTATATATAGCGACATAGTGGTATGGGGCACTTATGCCGTCTATGATTGATACTTATGATTGAAATTGTTTTGACACTGTACACTTATAGTAATAATAAAACATGAAATTTCACGTACCAAGCATTCTTGGCTGTTATAGGGCAAAAACCCTATCCTCCGGCTTGTGTTGCATTATGTGATGGGACCTGGGTCTTATGTTAGCTTCATTGTTCTTTATTTAGCATTGGGCTGTTGTTTTATGCACTGGTATTCTTGGTAGGAAACCCATTCCGTGTTATACGGCGTGGTCCCATGATTTACCTAACTTTAAAATAAAGATTAATAACAGTTTTAGTTCTCACACCAGTCACATGACTGACTTGGAGTTTATTGTTTTAACCTAAACTTTGGGTGCCCTTATTTTGACATGGGCAGCTAGTAGTTTTGGTTTTGCAGATTTATATTCACAGGATCCTGGTTTACAGCTGGAACGATATCTGGAAAGCTCTGTACCTGTATATCTCCTTCAGTTGTGTTTTGTATTATTTTCCGCTGCTATGTAATGTAATTTAAACCTCTGATATTTATTGAATGTGTTTTATTCATTCATACTCTGTATATTCTTGTATTCTGATGGAATTGTTGTAATATACAATGAAATGTTCTTCTATTTGCATTCCGATTCGTCTTGTCCTCAAAACAATCTGTGATTTCCCGTAAGAGGGATTTCGGGTCATAACAGCTTGGTATCAGAGCTTTGATTTACAGAGCTCGGAGAACAAAACACTTTAGAACTGAACGAAAGAATTCATCAGAGATTGGATTAGTAATATCCAATGAGAATGACTCGTTAGAGATGGGATCAGTAGTATCCTAGAACGAGTGTGAAGAGTATATTTTTAAAATGAAAACGAATTTTTTTTTGAAAATTTAAATCAATTATTCGTATTTGATTATTTATTTTATATTGAATTTGGACAATCAAGTATATAAAGACTTTGCGTATACATCTGATCCGCGTGTATTTGAAGTTTTAATATACTGGATAGATATGGAATCACACTTTAGTCGCCCGTAGATGGTACTGATAATTGTCATGACATCATCATTATTTATGTTCGAGTTTCGAAGGTGTGATATCTATATGATTCCAACTGACTGGTGTGAGAACCAAAACTAGGTAGGGTCTATTATTGTGATTTGGCATCAAAAATCTGATTTTTGGACTATGTGTCAAAGTTATGAATTTGAAAAGCTAATCAACAAATTGATTGCTGGTTGTGTTGTTTGATTATTGATTGATTAATTAAATGTTGAACCTTTAGCCAAATTGAACCAAATAGTGAATTGTATTGAAAATTTGTAGCATTTACATACATATACATGTACTTACATTGAACAGGTCATAGCAAGGAGGCTAGAGAAGAGGAATAAAATTGTTTGCTCGACAAATAGGTACATGTTTATTGTATTTCTTGGGTATTTGATGATTTTATGAGCTGATTAGCTAGCCGCTTGGCTTTTTCTTTTTCTTTTGGATTGGTGAGGGCCATGGGAGGCTATTTGAAATATCCTGAAGCTCTCGGTGCAGGGGAGGTTATAGCGAAATTTTTCGAAAATTTAGGGTGTTAGCCAAATTTTTGAAAAATTTGAAAAGTTCTTAGAAACTGAAAAGTTGAGTTGATTAGTTAAACAACTTTAAGCTTCGTTCCTTTTTGGGGACGAAAAGTTTTTAGTGGGGGAGATTGTAATAACCCGGAAATCCGAGCCAATTTAAAATTTTTATTTTGGCAATTTTAGTGAATTTTGAATATTTAAAATGAATTATTTTAAATAATAACGACGATAAATTTAGTTTGAATACAATTTGAAAGTATATATTTATTTGAATTGTCGTTGAATATAAATAATTATTTATAATTATAAAAGGAATTGAAAATGGCGCGGTAGTTTGAAAATCCGATTTCAAATTTCAAATGAATGTACAGGATTCAAAATAAACTGGATGTTAGCGAAACCAAAAATATTAGAATATATTTGAAAATATCTTCCCAACGAATCCGAAAAATTGAAATTTCATAGCGGGGATAAAAAGTTACGCCAGTTAAAAATTCAGAATAGTCGCTATGGAATTCTAGCCCTTAAAAATGGAAATTTTGCAAACGACCTCTGTTTTCGACGAAACCACTTTTGTTGGAGCCGGGATGTCGACTTATTGCTAGATTCCAAAATTCATAACTTTTTGAATCAATATGTGAGCGTGGCGCAAGAAAACGTGTTTTAATAGTTTTGGTCAATTTCGATCGACCAGAAAATGGCCATTTTTCAAACGGTCTCAGAATTTGACGAAACTAATTTTTTTAGAAAAGTATCATCAATACGAAGCTAGAAAATATTTTTCGGGAATTTTTAGAATCTGTATGTGGCCCCGGTAAAATAAAATGTGCGTTTAAATTTAAAATATATAGATTTATATTTTAAATTTGAGAAAAACTGGTCGAATTGAGTTATGAAACATATCCCATTGCGTTCGGAATGGGGGTAATTAGCTAGGGGCGATAGTCATTGGGTTTTATTTGAAGTTCGTACGCAAAAACACATTTTCTGGAATTAAATAATTAAATAAATATTTTTATAAATACCCCATTGGCCATTCGAAACCCTAATTCCTCAAGGGGCCGTTGCCAGCTCAAATTGACGATCCAGAATCTCCCAAAAAAATTCCCCCAATTCTTGAAATCCTGTGCGAATTAAAAGGAGGTTCTAAAGCAAGGATTGAAGAGGGTTTTCAGATCTTTAAATTGATCTAAGTTTGATCAATTATCATCGCGAGAATCACGAGTTCTAGGGCATGGAAGCGCTCGCGTTCGAGCTTAGATTTCAGGCACGGGGTGCCACCGATTTGTGTGCCACCTGGGCTGGTGACGGGCACTGTTGAGGCGGTCGGAGGGGGACACCCCGATCGAGGCCCGACGCGAAGAACAAGGGGCGGCGGCGGCTTCTTTCTGGCCAAGAGTTGGGTTCAACGATATACGGGTTTACTGAAGGGGAAAGTAATTAGGGGGGAGAAGGTAATTAAGGGTAATTTAATTAAATTATTTTGAAATGTCATTAACGCGTTAACTCTAATAACTTTCTCATATGAGGTCGGAATCGCGCGAAACTGGATCCGTTGTGATCGTGGGGACGAGAGCTTCACAACAAAACTGACCCCGTCCCAAAATAGAGCACGTTGGAATTTCGGGCAAATTCAAACCCGAATAGAACAGTAATTCATATGAAAACTAGTGGAGTGGATCCCAAAGGTGAGAACATCTCACTTTAATTCTTGTTTTCTAGTTGAAATTATATACTAGGATGCAGACGGTGCTTAGCAGCACCCGACATCCATCGTCCACAGACCATGGACGACTTGTTTGATTTTTTGTGTTGTGAAAATTGATTGTGATGTGGAATGAATGGAAATATACTCATGTGTTGAAATAATTATTATATAGTTAAAAATATAATTTTTAACGTGTATATAAAATAAATATTTATAAACAAATCGGATAATTTGTTTGTGTACACCCATTTGACTGATATTGATTGGGACGATAAATTTTACACATTGCCCAACTGCACAAATAAAAATCTGTGTTTGTTGATTTGAAACCCCACACGGGTATTGGGATGATATTTGACGTACACTAATCCGAATTGTTTAGTTGTATGTCAATCGATGGGTTGACAGATTGTGTAAGCATTAATTATTTATATTTGATGCTTATGCAGTTGTGTGGTGCACTTTGGATGATAGTTGATTATTTATCATTGCTATTATATACATGTGTTGTATGGAATCCATATAATTAACATTATATGGTAATTGATTGGGCCTCATTTCAATTGGGAAAATAAATAATATTATAAAATAAAGATTCATGTGTTGAATAGAATAAATAGTCATGTGTTGATGATACTCATGTGTTGAGAATATTCATGTGTTGAAACTTATCATGTGTTGAACGAAATATTTTAACAATAAAATTCACATTTTTACCATATATGAAATTAGAAACTAGCTGGAAACTAGTTAAGATGAGTGGTTTCCTAGGTATTGATCTGATGTTGGTTTCGGCCTTCGGGTTTAATACTTAGGGGATCGTTCTCTTACTTATTTATGGTTGGAGCCTGATTAAGAATTAAATGATAGAAATCAAAATTTTATAAAATATATCAAATAGAATAAATAGTCATGTGTTGACGATGCTCATGTGTTGAGAATATTCTTGTGTTGAAAGGAATATAGATTCATGTGTTGAATAGAATAAATATTCATTTGTGAATAGAATAACGAAGTTATTGAAATATATAAAGCCGAAGTTGACTAGATATGTGCCATTTTGATGTGAACGGTATTTATATCGATTATATTCGTTTTTATAATGAATATAGAAAAGGAGGTGATTTCAAAATATAACGTTTTGGATATATTATCATTTATATATTAATGATATGGAATATTCAATTTTGATTTAAAATTGAATATGTTGTTGAAGTTGTATTGAAAACGAATTTAAAACAATTTATAAAATACATTTTGAAAGGAAATCGACGAAATATGTATAATATATATTATATATAATGGCCTGAATAGAACGCGCCACGCAACGGTAGTTCGCGAATTTCAACCATTGACTTCGAATGGACATTACGGGAGATCCGACTGTCGGATTCTCCTAAAACCGGAACCGTTGGATTCGTATCGAAAAGATCTTTCTAACGAATATTAGAGATTTGAAATCTAACGGTTGGATTTGGAATTATGTCCAAATCAAATTTGGAAAAGGTCGTTGTAAGTGCAGTTCGATGGCCGTTGATGGAAATCGATTATACGGGCCTTGATAAATTAATAAAAATAGTAATGATTTGTGTAAAATCATAACAAATGATTTGGAAAGGATTGGGATGAAAAATTCCATATTTGAAAAGATAAAAATAGATTTTCATCGAAATGAACTAGTTTTGAACTAGAATTATAATCCATTTATTTTTGAAATAAATAAATTGGATTTGAAAGGGTTTTAAAAGTAACCAGAAATTCCAATAATTGAATTGGAATGGATTTGAATCGAAATTGTCTTTGGAATATTTCAATGTTGGATTTCGTGATTATATAGATATTGTTATGGAAATCTGAAAGATTTATTTATATCGTTATTTCCGATACGGTGTTTGTTGGTCATAGAATTTGATATTGAATATAACTCGATATATTTTCTATTCAGAGCCTTGTATTTAATATCAAATGGGATTTGGGTTTGTCGTGAATGGTGTCTTCATTAACACTGTTCTTAGACCCAACGGAGTTAAGAAAATCAGAAACTAACTGAAGATTAGTTAAGTTGAAGGGTTTCCTGGGTATTGATCTGATGTTGGTTTTGGCATTCGGGGTTATTACTTTGGGAATTGTTCACTTGCTAATTTACGGTTAAAAGCTTATGGAATAGAATGTGATTTTGGGTTTATCGTGAAACGTGTTTTAAATAACATTGGTTCTTTAACCAGTTAAAGACAGGATATGGTTTCCCAAGTTAAACAATCATTAATATTGATTTTTGGGAAGATTAAAACCAAGTGGAGTTTTAATGAATCTTTAATTAGATTGAGATGATCGAGAATGGAGTATCACCAGTTTTGCTCCAGGCGATAGTTGAATCTTTAATTAGATTTGAACGTGAAATGGTAATTGAATTTACTGATAACACCGTGGTGTTAGATATGAAGTCTTACCAGTTTTACTTCATGGGATGAATAGGTAGGGATTAGGAAATTAAAACAAATGATTAGTTCAGTAAGGATCGTTAATCCCAACTAGTTTGGATAAACCATTATTTGGTTAAAATTGAAATCTAAAAGAAGATTAAAGAATAAATTTAAAGAAATTATCTTTGATAAAATTAACGGGAACCTTTCCCAAAGTATAAGAATATTTGAATAAAAGAATATTCTGAATTGGAATGAGGCGTATGTTGTGTTTGTGTAACACTTGTTTATTATATACGCGAGTTATTCAGAAAGACCGAGTTTATCCCATTCTGAATAACTGATTCGACGATGTGTCGAGGATGAAGACGGTGGTCGAAGACCGGTGGTCTTCACATCGTTTGGATAATTACTGATGATCTTGATTGGGATGTATACCCAGGAGGAGGGAATCAGTTGGTAATCGTCCAGACGTACTTGGAGATCGATGGATATGCGAGGTACAAGGTGCCTCCGGTTTCGTTCAGACCCAGAACGAACTTGTAAATGGACTGTGTGTCCGACATTGGATTTTATTCCGTGTGATTGATTTCTATTAAATATATATCTATTTGGCGGCAGAGAATTTATTCTCTTGATTAACTCCCTTCTCTGAGACGTACAAGCTCAGAGGTTATATATTGATGGATATCAATCGAATGGAGTGAATTTCCTGTATGGCATGCCTAAGTGGCAAATGATCAAGGCTTTTGTTGAAAAGCAAAGTCTTGTGGTTGATGATCAAAGCACAGCCTGTGTGGCATAGCTTTGTGTAGCATTAATTCGCGAGCCTCACATCCCGGTTGTGAACCAGAAATGGGAAAGGACATCAGGGAGGGCATGCGTTTCTTTCTAGCTAGGGTGGTATCTGTGACCTAGCAGCCTTGACATTTATATTATTTTCACCTGTGTGGTTGTTGGATTGCGAGGCGCCTCGGATATATCGGTGACTGTGTGGAGCCAATGGAGTCATTTGGCTCATTTACGCCCTAAAGGGCAGGGAAACGCAGTGTTCAAGCATTTTAATCCACATCGGTGGTCTGGCCCTGACGATCCAAGGGTCACTCAAGCTCTGATCCTGAGACATGGTAGGCTAGATTGTCTCGGATCGGTAGAGGACGATCCCTGGCCTCGGTTCATAGACGGAAATCCAATTTCCAATACGTGACAATTGCGGTTTTGATTGTAAACCTATATATGGAGACATAGTGGTATGAGGCACTTATGCCATCTATGATTGATACTTATGATTGAAATTGTTTTGACACTATACACTTATAGTAATAATAAAACATGAAATTTCACATACCAAGCATTTTTGGTTGTTATAAGGTAAAAACCCTATCCTCCAGCTTGCGTTGCATTGTGTGATGGGACCTAGGTCTTATAATAGCTTCATTGTTCTTTATTTAGCATTGCGCTGTTGTTTTATGCACTGGTATTCTTGGGAGGAAACCCGTTCCGTGTTATATGGCGTGGTACCTTGATTTACCTAACTTTAAAATAAAGATTAATAACAGTTTTAGTTCTCACACCAGTCACATGACTGACCTGGAGTTTATTGTTTTAACCTAAACTCTGAGTGCCCTTATTTTAACACGGGCAGCTAGTAGTTTTGGTTTTGCAGATTTATATTCACAAGATCCTGGTTTACAGCTGGAATGATATCCGGAAAGCTCTGTATCCATATATCTCCTTCAGTTGTGTTTTGTATTATTTTCCGCTGCTATATAATGTAATTTAAACCTCTGATATTTATTGAATGTATTTTATTCATTCATACTCTGTATATTCTTGTATTTTGATGGAATTGTTGTAATATACAATGAAATGTTCTTCTGTTTGCGTTCTGATTCGTCTTGTCCTCAAAACAATCCGTGATTTCCCGTAAGGGGGATTTATGGTTGTAACACAAACCATCTTAATTACATTGATAAAGCATGGCTAAAACCGATAATATCTTACTGGTTTGACACTATTAGAAGCGTTTGCTTTTTTTTCATCTGCTAGCGAAGATAAAAGGCCATCACAAAGCCATTTGATTACATAAGTTGGATTTTTAACTATCCTTTTTCGATACAATATAAATTATATTACGAACTACCATGACCTTATGAACTCATTTATAATTCAATTATAAGTTAAAATGTTGTCTAATTATAATATTTTCCTTATAAATTTCCATTTATAATTCCACTGCAACATTTTAAAATAGATTTAAATGTTCAAAATTAATGGTTAGAAATTTGGGTCGTTACATTCTCGCCCCCTTAAAAGAATTTCATCCTCGAAATTACTAAGGTAGGAAAAATGCTAGAAACCCCATTTAACTAAGTTAAAAAAAATTGGTTTACTTCTTAACTTCAGTTTCAACTGAACAAATATATTACAATTAAAATATTAATTAATTCCTGCTAACAAAATTTTGAAAATTTTCTAACACCTTAAATTTCTAAAAAAATTCGGTAGAGTTTCCACTGTACGGAGGGACTATGTGATATCGCAGGAACAACAAATATATAAATATATATATACACATTAACCCATACGTAAAATTCAAAACCCTAATTTTGTATTTTTGCGTAGGCGTACCTTATATAAGCGTTTATTAAGCAAGCGATCTCAATTCGTATTGACTTTACGCTACGAACCCAAGCCAGTGGGTCCAAACACCTGTATTAACTCAATTCAATATGTGAGTTTCAAATCATGAAGTTTAAATAATCATTCATGCTTTTAATTCGAGCAGAAACACCAAATTTCCAAGTTCTACATCCTATACGTGGAATTATAAGCAAAATCAATTCCATCATTCAATTATTCATTTCTAACATTGGTTTTAAATCTACTTTTTTACTTTCCATGGGTTCAACAATTTAATTTGCTTTGGTTTATCAAAATGGAAATCCAACTCATATCATTTACTTATGAATTGATTCATAAATTCACTTAGCCAAATTTCTATTTAATTGCAACCGAAATTTATTTTAGTTGATTTCAAACATTATTCCGCTTAGTTTTGAATTATTTTCATTCAGTAGCTTACATCCATCCATGTTGATTCAATCAATTAATTCGCTTCCAATAATTACTCGATTTAATTTCCAATCCTATACAATTCTATTTAACTTACCATATGTTAAGTTTCAACTCATTCGATTCACTTCACCATTTCAATTCATTTAGCTTACACAAGTAAAATTTAAATTCAGAATTTAAATTCCTGGCTTTATTTCCAAATTAGTTTGGAAATCATATAACTATACACATATATTTGTAACCAATTCTATTCAAAACAATTGAATTTCTAAACAACTTTGTTTTTCTCAAGCAAATCTTCCATTTACGAATTATTATGATAGCAATCTGTCTCTCAGGAACTTGAAAATGAATACCGATGATGTCGCGACCCATTATCAGAATTATTTTCTCGCAACTAAAGTGATTTCAATGCTTAATCATTTTCAAAATCCATTTAAACCCATTTTTTTCAAAAATCCTTCGAATTAATGTTATATTACTTTTAAAAAATAATTCAGAAAATATTTCTGAACATTCGGAATTTAAATTCCAAATTCTGGTTTAAATATAATTTAAGTTCATCTTATTTGTGTACATTATCCATATACAAATTATATTTGGTTATATAAAACCAGTTCAATATTTTATAATTTCATTTGATTATAATGACATTCAACCCATCTATATACTATAATAATTCAGAAAATTTTCTTTTATATAAAATAATTTTTGGGAAAAATTATTTCATTTACCCTATTTTAAAATAATATTGTACCAAATTGCTTTATTCGAGAGTTTAGAAACACCTATCGATATAGTTGTACATTCTGTATCGACCATAATTCATAAACCACTCAACAAAACCAATCAATACAATATAAAACAATTTTATATCAAATCTGCAAATATGCGCTCAAATATACACCCTCAAACTCAATCTAGGGTGTTACTAACCCCATTTTAACGAATTACGCCATAGAGCCAAGGTTACTACTCAACCTTCAGCTCTAATACCAAATGTAATGGCCCGAATTTCTGTACCCTTTGAGTCGACTAATAACACCATATGTCCAACCTAAATTACATGGAAATACGAATCATTAATAAGAAGAAGTTACAGGATGAGGAATAGAAAGAAAGAAAAAATTAGAATAGAAGAAAACGAAGAAGACAAATCTCATAGTGAAACAAATAAAATATATTATAAAACATAACTCTTGAAATACAAATTAGTAAGTGTATATATGTACCGTCATCAGAGCACAACAACTATTTCTGGAACAGTTATAAACACCTGCTTCCAGATACAACATAGTTCACAGCGGAAATTATGATAGCCTATAGCTAACTGATGAAGCCTCTTGCTTCAAGCTCCACCAAGCGAACCTGTAAAATCCTGACTACTTGAACTGCCCGTACAAATTTGGGCACCTAAGAGTTTAGGGTAAAACAAACAAAATAAACTCAGGGCCAGTCATGGGACTGGTGTGAATAAACTCCAACCAATTAATTTAACTTTCAAAAACCTTTTGAAAAGAAATGATAATCGTAAGACTGATTCACACATAAACACGAATGGATTTTACCTTACGATAACCAAAACTATTTTTGATATCTAAATCTGGTGATATTATAATAATGTCTAAATCAAATAAATAGCAATCTAGTGGAACGCTTGCATCTCACGCTCCATATAAAATATTAAATCAAAAATCACAAGGTGATTATTGGAGATTGGATTCCGACTATGACAAGGTATGGAACCTGTTACCGAAATCAAAAATGGAGTTCAATAAGGATGTCTTGCAACCCGACCACACATGGTTGGCCACTCATTTAACTTGAGTGTATCGAGCATATTATCACCAATGGTTGTGATCAACAACCGTTACCGAAAGCATACAGCAGCGAATAGAATAAGAATCAAATGAAATTTCTCTGGATTAGGTGATAATACCTGTAATGGGAAAGGCTCACTTGGCCATGCTGCCTGCCTGATTTTTGTCATTTCCTGGGTGATAAGGCTTGAGGTCCCGAATAACTTTTCAGAACATCCTGTCACTATTTCCTTTGAATGCCACCTTATCAGATCCGTTCATATATGTTGCCCTAGGATTGGTTAAACCAAAGGCACCATACTATTATTCCATCTTGGGCAATTTCTACGTAGGATTAACAGAACAACCCTTGGACTTTACTCTGTCTTCATATCTCTTCAACATATGTTGATTCGTAATGCTTATGTCAATACAGAGTGGTTTTTAGATAATAAACCTGATCCCGGTGTAACAACGCGGAAAATCGGAACCAATTTAAAAATTTTATTTTAGTAATTTTATTGAATTTTGAATATTTAAAATGATTTATTTTAAATAATAATGACTATAAATTTATTGTGAATAGAATTAGAACGTATAAATTAATTTAAATCAAAGTTAGAATATAAATGTATATATTTTAATTATAAAAGGATTCAAGAAATGGCACGGTAGTTTGAAAATTCGATTTCAAATTTCAAATGAATATACATGATTCGAAATAAACCGTGTTGGATCTAGATTAACCCTAGAGGGGGGTGAATAGGGTTTATCACAGTTTTTAAATTGAATTGAAAAACTGACAGGATATGAAAATAATAAACAGATCACAGAATGCAGCAGAAATAGAAATGCAGAAAATAAATCACACACAGATATACCCAGCTTCGGCAAAACCCTGCCTACTGCTGCATTCCTATGGTTTCTACTAGGTGTTATAAACAGATCCCGCATACAAGACCATGTACACTCGCAGCGCCTGCTCCTGTCCTAACCCTACGCTCAAAACCCTAGACTGAACGATGTCCCCTCGATCAGATTCCCCGAATTACAACCCCGTAATCCGTATCTCAGAATTTTACAGACTCTGAAACTGACAGTCAACACCCTGACTGTTTTACCTAGACTTTACAGATCTAGACACCTGTTCATTTGATTTTTACAACACAAATTAAAGGACAATACAACAAATAGAAAATTAAAACAAGGAGAAACCCTAATTTAAAAAATGAATAAAGGAGATTGAATTTAAAGGGGTCATCCCCTTTTCAAAACTTGGTCGGCTATATCACAAATAGGTTCCACCCTTCTTTGTTATTTTCTTTGGCCCGATCCCTTTTCTTATGGAATTAGAAATGGCGGCAGGTGATTGGAAAATTGCTAGGGTTTCTTGAAATCCTCCCAAATCGATTCGATGCTTGATGAAATAAATTTCTGGTGTTCGAATTTGTCTTGCTCTCAGCTTTCTGATGCTTCGATTTGGGGTTGCTCTCTGCTCTTGATCGAAACCGTGAGTAATTGGAATTTTTCTCTTTTGTTGCTTGAAATTGTTATGCTTGGTTTCGATTGAACTGTTTTTGGTCTCGATACTTTTGTGCCGATGATGAATTGGTGTCTAATATAGGGTAGAATCAAAACCCTAAAAACACTGATTTCACCATAAATGGCTTGGCCCGATTTTGTTGAAAGATTTGTCCCTGATTTGCGAGTTTCCTCTTTTTGATTTTCGGCTTGAATGAAATGGATTCCTTGACCACTTGATTACCTCGATATAATTTGAAACTGCTGATTTAAATTTCCCCTTTTGAAACTGAATTTGTCCCTTGTGTAATTTCTTGCCAAAAACTGTTGCGTGATTTCTGAAAGTAAAAACAGGAAACAAAAATGATATTGTGGCCCCTTGCAAATGTTGATTTCCTCGATTTGTTACCTTGTATATTTGATTGATGCGTGATATATTGGGAATCAATTTTTGCTATGAGTTTTTGGAGATATTGTTGATTTGCTAGGTTGCAAATTTTGACCAAATTAAAACCTCTTGCCATAAAAACTCGGGTTCAAAACTTGAATTGAAACTAGTCGGTTTTGTAATAATTTGTGCATGATTTTCTCTTGCGTTTCCTTAATTGAATTGATTTCCTTCAGCTTTGGTGCCTTGATAAAATCGGCCTGATTTGATGCTGTAAAGTTGTGCTTGAATTCCAAAAAGAATGAATTTGATTCATGCCTTAAAAACAGTTTGAATTATTGCCAAAAAAAATTCTTCTTTATTTCTGGAAACTGTTTTGTCCCTCTGATTTAATGCCTTGCATTTGATTGATTACCACTTGATTGTCTTGAATGAGATCATACTTGCTCAACATCAATTTCTGAAAGTTTTAAAACTTGCCATACATTATAATTACTGGAATCAACCAGAATTGAATGTGTTGCCTTCTTTAAATTTCACAATGTATATTTGAGAATCAATTTTAAATTCGAAATTGATTCTTTCCCCAAATAAAATGGTTAACTAAATCTGGAAGGGATTTATGCCATGCTTGAATTGTTGATTACACACATACATGCTTCTATGTCTCTTATTGTTCCACCATGCATCACATGTTCTCTGTTTTGTCCCTTACTTTGTGTCTTGTTCACCATGTTACACGTGTTGAACACATTGCTTGCTCCACTCCATTACTAATGCTTCACTTCACTGTTAGCATTGTCCATTCATGTTGCACATGTTTCACCCTTTCCTGCTTATACACTAATGTGTATGCTTGACATATGCTGGTTGTCCATTCACAATGTAGCCATTCTTTGTATATGTGCACATTTGCACCACTGCTTTAACATGTATTAGCTGAACATATTGATCCATTGCTGTTTAGATCACTTCATACTATGACATGCTGAAACCAATAAACTTGCAGCTTAGTTGATAAATGTACTTTGCTTCTTTGTTCAACTGCTGTTTCTAAAACCAGTTTAGCATTTGACCTTTTCACTTGAAAGTTTGTTGGTTTGATTAGCATTGTCCTCGACCACTTTCTGTTTTGTACCTTCACTTGAAATATGCTGTATTCCTGTGTGAACATTTATATATTGGTTAGAACATGAATAGATTTCATTGCATTTCCTTCCAAGTTGTTTCTATTCATGTTGAGCTAAACCATTTACTGCCATGTCAATGCTTGTACATTTAATCTTATACTTGAGCTTTGCTTTGAAAATTGTTTGAGCTTTTGACCATATTCATATGCACTGAGTCGAGATGGTCTTTGTGGCTACTCCTCAGATGCTAGCTGGTTGGAGAGGTAGTGCACACGTGTATATTTATACATGTGTGTATATGCAGCCATCAGACAAGGTTTCATGTCCCTGTACTATACATATACAGTCTGACTAGACACAGATCAGATCAAGTCATGAAAAATGATGAGAAACACACCAAAATTCTGAGGCAAAAATTTTTATTTTATTTTGTTTTGTTTTTAAAATAAAATTTATATTTGCATGTATACAGTTTTATTTCTATTGCAGTGTACTGTGTGTTTCTGTTTCATGTGACAGGTAAGAGGATGAGACTGGACTGAAGTGACTAGACTGAAAACTGTGAAGACAGAAGACAAGAAGACAGAAAGCAGTGAATGAGTGTAGTGTTAGTAAATGTGTATATATATATATATGAGTCAATGTGAATGTATATAAAATCAAAGTGTCTGTATAGTTGAGTGTGGGTGTTGTAGTGGGAAGCTGTGTACTGAAATGGAATTGTATTGTAATTTGTAATACACAAGTTTGATTGAAATAAAATAATATTTTATTGTTGTCAAACAAACTCGTCTATTTCATTCTGTTATTTATTAGTACAAATATTCTGTGAGTATTTAAATAGTGGAGTTTATAAGATTTGTACTGTTGTGTTATTGAAATAGAATATTCAATTTAAATAGAATACAGTATGAATATATCAATGTCTGTATGGTCGTATTCCACTTGAATATAAATATTATATTTCAGTCAGTGAAGTATATATTTAACAGTACGATTTCAAACACATTTATAATAATACTTATTTGGTTGTTATCATCAAACAAAAATCATATAATTGTGTATACAACAATGTTATATACAACAAACCAGATTTTGGTAAAACTAGAAATATTTGAATTTATGCGAAAATATCTTTCTAACGAATCTGAAAAATTGAAATTTCATAGCTGGAATCAAAAGCTATGGCCAATTGAATATTCAGAATAGTCGTTATGGTATAAATATAGCCCTTAAAAATAGCGATTTTGCAAACGACCTCCGTTTTTTATAAAACCACTTTGGTTGGATCTGGAATGTCAAATTATTGCTAGATTCCAATTTTCATAATTTTTGGAGTTAATATGTGAGCGTGGCTGATTTAAACGTGTTTGGAAATTTCAATTTGAATTGGATCGACCAGAAAATGGCCATTTTTCAAACGGTCTCCAAATTTGACGAAATCAGTTTTTTGAGACCGTATCGTCCCAACATAGCCAGATTAATTTTTTTGAAATTTTTAAAATCAGTATGTGACCCCGAGAAATTAAAATGTACGTTCAAATCCAAATTTGAATGTTTTATTTTTTAATTTTAAGAATAACCAACTGAAACAGTCGAATGGGCTTACGAAACATATTCCATTGTGTTTGGAATGGGGGTAATTGGCTAGGGGCGATAGTCTTAGGTCTCGTTTGGAGTTCAGACAGTTAAACTGATAAGGTTTGAATTAAATAACATTTAAAATAAAGTATATATATCCATTTTCCAACTCAACCCTAGGTCAAAGGGGACATCGCGCGGTCAAACCTTTTGAAACCCGCCTCCATTTCTCTACCCCATTATTCCACGATCTGGAAAAAAAATCAAAACAAAAAAAGAGGAAACGGAGCGTCGCACTGTCGATCTGCGCACGCCGCGCCACCGTGAGCGCCTCCTCACCCAAGCCCACCGTCGAACCCTAGCTCAGGCCACCCTCCTCGCCCCGACGCCCCTCTTTTCCCCTTCTTCGTTCGAAGACCGCAAGCTAACCTCCAAACCCGAAACGCCCATTCAGACCCCACCGCCGCCAGCTTCAGGGGCCCGCGCCGCCGTTGGTTCTCCCCACTCCCCCCTCTACCTTGCTGCCAGCCTTTCCCCCCTTTTCCGATTCAGTCAGCAAACTCCCCCCTCCCCCTCCCCTCCCCTTCAATTTCTAATGTGAAAATTTATATTTTAGTATAGAGAAGTTTATTTTTTTACTATAGAAAAGTTTATATTTTTATTACACAAAAGTTTATATTTTATTTATAGGAAAGTTTATATTTTTATTTAGGAAAAATTATGATTTTTGTTTGCATAATGATTAGATTTTTGTTTACAAAAAGATTTGATTTTTAATAAAGTAAAGATTATATTTTTAATATAGTACAGATTATATTTTTAATATAGTAAAGATTATATTTTTAATATAGAAAAGATTATATTTTTAATAATGAGAAGATAAGATTTTTAGTTGGATAAAAATTCGACTTTTAGTTAGATAAAAATTCGATTTTTATTGTATGAACTGATTTATAAAAATATGATTTTTATATATGTGGTAGCGTTGTTAAAAATCTGATTCTTAATACAAATGCATGAAACAGACTGCGTTGGAAGCACGGTGAAGAATGATACACATTGAAAATAAATCCAAATCATCATCCATTAAAGAATGACAGAGTGGAACCCAAAGGTGAGCACTCTCTCATTGAATTCATTAGAACGGTTATTTATTTTATAACTGCATATTTAAACTGCTCCCCGTCGTCCACAAACCATGGACGACTTGTTTGTTTGTTTGGTTTAGTTGATTTATTTGGTTGAATTTGGTTTGTTGTGTGATTTAATAGATTAGAATTGGTATGTGCATGGCGCGAGCCATTATTAGGCGAGAGATAAGGCTAGACCTTATTCCGGTTCTAGTATCGTGCCATTATGCTGCCAAAATTTCCTAAAATATGTTAGAACAATAAAAATATGATTTTATTGTATAAATGAACTGAATAGAGTATTCATACGTTGAATAAAATATTTTATCGTTAAAAATATAATTTTTAACGTGTATATGAATAAAATAAATATTCATCTACAACGATTTGTTTATGTACACCCATTTGACTGATATGGATTGGGACGATAAATTTTACACATCGTCCAACTGCACAAACAAAAATCTGTGTTTGTTGATTGAAACCCCACATAGGTATTGGAATGATATTTGACGTACACTAATCCCAATTGTTTAGTTGTATGTTGATCGATTGGTTGACAGACTATTGTAAGAGTTAATTATTTATATTTAAGGCTTATGCAGTTGTAGAATGCACTCTGGATGATGGTTGATTATTTATCACTGTTGTTGTATACATGTGTTGTATGAAATCCATATAAATAACATTATATGGTAATTGACTATGTCTGATTCCAATTCAGCAATAAAGAATATTTTAAAATAATGAATATTGTAAAATAACGAATATTTTAAAATAATATTCAATGAAGGATTAAAATCGGATTTTGATGTCCGATTTTGGATGGACACGGATTATTGAAATACAAAGCCGTGTTGGTTAGATATGCGCCATTTTCACACGAATGATATTTATATTGATTTTATTCATTTTTATAATGAATATCGAATATTAAATAAATATACAAATTTGATTTGAAATTAGAAATGAAACTGAAACCGTTTTAAAATAAATTTAAAACGGATTTATAAAGGAACATTCAATTTTGATTTAAAATTGAAATGGAGGTTGAAATCATATTTGAAATGAATTTAAAATGATTTATAAAATACATTTTAAATGGAAATCGATGAAATCTATATAATAAATATATTATATATATTTAATGGCCTGAATAGAACGCGTCGCGCAGCGACCGTTCGCGAATTTCGACCATTGACTTCGAATTGACATTACGGGAGATCCGACCATCGGATTCTCCAAAAACTAGAACCATTGGGTTCGTATCGGAAAGAGCTTTCCAACGAATATAAAAGATTTGAAATCTAACGGTTGGATTTGGAATATGTCCAAATCAAATTTGGAAAAGGTCGTTGTAAGTGCAGTTCGATGACCGTTTATGGAAATCGACTGTACGGGCCTTGATAAAAATATTAATAATTTGTGTAAAATCATAATAAATGATTTGGAAAGAATTGGGATGGAAAATTCCATATTTGAAAAGATAAAAAAATATTTTTATCGAAATGAACAAGCTATGAACTAGAATTATAATCCAATATTCTTAAATAAATAAATTGGATTTGAAATGGTTTTAAAAATAACTGGAATTTCCAATATATAAATTGGAATGGATTTTAATCGAAATTATTTTCGGAATACTTCGATATTGGATTCTGTGATTATACGAACATTATGGAGGAATTTGGAAGATATATATTGTTATTCCAATACGATATTTGTTGATTTCACAATTTGATACTGAATATAAGCCGATATATTTTCTATTCAGAGCCTTGTATTTGATATCAAATTCGATTTTGGGTTTGCCGTGAATGATGTCTTCATTAACACTGTTCTTTAACCCTGTTGAAGAAAAGAATAAATCTTTTAATTAAGATTTAGTGAAGTTTTCCGATTAATTAATATTTAATTGGAATTGAATAAAAGAATTGGATTTTTGGTTTTATCGTGAACAGTGTTTTTAAATAACACTTGTTCTTTAACCCAATTAACAGTAAAGAATATGATTTGGAATTTATATTCTTTTAATTAAGATTAATGGAATTTTCCAAAGTAAAGAATTCTAATTTAATATATTAAATTGGAATTGAATGGAATTCGATTTGGTAATAAACGAAGTGAGTTTCTGTGGAGGAAGACTATTGACACACTTTTTGGTAAAAGTTGTCACACTGAATATCTGGAAAGCATCGCGCTCGGATATGGAGAACATCATCAGAAGATAGGCAGCGATTTGGTCAAAGTCGCATCACGAACAAAGAAAGGCCCGAAACTCCTATCAGACGGCCTCTTTTGGGCTCAAAAACAGTAATTACAGAGATGAGCTCGGTAATTCTTGTAGATATCTGAATTAGCTTCAGTTTGAGCTTTGGTTTGGCTCAATCGGACTTACGGTTTAAAAGTTATGCATGTTTCCATAAACTGGTGTAATCTGGCAATTTCCTGGATAAAGCAACGAAGCGTCACACGATCGGAGTATGGTTCATGCACCCTCGGATCGCCCCTCATCGGATCGCACCCCTCGGCTCGTGATGCACCTTGTCTCGTGAAGCACCTCGTTTCGTGAACCACCGGCTCGGCTCGCCCTATGTGACCATGACCCGACCCCCAAACCTGCTCCTGCGCAGCTTGTTCTGGCCTATTCTCAAGGCTATTCGCTCTCCTATTTTCCCGGATCGGGTGCCACGTACCCCATCACGAACCGGTCTTCCCAGAATCTCTCCTACAGCTATAAATACACCATTAGAAGTCTTTTTCAAGGATCTTTTTGCTCTAACTCCTCACGGCTTCCACCACTGCTCTCTACAAAGCAATTTCAGCAGCAAAGGAGCCAAATTCCACATTGTAAACATGAGGATTTCGTGTATAATCTTATGATTTCTTACCCTTTTTCATTGTAACACGAGGATTTCTTGTATAAACCAAGAGAATTGTACTTGTAACTTCTTAGGATTTAAGAAGAGAAAAAGTGGGCATAGGCTTGGTTTGAGCCGAACCACTATAAAAACTTCGTGTGTCTACTCTTTATTTACTATTTTATGGATTCTGTGATCTATGATCTGCAATTGGGTGTTAGGCCCAGATTTTGGTCTAACATTTTGGCGCGCCAGGAAGGGGGGCACACGACAACTTCACCTTTTGCTTGGATTTTTTGGCTATTGGATAAATGGCAATCAAAAGGAAGAAGACTGGAACTTCTGCTCATGCTGGTGATGCTGATGCTAAAGGCATAAGGATCGAGGCAAGCCAGGAAGCTTCCTCTCATGGAGATCCTTCTGCATACTTGACCGGAGACGAGATGGACGGAGTTCTCATTGAATTGAGAGATCAGATGGCACGGCAAGATGATCTCCTCCAGAAACAACAAGAAATGATCAACCAATTCTTCGCTCGGATGGATGGAAGGCCGAGCAACGCACAAGTCGTTGGAAATGAAGCCACAGAAGTGGCTCGGGCATCACATGGACTCGGGGGCAACCCCCTCATTATTGGAAATGCACAGCGACCGACTTCAGCTCCAGATCGGATGGATAATGGAGCGCAAACTCTCACTCAACTACAGCAGGGATCGGCTCGTGACAGGCCACCAGCACCGGGTCGGATCGCCCCTCCTCAGTTCGCTCCCCACAAACCATGATCCGGCCTTCACGAACCTGCCTCACGAACCGACCCCCTCGAACCGGGTCGGGTCGCCACCCTCGATCCGCGATCTGCGAGCCACGACTCACTCACGATAGCTTACCAGCAGCTTCCTTCTCTCGCGCTCAACGCTGGGGGCACCAGCTCTAATCTTGGCAACTTGCAACAACTTTTTAAAGGAAATCGGCTAGCAGAACTGATTGAACGCCTCTCGAGAGGCCGCACTTATCAGAATGACGTGGATGACATCAACCACACTCCTTTCACTCAAGAAATCAGGATTTCTCATAATCCTCCAGATTTCAAACTTCCGCAACTAAAGCCCTACAACGGCAGGACCGATCCTATCGTGCATCTGATGCGTTACAAACGGCATATGGAAGTTCAGTCAGCATCGGAAAACGTCATGGCAAAGTGTTTTCCCCTCTTTCTGACTGACATAGCTGTTATGTGGATTCGGCAGCTAGAAAAAGAATTGATCAGCAATTGGAACATGTTGGTCGCACTCTTTATTGAACAATTTTGGGTTCACATTGCACGACCCAAGAACGTCATGTCACTCACTACAATCAAGCAGAGGCCCAGAGAAACTCTGCGTTCGTTCCTGGAAAGATTCAACGTTGCAGCAGCATCAGTTGATCGCCCTGAACCATCCACGGTATTGATGGCAGCAGTATCCGGCGTTCTAGATAACTCAGAGTTCAAAAAATCCTCATACCGAGATCCACCATGGAATCCCAGTGAATTCTACCTTGAATCAGATAGATTTCTGCATGAGGAAGATGCAACTTCCGAGAAGCGCATCCTCGACATCAACATGCTTAAAGACGGATAACCGTCTGATTCTGGAAATGGCAAAGGAAAAGCCGCCGTCAAGAATGACCGCAACACTCAGCCCCGGAGAGGGCCCAGATATGAAAAGTACACTGAACTCAATTCCCCACTCTCAGACATCTATTTGGACACGAACGGTGTTGTCTCCTACCCAAAGCCTCCCAGGAGGGAGCCATCGTAAAGAGGACGTAATTCTGGAAAGCACTGCATATTCCACGATATGGACGGACATGACAAGAATGAGTGCAGACATCTTCATGATTTGATTGAGGAACGGGTTAGACGTGGAGAGCTACCCGAGTATGTGAAACCATCAACAGCACCTGCGCTTCCACCTCCTACTCCCTGGAGAGGGAATGACCCTGGATCGAGCTCTCGTTGGCTCATCATCAACTGATCTGGATGAGATCAGCTTTCATTTTCTGCATTTCTTAGGCTTTAAGATTTGTTTTTGCTTTCATTAGGTTTTCTGATTGGTTGAATCGGAGTACACACATACGGGGTTAGGATGTATCCCCAAAGCGTGCTCTGGACTCGGTGTCAAACCAATTAGGATTTGCTTTGGTTTTGCATTTTGAATTGAATAAGGACTTTCCAAGCATGGATTATGTTTGGAGAATTTAAGTATCTTGTCAGGATGTGGCAGGATCCTCAACTTCGGTTAAAGTATGGCTAATAGTTATTATGGAACTCTAGGTATGGATAATGCCTAGGGACGGACTATCTTCTCAGGCTGTGGCAAGCGTATCTCTACTTCAGGTCTGAGTATGGTTTATACTCACTTTGGAATCTTAAGTATGGATTATACTTAGGAACGACAAATGGTCTTGTCAGGATGTGACAAAAGAAATCGGGTATGGATTAAACTCGATTTGAACTCCAGGGTATGAATTATGCCCTGCAAACGGTCTTGCCAGGATGTGACAAAAGAAATCGGGTATGGATTATACTCGATTTGGACTTCTGGGTATGGATTATGCCTAGAAATGTTGGCCCTTGCCAGGATTTGGCAGGATGACTCAAACGTCCCTTGAGTATGGTTTATGCTCACTAGACGTCGAAGCATGGTTTATGCTCAGAAAATTTGAACAATATCGCCAGGATTTGGCACGTTTGTTTTTCGTTTATCTCTTTACAGGTATGGATTATATCTGTAGCTGGCAGACCCGGCAAGGTCATGGAATTATCGAATTTCTATGGCTTATAGATTTCCTGGACTATCCAGAACACATCTTCCTTCAACCAGCAAGATATGTTCTGGTGGGCAAACTTGTTGACACACTTTTTGGTAAAAGTTGTCACACTGAATATCTGGATAGTATCGCGCTCGGATATGGAGAACATCGTCAGAAGACAGGCAGCGATTTGGTCAAAGTCGCATCACGAGCAAAGAAAGGCCCGAAACTCCTATCAGACGGCCTCTTTTGGGCTCGAAAACAGCAATTACGGAGATGAGCTCTATACTTCTTGTAGATCTCTGAATTAGCTTCAATTTGAGCATTGGTTTGGCTCAATCGGACTTACGGTTTGAATGTTATGCCCGTTTCCGTAAACTGGTGTAATCTGGCAATTTCCTGGATAAAGCAACGAAACGTCACACGATCGGAGTATGGCTCATGCACCCTCGGATCACCCCTCATCGGATCGCCCCCCACGGCTCGTAATGCACCTTGTCTCGTGAAGCACCTCGTCTCGTGAACCATCGGCTCGGCTCGCCCTATGTGACCACGTCCCGACCCCCAAACCTGCTCCTGCGCAGCTTGTTCGTACCTATTCTCAAGGCTATTCGCCCTTCTATTTTCCCGGATCGGGTGCCACGTACCCCATCACGAACCGGTCTTCCCAGACGCTCTCCTACAGCTATAAATACACCATTAGAAGGCATTTTCAAGGATTGTTTGGCTCTAACTCCTCACGGCTTCCACCACTGGTCTCTACAAAGCAATTTCAGCAGCAAAGGGCCAAATTCCACATTGTAAACACGAGGATTTCATGTATAATCTTATGATTTCTTACCCTTTTTCATTATAACACGAGGATTTCGTATATAAACCGAGAGAATTGTACTTGTAACTTCTTAGGATTTAAGAAGAGATAAAGTGGACGTAGGCTTGGTTTGAGCCGAACCACTATAAAAACTTCGTGTGTCTCCTCTTTATTTACTATTTTCTACATTCTGTGATCTGTGATGTGCAATTGGGTGTTAGGACCAAATTTTGGTCTAACAAAGACTGTTAATACGTATGGAATTTAAAAGGCTTTGTTGTTATTCCATTTATATTATTAGTCGGATACGGAAATTAATATCGATTATATATTGATCTGTTTTCCGTGAAGATTCCATGGTTAATGGAATGGGGTTTTTGGGTTTATCGTGAACCGTGTTTTAAATGACATTGGTTCTTTAACCTAGGTAAGGACAGGATGACATGTCTAACATTGTATTTCAATATTGTATTTGTTGATCTCTGCTAAATATAAATCTATTTGGTGGTGGAGAATTTATTCTCTTGCTTGACACCCTTCTCTAAGACGTATGAGCTTAGAGGTTATATATTGGCAGAAATCAATGGTACGGTGTAGATTGTCGATGCAACATGTTTGATTTCCCAAAGTTAAATTGTCCTTAATATTGATTTTAGGGAAGATTAAAACTAAGTGGAGTTTTAATGAATCTTTAATTAGATTGAAAAGTGAATGTGATAATTAAAATTATCAATTCAAGAAAATGATCGAGGATGGAGTATCACCAGTTTTGCTCCAAGCGATAGTTAAATCTTTAATTAGATTTGAACGTGAAACGGTAATTAATTTTTACCGATAACACTGTGGTGTTAGATATGGAGTATCATCAGTTTTGCTCCATGGGATGAATAGGTTGGGATTGAGAAAATAAACAAATGATTACTTCGGTAAGGTTCGCTAATCCCGACTAGTTTGGAAAACCTTAATTTGGTTTAAATTTTGAAAAGAATATTTGAATAAAAGAATATTCTAGATTGGGATGAGGCGTATGATGTGCTGTTATAGCACTTGATTATAAGATACGTGAGTTATTCGGAAAGGTCGGGTCTAACCCATTCCAAATAACGGATATGACGAAAAGTCGAAGAGATTGAAGACGGTACAAGACCGACGATCTTCACGTCGAATGGATGAGTTGCTACTGATGCTCATGATTGGAGTAGCTACCTTGAAGGGGAAACAGTGGTAGACGTCCGGACGTACTTGTTGATTGTACGGATATGCGAGGGCCTCTCTCCTGTATTGGACATACGAGACGAGGAATAAGGTGCCTACAGTTTCGTTCAGACCTAGAACGGACTTGTAAATGGATGATGTGTCTGACATTGTATTCATTTATACTGTATTCGTTTATCTCTGCTAAATATATACCTATTTGGTGGCGGAGAATTTATTCTCTTGCTAACACCCTTCTCTGAGACGTACGAGCTCAGAGGTTATATATCGGTAGAAATCAGTGGTACAGTATGGATTGATAGTGTGGCATGCTGAGATGCAGTGATCCAAACTATTTTTGAAAAGCAAAGTTTAGTGGATGATGATCAAAGCACAGCTTTAATATAGCACAGCTTTGTGTAGCGTTAATTCGCAAGCCTCACACACCGGTATGGTGGCAAACTGATGGTTAGATCAGTATGCTTTAGAGATGAGGATAAACACCCTATGGGTTTTCATGGATTCGGTCGACCGAGGTGATACTGGGTGTGGTCGCCCCACACCAGTAGGGATAGGGCACACCCCCCCACCCCCGATTCCCAGATGGATAGAGTTAGCGGTGTTTTCCAATGCTTGGACGTAAGCGGGCGGTAACTTGTTTCCTGGATAGTGCGGATGTGCATTACGGCATTTTCGCATGCCTACGACGTAAGCCGTTGGGAATTGTACTACACGATAGATCTTTCGGAATAGGAGCCACCAGTATGGAAATCCAATTTCCAAATACAACATTTTTCGGTTTTGATTGTATACTATATATGGCGACATAGTGGGATGGTGCGCTCATGCCGTCAATGATTGATACATTTATATTTGAAGTTGATTTCTTCACTTATAGTAATAATACAAGATTTGTTTTAAAACATACCAAGCATATTTGGCTATTATAAGGTAAAACTCTATCCTCCTGCTTGTGTTGCATTGTGTGATGGGACCTAAGTCTTATTGTAACAACCCGTATTTTTCTCTGAATATTTAAATTTATTTTAAATATTATATTTTAATATTAATGGATATTAATATTGAACTCGTTTATTTTAGTGGCGATTAAACTTTTATATTTTTTTAATATAAAACGAACTTGAAACGGCGTAGTAGTTCGTAATATTGAGTTCTGAATTTCAATTGAATATACAGAATCCATTTTAAGTCGAAATGCGGTGAAACAAGAAACGCTAGAATTGTTTTGATTATAATTTTCTAATAAAAGAGAAAAAACAGAATTTCGGCTTATATTTTGTAAGTTATGCCCAAATAAAATTTTAAAATAGTCACTATGGAAATCGTTTATAAATGAAATTAATTTCATTGGAACCGGAACGTTAAGACGCAATGGTGTGTTCATTTCCTTTGTGGTTGGAATTTATGTGTGTGGCGATATAGATTTAACGGTTGACGATAAATAATGGTTAATGGTAAAATTTAATACCATAATAAAATTAAAATAAAAAGATAAACTTGGACACTAAGTAATGCAGGTTACTGACTATGGGGTAGAAAACACATACTAGCCGACGACGAAACATATTATACACACAGACCCAAGTGTAGCCTATACCTACCCTTGTCACTTAATATACCCAGATCAAATTTGTGCCTAAATATATGTATATATCACTTTACAGTTCACGTTTAAGAAATTTTACACAAATACTACAAACCTACCTACCTAGCGCGTAAGTTCACACATAGCTATGCAAAGTAGGTACATGTTGTTACTACTTGATAGCTATGTGATGCATCTACTTCACAGGAACTCAGACACTTGGAATTTAATACTTCTTGGTTTGTGGAGCTTTGATAAGCCCATGGTTTAGAGGCACTGTCTCTCTTCTTCTTAGTTGAATGCTCATACGATTTTGATGGGCTAGACACCCTCAAATTCAGAAGTTTATTAACCCTCTGTGTGTTTAAACATAACACCTCATGTCTTACAGTGACTCGATATCTTTTGTACAACCATTAGATAACTATGTTTTTGTAGCCTAACAGTCGCATGTTGTACGAACCAGAAGGTTATACTCTAAAGCAGGATATCCTTATGTTTGACAACTTAATAGATGAGATAATAGACTGCAAACCTATATATGAAATAAGATGCACACACATGCCTACACTGTCTCTCTCAACTATAGATATTGCCATTGAAAGGAAAGGAGAAAAGGAATAATTTTAGGTTAATGCCTATCTCTATATAACTAACTAGGTTGTCTTCGTTTCAACGAAAAACAACACATAGGTTAAACCTGCACCTACCCTATTTGTTGTTCATGCAAGCTCTTTTCACCTCAACATCCTTGCAGGATAGTACATATTTTACTATGAACTAAGAATTAAATATATATTTATATATGCAGCAGAGCAAAGCGTACATGTTGCTCTGCTGTAAAAGGAAAAGAAAACATTGGAACTTCATCACTAACACATGCTAGTCTTCTGAAACCGTACCATACGCCTGCCTACTCTCTTTACATGCAACCTTTCCCTGCCAAATCAATCACATTGTTCATGCACATGGGAGAAAAGCACTGCAGACCTACTCTATCAAACTACATGCGAGCCTATAGAAGATTTGAACCGTGCTTTCCAAGGTTCTTCACTCTATGTATACCCAAGCCAGCACCTCCATCTCATCTCAGAATCGATACAGTAAAGGAAAAATAGATTTTGAAACTTCTTTGTTTTGTTAAAAATCATACTCATAGTAAAATCCTCCATTTAATTAGATACAATCAGATTTCATTGTTCATTGGTTAGCCGAGTTATGTCTACATGAAGATCAGCAGTGAGGTCAGGCAAAAGTTGAACGAGAAGGAAGCTTGGCGCTGGGTTGTGAACGCAGAACGAAGGTGTGCAGAGGTAGAAAATGGGCGTGGGGGTGCTTGGATCTGGGAAGGGCTACTGATGTTTTTTCGAAAATGGCAAGTATGCGGTTCCATATAAAGGTGGGCAAGCAGTACGACTCGAAGTAATGCATGGTGTGTAATAGAATAAGGGGAAGGAGACATGTTTATTCCTTCCAGTAAAGTAGCGCATGGATATGAATGAAAGCACGTTCAAAACATGGAAGTGGGAAGGAAGGATTATAACAGGAGTTATAATGGAGAAAAGGAGAAATGTTGAAGCAAAAATGATGGAGAAGAAACCCAGTTGTGCGGTTTTGATTTTCATGGGCTGACGTTTGGTTTAGGAAGTGCAGAGATGGCGAGGGTGCGTTCATAGGTGAGAAGTCTTCCGCAGGTTGCACTGACATCGGAGGACTGCCCAGTGGAGATAGAGCGGTAGTGAGTGTCGGGGTTGTTTGTATGAGCGTGACGGGTTCAGCAAATGGCGGTGAAGGTAATGTGTAACGTCCCGGAAAATTTTCGACTTTGGTAATTGACATAAAACCCACGTTGATTATCCAAACATCGAAAATACCGTTAGTTAATGAAAGAAATTAGAGGGTGAGAATAGATAAGATAGAAACTTAGAATAGAAGAAGAAGAACATACAACATCAGAGTAACACGAATCTCACAGCGAAACGAACAACATATAATAGATAACATATCTTTGAATAAAATCAGTATGTGTATACAGTAACATTTTCAGATTACAACACTTATAATGCAACGGAAATAACAATAGCTATATAATCCTGAAGCCTCCTGCTCCAAGCTCTCCAAGTATATCTGTAAAATCCCGACTACTTGACTGACCGTACAAAATTGAGCACCCAAGAGTTTAGGGAAAATAAAACAAAATAAACTCTGGATCAGTCATGTTACTGGTGTGAGTAAACTCAAATCATTTGTTTAACTTTAAAAATCCTTCCAAAAGAAAGAATAATCGTAAGACCGATCCACACATACACACGGATGTTTTTACCTTACAATAACCCAAATCATTTATAAAACAATATTCTTTTGATATTATAATAATGTCTAACACAAGTAATATCAATCTAGTAGAAATGCTTGCATCTAACGTTCTACATATATAATATACAATTGTAACGACCCGTAGTCTACGCATCATAGGATCGTAGAATATTTATTTCTTTCACATACGAAGTCGTATGGTCATGTAACTTTGGGGGACGACTATTGGGGTCATTTCCCATGTTCATGATTTTTCCCGATTTTTAAATGACCATTTTACCCCTAGTTATCATTGTTTTGGCCATAACTTTTGACTGGAAAGGAATTTTGACCTGAAACCACTCCCATTGGCTTCGGATGATGGTTTCTCTTTCCGTAGAGTGGTCACATTAGCCAAACGGACTTACCGTTTGGGAGATATGGCTGAAACAAGTTTCAGACGGTGGAAAACAGCTTAATTGGGCTTAACCGGGTGATTAGCAGCTAGGCCCACAGGGGAATTTCGGGTTTAGAGGTATAGGAGGACTGATTAGGGTTAGGTTATCACTTTCATTTCAGTTTTGAGCCGCCACAAACCTCCTTGAGACCTTAGTAATGGCCTCCATCCTCTAAAACCACTCCAAAACACATTTTTAGTGAAGATTAAGCCTAAACTACGTCAAAGCAAGGCCAAATAGCAACAAAGCAAGTTAGGAGCTGCTGCTACACATAGGAATTCGACCCAAACAGAGAGTATTTCAGATTTGGTGATTCATTTGTGGCCAAGGTGAGTGATTTGCATAGTTTTTGCACTAATTACGGTGATTAAGGTTAATTAGTGAAGATTAGCGAATTTATACGTAAATAAATTCTGGAAAAATTCTTAAAATTCTAAAATAATGTTTTAAGGCTCTGTTAGAAATTTGGGTTAATTTCGATGTGTTTTGCTAATCGTATGCTTAAACATGATTAAGAGGGATTATGGGAAAATGTGAGGTTTTAGCCACTTTTGATCCATTTTGGTTCATTTGAATTGTTGTTAGGTGTTTGTGGTTGTTCTTACATGTTGCTATGACTCTATGGTATGTTTTATGATTGATTAGAATAGTTAGATTGGTCGAAAACGTCGTCGAATGGCGTAGAAAGCTCGCTGGAAAGTTGCAGAAATGTGCAGGTTCCGAACCGGATCGGATCGGAGTAGAGGGTCGGATCGGATTTGTGAACTGACCAAGGAAATCTGAACTGGATCGGAGCTTGTCACTGGAGGAGGATCGGCGAGAAGGAAGGCTGTTTGCTTAGAGTTGGAGTGGACAAGGGGGACCGGATCGAAACTAGGGAGCGGATCGGATCGGAGCTGTGGAGCGGATCGGATTGGAGAGGATCGGATCGGAGTAAGCTAAGGGGGCGGAGCGGATCGGCAATTGGAGAAGGACAGGATCGGGTATGGGAACTTAGAAGGGAGCAACCACCGAACCAACCAGAGAATAGGCACTAAACTTCCGAACCGAACCAAGTGGAGAACCCGAACCGAAGGACTACCGAACCGAACCGACGAAGATGATGACTACCGAACCGAATTCCAGACTGCGCGACAACTCTTCTGAAGACCCACTCCAATTCGACCAAACCCGAGACGCAAAGGAAGTCCAAATGAGAAGTTAGAGCTCAGGATTCAGATGGGAGTCAACGAGTTCGCTTCATGGTTGGACTTTGCTGCGGGACGCGTGCCAAGGAGTTATCGACATCTATAGCTTTGGACCACTATGGTAGGAGGTACAAAGGCGGATTCAGGGCCATTATGGCATCGGTAGAACCAAGGGCTACGACCAATGAAGTGGGTCATTGAAATGTTTGGTCATGACTCCAAGTGTTTGGCTTGGTCATAGCAGGGTTTCTACAAGTCGGGATTCGTCGTTGCCTCAGTTTTGTCTAGTGTTCCAAAGTGGTAGATATCGTATGCTTTACGCACTGAGTGAGAGATGTGAGGATGGTTGCTATTGATGATTTGTTTGCTATCATTGTGACATGCACACCCCACCCCCGTATTCTTACACTATTTATTGTGGCACCTTAGAGCATCGTACGGTATGTGGTACTAACTCTTTGGTTGCAGGTCCAGGTTCAGGTATGGTTTAGTATACCTGTTATCATTCTGTTTAGATGCTTATCGCTCATACCAGGCTTTATGTCTGACCCAGAGTTTTATGTCTCTTCTTATTACTCTGGGTGCTCACACGAGCAGACTAGAGACAGGTTAGCTGGTGATGCACGGGTAGATGATCCGGAGACGAGCAGGAGGCTTCCACGTAATAAATATAGTATTCTCCCTGTATTGTTGAAGATCACTGCTTGGGCATTGGTGGTGTATCTTCTACTTTAGTTTTCTTTTGATTAGAGACAGTAAACTTGGAAAGTTGTAATAAGCTGTATTTGGATTTCCGCTGCTCTGATGTTGACATTGATTATTAGTTATCAGCTTATGCACTGTCTCACCTGTTTTATGTCAAGTATGTTATTATTATATTTTATTCCATGCGCTGTGAGACATTCTACAGGTTCCTTGATTAGTTCATCCCCTTCTTTCCTTTCTTCTGACAACCGTCTTGTGCTAGTCGGGCATGTGTACAGCGCACTTTCGGAGGAAATGCAGGCTGGTGCGGGGCGGGCCGTCACACTTGGTATCAGAGCTCTAGGTTGCGTAGTTAACCTAGGGAAGTTATCAGGGAGAGATAATATACGTATACGAGAGAGCGTATTTGTGATTACTTTGGTTTTTAAAAGCTATATATATATACTATTATTAGTATAAGAATGAAGTCGTACTGCACTAGCACCACTATGGAATCGTTAATCGTTTCCTTTTTCAGATTGACGATGAGCCGAGATACTAGAGGTGCTGGTAGGGGAGCCAATAATGGGAATGCTGCCGACATGAGGACGATGTTTACAGACCTCATGAGAGAGATGCTTAGGGATGTTCAGAGGGCAGCTCCCAATGGTGGAAATGGTGGTGGCCCAATAGTGCAGGCGCCGAGGGTCGACTTCGCCAAGCTGAATAAGGACTATACTAGCCTTGGTGGGAAGCCATTCCACGGAACGGAGTCGGCCACGGATGTTCAAGATTGGTTGGATAGTTGCGAACGTATCTTCGAGGATTTGGGTATCGAGGATGCGATGAAGAGAAAGCTAGCGTCCCGTCAGCTGCAAGGGCGGGCAATGAATTGGTGGAATGCCATAAAAGCAGCTACTCCCGAAGATCAGATTACTTGGGAGCAGTTTAAAGCTCGCTTTAGCGAGAAGTTTATTCCAGCTGCTCAGAAGTCAATGCTGTTTAAGAAATTCTTGGAGCTCAAGCAGAATGGCAGAGCTGTCTCGGAGTATATTGCTGAATTTGACACTTTGTCAAAATATGGGTTATCTCTTATAGATACTGCCGAGAAGAAGAATGAGAAATTCATAACTGGGCTAGATCAGTACTTAGGGGAAAGGCTTATTAACCACATCGATGAGACGTTTGAATCGATTGTGGGGAAAGCATTAAGATCAGAAAGCCTCTACCCTAAGTCGAAGACTGAGGTTGCATCCGCAGATGAGCCAAAGCCACAAGCTAGTGGTGGAGGAAAAGGTGGTTCCCAGAATAAGAGAAAGCAGAATCAGGCTAAGGATGGTCAGAAGAAAAAGAATAAACAAGATGTGGAGTGCTTCAGCTGTGGTAAGAAGGGCCATTATGCTAGTAATTGTCGGGCCAAGCCAGCGGATAGGAAGTGCTTCAACTGTGGCCAAATGGGACACCACAAGGACAAGTGTCCACAACCCCCTAAGGAAAAGCAAATGGTGAAAGCATACGCTCTTAATGTTATTCCTTCTTCGTCGAATGCCCCAACAGCGGCAGAGAAGGGAAAGAATGTCGTCATTCAAGGTATGCTTTCTGTTTATGATGTTCCTGTTAGAGTTTTGTTTGATACCGGAGCTTCCAGTTCTTTCATATCTAGTGACCTGGTAGATAGGTTGGGATTGGAGCCCGAGATTGTCGATAGACCTTTAGTAGTGACGAACCCGATTGGTGGTTCGACTAGCCTTAGCATGATTTGTCGTAATGTGGTCTTATCGAGTCATGGATGCATGTTTGTTTGTGATTGCTTTGTTTTGGGCTTTACTGGGTTTGGCATTATTTTGGGAGTAGATTGGCTCCAAAGATACGGGGTGGTGGTAGACTGTGAGGGCTTGTTGGTGACAGCTAGAGCGGATGATGGGCGGAGGATAGTGTTTGGTGGTCTACCCAGTAAGGGGGTATTGGCTAGTTTTCTAAACTCGCTCGACATTCCGCATAGTGAGTTGTCAGGTTTGCCCGTGGTTGGCCAGTATCCGGATGTTTTCGAAGAAGTGACCGGACTTCCACCACACCGAGAGATTGAGTTTCGTATTGATTTGGTAAAGGATGCCAGGCCTATAGTGATGCCACTTCGTCGTATGGCACCAAAGGAGCAGCGAGAGCTCGAGGTGCAAGTCAGCGATCTTTTGAAGAAGGGATTTATCAGAAGGAGTGTTTCTGAATGGGGAGCACCAGTTGTGTTTGCTACCAAGGCAGATGGTTCCCTTCGTTTGTGTGTAGACTACCGCGAATTGAATAAAGTGACGAGGAAGAACAAGTATCCTCTACCGCGGATAGATGATTTGTTTGATCAGTTGAGTGGCGCGAGAGTATTTTCTCAGTTGGATCTCGCGACAGGCTTTCATCAGCTTAGAGTGGAAGCTGAGAGTATAGCTAAAACGGCATTTCGGACGCCGTCTGGGTTTTATGAGTGGTTGGTCATGCCATTCGGGCTGACCAATGCCCCAGCATATTTTGTGGATCTTATGAATAGGGTATTCAGAGATCAGTTGAATAAGTTTGTCCTTGTGTTCGTTGATGATATTTTGGTCTACTCGAGGACAGAGGAAGAACACAAGGGACATTTGAGAATAGTGATGGAAGTGTTGAGAAAACACCAATTGAAAGCAAAGTTTTCTAAGTGCCACTTCTGGAAGAGGGAAGTGAGGTTCTTGGGTCATGTTGTATCAGAAAATGGGATTGCCGTGGACCCGGCGAAGGTGGCTACGGTACAGGATTGGCCTACGCCCAAGAATGCAACAGATGTAAGAAGTTTCTTGGGGTTAGCGGGGTATTATCGTAAGTTTATCCAAAGTTTCTCCAAGATAGCAGCACCATTGACCCAGTTGACCAAGAAGAATCAAGCTTTTGTCTGGGATGAAAGGTGCGAGAATGCATTCAAGAGTCTAAAGGACAATTTGACAAGCGCACCAGTATTAGTCATTCCTAAGGGGGATGAAGAGATGACGGTATACACGGATGCCTGTGGTACCGGACTGGGTGCTGTACTGATGCAAGGCGGTAGGGTTATAGCTTATGCAAGTCGGCAATTGAAACCGCACGAGAGAAGATACCCTACCCATGATTTAGAATTGGCAGCGATCGTGTTCGCGTTAAAGATGTGGAGACACTATCTCTTGGGAGAAAGATTTGAGCTGTTTACAGATCATAAGTCGTTAAAGTATCTCTTCTCTCAGAAAGATCTGAACCTCCGTCAGCAGAGATGGTTAGAGTTCCTAGCTTCCTATGATTTTGACATCGCATACACACCAGGAAAGGGCAATGCGGTGGCTGATGCATTGAGTAGAAGACATGCCAGCTTAGGGGCTATGTTCCTTGAATGGAAGCAACTGGAGTTTATCGCGGGGTTTGATTTCAGACCAAAGTGCGAATTGGATCCAGAAATGTTAGCAAGTTTGACGATCAGACCCACTTTGATTGAGCGGATCGGCTCTAGTCAGAGGGACGATCCTAACCTATTGGAAATCATCTCCAAGTTAGAGATGGGTATCGATGAGGAGGTGAACAAGTATGGGCTTGATCGAGATGGTTGGCTTAGAAAGAATGGGAAACTTGTAGTACCCAACGTAAATGGATTGAGGGATGAAGTGCTTAGAGAATGTCATCACTCAAAGCTGACTATACACCCCGGTGGTAATAAGATGTATCGAGATATGAAGCAGACTTACTACTGGGAAGGAATGAAAAGAGACGTTGGGAAGTTTATATCCAAATGCATGAATTGCCAGCTAGTTAAAGCCGAGCAAAAGAAGCCTAGTGGTTTGTTGCAACCATTAGAAATTCCCGAATGGAAATGGGAGCAAGTCTCGATGGATTTCATCGATGGATTACCAAGGACTAGATCGGGATATGACAGCATTTGGGTAATTGTAGACCGACTGACTAAAAGTGCAAGGTTTATACCAGTCAAATCGACCAGAACGGCAGCTAAGTTAGCAGAATTGTATATGAAGTGGGTAGTGAGATTTCATGGAGTACCTAAAAGCATTGTGAGTGACCGAGACCCGTTGTTCACTAGTGGGTTTTGGAAGAGCTTACAAGAGGCTCTAGGGTCAGAGTTACATCTCAGTACCGCATATCATCCTCAGACCGACGGTCAGACGGAGAGGGTGAACCGTATTTTGGAAGATCTCTTGAGAGCATGTATATTGGATTTTGGTGGATCATGGGATGACCATTTGCATCTAGTAGAGTTTGCATATAATAATAGCTACCAATCCAGTATCGGTATGGCTCCGTTTGAAGCCTTGTATGGAAGACCGTGCAACTCACCATCATGTTGGATAGAGACTGGCGAGAAGTTTATGCTTGGACCAGATGTGGTGAGGGAAACTTCAGATAAAATCAAGACCATTCAACAACGAATGAAGGCTGCCCAAGATAGGCAGAAGAGTTACGCTGATAAGAGAAGAAGAGACTTAAAATTCTCCGTTGGCGACTTGGTGTTTGTCAAGGTTTCTCCGTTGAAGAGCGTAATACGATTTGGCAGGAGAGGCAAGTTGGCACCAAGATTCGTTGGCCCATTCCCTGTTCTTGAACTAGTCGGGAATTTGGCATATAGAATTGACTTACCGGAGAAGATGGCGGGAGTTCACAACGTATTTCATGTTTCCCAACTAAGGAAGTTCGTTCACGACTCAAATATGACTATTTCACCTGATCAGTTAGAGGACTTCGAAGTAGAACCCGAGGCGGTTGGGAACCGCAAGCCGGCCCGTATTGTCGAGTACGACATGAAGCAACTTCGAAGGAAGGCGGTGAAGCTAGTCAAGGTACAGTGGAGCGAGGACGAGAGTGATTGTACTTGGGAAACAGAGGAGGACATAAGGAAGAAGTATCCAGAACTCTTAGTCTGGTAAGATTTTGACTTCGATTTAGTTTTTCCGCATGCTAAGATAGGCTTGTTTGCTTGTTTTGCATATTCGATTGTTGTATGTGGTTGTTAGGCATGCGGGATCCCTTGTATGTTTTGGGTTAAGGAATTTCGGGGGCGAAATTTCTTAAGGGGGGGAGAGTGTAACGACCCGTAGTCTACGCATCATAGGATCGTAGAATATTTATTTCTTTCACATACGAAGTCGTATGGTCATGTAACTTTGGGGGACGACTATTGGGGTCATTTCCCATGTTCATGATTTTTCCCGATTTTTAAATGACCATTTTACCCCTAGTTATCATTGTTTTGGCCATAACTTTTGACTGGAAAGGAATTTTGACCTGAAACCACTCCCATTGGCTTCGGATGATGGTTTCTCTTTCCGTAGAGTGGTCACATTAGCCAAACGGACTTACCGTTTGGGAGATATGGCTGAAACAAGTTTCAGACGGTGGAAAACAGCTTAATTGGGCTTAACCGGGTGATTAGCAGCTAGGCCCACAGGGGAATTTCGGGTTTAGAGGTATAGGAGGACTGATTAGGGTTAGGTTATCACTTTCATTTCAGTTTTGAGCCGCCACAAACCTCCTTGAGACCTTAGTAATGGCCTCCATCCTCTAAAACCACTCCAAAACACATTTTTAGTGAAGATTAAGCCTAAACTACGTCAAAGCAAGGCCAAATAGCAACAAAGCAAGTTAGGAGCTGCTGCTACACATAGGAATTCGACCCAAACAGAGAGTATTTCAGATTTGGTGATTCATTTGTGGCCAAGGTGAGTGATTTGCATAGTTTTTGCACTAATTACGGTGATTAAGGTTAATTAGTGAAGATTAGCGAATTTATACGTAAATAAATTCTGGAAAAATTCTTAAAATTCTAAAATAATGTTTTAAGGCTCTGTTAGAAATTTGGGTTAATTTCGATGTGTTTTGCTAATCGTATGCTTAAACATGATTAAGAGGGATTATGGGAAAATGTGAGGTTTTAGCCACTTTTGATCCATTTTGGTTCATTTGAATTGTTGTTAGGTGTTTGTGGTTGTTCTTACATGTTGCTATGACTCTATGGTATGTTTTATGATTGATTAGAATAGTTAGATTGGTCGAAAACGTCGTCGAATGGCGTAGAAAGCTCGCTGGAAAGTTGCAGAAATGTGCAGGTTCCGAACCGGATCGGATCGGAGTAGAGGGTCGGATCGGATTTGTGAACTGACCAAGGAAATCTGAACTGGATCGGAGCTTGTCACTGGAGGAGGATCGGCGAGAAGGAAGGCTGTTTGCTTAGAGTTGGAGTGGACAAGGGGGACCGGATCGAAACTAGGGAGCGGATCGGATCGGAGCTGTGGAGCGGATCGGATTGGAGAGGATCGGATCGGAGTAAGCTAAGGGGGCGGAGCGGATCGGCAATTGGAGAAGGACAGGATCGGGTATGGGAACTTAGAAGGGAGCAACCACCGAACCAACCAGAGAATAGGCACTAAACTTCCGAACCGAACCAAGTGGAGAACCCGAACCGAAGGACTACCGAACCGAACCGACGAAGATGATGACTACCGAACCGAATTCCAGACTGCGCGACAACTCTTCTGAAGACCCACTCCAATTCGACCAAACCCGAGACGCAAAGGAAGTCCAAATGAGAAGTTAGAGCTCAGGATTCAGATGGGAGTCAACGAGTTCGCTTCATGGTTGGACTTTGCTGCGGGACGCGTGCCAAGGAGTTATCGACATCTATAGCTTTGGACCACTATGGTAGGAGGTACAAAGGCGGATTCAGGGCCATTATGGCATCGGTAGAACCAAGGGCTACGACCAATGAAGTGGGTCATTGAAATGTTTGGTCATGACTCCAAGTGTTTGGCTTGGTCATAGCAGGGTTTCTACAAGTCGGGATTCGTCGTTGCCTCAGTTTTGTCTAGTGTTCCAAAGTGGTAGATATCGTATGCTTTACGCACTGAGTGAGAGATGTGAGGATGGTTGCTATTGATGATTTGTTTGCTATCATTGTGACATGCACACCCCACCCCCGTATTCTTACACTATTTATTGTGGCACCTTAGAGCATCGTACGGTATGTGGTACTAACTCTTTGGTTGCAGGTCCAGGTTCAGGTATGGTTTAGTATACCTGTTATCATTCTGTTTAGATGCTTATCGCTCATACCAGGCTTTATGTCTGACCCAGAGTTTTATGTCTCTTCTTATTACTCTGGGTGCTCACACGAGCAGACTAGAGACAGGTTAGCTGGTGATGCACGGGTAGATGATCCGGAGACGAGCAGGAGGCTTCCACGTAATAAATATAGTATTCTCCCTGTATTGTTGAAGATCACTGCTTGGGCATTGGTGGTGTATCTTCTACTTTAGTTTTCTTTTGATTAGAGACAGTAAACTTGGAAAGTTGTAATAAGCTGTATTTGGATTTCCGCTGCTCTGATGTTGACATTGATTATTAGTTATCAGCTTATGCACTGTCTCACCTGTTTTATGTCAAGTATGTTATTATTATATTTTATTCCATGCGCTGTGAGACATTCTACAGGTTCCTTGATTAGTTCATCCCCTTCTTTCCTTTCTTCTGACAACCGTCTTGTGCTAGTCGGGCATGTGTACAGCGCACTTTCGGAGGAAATGCAGGCTGGTGCGGGGCGGGCCGTCACAACAATCAAAACATCGGGCTCTTATTTGGGGAATGGATTCCAACTATGACAAGGTATGGATCCACCTTCCGCTCAGTGTACTCTAGAAGCGATACACTGGAGTTCAACAAGAACATCTTGCAACTCGGCCACGCATGATCGACCACTCATTTCATTTGAGTGTATCGAATATATTGTCACCTTACAGTTGGTAAACCAACATAACCATTCCCGGGAGATACATAATTAAAAGAAGTACCAAATATGAATATTCTCTAGATGGTGCCAATATACCCTACTTGGGTGCGGCCCACTTAGCCATGCTGCCTGCCCTATTTCTGTCATTTCCCAGTTGAAGAGGCTGGAGGTCATAACATATCTTTCAACAGATTACTCATTCATTCACTTTGAATGCCACATCGTCATACCCGTCAAATCACAAATTGATTTCTCCAAAAATGCCACAAGTATAAGCTAAGAGAAATGAATTCTTCCGCCACCAACTTAAAAACGTTTGAAACGATTAACTCACGTGATCCACCAGATGTACTCTGTCAAACATTTTTCCATACAGGTTGTCCTGTGACTGGATAAACCGAAGGCACTATTCTGTAAACAGGATAGCCCTTGCATAACTCAGTCTTCAATTTGTCTTCGATAAACCGAAGGCACTATTCGAAACGCTAACGCCCATAGGGAGTGGTTCTCGTATAATAACCCAACCGGTCTCTCCGTATTGACGACGGAAAAATGGTCAAAACTTTGATAGTCTGTGATTTAACTATCAAAAGAAAACTCGTGTGCAAATAATGATATTATTTCCAAATGGAAATTTTATCGATCAACCAAAATTCAACATTTATCCCTTTTAGTTAATTTATCATAAATTTATTCATTTCCTTATTTTCCATTTTCATATATTCGTAAATCCTTATTTTCTAAACTTAGAAAATATACGTTATTAATCACTGGAAAACGTTTCCATATTTATTCCAATTTCTTATTTTTTTATCATCAGAAAACATTTCTGATTCTTATTTGGAAAACATTTCCAAAACTCCTTTATTTGATTCAAACTGATGTTTAAATAAACATCGCTATGCCAACACAAACCATTACGCTCATTAACTAAATTCACTTAACCTACCTTTACTATCAAACTTTAACCCTTCCTTAGTTAAGAAGGAATTCAATCAAGTTGGGGTATAATTACCTCTCAGACCTTAACTGAACAACTTTTTAACTTCGGAATAGACAAAGTTTATCTTTTTAAACCTTTAACAACTTCCTTGCGAACCTCACGTATTCTATTTACGAATCCACTTCTTTTATAAAAACATTGGTTATAACGATAATGTTATAATCCCTACTTTCGAAATATCTAACTTCAAATATAACATTTATTCTTTAATTTGAATAAATAAATAAACACCTAATTTATAAATCAATAAACCTTGATTTGAACACCTGAAAGTATAAGTACTTTCCCGAATTCGATATAATCAAATTCGACGATTAGCTCTCTTCGAATAACTAATATTCGATTAACTCACTTCGAATAACTAATATTCGATTAACTCACTTCGAATAGCTTATATTCGATAACTCTTCTCTTCGAATAACTTATATTCAAGAACCTCACTTTGAATAATTAATATTTGATAACCTCACTTCGAATAACTAATCTTCGATTAACTTACTTCGAACAACTATATTCGATAACCTCACTTCGAATAACTAATATTTGATAACCTCACTTCGAATAACTAATATTCGATTAACTTACTTCGAATAACTATATTCGATAACCTCACTTCGAATAACTAATATTCGATTACCTCACTTCGAATAACTGATATTCGATTAACTCTTTTCTTCGAATAAACTATATTCGATAATTTCTTTAACCCTATTTGAATAACTAATATTCGACTAACTCGATTAACTCTAATTGAATAACGCTAGTTTGATTTAACTCTGATCATTTAATTTTAATTGATTAACACTAACTGGTTAACTCTAACTGATTAACTCTAACTCTAATCGATTAACTCTAATTCTAATTGATTAACTAAAATTCGATTAACTCCTCTAACTCGTTTTGATTAACACATCTTGATTAACTCTACGTCCATATTCAGCTTCAAATATCGATGTTGAAATCGATTCTTACTTCTGTATATAAGTCCTGACTTATATATTCTATTTATCCAATGATAAATATTTTATTTAATTTATAAAATATTATTTATAAATTAGTCTTCTCAATCTATCGGCTAGAACAGATTCTATTTAAAATCTGTACTTTAAATCCATATCACGTTATACCTGTGTTCGAAGCACGGGTCTAAACTTTCCTGATGTAAAATTCTATTCATTTGCCAAATATTTCCTTATATGGCATTCTTTTTCATTTCCCAATAAATCCCTTTTATAACTCTATTTATTTTGTAAATAAACATTTCCTTTTTATAACTCTATTTATTTTCTAAATAATTATTTCCTTTTATATTTTATTTGTAAATGTTTTACAAATATTTCTCTTTCTGTTTTATTTAACAAATAAATATTTCCCCTTTTAATTTGTTTCACAAATATTTCCCTTTTCTATTTGTTTCACAAATAGTTTCCTTTTCTATTTGTTTCACAAATATTTTCCTTTTCTATTCTATTTATTTGACAAATAAATATTTTCCTTTATAACTCCTTTGATTTTATAATTATTTTCTTTATACAAAATCCTTTTCCTTTTATATATAAAATCCATTGATTTTATATAAATAATTTATTTTCAAAATACACTTTGAAAATCCCCTTTTCTATATCCTAGTATTTCTTACGGTATTTAAAATATCAATTCACAATGATCGATATCATTCAAACACACATAATCAACAACAGATTATATATCACTTCATATATCACCATATATGAAAAACAGTAAAATAAATGTTGAGGAATCCAGTTGGATTCCTCCGATCTGTTCCCTGCATCCACAGATGTTAACAACATATATAACAACAATTTCATTTCAACATGAAATATTCTGATAAACAAAATCAATATATATTTAACGATATATATATATATATATATTATAGATATATATATAACTTCAACCAACTGACTAGCAGTTCATCCAAACAGTCAACACACAGCAATCAACCAACATTTATCAGTTCTAAAAATACGTTATAAAAATATAACTTCTTAGAGTTAGTGAGTTTTACTCGCATTAGAAGATCATCGTTAATAACGATAACCATCGCTTGATTCAGACGGACAATTTATTTCGCTATAAATTGTAACGAGCTTCAATTCACTCCCGGTCAGTTCCATTGGGTAATGTCCGTCCATATGATCCTGTCGGATCTTGTTTCGCTTACTAATATCCAAATCCACATCAGCATCTACTCGTCGTCTCCTTCTCATTTCCAGAACCAAACATCAACCCGTACTCCTCATTTTCAATGGCCATTTAAATAACTGCATTTTCCCCGTTCCTCAATACAAAATCCAACAAACCCATAAATCACTTAATCAAACTTCCCTTCTCCTATACTTTTCCCTTAGACAGCATCAACTTCACCAACACATCCCCTCACCCAAAATCACACTTCAGACCCGTTATCCTAACTAAGCCACGCCATTAAGACCTTTCTCCCACTGTTCGAATTCGAAGTACATGGACCGCTCCTCCTGCCATTTCCCAATTCTTCATAAACTCCCCCGTCGACGAGGCCTCAGACCATCCATTCCCTGACCTCCGCTCTCCCATCACCTCCATCCACCTGGAAACACAAACCTCAATGACCCATGTTTCATCCAGCAAATCCACAAAACTCCACCCAGTTGGAGTCGCCACCCAAGCCGCCGCCGTCCACCGGACTGGCCCCAACTACCACTAACAGCCACGCCATGATACGACGGTCCTCCCAGTCACCTTAGTTTCACCTCCGGCTCACTCTACCCTCCACCAACGCATGCCCTAAATCGACTTGTAACACAGTCGAACATCAGAGGGTGGAATCGCATCACACAAAAGTTATACCATGGTGGAGTTCATAAAATTTGGAGTGAACTGAATCCATAACTAAGCGATTCTATTAAAGTTTCGATTTTTAGATAATTTCTGAAGTATTTATGAACTCACGGTCAAAAAAAGAAATAGTAGCGGTGGATTTTCGTATTGACCAGAGAAAACTGAAATTAGGTTATAAGGATTGTTAGGGGGTGTGTTTATAGGGTAGTTGTTAAGTATTACCTTTGTTTGGAGGATTTGGTTTCTCCATGTTTCTTGTTTGGCTGAGAGGAATGATCAGTTGAGAAGAAAGGAACATGGCCTTCCATTTGATCGGAGAAATGAAGTCTAGGGTTAGGATATTTGTTTTACATTTGAGAGTACCCGATTATGTGAAACTCTGTTTGTTTACGGACTGATATGAAAATATCATTAAATCGAGTAATGTGCCATGATCCCAAAAATAAAAAAATATCGGTAGGTTAACTCATATTGTGAAACCCCAAAATATCGATATAGGGTGCAAAATACTCCAAATAAAAAGTTATGTATTTAATTAATTAAAAATTACAGTTAAATTCTAAAAATTAAATTATCACTACGTCTCAAAGGGTTTGTCCAAATTCGAAGCCAATATTTAATTATAATTAAATATACCGTTATGGCTTATAACAAATCCATAGCGACTTTTCAAAAATTTGATTTGGACATAAATCAAAATCTATACGACGAAATCCCGGTTTTTCTCTTCCATTAGAAAATTATACTTCACCAGCTCCGAATGTTTCTTGTTTCACAGAAATCCAATTTAAAACGGATTCTGTATATTCGGATGAAGTTCAAATCGCCAAATAGCGAACTACCGCGCCATTTCGAGCTCGAATTATAATTACATTATAATTCTACGTTCAACTGTCTTTCATATAATATATTCGTTATTCGAATTCAATTCCAAACTGAATTAGATATATTTTGAATTGTCCAGTTCACATTATATTGTCATTTCAGTTAATTCTGATTATCCTAGAATTAAATATATTATACTATTATTTATATTAATTAAATATTCAATATAATTTAATTAAACAACCATTTTCACTATTTAATTAAATTAATTAATTATATATCGCTGAAAATACGGGTCGTTACATTCTTCCCCTCTTAAAATAAATTCTTCCTCGAAATTGCTAAGGTAGAAAACAACCCTGTTGACTGGTTAAAATTTATTTTTACTTCTTTAACTCTAGTTTCACTGAATCAATTTATTTCAATTAAAATATTGACTCATTTCTAATAACAAAAATTTTCAAAAATTCTAAAACTTTTCAAACTGGCGAAATTTTCGAAAAATTTCGCCAGCACCTCCTTTGTACTGGCCAATAGGTCAAACTCTGACTCACCTCTCTAGGCCTTCTCCAACCCAAAAGAAAATCAAATAGCCAAGCATCTTGCTAATTCGGCTTATAAAATTCTCATACTATGTGAAATATAAACGTGTACCTTTTTGTTGGGCATATCATTATATCCTTCCCATCTGCTGTTAATTCAGCATATATCAATGTTATCCCAATCAATTTCCAATCAATATCTGTTCAACATAGCTATTCGCTTATATTCAAACCAAATTTCATTTCAAACTCGAGTTCCGTTCTTGATTTCAATTCTTAACTTACCCGACCAATTCTAATTCCAACTCCTTATCTCACAAATCCAATTTGTCTCGATATCATTCTGATCCAATACAATTTCAATTACCACTTAACTGATTTCAATTCAATTCCAGCTTGATTTCACAAATTTCTATTTAAATTAGTTTTTAATTCGAGCAATCTCTTCCTGGGAGTTTCAAACAGCTTTGTTTTTCTAAAACCAAATATCCCTCTTTGAATTTCAAAAAAAATTGTTTCTCAAAACAATTCAAAACTGTATCTTTGGTAGTAATCCATCACTTAGACCTCGAAAATGACACTGACGATGTGGCCATCATCATCAGGGTTATTTTCCAGCTATCGAAGTGAGTTCAGTACTATATCACTTTCAAAACCATATCTAAACACTTCCATCTTGAAATTCATTTCAAAATACCATTTACAATGCTATAAAACAAATTTAAAATCTCCCACGATTTTAAAATTCACATGTATTCAATTCAAATCCATTTACAAATACCTTTCCAATTTCCAGGGTTTTAATTTCAATTCTGATTTTAACTTTAGATTTAATTCATCTGATTTCATATATTATACTTATATGAATTCTAATTGGTTATTTATATAACCATTTCAATTTATAATCTCATTCGATTATAATATCAACCAACACATCCAACATACAATATTTCCAATATATATATATATATATATATATATATATCTTCTTTATATCAAAATATAATTTGGGTAAAATTATATCATTTACCCTCTTTTCAAAACGTATCATGTCGGCTCATCGTATTCAAGTGTTTATAAACTCATACCGATACAGTGGATCAAACTGATCGACCAGAACCCATAAACAACTCAACCAATAAATCTCCACAATATAAAAAAAATTATATTGAATAACAAATACGCTCTCGTATATATACACTCAAACTCAATATAGGGTATTACTAACCCCATCTCTACCGAGTCACGCCACAGAGCCAAGGTAATTACTTAACCTTAAGCTCTGATACCAACTGTAACGTCCCGGAAAATTTTAGACTTTGGTAATTGACATAAAACCCACGTCGATTATCCAAACATCGAAAATACCGGTAGTTAATGAAAGAAATTAGAGGGTGAGAATAGATAAGATAGAAACTTAGAATAGAAGAAGAAGAAGAACATACAACATCAGAGTAACACGAATCTCACAACGGAACGAACAACATATAATAGATAACATATCTCTGAATAAAATCAGTATATGTATATAGTAACATTTTCAGAGTACAACACTTACAAAACAGCGGAAATATCAATAGTTATATAATCCTGAAGCGTCCTGCTCCAATCTCTCCAAGTATATCTGTAAAATCCCGACTACTTGACTGCCCATACAAAATTGGGCACCCAAGAGTTTAGGTAAAATAAAACAAAATAAACCCCGGGTCAGTCATGTGATTGGTGTGAGTAAACTCAAATCATTTGTTTAACTTTAAAAATCCTTCCAAAAGAAAGAATAATCGTAAGACCGATCCACACATAAACAAGGATGGTTTTTACCTTACGATAACCCAAATCATTTATAAAACAATATTATTCTGATATTATAATAATGTCTAACAAAAGTAATATCAGTCCAGTAGAAACGCTTGCATCTAACGTTCTACATATATAATATACACTCAAAACCGCAGGCTCTTATTTGGGGAATGGATTCCAACTATGACAAGGTATGGATCCACCTTCCGCTCAGTGTACTCTAGAAGCGATACACTAGGGTTCAAAAAGAACATCTTGCAACTCAGCCACACATGACCGACCACTCATTTCGCTTGAGTGTATCAAATATATTATCACCTTACAGTTGCTAAACCAACATAACCATTCCCGGGAGATACAGAATTGAAAGAAGTAATAAATATGAATATTCTCTAGATGGTGACAATATACCCTACTTGGGTGCAGCCCACTTAGCCATGCTGTATACCCGATTTCAGTCGTTTCCCAGTTGATGAGGCTGGAGGTCATAACGTATCTTTCAACAGATTACTCATTCATTCACTTTGAATACCACATCGTCATACCCGTCAAATCACAAATTGATTTCCCCAAAAACACCACAGATATAAGCTAAGAGAAACGAATTCCTCCGCCACCAATGTAAATACATCTGAAACGATCAACTCACGTGATCCACCAGATATACTCTGTCAAACATTCTTCCATACAGGTTGTCCTGGGACTGGACAAACCGAAGGCACTATTCTGTAAATAGGATAGCCCTTGCATAACTTCGACTTCAATTTGTCTTCGATCTATTTGATTCGAAACGCTAACGCCCATACGAAGTGGTTCACGGATAATAACCTAACCGGTCTCTTCGTATTGACGACGGCAAAATGGTCAAAACTTTGATAGTCTGTGATTTAACTATCAAAAGAAAACTCATGTGCAAACAACGATATTATTTCCAAATGGAAATTTTATCAATCAATCAACATTCAACATTTATCCCTTCAAATTTATTTATCATAAATTTATTCAATTCCTTATTTCCCGTTTTCATATATTCGCAAATCCTTATTTTTTAAACTTAGAAAATATACGTTATGAATCACTGGAAAACGTTTCCATATTTATTCCCATTTCTTATTTTCTATTATCAGAAAACATTTCTGATTCTAATTTGGATAACATTTCCAAAACTCCTTTATTTGATTTAAACTGATGTTTAAAAAAAAAATATCGCTATGCCAACACGAACCATTACGCTCATTAACTAAATTCACTTAACCTACCTTTACTATCAAACTTTAACCATTCCTTTGTTAAGAAGGAAGTCAATCAAGTTGGGGTATAATTACCTCTCAGACCTTAACTGAACAATGTTTTAACTTCGGAATAGACAAATTTTATCTTTTTAAACATTTAACAACTTCCTTGTGAACCTCACGGATTCAATTTACGAATCCACTTCTTTTATAAAACATTGGTTATAACGATAAAGTTATAATCCCTACTTTTGAAATATCTAACTTCAAAAATAACTTTTATTCTTTAATTTGAATAAATAAATAAACACCTAATTTATAAATGAATAAATCTTGATTTAAACACCGGAAAGTATAAGTACTTTCCCGAATTCGATATAATCGAATTCGACGATTAGCTCTCTTCGAATAACTAATATTCGATTAACTCACTTCGAATAGCTTATATTCGATAACTCATCTCTTCGAATAACTTATATTCGATAACCTCACTTTGAATAACTAATATTCGATAACCTCACTTCGAATAATTAATATTCGATTAACTTACTTCAAATAACTATATTCGATAACCTCACTTCGAATAACTAATATTTGATAACCTCACTTCGAATAACTAATATTCGATTAACTTACTTCGAATAACTATATTCGATAACCTCACTTCGAATAACTAGTATTCAATAACCTCACATCGAGTAACTAATATTCGATTAACTCCTTTCTTCGAATAAACTATATTCGATAATTTCTTTAACCCTATTCGAATAACATTCGACTAACTCGATTAACTCTAATTGAATAACTCTACTTTGATTTAACTCTGATCGACTAATTTTAATTGATTAACTCTAACTGGTTAACTCTAACTGATTAACTCTAACTCTAATCGATTAACTCTAATTCTAATCGAGTAACTAAAATTCGATTAACTCATCTAACTCATTTTGATTAACACATCTTGATTAACTCTTAGTTCGTATTCAGTTTCAAATATTGATCTTGAAATCGATTCTTACTTCTCTATATAAGTCCTGACTTATATATTATATTTATCAAATGATAAGTATTTTATTTAATTTATAAAATATTATTTATAAATTAGTCTTCTCAATCTATCGGCTAGAACAGATTCTATTTAAAATCTTTGCTTTAAATCCATATCACGTTATACCCGTGTGCGAAGCACCGGTCTAAACTTTCCTGATGTAAAATTCTGTTCATTTGCCAAATATTTCCTTATATGACATTCTTTTTATTTTCCCAATAAATCCCTTTTATAACTGTATTTATTTTCTAAATAAACATTTCCTTTTTATAACTCTATTTATTTTGTAAAAAATTATTTCCTTCTATATTTTATTTGTAAATGTTTTAGAAATATTTCTCTTTCTATTTTATTTAACAAATAAATATTTCCCATTTTTATTTGTTTCACAAATATTTCCCTTTTCAATTTGTTTCCCAAATATTTTCCTTTTCTATTTGTTTCACAAATATTTTCCTTTTCTATTTTGTTTATTTGACAAATAAATATTTTCCTTTATAACTTCTTTGATTTTATAATTATTTTCATTTTACAAAATCCTTTTCCTTTTATATATAAATCCATTAATTTTATATAAATAATTTATTTTCAAAATACACTTTGAAAATCCCCTTTTCTATGTCCCAGTATTTCTTATAGTATTTAAAATACCAATTCACAATGATCGATATCATTCAAACACACATAATCAACAACAGATTATATATCACATCATATATCACCATATATAAAAAACAGTAAAATAAATGTTGAGGAATCCAGTTGGATTCCTCCGACCTGTTCCCTGTATCCACAGATGTTAAACAACATACATAACATAAATTTCATTTCAACATGAAATAGTCTGATAAACAGAATCAATACATATTTAACGATCTATATATATGTATATATTATATATATATATAATTTCAACCAACTTACTAGCAGTTCATCCAAACAGTCAACACACAGCAATCAACCAACATTTATCAGTTCTAAAAATACGTTATAAAAATATAACTGCTTAGAGTTAGTGGGTTTTACTCACATTGGACGATCATCGTTAATAACGATAACCATCGCTTGATTCAGATGGACAATTTATTTCGCTATAAATTGTAACGAGCTTCAATTCACTCTCGGTCAGTTCCATTGGGCACTGTTCGTCCATATGATCATGTCGGATCTTTATTCGCTTACTAATATCCAAATCCACGTCAGCATCTACTCGTCGTCTCCTTCTCATTTCCAGCACCAAACTTCAAACGAGTACTCCTCATTTTCAATGGCCATTTAAATAACCGCATTTTCCCCTTTCCTCAATACAAAATCCAACAAACCCATAAATCACTTAATCAAACTTCCCTTCTCCTATACTTTTCCCTTAGACAGCATCAACTTCACTAACCCATCCCCTCACCCAAAATCACACTTCAGACCCATTATCCTAACTGAGCCACGCCCTTAAGACCTTTCTCCCGCTGTTCGAATTCGAAGTACAAGGACCGCTCCTCCTGCCATTTCCCAATTCTTCATAAACTCCCCCGTCGACGAGGCCTCAGACCATCCATTCCCTGACCTCTGCTCTCCCATCACCTCCATCCACCTGGAAACACAAACCTCAATGACCCATGTTTCATCCAGCAAACCCACAAACTCCACCAAGTTCGAGTCGCCACCCAAGCCACCGTCGTCCAACGGATTGGCCCCAACTACCACCAACAACCGCGCCATGAAATGACGGTCCTCCCAGTCACCTTAGTTTCACCTCCAGCTAATTCTACCCTCCACCAATGCATGCCCTAAATCGACTTGTAACACGGTCGAACATCAGAGGGTGGAATCGCATCACACAAAAGTTATACCATGGTGGAGTACATAAAATTTGGAGTGAATTGAATCCATAACTAAGCGATTCTATTAAAGTTACGATTTTTAGACAGTTTCTGAAGTATTTATGCACTCACGGTCAAAAAAAGAAATAGTAGCGGTGGATTTTCGTATTGACTAGAGAAAACTGAAATTAGGTTATAAGGATTGTTAGGGGGTGTATTTATAGGGTAGTTGTTAAGTATTACCTTTGTTGAGAGGATTTGGTTTCTCCACATTTCTTGTTTGGCTGAGAGTAATGATCGGCTGAGAAGAAAGGAACGTGGCCTTCCATTTGATCGGAGAAATGAAGTCTAGGGTTAGGATATTTGTTTTACATTTGATCGCAGAAAGGAACGTGGCCTTCCACATTTCAACATATCATTTAATTGGGTTTATAAAAGAGAAAATAAACCAACCTTATATACATTTATTATTTTAATCACCAATTACCATTTCAGATACTAAGATCTATCCGTGTGCGAAGCACGTGTTTCATTTCAATTATTAAATGATCCTATAAAGATGATTCTTATATTTACAAGACTGGTTAGCGAGTGAGCGGATATTAATGTGATGTTTAATAACCAAGGTTACTTGTTTTAAGAAACATTTAAAATGAGATTATATTGATTATTATTTATTTAATAATAATCAAATGGAATTATTTAAATTAATTTAATATGAAATTAATTTAAATGGAAAGGCGAACTGAGATTTGATTAATGCATTAATCATATGTAAAGATGATTAAGTCAACCATGTTACCTGAAATTTGAATTATGTAATTAGTTATCAATTTAATGAAATAGTTAATGGATAATTAAACCAATTTTTAATGTTGATATTTGTTGTATGATGATCAAGATGGTATCTTAGGATTTAAATTATATAAATGAAGGGTTACGAAGTTTTAAACCATTGTTTATAGTAAAGTGATGTTTTTAAGAAAGTTTATATAAATAATAATGATATAAGTTAAGTTTAATTTGAAGTTTAAATTAAATCCTTATTGAGGTTGTATTTTGGACGGAGTTATAAAACACTAGATTTATTGAATATTATTGGAACGAATTATTAGAAATATGAATGGGAAAAGAAATGGAAATCCAAGTTTGAATTAAAGTGGTTAGGCGTATTGAGTTATAATGGTGTGATATAAATTCGCTATATTAAATGAGAGATAAAGTTTTATCAAGATACATCTAAAATGGGATTTGTTTTGATATTGGGAATGAATATAGGGTTTGGTATTACAACTGATATCATCTTAAGATAAGAACGTTATTGATCAAGGTCAGAGAGGTAATTAAATACCTCAACTTAAACAACTTCGGGATTATCGGAAGATAGTATTAGTTGTGATGGTAAAGATGTTAGTGTAATTTATTTTGAATAATAGTGTAACATTATCTGAAGAACTTGAAAATGTATAGTGAGATTTCGAAATAAAAGGAAATAAAAAGGGCCTGAGAGTATGAAATGATATTTTCATAGTAAAGGGAGAAATAAAAGAGATATGTGAAAATATAAGAAGACGAGATTCGGAATAAAGTTATTCTGAAAAAGGGAAGTAATGATTATGGGTGAAATAATTAAACCAAGAGGGATATCATAATGATTGTTTACGATGATAAGTTAAATTATTTTTTTCAAATGATAGAAAATAAGTAGCAAATGACTGAATAACATTTAACGATAGAATCTTAAGATATTTTTGCTATGTATATAAATGAAATGATTTGAGGATATTTACATATTGAAATGATTTGAGAATATTATATATTAAACTGATATATTATTTTTAAAGGCCAAATGATGCTGTATAAACCAATGGGTTTGTTTTATTTATATGTTTGTTTATTTTGATAGTAAAATAACCGACTATCAAAATTTGACCTAACGAGTTGTGGTACGGAAAGACCGGGATCGAATATATATTCGAAAACCATTCCGACCGACAGAAACGTAAAAGAAGAAGATATACGATGTTGATCGAGATGGAGTAACAAAGACTGTAAATCTTCATGAGTGGGGGAACTATTGTTGAATTTCTCTGGCCGATCCCCAGAGATATTTCGACAATGATTCTGTCGTGATTGGAATCTACGAATTGCAAGGACTACTCACTACTGTTCTATAGGGTGATTCCTAGGATGCGGTAGGAGGGTGCCTTCGGTTCATCCTATTCCTGGATGATGTGTATGGACGATGTCAACGGTGGTCAGATGTTCCAAAAGTCGACTATAACCTCAAGCCTCATCAACCGGTAAATGACAAAAATCGGGCAGGCAGCATGGCTATATGGGTCGCTCCCATTAGGGTGTATAATTGTGACGGCCCGCCCCGCACCAACCGACATTTACTCCAAAAGTGCGTTGTACACATGTCCAGTCAGCACGGGACGGATCATCAGAAGAAGAGGGAAGAAGGAAAGAACTAACAAGGAACCTGTAAAATGTCTCACAGCGCATAGAACAAAATATAATAATAACATACTTGACATAAAACAGGTGAGACAGTGCATAAGCTGAAACAACTAACATAGCAGCGGAAAATCCAAGTATAGCTTATGATCCAAAGTTAAACATTATTACAACTTTTCAAACTGTCTCAAAAACAAAAGCAAGATAAAGGAGGTACGCTACAAATGCCTAAGTAGTGACTACCAATGACACAGGGAGAATATTTATATATCATACGTGGAAGCCTCCTGCTCCCCTCCGAATCAGCTACTCGCGCATCACCAGCTAACCTGTCTCTAGTCTGCTCGTGTGAGCACCCAGAGTAATAAGAGGAGACATAAAACTCTGGGTCAGACATAAAGCCTGGTATGAGCGATAAGCATCTAAATAGAACAATAACAGGTAGACTAAAACATACCTGAACCTGGACCTGCAACCAAAGAGTTAGCACTACATACTGTACAGCACTCTAAGGTGCCATTTCAAATGATGTAAAGATAACGGGCGTGGGGTGTGCATGTCATAGTGATGGCAAACAATCAAACATAGCAACCATCCTCACATCTCTCACTCAGTGCATGAAGCATACGATATTCACCACTTCGGTCACCCAACATATCTTGCCATGATCACTTTGCCCCATGAAGTCATAAATGGCTTCACTGCACTGATACATAGCCACAAATCCTTCGCTATGTCCACTTTGCCCCATGGAGTCGCAATGACCCCACTGCACTGGCTCATAGCCTTACTAATCCTTTACTATGTCCACTCTGCCCCATGGAGTCACAATGACCCCACTACACTGGCTCATAGTCTCACTACGCATCACTTTGCCCCTCGAGTCATAATGACTCTACTGCACTGATAACGTAGTCTTGCTACCATCACCTTGCCCCTCGAGTCATAGTGACTCTACTGCACTGATAAGTAGCCCATCATCCATTTCCAGTGGTGAATCGAAGTTATGAACGTCGACAACTCCTTAGCACACGTCCCGCAGCAAAGCCCAACCATGAAGTGAACTCATTGGTTCCCAACTGGATCCTGAGCTCTAACTTCCATTTGGACTACCTTTGCATCTCGGGTTATTGGTCATCACCGGGTCGGTTCGGGTTCCCCTTCTAGCCATCGGTTCAGGTCGGGTCCTCTACCATGAGTTAGTTCGGTTCGTGGTCTTCTTCTGGTAACGGTTCGGTTCGGATTCACAACATTGCGTCGGTTCGGGTCGGGTGTCCTACTTCGGTTCGGTTCGGGTTGCCATCTCCCATTCAGTTCGTGCTCCAGCTCCTGTTGCCTCGTCTAGTCCCGTTCCCTATTCTAATCCGATCCGATCCCTTCGCCATACTCCGGTCCGAGCCCTTCGTCCTTAAGTCGATATGATCCCCAGCTCAACCAACATGGCCTTCCTTTTTGCCAGGCCTCTCAAGTGTTAAGTTCCGATTCGGATGTCCTTGCCTGTCCACTTATCCGATCCGAGCCCCATATCCGATCCGATCCGGTTCAAAACCTGCACTTTTCCTGAGACTTTTCCAGCGAGTGTTTTACGCCATTCGACGACGTTTTCGACCATCTCAACTATTGAAATCAAACACAAAGCATACCATACAGTCATAGCAACATACATAATCAACCACAAACATCAAAACATCAATATGATAGGTTAAAATGGATCAAACATACCCAAAACCCCATATTTCCCCTTAAGCATGTTTAGGTGAAACTAATGATGTGATTAGCAAAACTTAACCAAATTAACCCAAATTCATATCAGAGGTCTAAAACATCATTTCGGATTTTATAAATATTTTTTCCAGAATTTTATCATGTTTAAATTCGCTAATTAACACTAATTACCCTTAATTAGCCATGATTAGTGAGGAACTATACACATCACTCACCTTAGCCACAAATAAACTAAGATCTGAAATAAATCACTGATTTGGTGTGAATCCCGATGCTAAATAGTAGCTCTCACGTTGATTTGGTGTAGATCTCCCTTGATTTGATGTTGCTGAGCTTAATCCTTGGTTAGAAGATGATTTGGAGGTGATTTAGAGGTTGGAGGCCATTTTTAGGGTTTCTTGGAGATAAGTGGAGGCTAGAAAACTGAAATAGAATGATTCTCTAACTCCTTTCAGCCTCCCCATAACCCTAATCCCGAAATGGGTTATGGGCCCATTCACTAATCACCCTATTTGGGTCGGTTAAGCAGTTTTTCACCTTCCAAACCTTATTTCAGCCATATCTCCCAAACGGTAAGTCTGTTTTTCACATATGACCACTCTACGGAAAGGTAAACCATCAAACAAATCTAATGGAAGTGGTTTCAGATCAAAATTCCTTTCCAATCAAAAGTTATGACCAAAACAAGATCAGCTAGGGGCAAAACGGTCATTTAAAAATCGACAAAAATCATGAACATGGGAAATGAGTCTAATGGTTGTTTCCCAAAGTTACATGACCATACGACTTCATATGGAAAGAAATAAATATTCTACGATCCTCCGATGCGTAGAATGCGGGTTGTTACAATAATCACCTATCTAGAGAAATTCCTTTTGCTTCTTTAATCTATCGATGCTGTCCCTTTTTGGGAAACGATGGGTAGCTCCCAACCGTTGGTGATATACATTCGATACACTCAAGCGAAATGAGTGGTCAGTCATGTGTGGGCCGAGTTGCAAGACGTTCTTGTCGAACCCAGTGTATTCGCCTCTAGAGATACACTATCGGCAGGTGGTTCCATACCTTGTCATAGTCGGAATCCAATCTCCAATAAGCACCCGCGGTTTTGTTTGTATACTATATATGTGGAGCGTGAGATGCAAGCGTTCCGCAAGATTCCATTTATTTGTATTTAGACACTATTATAATATCAGAAAAGTATTCATTTCCAAAACTGTTTTGGGTTATCGTAAGGTAAAAACCATCCGTATTTATGTGTGGATTTGGTCTTACATTTTTCCTTTTCTTTCGAAAAGAATTTGAACTTAAAAATCAAGTTGGATGATTTCCCTTAAACTTTGCGAGTTTTTTTCTCACTCTAGTTCACCAGACTGACCCAGTATTTGAAATGCTCGAGTTAAATCGATTCATATAGGTTCAGGTTATCGGATGCTGTGAAGTCCAAAGACAAGCTGAAGGTGTTCAGACGCATGATATTATTTAGTACTATTCCACTGTGTGATGTATTTGAGGACAAATTATTATAATTGTCCCGGTGTATTAATGTACTTGATGATTGTATGTTTATTTCAAAGCTTTCTATAAAGTTTATTCATATATTATATTTTGTTCTGATGCGATGTGAGACTTTGTGTTGTGTTGGTTCTTCTTCTTCGTCTTCTATTCTAACTTTCTTTCTTTCTTATCTCCCCTCTATATTCTTTCTATCAACGTTCTGGTGTTTTCGATGCTTGAAGGATCTACATGATGTTTTTGTGTCGATTTTCGGGGTAGAAAATCCCTGTTCGTTACACTTATAATAGCTTCATTTTTCATTATTTAGCATTGCGCTGTTTGTTTTAGGCACCGGAATTCTTAGGGGTAAACCCGTTCCGTGTTATACGGCATGGTCCCTTGATTTACCTTATTCTAAAGTAAAGTTTGAAATAACTGTTTTAGTTCTCACACCAGTCCCATGACTAACGTGGAGTTTATTGTTTTAACCGAACTCTGGGTGCCCCTATTGTAATAACTTGGAAATCTGAGCCAATTTAAAAATTTTATTATGGTAATTTTGATGAATTTTGAATATTTAAAATGATTTATTTTAAATAATAACGATGAAAAAATTATTTTCGACGAGGTTAAAATGAATAATTTTATTTTAATTATATAACGAGCCTGAAATGGCGCTGCAGCTCGATAATTCGAATTTCAAATGAATATACAGAATTCAATATAAGTCAGAATTGAACGAAACAAGAAATATTTGAATTTGTTTAATCATATCTTTCTAACGAAGTTAAGAAACTGAGATTTCACTTTATAGAGTGTAAGATATGTCCAGTTTAAAATTCAGAAAAGTCGTTGTGGGATTTATATATATTTTAATATATATGAAGGCCCTTGAAAATGGAAATTTTGCAAACCACATCGGTTTTCGACGAAACCACTTTTGTTGGAACCGAAATGTCAAATTATTGCTAGGTTTCAAAATTCATAATTTTTGAAGTCAATAAGTGAGCGTGGCAAAGGAAAACGCGTTTTAACAGTTTTAGTTGAATTGGATCGACCAGAAATGGCCATTTTTCAAACGGTCTCAGAATTCGATGAAATTAGTTTTGTTAGGACCGTATCGTCAATACGAAGCTAGAAAATATTTTTCTGGAATTTATTGAGACAGCGTGTGGCCTCGGTAAATTGAAATGCACGTTTAAAATTGAATAAATAGATTTATATTTTAATCTAAAACGAAAACTGATTGAAATGGCCAAATTTGCTTGCGGGACATATCCCATTGTGTTCAGAGTGGGGGTATTTGGCTAGGGGCGATAGTCGTTGGGTTTGGTTTGGAGTTCATATCAATAAGAGGGTATTATTGGAAATTAAATGGAAAATTTATATATAAATAAATAAATAAAATACCTAACCCTAGCCATAACTAAAGCCGCCGTCAGTTTTCGTTTGAAGGAAAAAATCGTTCGAACGATTACCCCCAAAATTCTCAAAATCAAATCAACAAAATCTGAAGCTTGTAAAGCAAAAATTAAAGAGAAAGGCTTGATCTTTCAATCCATGGTAGTTTGATCCAGTATCGTGGAGAGTTTAGGGGGAAATTGGGGCTCAAAGGTCGTCGCATCGACCGCCGATTCCGGCGCTTGGGGGATGATGTGATGGCAGCAATGCCAGGGACGGAGGGGCGACGCGAGGCTCTACGAAGTGGCAAGGATGGATCGGCTCCTAGTGGTCTCGAGGCATGCGTTCTGGAGAGAGAAGGTGGAATTGTTGGGTTATGGTAAAGCCAGTATACGAAGAAGGAGGATGGGTTAATTAATTAATTGATAATTAATTTAGTTAATCCCATCTTTAATCATTCAAAGTAAAATTTGAATTGTTTTCAAAGTGAAATTTGAATTGTTTTCAAAGTAAAATTTGAATTGTTTTCAAAGTAAAATTTGAATTGTATTCAAAGTAAAGTTTGAATTGTTTTCAAAGTAAAATTTGAATTGTTTTCAAAGTAAAATTTAAATTGTTTTCAAAGTAAAATTTGAATTCTTTTCAATGTAAGATCTGAAATATATATATATGATTTTTATATTGGTAGAGTATTAAAAATATGATTTTTAATATATAGGACATCATATTAAAAATGTGGTTTTTAATATGAGCAGTGTGACAAGAATGGCGTAGGTATTTCGGGCAAATCAAATCGATCAGATGTTCAAAAATATAATGGCGGAGTTGGATTTAGCTAATCAATGAGAACTCCTCACCCTTAATTTATTTCTAGTTTGAAATATATACTAGGATGTAGACGGTGCTTAGTAGCACCCGACACCCATCGTCCACAGACCATGGATGACTTGTTTGTTTGATTGCTGTGTTGTGAAATTTGATTGTGTGATGTGGAATGAAATAAAATATTTTATAGTGGAAAATATTTTATAGTTAAAAATGTAATTTTTAACGTGTATATAAAATAAATAGTAATAAACAAATCAGAGATTTGTTTATATGCACTGATTTGACTGATACTGATTGGGACGATAAATTTTACACATCGCCCAACTGTACAAATAAAATCTGTGTTTGTTGATTTGAAACCCCACATGGGTATTGGGATGATATTTGATGTACACTAATCCCAATTGTTTAGTGATAAGCCAATCAATTAATTGACAAGCTGTTATAAGCGTTAAATATTTATATTTAATGCTTATGCAGTTGGGTGGTGCACTCTGGATGACGGTTGATTACTTATCGTTGCTATTATATACATGCGTTGTATGGAATCTATATAATTAGCATTATATGGTGATTGATTAGGCCTCATTCCAATTTGGAAAATAAGGAATATTATAAAAGAAAATTCATGTGTTGAATAGAAAGAAAATTTATGTGTTGAATAGAATAATGATGTTATTGAAATATATAAAGCCGTGTTGGTTAGATATGCGCCATTTTGACGCGAACAATATTTATATCGATTATATTCGTTTTTAAAATGAATATAGAAAAAGAAGTGATTTCAAAATATAATATTTTGAAAATATTATCATTTATATATCGATGATGTGGAATATTCAATTTTGATTACAAATCGAATATGAAGTTGAAATCGTTTTGAAAACGAATTTAAAACGATTTATAAAATACGTTTTAAAAGGAAATCGACGAAATATATATAATATGTATATTAAATATTAAATGGCCTGAATAGAACGCGCCGCACCGCGGTTGTTCGCGAATTTCGACCATTGACTTCGAATGGATATAACGGGAGATCCGGCCGCCGGATTCTCCTAAAACCGGAACCGTTGGGTTCGTATCGAAAACTGCTTTCTAACGAATATTTGAAATTAGAAATCTAACGGTTGGATTTGGAATTATGTCCAAATAAGATTTGGAAAAGGTCGCTGTAAGTGCAGTTCGATGGCCGTTGATGGAAATTGACTGTACGGGCCTTGATAAAATTATTAAAAATAGTAATAATTTGTGTAAAATCATAAGAAATGATTTGGGAAAAACTGAGATGAAAAACTCCATATTTGAAAAGATAAAAATAGATTTTTATCGAAATGAACTAGTTTTGAACTAGAATTAAATTCAATTTATTTTTGAAATAAATAAATTGAATTTGAAGTGGTTTTGAAAATAACCAGAATTTCCGATATATAAAGTTGGAATAGATTTGAATTGGAATTATCTTTGGAATATTTCGATGTTGAATTTCGTGATTATACAGATATGGTTAAGGGAATTTGAAAGATATATATATCGTTATTCCAATACGATATTTGATGATTTCAGAATTTGATATTGAATATAAGCCGATATATTTTCTATTCAGAGCCTTGTATTTAATATCAAATGTGATTTGGGTTTGTCGTGAATGGTGTCTTCATTAACACTGTTCTTAAACCCAGTTGAGAAAAAGATTAAATCTTTTATTTAGATTTAATGAAGTGTACCAATTAAATGGTATTTAATTGGAATTGAATTTGAATTGATTTTTGGTTTTATCGTGAACGGTGTTTTAAATAACACTTGTTCTTTGACCCGATAATTAATGGAATGTGATTTTGGGTTGTCGTGAACGGTATCTTCAATAATACTGTTCTTCGACCCAACGGAGTTAAGAAAAATCAGAAACTAACTGGAGATTAGTTAAGTTGAATGGTTTCTTGGGTATTGATCTAATGTTGGTTTCGGCCTTCGTGGTTTAAAATTAGGGAATTGCTCACTTGCTAATTTACGGTTAGAGACTAATAGAATGGAATGTGAGGTGGGTTTATCGTGAACCGTGTTTTAAATGACATTGGTTTTTTAACCCAGTTAAAAATTAAAACTTAGTGGAGTTTTAATGAATTTTTAATTAGATTGAAAAGATCGAGAAGGCAGTATCACCAGTTTTGCTCCAGGCGATAGTTAAATCTTTAATTAGATTTGAACGTGAAATGGTAATTGAATTTACCGATAACACCGAGGTGTTAGATATGAAGTATTACCAGTTTTACTTCATGGGATGAATAGGTTGGGATTGGGAAATAGAATAAATGATTACTTCGGTGTGGTTTGCTAATCCCGACTAGTTTGAATTGATATTCAAAAGAAGATTAAACATTAAATTTAAAGAATTTATCTTTGATAAAACTAATGGGAACCTTCCTTAAGAATGTAAAATTTAGCAACTAACTGAAGATTAGTTAAGATGAATGGTTTCCTGGGTATTGATCTGATGTTGGTTTCGGCCTTCCGGGTTAATATTTGGGGAATTGTTCTCTTACTAATTTACGGTTAGTGACTGATGAATTGGAATGAGGCGTATGTTGTGTTTGTGTAACACTTGCTTATTATATACGCGAGTTATTCAGAAAGACCGGGTTTATCCCATTCTGAATAACTGATTCGACGTGGTGTCGAGGATGAAGACGGTGGTCGAAGACCAGAGGTCTTCACATCGTTTGGATAATTACTGATGATCTTGATTGGGTTGTACACCCAAGATGAGGGAATCAGTTGGTGATCGTCCAGACGTATTTGGAGATCGATGGATATGCAAGGTACAAGGTGCCTCCGGTTTTGTTCAGACCCAGAACGAACTTGTAAATGGACTGTGTGTCTAACATTGGATTTTATTCTGTGTGATTGATTTCTATTAAATATATATCTGTTTGGCGGCGGAGAATTAATTCTCTTGCTTAACGCCCTTCTCTGAGACGTACGAGCTCAGGGGTTATATATTGATGGATATCAATCGCATGGAGTGAATGGCCTATGTGGCATGCCTAAGTGGCAAATGATCAAGGCTTATGTTGAAAAGCAAAGTCTTGTGGTTGATGATCAAAGCACGGCCTTTGTGGCATAGCTTTGTGTAATGTTTAATTCGCGAGTTTCACACCCGGTATGAACCAAAAACGGGAGACAGATATCAGGGGGCATGCGTTTCCTTCTAGTTAGAAGTGGTGTCAGTGGTTTTACACGCCCTGACGAGTTTGACTTATGTGGTTGTTGCTGTTGCGAGGCGCCTCGGATATATCGGTGACTATGTGGAGCCGATGGAGTCATTTGTTGGCTCATTTACGCCCCATAGGGCGGGGAAACGCAGTGTTCAGGAATTACAATCCACACCGGTGGACCGGCCCTGAGCCCAAGGGACGATGCATTCTTTCCTGAGGGGAGGACTAGAGGCTCTTGAATCGATGAGGACGATCCCTAGCCTCAGTTCATATCGCAAATGATAATCCAACTTCCAATACGTGACAATTGCGGTTTTGATTGTATACCTATATATGGCGCCATAGTGGTATGGGACATTCATGCCGCCTATGATTGATATTTATGATTGTATACAAAATCAGAAACTAACTGGAAACGAGCTAAGATGGGTGGTTTCCTGGGTATTGTTCTGATGTTGGTTTCGGCCTTCGGGGTTAATACTTAGGGAATCGTTCTCTTACTAATTTACGGTTGGAGTCTGATTAAGAATCAAAAGATGAAATTTAGCGTATCAAGCAATATTTGGCTATTATAAGGTAAAAACCCTGTCCTCCGTCTTGCGTTGCATTGCGTGATGGGACCTGGGTCTTATAATAGCTTCATTTTTCTTTATTTAGCATTGCGCTGTTTGTTTGCACTGGTATTCTTGGGAGGAAACCCGTTCCGTGTTATACGACGTGGTCCCTTGATTTACCTAACTTTTAAATGAAGATTAATAACTATTTTAGTTCTCACACCAGTCGTATGACTGACCTGGAGTTTATTGTTTTAACCTAAACTCTGGGTGCCCCTATTTTCGACACGGGCAGCTAGTAGTTTTGGTTTTGCAGATTTATATTCACAGGAACCTGGTTTATAGCTGGAATGATATCCGGAAAGCTCTGTATCCGTATATCTCTTTCAGTTGTGTATTGTATTATTTTTCTGCTACAGTAATTTATTGTAATCTCTGATATTTATCGAATGTATTTTATTTGTTTATACTCTGTATATACTTGTATTCTGATGGAATTGTTGTAATAAACAATGAAAGGTTCTTCTGTTTGCGTTCTGATTGGTCGTGTTCTCAACTCAATCCGGGTTTTCCTTACTGGGGAAGTTCGGGTCGTAACAGCTTGGTATCATAGCTTTGGTTTACAAAGCTCGAAAACAAGACGCGTTAGAACCAAAAGAAAGAATTCATCAGAGATTGGATTAGTAATATCCAATGGGAATGACTTATTAGAGATGGGATCAATTGTATCCTAGAACGAGTGTGAAGAGTATATTTTTAAATTGAAAACAAATTTTGTTTTGAAAATTTAAATCAATTATTCGTACTTGATTATTTATAATGAATTTGGACAATCAAGTATATAAAGATTTTGCGTATACGTCTGATCCACGTGTATTCGAACTTTTAATATACTGGATATATATAGAATCACACTTTAGTCGCCCGGAGATGATTCTGATGATTACTCGAGTATCATCAGAATTTATATTCGAGTGCCGAAAGTGGGATTTCTATATGATTCCATTAGACTGGTGTGAGAACCAAAGCTAGATAGGTTTATTGTTGTGATTTGGTATCAAAACATGATTTTCTGTATACTACCAAAATTATGAAGTTGAAACGTTAACCAACTAATTGATTGATGGTTGTGTTGTTTGATTACTGTTTAGATTAATTAAATGTTGAACCTATAACCAAAATTGGATCAAATAGTGAGTTGTATTGAAAATTTATCGCATATGCATGCATGTTCATGTACTTACATTGAACAGGTCATAGCAAGGATGCTAGAGCAGAAGAATAAAATTGTTTGCCCAACAAATAGGTACATGTTTATTGTATTTCTTTTGGTTTGGATGATTTTATGAGCCGATTGGCTAGCCGCTTGGCTTTTTCTTTTGGATTGAAGAAGACCATGGGAGGCTATATAAAATATCCCAAGTCCCCGGTGCAGGGGAGGTTATGGAGAAATTTTTTGAAAATTTAGGGTGTTAGCCAAATTTTTGAAAAATTTGAAAAGTTCTTAGAAACTGAAAAGTTGAAGAACTTAAGCCGTAATGGAAATAGTGAAAGTTGAGTTGGTTTGTGAAACAACTTTCGGCTTCGTTCCTTTTCGAGGACGAAAAGTTTTAAGTGGGGGAGATTGTAATAACCCGGAAATCTGAGCCAATTTAAAATTTTTATTTTCGCAATTTTGATGAATTCTGAATATTTAAAATGATTTATTTTAAACAATAACGACGGAAAATTTATTTTCGACAAGGTTACAACGAATAATTTTATTTTAATTATATAACGAGCCTGAAATGGCGCTGCAGTTCGAAAATTCGAATTTCAAATGAATATACAGAATTCAATATAAGTCAGAATTGAACGAAACAAGAATTATTTGAATTTGTTTAATCATATCTTTCTAATGAAGTTAAGAAACTGAGATTTCACTTTATAGAGTGTAAGATATGTCCATTTTAAAATTCAGAAAAGTCGCTGTGGAATTTATATATATTTTAATATATATAAAGGCCCTTGAAAATGGAAATTTTGCAAACGACCTCGGTTTTCGACGAAACCACTTTTGTTGGAACCGGAATGTCAAATTATCGCTAGGTTTCAAAATTCATAATTTTTGAAGTCAATATGTGAGCGTGGAAAAGGAAAACACGTTTTAACAGTTTCAGTTGAATTGGATCGACAAGGAAATGGCCATTTTTCATACGGTCTCAGAATTCGATAAAATTAGTTTTGTTAGGACCGTATCATCAATACGAAGCTAGAAAATATTTTTCTGGAATTTATTGAGATAGTGTGTGGCCCCGGTAAATTGAAATGTACGTTTAAAATTGAATATACATATTTATATTTTAATCTAAAACGAAAACTGATTGAAATGGCCGAATTAGCTTGCGGGACATATCCCATTGTGTTCAGAGTGGGGGTATTTGGCTAGGGGCGATAGTCGTTGGGTTTGGTTTGGAGATCATATCAATAAGAGGGTATTATTGGAAATTAAATGGAAAATTTATATATAAATAAATAAAACCTAACCCAAGCCATAACTAAAGCCGCCGTCAGTTTTCGTTTGAAGGCCAAAATCGTTCGAACGATTCCCCCCAAAATTCTCAAAATCAAATCAATAAAATCTGAAGCTTGTAAAGCAAAAATTAAAGAGAAAGGCTTGATCTTTCAATCCATCGTAGTTTGATCCAGTGTCGTGGAGAGTTGGGGGGAAATTGGGGCTCAAAGGCCGCCACTTCGACCGCCGATTCCGACGCTTGGGGGCTGACGAGTTGGCAGCGACGCCAGGGATGGAGGGGCGACGCGAGGCTCTACGAAGTGGCAAGGATGGATCGGCTCCTAGTGGTCTCGATAGGCGTGCATTCTGGAGAGAGAAGGTGGAACAGTTGGGTTGTGGTAAAGCCAGTATACGAAGAAGAAGGAGGGTGGGTTAATTAATTAATTGATAATTAATTTAGTTAATCCCATATTTAATCATTCAAAGTAAAATTTGAATTGTTTTCAAAGTGAAATTTGGATTGTTTTCAAAGTAAAATTTGAATTGTTTTCAAAGTAAAATTTGAATTATTTTCAAAGTAAAATTTGAATTGTTTTCAAAGTAAAATTTGAATTGTTTTCAAAGTAAAATTTAAATTGTTTTCAAAGTAAAATTTGAATTGTTTTCAAAGTAAGATCTAAAAAAATATAAAAATATATGATTTTTATATTGGTATAGTATTAAAAATATGATTTTTAATATATAGGACATCATATTAAAAATGTGGTTTTTAATATGAGCAGTGTGACAAGGATGGCGTAGGTATTTCGGGCAAATCAAATCGATCAGATGTTCAGAAATATAATGGCGGAGTTGGATTTAGCTAATCGGTGAGAACTCCTCACCTTTAATTTATTTGTAGTTTGAAATATATACTAGGATGCAGACGGTGCTTAGTAGCACCCGACACCCGTCGTCCACAGACCATGGATGACTTGTTTGTTTGAATGCTGTGTTGTGAAATTTGATTGTGTGATGTGGAATGAAATAAATATTTTATAGTGGAAAATATTTTATAGTTAAAAATGTAATTTTTAACGTGTATACAAAATAAATAGTAATAAACAAATCGGAGATTTGTTTATATGCACTAATTTGACTGATATTGATTGGGACAATAAATTTTACACATCGCCCAACTGCACAAATAAAATCTTTGTTTGTTGATTTGAAACCCCACACGGGTATTGGGATGATATTTGACGTACACTAATCCCAATTGTTTAGTGATATGTCGATCGATTGATTGACAGGCTGTTATAAGCGTTAAATATTTATATTTAATGCTTATGCAGTTGGGTGGTGCACTCTGGATGATGGTTGATTACTTATCGTTGCTATTATATACATGTGTTGTATGGAATCCATATAATTAGCATTATATGGTGATTGATTGGGCCTCATTCCAATTTGGAAAATAAGGAATATTATAAAAGAAAATTCATGTGTTGAATAGAAAGAAAATTTATGTGTTGAATAGAATAATGATGTTATTGAAATATATAAAGCCGTGTTGGTTAGATATGCGCCATTTTGACGCGAACGATATTTATATCGATTATATTCATTTTTAAAATGAATATAGAAAAGGAAGTGATTTCAAAATATAATATTTTGAAAATATTATCATTTGTATATCGATGATGTGGAATATTCAATTTTGATTAGAAATTGAATATGTAGTTGAAATCGTTTTGAAAACGAATTTAAAACGATAAAATACGTTTTAAAAGGAAATCGACAAAATATAATATATATACATATATATATATATATTATATATATTAAATGGCCTGAATAGAACGCGTCGCACCGCGGTAGTTCGCGAATTTCGACCATTGACTTCGAATGGATATTACGGGAGATCCGACCATCGAATTCTCCTAAAACCGGAACCGTTGGGTTCGTATCGAAAAGAGCTTTCTAATGAATATTTGAAATTAGAAATCTAACGGTTGGATTTGGAATTATGTCCAAATCAAATTTGGAAAAGGTCGTTGTAAGTGCAGTTCGATGGTCGTTGATGGAAATCGACTGTACGGACCTTGATAAAATTATTAAAAATAGTAATAATTTGTGTAAAATCATAAGAAATGATTTGGGAAAAACTGAGATGAAAAACTCCATATTTGAAAAGATAAAAATAGATTTTTATCGAAATGAACTAGTTTTGAACTAGAATTAAAATCAATTTATTTTTGAAATAAATAAATTGAATTTGAAGTGGTTTTGAAAATAACCAGAATTTCCGATATATAAAGTTGGAATGGATTTGAATCGAAATTATCTTCAGAATATTTCGATGTTGGATTTCGTGATTATACAGATATGATTAAGGGAATTTGAAAGATATATATATCATTATTCCAGTACGATATTTGTTGATTTCAGAATTTTATATTGAATATAAGCCGATATATTTTCTATAGAGAGCCTTGTATTTAATATCAAATGTGATTTGGGTTTGTCATGAATGGTGTCTTCATTAACACTATTCTTAAACCTAGTTGAGAAAAAGATTAAATCTTTTATTTAGATTTAATGAAGTGTACCAATTAAATGGTATTTAATTGGAATTGAATTTGAATTAATTTTTGGGTTTATCATGAACGGTGTTTTAAATAACACTTGTTCTTTGACCCGATAATTAATGGAATGTGATTTTGGGTTGTCGTGAACGGTATCTTCAATAATACTGTTCTTAGACCCAATGGAGTTAAGAAAAAACAAAAACTAATTGGAGATTAGTTAAGTTGAATGGTTTATTGGGTATTGATCTGATGTTGGTTTCAGCCTTCGGGGTTAATACTTAGGGAATTGCTCACTTGCTAATTTACGGTTAGAGACTAATAGAATGGAATGTGAGGTGGGTTTATCATGAATCGTGTTCTAAATGACATTGGTTCTTTAAACCAGTTAAAGATTAAAACTAAGTGGAGTTTTAACGAATCTTTAATTAGATTGAAAAGATCGAGAATGGAGTATCACTAGTTTTGCTCCAGGTGATAGTTTAATCTTTAATTAGATTTGAACGTGAAATGGTAATTGAATTTACCGATAACACCGTTGTGTTAGATATGAAGTATTACCAGTTTTACTTCATGGGATGAATAGGTTGGGATTGGGAAATACAATAAATGATTACTTCGGTGTGGTTCGCTAATCCCGACTAGTTTGAATTGATATTCAAAAGAAGATTAAAGAATAAATTTAAAGAATTTATCTTTGATAAAATTTATGGGAACCTTTCCTAAGAATGTGAAATTTAGCAACTAACTGAAGATTAGTTAAGATGAATGGTTTCCTGGGTATTGATCAGATGTTGGTTTCGGCCTTAGGGGTTAATATTTGGGGAATTGTTCTCTTACTAATTTACGGTTAGTGACTGATGAATTGGAATGAGGCGTATGTTGTGTTTGTATAACACTTTTTTATTATATACGCGGGTAATTCAGGAAGACTGGGTTTATCCCATTCTGAATAACTGATTCGACGTGGTGTCGAGGATGAAGTCGGTGGTCGAAGACCGGAGGTCTTCACATCGTTTGGATAATTACTGATGATCTTGATTGGGTTGTACACCCAAGATGAGGGAATCAGTTGGTGATCGTCCAGACGTATTTGGAGATCGATGGATATGCGAGGTACAAGGTGCCTCCGGTTTCGTTCAGACCCAGAACGAACTTGTAAATGGACTGTGTGTCTGACATTGGATTTTATTCTGTGTGATTGATTTCTTTAAATATATATCTATTTGGCGGTGGAGAATTTATTCTCTTGCTTAACGCCCTTCTCTGAGACGTACGAGCTCAAGGGTTATACATTGATGGATATCAATTGCATGGAGTGAATGGCCTGTGTGGCATGCCTGAGTGGCAAATGATCAAGGCTTCTGTTGAAAAGCAAAGTCTTTTGGTTGATGATCAAAGCACGGCCTTTGTGGCATAGCTTTGTGTAACGTTTAATTCGCGAGTTTCACACCCGGTATGAACCAAAAACGGAGACGGATATCAGGGGGCATGCGTTTCCTTCTAGTTAGAAGCGGCGTCAGTGGTTTTACACGCCCTGACGAGTTTGACTTATGTGGTTGTTGTTGTTGCGAGGCGCCTCGGATATATCGGTGACTATGTGGAGCCGATGGAGTCATTTGTTGGCTCATTTACGCCCCATAGGACGGGGAAACGCAGTGTTCAGGAATTATAATCCACATCGGTGGACCGGCCCTGAGTCCAAGGGATGATGCGCTCTGTTCCTGAGGGGCGGACTAGAGGCTCTCGAATCGGTGAGGACAATCCCTAGCCTCGGTTCATATCATAAATGATAATCCTAAATCCTACTTCCAATACGTGACAATTGCGGTTTTGATTGTATACCTATATATGGCGACATAGTGGTATGGGACATTCATGCCGCCTATGATTGATATTTATGATTGTATATAAAATCAGAAACTAACTGGAAATGAGCTAAGATGGGTGGTTTCCTGGGTATAGGTCTGATGTTGGTTTCGGCCTACGGGGTTAATACTTAGGGAATCGTTCTCTTACTAATTTACGGTTGGAGTCAGATTAAGAATCAAAAGATGAAATTTAGCGTATCAAGCAATCTTTGGCTATTATAAGGTAAAAACCCTATCCTCCGGCTTGCGTTGCATTGTGTGATGGGACCTGGGTCTTATAATAGCTTCATTTTTCTTTATTTAGCATTGCGCTGTTTGTTTGCACTGGTATTCTTGGGAGGAAACCCGTTCCATGTTATACGGCGTGGTCCCTTTATTTACCTAACTTTAAAATGAAGATTAATAATTGTTTTAGTTCTCACACCAGTCACATGACTGACCTGGAGTTTATTGTTTTAACCTAAACTTTGGGTGCCCCTATTTTCGACACGGGCAGCTAGTAGTTTTGGTTTTGCAGATTTATATTCACAGGAACCTGGTTTACAGCTGGAATGATATCCGAAAAGCTCTGTATCTGTATATCTCTTTCAGTTGTGTATTGTATTATTTTTCCACTGCAGTAATTTATTTCAATCTCTTATATTTATCGAATGTATTTTATTTGTTTATACTCTGTATATTCTTGTATTCTGATGGAATTGTTGTAATAAACAATGAAAGGTACTTCTGTTTGCGTTCTGATTGGTCGTGTTCTCGACTCAATCCGGGCTTTCCTTACCGGGGAAGTTCGGGTCGTAACACCTATTTTCCACACGGGCAGCTAGTAGTTTTGGTTTTGCAGATTTATTTATACAGGATCCTGGATTTATAGCTGAAGGGATATTCGGAAAGCTCTGTATCCGTGTATTTCTATCAGTTGTGTTTTGTATTATTTTTCCACTGCTATGTATTTAAATGTAATTTAAACTCTGATATTTTCTGTTGTATAATATTTATTCATTTATACTCTATTATATTCTTGTACTCTTATGTAATTGTTGTAATAAACAATGAAATGTTCTTCTGTCTGTGTTCTGATCTGGCGCGTTCTCAACTCAATTTGGGCTTTCCTTTACCGGGGAGTACGGGTCGCTACATTTGGTATCGGAGCTTTGGTTTACAAAGCTCGAGAACAAGACACATTAGAACCAAACAAAAGAATTCATCAGAGATTGGATTAGTAATATCAAATGAGAATGACTCGTTAGAGATGGGATCAGTAGTATCCAAGAACGAGCGTGAAGAGTGTTATTTTTAAAATAAAGATGAAAACAAATTTTGTTTTGAAAATTTATATCTAACTATTCGTATTTGAATATTTATTTTATATTGAAATTGGACTATCAATTGTAAGAAGAGTTCGAATATACGCCTTGCAAGTGTGTATTCGAAGTCTCGAATATACTAGGTAGATATATAATCACAATCCAGTCGCTCGGAGATGATTCTGATGATCGCCATGGCATCATCAGCATTTATGTTCGAGTTTCAAAAGTGAATATCTATATATTTCCAATCGACTGGTGTGAGAACCAAAACCTTATTTTGAATTTATTGTTTGGAGTTTGGCACTAAAAATATGATTTTTGAATATATATACAAGAGTTATACATTTTAGAAATTTGATTCACAAATTGACTGCTGGTTGTGTTGTCTGATTATTAGTTCAACAAATTAAAAATATTGGAATAATAAATCCAATATGAAAATGAAAAGTTGAATTGAACTAAATTTAACCAATATATGAACGAAAGGTTAATTTAGCCGAATTGAAAAAAAATATTGACCTGAATTGAAAACTGTTTGAAATTGCATGCATATACATGTATACACAGTGAACATGTCATAGCAAGGAGGCTAGAGAAGTGGAATAAAATTGTATGCCTAACAAATAGGTACATGTTTACTAATTTATTGGGTTTGGGCGATTTTATGAGCCGATTGGCTAGCCACTTGGCTTTTTTTCCTTTTTGAGATGAGAGGGCCTATGTGGCGATTTGGGAATTTTCCCGATGCTCCCCGTACAAAGGAGGTTATGGTGAAATTTTTCAAAAATTTAGGGTGTTAGCCAAATTTTTGAAGAATTTGAAAATTCTTAGAAACTAAAAAGTTGAAGAATGAAAGTTGACTTGATTAGTAAAACAACTTTCAGCTCCGTTCCTTTTCGAGGATGAAAAGATTTTAAGTGGGGAAGATTGTAACAACCCGGAAAATCAGAACCAATTTAAAATTTTTATTTTAGCAATTTTAATGAATTTTGAATATATAAAATGATTTATTTTAAATAATAACGACTAGAAATTTATTGTGAATAGAATTAGAACATATAAATTTATTTCAATTGAAGCTAGAATATAAATATATATTTTAATTATAAAAGGAACTGGAAATGGCGCGATAGTATGAAAATTCGATTTCAAATTTCAAATGAATGTACAGGATTCAAAATAAACCGGATTTTGGTAAAGAAATATTTGAATCTGTGCGAAAATATCTTTCTAACGAATCGGAAAAATTGAAATTTCATAGCGGGAATCAAAAGTTATGGCCAGTTGAATATTCCGAATAGTCGCTATGGAATAAATATAGCCCTTAAAAATAATGATTTTGCAAATGACCTTTGTTTTCGACGAAACCACTTTGGTTGGATCCGGAATGTCAAATTATTGCTAGATTCCAATTTTCATAATTTTTGGAGTTAATATGTGAGCGTGGAGGATTTAAACGTGTTTGGCAATTTCAGTTTAAATTGGATCGACCAGAAAATGGCCATATTTCAGACGGTCTCCAGATTTTACGAAATCAGTTTTGTTGAGATCGTATCGTCCTAACATAGCCAGATTTATTTTTCAGGAATTTTTAGAATCAGTATGTGGCCCTGACAAATTAAAATGTACGTTCAAATCCAAATTTGAATGTTTTATATTTTAATTTGAAGAATAACTGACTAAAACAGTCAAATGGGCTTATGAAACATATTCCATTGTGTTCATAATGGGGGTAATTAGCCAAAGGTGATAGTCGTTGGGTCTCATTTGGAGTTCAGAGCGTTAAACTGATAAGGTTTGAATTAAATAACATTTAAAATAAAGTGTATATATATCCATTTTCCAACTCAACCCTAGGTCAAAGGGGACATCGCGCAGTCAAACCTTCTAAAACCCGCCTCCCTTTCTTTACCTTGTTATTCCACGATCTGGAAAAAAAATTAAAATCAAAAAAAAAATGAGGAAAAATAGCACCGCACTGTCGATCTGCCCACGCCGCGCCACCGTGAGCGCCTCCTTACCCCAGCCCGTCGTCGAACCCTAGCTCCGGCCACCCTCCTCGCCCCAACGCCCCTCTTTTCCCCCTTCTTCGTTCGAAGACTGCAAGCCAACCTCCAAACCTGAAACGCCCATTCAGACCCTACCACCGCCAGATTCAGGGGCCCGCGCTGCCGTTGGTTCTCCCCCCTCCCCCCCTCTGCCTTGCCACCATCCTTTCCCCCATTTTCCGATTCAGTCACCAAACTCCCCCCCTCCCCCCCCCCCCCCCCCGCCCCTTCAATTGCAAAGGTGAAAGTTTATATTTTAGTATAGAAAAGTTTATATTTTTACTATAGAAAAGTTTACATTTTTATTATAGAAAAGTTTATATTTTATTTATAGGAAAGTTTATATTTTTATTTAGGAAAAATTATGGTTTTTGTTTACAAAAAGATTTGATTTTTAATGAAGTAAAGATTATATTTTTAATATAGTAAAGATTATATTTTTAATATAGAAAAGATTATATTTTTAATAATGAGAAGATAAGATTTTTAGTTAGATAAAAATTCAATTTTTAGTTAGATAAAAATTCGATTTTTATTGTATGAACAGATTTATAAAAATATGATTTTTATATATGTGGTAGCATTGTTAAAAATCCGATTCTTAATACAAATGCGTGAAACAGATGCGTTGGAAGCACGGTGAAGAACGCTACACATTGAAAATAAATCCAAATCATTGTCCAATAAAGAATGACGGAGTGGAACCCAAAGGTGAGAACTCTCTCACTGAATTTATTAGTACAGTTATTTATTTTATAACTATATATTTGAACTGCTCCCCGTCGTCCACAGACCATGGACGACTTGTTTGTTTGTTTTGTTTAATTGATTTTTTTGGTTGAATTTGGTTTGGTGTGTGAATTGAATAGATTAGAATTGGTATGTGTATGGCGCGAGTCATTATTAGGCGAGGGATAAGGCTGGACCTTATTCCGGTTCTATTATCGCGCCGTTATGCTGCCAAAATTTTCTAAAATATGTTAGAACAATAAAAATATCATTTTATTGTATAAATGAACTGAATAGAGTATTCATATGTTAAATAAAATATTTTATCGTTAAAAATATAATTTTTAACGTGTATATGAATAAAATAAACATTCATCTACAAATCAAACGATTTGTTTATGTACACCCATTTGACTGATATGGATTGGGTCGATAAATTTTACACATCACCTAAGTGCACAAATAAAAATTTGTGTTTGTTGATTGAAACCCCACACGGGTATTGGGATGATATTTGACGTACACTAATCCCAGTTGTTTAATTGTATGTCGATTGATTGGTTGACAGATTGTTGTAAGCGTTAATTATTTATGTTTAATGCTTATGCAGTTGTAGAATGCACTATGGATGATGGTTGATTATTTAACGTTGTTGTTGTATACATGTGTTGTATGAAATCCATATAAACAACATTGTATGGTAATTGACTATGTCTGATTCCAATTCAGCAATGAAGAATATTTTAAAATAATGAATATTTTAAAATAACGAATATTTTAAAATAATATACAATGAAGGATTAAAATCTGATTTTGATGTCCGATTTTGGATGGACACGAATTATTGAAATACAAAGCCGTGTTGGTTTGATATGCGCCATTTTGACGAGAACGATATTTATATCGATTTTATCATTTTTATAATGAATATCAAATATCAAACAAATATTCAAATTTGATTAGAAATTTGAAATGAAACTGAATCATTTTAAACTAAATTTAAAACGGATTTATAAAGGAATATTCAATTTCGATTTAAAATTGAAACGGAGGTTGAAATCATTTTTGAAACGAATTTAAAACGATTTATAAAATACGTTTTAAACGGAAATTGATGAAATATATATAACAAATATCTTATATATATAATGGCCTGAGTAGAACGCGCAGCGACCGTTTGCGAATTTCGACCATTGGCTTCGAATTGACGTTACGGGAGATCCGACCATCGAATTCTCCTAAAACCGAAACCGTTGAGTTCGTATCGGAAAGAGATTTCCAACGAATATAAAAGATTTGAAATCTAACGGTTGGATTTAGAATTATGTCGAAATCAAATTTGGAAATGGTCGCTGTAAGTGCAGTTCGATGACCGTTTATGGAAATCGACTGTACAGGCCTTGATAAAATTATTAAAAATATTAATAATTTGTGTAAAATCATAATAAATGATTTGGAAAGAATTAGGATGGAAAATTCCATTTTTGAAAAGATAAAAAAATATTTTTATCGAAATGAACTAGTTATGAACTAGAATTAGAATCCAATATTTTTAAATAAATAAATTGGATTTGAAATGGTTTAAAAAATAACCGGAATTTCCAATATATTAATTGGAATGGATTTGAATTGAAATTATCGTCGGAATATTTTGATATTGGATTCTGTGATTATACAGACATTGTGGAGGAATTCGGAAGATATATATATATCGTTATTCCAATACGATATTTGTTGATCTCAGAATTTGATATTGAATATAAGTCGATATATTTTCTATTCAGAGCCTTGTATTTGATGTCAAATTGGATTTTGGGCTTGTCGTGAACGGTGTTTGTAACACCCCACCTCCGTTAAGGTCACTCACAAAGGGAATGCCTTAACTTTGATGGAGCATTTTAGTAGACAGAACAGAAATTTATAAGACAGATAAAACAGTACTTGAAAAATTAATAACTTTATTACAACAGAAACCGAAGTAAGTTTGGTTACATCTTTTCAAATCACAATATCAGAATTAAGTACAAAATATCAGCCTTATACAAAAGCCTTCAGAATGCATAGTTTTTAAAATCATAATCCCCAACATAAACTGCCATGGAAAGATAGAGCCAAGGCCAAGCGGTACTTCAAGCAGAGAAAATCCAAATCAAGCTCTTATACTTCCACCCTAAAAAACCTGGGGGGGGGGGGAATGAAAGAAAAGGGGCGAAAACAAGCAAGGTCAGACATAAAGTCTGGCAAGTCCAGTGACTTTCAGCATATGAACAGATAATAATATCATGACATGAAAATAAAACTGGATAAGAGACAACAACAACAGGAGTAACTGGTATACTTAAGCTAAACGGATGAAACAAAATGATATAGCCCAAGTTATGTTTCTTACTTATATTTTACTTCTCTGCACTAATACTAGTATAACAGGATTAGGCGTTACCCTAATGTCCAAACTGAAACAGAAACGGAACAGAATAATCTATACAAGAACAAAATGCCAGTAATGGGCCTTTACCACCCCAACAGACAGAAGGTACATAAATGGAATCAGAGACGGAAACAGAATAATCCCTACAGAAACAGAATGTTAGAATTAGGTGTACACTAGTAAATGGGCCTTTACCACCCCAACAGACGGTACCACGCGGAAACAGACAGGTGTTACCACCCAACAGAAACAGACGGTACCCCAACGGAAACAGACATAACTAAGTGTACCCTAAATCTACCCCAAGCGATCGGCTCCCTAATACATAAATACCCTGTGCCAGCCCCACAGAAGGGTGTATCACTCCCCAAAGTGGCAACCTTTAAATGACACAGACCTATTTACAGATGTCATGGCGTCTTACATCCTCAGAGGCAGACCGGGATCCACGCACGCAAATGACCCGGTTGGAACGCACCATCAACACCCCTCGCCATTATCAGAATGAACCACTTATAATTAGTTCAGTAAGCGTGCCCGGACCCTACCTACTGTTGGGTCATAGTATTGATACCAGAAAGGGTTACTGACTAATATGGGTCCCAAACAACAGATGACACAAGTATTTTCCCTTCTAACCTTGTCTGCCCCAGACTAACGGATTTGAATCTGTAGGCCCAATACAAAATTAGACAATCTGTAAGTCTGTTAAAACTATACATCTGATCCGTTAGTCTGAAAACCTGTTGACTTGATCTTCTGGTCTGTGAACTAGTTGATTCTGAACTCTGTAGGCCTAAAACTTGTAAACAAGTTAATCTGAAATCTGTTAGTCTGGGGACACAACACGTTTTAGACATCATATTTATCTCAGATTTGCATTAATTAAATATTAATGCGCAGACCTCTCACATTAGGTCGGTAGCTTGTGGCCGCTGGATACGTCGGGCGGTTCCGGGCAGACTTCTGCCACAAGCCAGACCTAACCTCGTGTCTAAGCATATTTAAGTTATGCCTATGACCTCTCACATTAGACAAGCAGTTTGCGGTTTCTGGCTAAGCCGGTTGGGTCCGGGCAGGCTTCTACCGCAAACATGAGTCTAACCTCGTGTCTCAGCATTTTTATTTTAACCAGTTTATTCCATTACAAATTATACAAATATCAGACTAATTATGTCAATTTAACAGATTTGACTTCTTTCCAAGTCGCAACAGATTAAACAAATTAACATGTTTTACACAAATTACAATCATTTAGCTTTTCAACAGATTTAGCAGCTTAGGCGGTTCAACAGATTTAGCAGATTAGGCAACTCAACAGATATAGCAGATTAGGCAAAATTAGCAGATTAGGCGATTCAACATATGTAACAGTTTAGGCAATTCAACAGATTAAACAGGTAATAGGTTTAGCAGATTAGGCAAATTTAACATACTAAGCAGATAACAGTTTTAGCTGATTTAAACATTCCTTAAAGTCCTATTCACATATCTTGCCTAATTAATAAGGTAAGCCTAAACTTATATGCCCAAATTATGGTTATAATCCACCATATAGCATATGTCCCAATATTTAGTTAAACTTGCATAGTTCAGAATATTCTCCAAAAACCTTACATATAAATGATGCCAAATATAGCCATTGATTACAATGCGTGTCACATATCCAAACCCCCCCCCCCCTTACTTAGGTGTATTCACACTTAATAATTATCCAATCTTAGTATGGATCTTTACACCTAAGTTAAATGCAAATTAATTCTCTTTTTTTTTCAAATTTCAGACTATAATATATATAGTATGTCCAGATCTAGATCTTCAATTACAACTTGTACTATGCATCCAAATCAATTACATGTTCACAATTAAACTTTACACCACAAAACCCAAGTCATATGTTAAATACACCTTATGTTTTAAATACAACATTCCCAATTATATATCTCAGATTTATGTTCTAAGTTCAACCTATGTTCTTTATGTTCTAAGTCACAATAATCCTCTCCTTCCAAGTCATAGATCGTCTTATACAATATGCCTCAAATTTATGTCCAGAATTACAACATGCGTTGTATCCTCAAATTAGTTACAAATCAATTATGCCCAAATATGCCTCATTCAATATTCTTCCCAAATTTAGCGTTTATGCATTCATTTCTTATGAGATCTGGCTCAGGCTCGTGGTAGCCTGGCTATCAAACAAAAAGAAAGAAAGGAGGAAGAAATACATAACAAACAGAATAATAAAACAAAGGAACAGATCTGATAAATAGAAAAAGGGCATAATCTCATATTCAGTTTTATAATTATGTCAAGATCATGATTAAAATTCATACCGGGAAAATAACTGCACTTGCCTTGATTGGATTATAGAAGAAGAGTTGCAGTAGTTATTCAGATTTGGAAGAAGATGCACTAGTTCTAGTTTTGATCCCGGCAGAGTTGCGACGCCATTATTTTATTTATTTATTATAGAGGCAGAGTATAGGCAGAATGAAATTGTGTGGAGAGAAAGTGAGGTTTGGGGTGTTTTTATAGGAGAATAAGGTGATTTAGAGCCTTCAGATCAGTCCAGAAGTCCTCAGAACCACCCAGCTCGAAGACAGGTCATCCAGCCACTCATAAGAAGACACGTCATCACAGAACACTCCTGAACTCTATGCTGGATCGGTATGGGCGCACTTGGCAGGTGCGCCAATGTATTTTTGTACTGGCGCACTTTACAAGTGCGCCAGTGTATTCTGGCTGTTTCCGGTTTTTCTGCCTAACTTCGTTCGTCCATATCTTCTTCATGCGGTATCCGTTTTACACAAACTCGGACTCTATCTCAAGCAGAATTTCGAGACGAACGCAATTGCGCAACCCGTTTCCCTTAATTCATCACCTAAAAATTATGTATATTTTAATTTGTTACTCACCCAAAATACGGGGTGTTACATTCTCCCCTCCTTAAAGGATTTCGTCCTCGAAATCTTCAAGTTAAGAAGAATGTGTCCTACCATCCAATCATCCATCCACTCAACCATCATCCACAAGCATCCATTGTCCTTAGAAAACTTCTAATGTTGTATGAACATGTGGAAAAGTGTGTGTATATGTCTCTTATCTAATGCAAAGATCAGGCGGTCTACTGATTCAGTTGACCTCCTCAATGCGAACCATGTTTGTGCCATGAGTCCAATTATGTATGCAAGAAATCCTATTTGATACGCTTCATTTCTATATGAGTGCAAAACTGCTCATTCATATGCAACATCCATGTGCTGAGTCACCCATTTTTTCATCCATAAAAAAAAGGCATACACATCCATATGCAGTATAAGAGTGTTTTTGAGCCGATCTAGTGCCTAGTGTGTGTATATGCATCCACGAGCAATCACTAGCAACCACTTGCATCCACTTGCAACCATCAAACATAACATGTCTCAAGCACATGTTTACATCCATGGATTTCCTATCTAAAGGTCAAAGATCCAGTCGATGGGATACAAACAAATGATATAACTAAAACAAAAGCTCTGTTCCCATTTGACATTGGTTAAGAGAATAATTCCCTAAGTCTCAGCCCCAAAGACCGAAATCAACATCAGATGGACACCCAAAGAATTACCCCCATTAAAAAATGTTAAAACTGGAGATCTACTTCATGCTTCGAGTAGAAACCCCTATCTTTCAAAAATATTCAGATACTTACAGACTACTGGTATAGATCAGATTACAGAATGATTCTCAGAAATCTAAGCATAACAGACTCTTGCGGGTCACAAGAAACTTTGGGGGTCTTCCCATGACAAGTTAGAAACTTAACGACCCTCCTCTCAAAATCTAGAACGACCCTCTACATACAAAGCTGGTCCATTTAGAACCAACCCATAGCCCATAAACTTGAGCACACAAATGTCACATTCAAATTTTTGACGCCTAACACAGATAATTTCAAACCCCTACAAATCACTAAAAATTGAGCCGAAACCACAAATGGGGTTTGAAACAACTACGGGATCAGAAACAAGACTAGTACTAAAGTGCAGAGTCTCAATAACAGAATCAAAAAGAGTCTTGACTTCATAACACAATAAGGAAAATAAACCTTCTAATAAATTTTCCTATCCCTATCCGCCGCGAGAGCATTCGCCTATCCTATCAAAGGAAGAGATTTTAGACAAAGGACCAAAGGATACTACATATGGCTTTTCGTGGAATGTTTTTCAAAACAGGCTTTCCTTTTTTAAAATACTTCCTTTTAAAACCTTTTTGAAAATAGATTTTCAAAAGCTTTTATCTAATCTGGTAACCTTCAGCTCTGATACCAAGTGTAACACCCCACCTCAGTTAAGGTCACTCACAAAGGGAATGCCTTAACTTTGATGGAGCGTTTTAGTAGACAGAACAGAAATTTACAAGACAGATAAAACAGTACTTGAAAAATTAATAACTTTATTACAACAGAAACCGAAGTAAGTTTGGTTACATCTTTTCAAATCCCAATATCAAAATTCAAGTACAAAATATCAGCCTTGTACAAAAGCCTTCAGAATGCATAGTTTTTAAAATCATAATACCCAACATAAACTGCCATGGAAAGGTAAAGCCAAGGACAAACGGTACTACAAGCAGAGAAAATCCGAATCAAGCTCTTATACTTCCACCCTAAAAAACCGGGGGGGGGGAGAAAGAAAAGGGGCGAAAACGAGTAAGGTCAGACATAAAGCCTGGCAAGTCCAGTTACTTTCAGCATATGAACAGATAATAATATCATGACATGAAAATAAAGCTGGATAAGAGACAACAGCAACAGGAGTAACTGGTATACTTAAGCTAAACAGAAGAAACATAATGATATCGCCCAAGTTATGCTTCTTACTTATATTTTACTTCTCTGCACTAATACTAGTATAACAGGATTAGGCGTTACCCTAATGTCCAAACTGAAACAGAAACGGAATAGAATAATCTATACAGGAACAGAATGCCAGTAATGGGCCTTTACTACCCCAACAGACAGAAGGTACATAAACGGAATCAGAGACGGAAACAGAATAATACCTACAGAAACAGAATGTTAGAATTAGGTGTACACTAGTAAATGGGCCTTTACCACCCCAACAGATGGTACCACGTAGAAACAGACGGTACCCCAACGGAAACAGACAGAACTAAGGGTACCCTAAATCTACCCCAAGCGATCGTCTCCCCAATATATAAATACCCTGTGCCAGCCCCACAGAAGGGTGTATCACTCCATAAAGTGGCAACCTTTAAATGACACAGACCTATTTACAAATGTCACGACATCTTACATCCTCAGAGGCAGACCGGGATCCATGCACGCACATGACCCGGTTGGAACGCACCATCAACACCCCTCGCCATTATCAGAATGAACCACTTATAATTAGTTCAGTAAGCGTGCCCGGACCCTACCTACTGTTGGGTCATATTTTTGATACCAGAAAGGGTTACTAACTAATATGGGTCCCAAACAACAGATGATACAAGTATTTTCCCTCCTAACCTTGTGTCCATAGACTAACAGATTTCAGATTAACTTGTTTACAAGTTTTAGGCCTACAGAGTTCAGAATCAATTAGTTCACAGACCAGAAAATCAAGTCAACAGGTTTTCAGACTAACGGATCAGATGTATAGTTTTAACAGACTTACAGATTATCTAACTTTGTATTAGGCCTACAGATTCACGAAATAGGTTTATTAATTCATCAGTCCAGTTGGTTTAGCCTTATCTACCCAACACGTTTTAGACATCATATTTATCTCAGATTTGCATTAATTAAATATTAATGCGCAGACCTCTCACATTAGGTCGGTAGCTTGTGGCCGCTGGATAAGTCGGGCGGTTGCGGGCAGACTTCTGCCACAAGCCAGACTTAACCTCGTGTCTAAGCATATTTTAGTTATGCCTACGACCTCTCACATTAGACTAGCAGTTTGCGGTTGCTGGTTAAGCCGGTTGGGTCCGGGCAGGCTTCTACCGCAAACACGCGTCTAACCTCGTGTCTTAGCATTTTTATTTTAACCAGTTTATTCCATTACAAATTATACAAATATCAGACTAATTATGTCAATTTAACAGATTTGACTTCTTTCCAAGTCGCAGCAGATTATACAAATTAACATGTTTTACACAAATTACAATAATTCATCTTTTCAACAGATTTAACAGATTTAGCAGCTTAGGCGGTTCAACAGATTTAGCAGATTAGGCAACTCAACAGATTTAGCAGATTAGGCAAAATTAGCAGATTAGGCGATTCAGCATATGTAACAGTTTAGGCAATTCAACAGATTAAACAGGTAATAGGTTTAGCAGATTAGGCAAATTTAACATAATAAGCAGATAACAGTTTTAGTTGATTTAAACATTCCTTAAAGTCCTATTCACATATCTTGCCTATATCTTGCCTAATTCATAAGGTAAGCTAAACTTATATGCCCAAATGATGGTCATAATCCACCATATAACATATGTCCCAATTTTTAGTTAAACTTGCATAGTTCAAAATATTCTCCAAAAACCTTACATATAAATTATGCCAAATATAGCCATTGATTACAATGCATGTCACATATCCAACCCCCTCCCCCCGTTACTTAGGTGTATTCACATTTAATAATTATCCAATCTTAATATGGATCTTTACACCTAAGTTAAGTGAAAATTAATTCTCTTTTTTTTTTAATTTCAGGCTATAATATATATAGTATGTCCAAATCTAGATCTTGAATTACAACTTGTACTATGCATCCAAATCAATTACAAGTTCACAGTTAAACTTTACGCCACAAATCCCAAGTCATATGTTAAATACACCTTGTGTTTTAAATACAACATGCCCAATTATATATCTCAGATTTATGTTCTAAGTTCAACCTATGTTTTTTATGTTCTAAGTCACAATAATCCTCTCCTTCCAAGTCATAGATCGTCTTATACAATATGCCTCAAATTTATGTTCAGAATTACAACATGCGTTGTATCCTCAAATTAGTTACAAATCAATTATGCCCAAATATGCCTCATTCAATATTCTTCCCAAATTTAGCGTTTATGCGTTCATCTTTTATGAGATCTGGCTCAGGCTCGTGGTAGCCTGGCCATCAAACAAAAAGAAAGAAAGGAGGAAGAAATACAGAACAAACAGAATAATAAAACTGAGGAACAGATCTGATAAATAGAAAAAGGGCATAATCTTAGATTCAGTTTTATAATTATGTCAAGATCATGATTAAAATTCATATCGGAAAATAACTGCACTTGCCTTGATTGGATTATAGAAGAAGAGTTGCAGTAGTTATTCAGATTTGGAAGAAGATGCACTAGTTCTAGTTTTGATCCCAGCAGAATAGCGATGCCATTATTTTAATTATTTATTATAGAGGCAGAGTATAGGCAGAATGAAATTGTGTGGAGAGAAAGTGAGGTTTGGGGGTGTTTTTATAGGAGAATAGGGTGATATAGAGCCTTCAGATCAATCCAGAAGTAATCAGAACCACCCAGCTCAAAGACAGGTCATCCAGCCACTCAGAAGAAGACACGTCATCACAGTACACTCCAGAATTATTTACTGGATCGGAATGGGCGCACTTGGCAGGTGCGCCAGTGTATTTTTGTACTGGCGCACTTCACAAGTGCGCCCGTGTATTCTGGCCTATTTCCGGTTTTTCTGCCTAACTTCGTTCGTCCATATCTTCTTCATACGGTATCCGTTTTACGCAAACTCGGACTCTATCTCAAGAAGAATTTCGAGACGAACGCAATTGCGCAACCCGTTTCCCTTAATTCTTCTCCTAAAAATTATGTATATTTTAATTTGTTACTTATACGTTCACCGAAAATACGGGGTGTTACATTGTCTTCATTAACACTGTTCTTTAACCCAGTTGAAGAAAAGAATAAATCTTTTAATTAAGATTTAGTGAAGATTTCTGATTAATTAATATTTAATTGGAATTGAATAAAAGAATTGGATTTTTGGGTTTATCATGAATGGTGTTTTTAAATAACACTTGTTTTTTAACTCAATTAACAGTGAAGAATATGATTTGGAATTTATAATCTTTTAATTAAGATTAATGGAATTTTCCAAAGTAAAGATTTCCAATTTAATATATTAAATTGAAATTGAATGGAATTCGATTTGGTAATAATCGAAGTGAGTTTCTGTGGAGGAAGACTGTTAATACATATGGAACTTAAAAGGCTTTGTTGTTATTCCATTTATATTATTAGTCGGATATGGAAATTGATATCGATTATATATTGATCTGTTTTCCGTGAAGATTCCATGGTTAATGGAATGGGATTTTTGGGTTTATCGTGAACTGTATTTTAAATGACATTGGTTCTTTAACCTAGGTAAAGACAGGATGACATGTCTAACATTGTATTTCGATACTGTATTCGTTGATCTCTGCTAAATATATATCTTTTTGGTGGCGGAGAATTTATTCTCTTGCTTAACACCCTTCTCTAAGACGTACGAGCTTAGAGGTTATATATTGGCAGAAATCAATGGTACTGAGACGACCCGAAATCCCGTTCAGACGGAGACAGGGCTATCTTTGGAATATAACACAGAAACAGTTAATAGCAGAACAGAATTAAATAAATACACCAGATAATGAACAATAGAATACTGGATAAAAGTAATCATCAGAGTTACACAGCACAGGATCTTACTTAGTACAAATACAGTTCAGCTATACATAAATGTCTACAGCGGAAAACAAACAAAATATGTACAATAGGAGCTGAACAACATAAAAAGAAATAAATGACAGAATCTATCTTCAGCTCCAGCTATCCAGAAAGAACCAGCTAAACCTGAATACAAGGCTGCCCGTGTAGAAAAAGGGGCACCCGAGTTTGAAAGTGAAACAAACTACGAGTCAGTCATGGGACTGGTATGAGACATCTACTCAACACATATATAATTTGGCAAATCACAGGACCACGCCACTTTCGTGGAACGGGTTTACTCCATTGGATCGCTAGTGCTTTAAAACAAATCTTTCTTTTAAACATCGCTATGCTTTTTATAAAAATGAAGTCGTTATAAGAATCAGTTCCCATCACACAATGCAACGCAAACCGGAGGATAGAGTTTTACCTTATAACGGCCAAAATATGCTTGATACGAATAAAAACAAAGGGGATTTGATATTATTGCTAGTGTTTATATGTTTTGAAAACAATTTCAAATCATAACTATCAATCATAGACGACATGAGCGTCCCATGCCACTATGTCGCCAAATATCTATACAATCGAAACCGCACGATCACGTATCTGGAAATTGGATTTCCGTCATGAACCAAGGCAAAAGATAGTCCTTACCGAATTCGTGACTCTCTAGCCCGAGCCACCGGAACAGCCGCAACTGCCCCTTGGAGCGACAGGGCCGGTCCACCGATGTGGATTATAGTGCCTGAACAATACGTTTCCCCGCCCTTTGGGGCGTAAATGAGCCAACGAATGACTCCATCGGACCCGGATCGTCCGACCAAACCGAGGCGCCTCGCAACAGCAACAACCACATAGGTGAAAAGTATATAAATGTCAGGGTTGGTAGGTCACTGACACCACCCTAGCTAGAAAGAAACGCATGCCCTCCCTGAGGTCCTTCTCCCGTTTTAGGTTCATACCGGGGTGTGAGGCTCGCGAATTCACGTTATACACAAAGCTACGCCACACAGGCGGTGCTTTGATCATCACCACAAGGCTTTGCTTTTCAACAGAAGCCCTGATCACTGCATCTTAGCATGCCACACAGGCAATTCATGCCATGTGACTGATGTCCATCGATATACAACCCCTGAGCTCGTGCGTTTCAGAGAAGGGCGTTAAGCAAAAGAATAAATTCTCCGCCGCCAAACAGATGTATATTTAACAGAAATCAATCAACACAGAATAAACTCTAATGTCAGACACACAGTCCATTTACAAGTCCGTTCTGGGTCTGAACGAAACCGGAGGCACTAAATACCTCGCAAACCCATCGATCACCACGTACGTCTGGACGATCACCACTCATTATCCATATTTCGGGATGCCTCCCAATCAGGACCTCGGTTACCATCCAAACGAGGTGAAGATCTCTGGTCTTCGACCGTCGTCTTCATCTTCGAATTTCAATCGTCGGTCAATTATTCGAAATGAGAATTAACTTGGCCTTTTCAAATAATTCACGCATATTTAGAATTTCAAATCAATTTATTTTAATGGTTAAATTATTCGACAACACCAATATGGTACTTTAATGTAATTTTCACACCAAACACATTCAACCATTAAATACAACATAAATCAAGCAAATTCAGTTTATTTCTATTCCATATCGTTTGTGATATTTTATAACGATTTATCGCTATTTTTATTTATTTTAAAATAGCCAATTTATTCAAAACGACGCTTCGGGCCATAACGCGGCCGTGGCGCTGTTTTTCTTCAGAATTGATTTACACATATCTGAAAATCTAACCGTTGGATCTTCACAAAATTTACATCATTAGAAAGGTCTTTTCAAAACGAATCCAACGGTTCCAGTTTCGGGAAAATCCGACGGTCGGATCTCCCGGTACAATCGTTTGAAGTTTCGATTTCAAAATACGAACTGCAGCGTCGTTATTCGATTAATTAAAATTATATTTATATTTATATATAAATATAATCATTTCTGGCGCTGTTTTTCTTCAGATTTGAATTAAACATTCCAGACAATCCAACCGTTGGATTTTTACAAAGTTGGTGCCGTTGGGAAGATATTTCCAAGGCGAACCCGACGGTTGAGATTTCGGGAAAATCCAATGGTCGGATTCCCCGTACTAGTTGTTTGAAATCACGGTTTCAAAATGCGAACTGCACGGCCACGTTTCGTTTTAATTTTATTTATATTTATATATTTATATAAATATAGTTCATTCAATGATTTCAATATCGTTTTCACTTCAAATATTTCACTAACGCCTAAAAATTTTGGAAAATTTCGCCATAACCTCCCCTGCACCGGGAGCATCGGGAAATCGCAAATAGCTTTCCCGGTCCTTCTAATCTCAAAAAGAAAAAGAAAAAGCCAAGCGGCTAGCCAACAGGCTCATAAAATCATCACCCAAACAAAACAGTAAATGTGTACCTATTTGTCGGGCACAAAATTTTATTCCTCTTCTCTAGCCCCTTTGCTATAACCTGTTCAATGAATATGCATGTACATATATATACAGTTCTTATCATTTATCATTTTCTATTCAACTTCATATTTGATTTCTATTTGGTTTAAAAACACCATTCATTCTAATGTTACATACATAGGTGCAAATCATTTCATTAGCTAATTAATGAATATTTCAACTCATATGTGTTTATTTTGAACAAGTGCCTATTTTTAACACTTCACATTTCAACGATTTATGCATACAATAAAAATGTTATTTTTATTGTAAAACAGTTCATTTCAAAACACTATTTTTCTATATAGTTCATATAGGTGACAAAAATAGGATTTTTATCATAAAACAATTTCTTTTAAAGCGAGATTATTTTACATAGTTCATATAGTCGATAAAAGGTGATTTTTATTATCAAATAATTTATTTCAAAATATGAACACCCTTCAACACATGAATTTCTAATCAACGAATGAATATCAATTCAACACATGAAGGTTTTCTATAGTTTCTATATATAGATAAAAATGTGATTTTTATTATCAAACAATTTATTTCAAAATATGAATACCATTCAACACATGAATTTCTAATCAACGAATGAATATCAATTCAACACATGAATGTTTTCTATAGTTTCTATATATAGATAAAAATGTGATTTTTATTATCAAACAATTTATTTCAAAATATGAATACCATTCAACACATGAATTTCTAATCAACGAATGAATATCAATTCAACACATGAATGTTTTCTATAGTTTCTATATATAGATAAAAATGTGATTTTTATTATCAAACAATTTATTTCAAAATATGAATACCATTCAACACATGAATTTCTAATCAACGAATGAATATCAATTCAACACATGAATGTTTTCTATAGTTTCTATATATAGATAAAAATGTGATTTTTATTATCAAACAATTTATTTCAAAATATGAATACCATTCAACACATGAATTTCTAATCAACGAATGAATATCAATTGAACACATGAAGGTTTTCTATTCAATGAATAAATATAGTTTAAGCATATGAAAATAATTCAAACACACGAATATTATTCAAAATTTCGGCAGCATAACGGCAGGGTAGTTAAAACCGGGACCGTCCCTAGTACGGCTCCTCGCTCTACCTTAAAACCTCGCGGTTTTTGACAATGGGGATCATGCATCTAGTTCGCACGCTGGCGGCATGTATATATTTATTTCATTTCCACAAACTAATCCTATGTGGTTTCAACCAAATATTTCTCAACCACAAATGGGTATTTTTCAACCACAATCAACCAATATCAACCACAAACAATCCCAAACAATCATTCGCTATCAATCAATTTTCACAACAATTTCAACCAATAAATATCGTCCATGGTTTGTGGACGAGGGGCGTATATATATATATATATATATATATATATATTTATATATAGCAATTCACTTTTATTTCAATACATATATATATATATATATATTTATAGAAAAAGAAATTGAAGAGTGAGAAATTCTCACCAATAGCTATCCAATACTACGACTCTTCCTTTATAGAAATCTTCGCCAATCTCGCCTTTTGTCGCTTTCGTTGCCCGTATTCTCTACATATGTAAAAATCGAATTTTTACTATGCTATTCAATATATAAAAATCGAATTTTTACTTCGTTATTCCATATATAAAAAATCATATTTTTATTATGCTTTGATGTTCAAATCTTTTCCCTTTTAAAGTTCAAATCTTTTCCTTTTTAAAGTTCAAATCTTTTCCCTTTTAAAGTTCAAATCTTTTCCCTTTTAAAGTTCAAATCTTTTTCTTTTTAAAGTTCAAATCTTTTTCTTTTTAAATCTCAAAATAAAATCAGTTTTTAAACCCTTTTAAAAATCAGTTTTAAACCCTTTTAAAAATCAGAATTTAACCTTTTAAAAAATCAGTTTTATAACCTGTTAAAAAATCAGTTTTATAACCTGTTAAAAAATCAGTTTTAAACTTTTCAAAAATCAGAATTAAACTTTTAAAAAATCAGTTTTATAACCGGTTAAAAAATCAGTTTTATAACCTGTAAAAAAATCAGTTTTATAACCTGTTAAAAAATCAGTATTTAAATACATAAAAATCGAAATTTTCAGAAGTAAAATAAAAATAAAATAAAATAAAAACAACTCACTTTAATCTGCGAAGAAGGGGGGGTCGTCAGGGTCGGCGGTCGTCAGTGGTCTTCGGTGGTGGTGGCGTCGCGATGCTTCAGGGGGGCGAGGTCTTCGTCGCGCTCGTGTGATTTGGGGGGGGGGGTCTTCGGGAGTTGCGCCGCTGGGAGGAGGAGGGAGGCTGAACGGAGGGGGGGCGGTAGGTCGGTGGCGTTCGCTACCGGGGGGGGGGGGGGCTGTCGATAGTTTAGGGTTTTTTTTTTCTTTTTTTTTTCTCCTGCCGATTTGATTTTGAAGAGAGGGGGGGCAGAATGAATAAGGAGAGGGAAGGAATATTTTTATGTTATTTAATTTATTTTATTTCAAAAAGTTGACTTTTACATACGACCTCTAAACGAGGCCCACCGCCTGTGGTCCATAGCGTTTTACCCCCATTCCGAACACAACGGGATATGCATCGCAAGCTGATTCGATAGTTACAATCAGTTTCCGTTGAATTTACATTTAAATCATTATATTGAATTTTAAACGTACATTTCAAATTACCGGGGCCACATATTAACTTGAAAAATTCCAGAAAAATATTTTCTAGCTTCATATTGACGATACGGTCCTAACAAAACTAGTTTCATCAAATTCTGAGACCGTTTGAAAAATGGCCAATTTCCAGTCGGTTAAAATCAACTTAAACTGGTCAAACGCGTTTTCCTTTGCCACGCTCACATATTGATTCGAAACATTATGAAGTTTGAAACCTAGCAATAACTTCACATCCCGGACCCAACAAAAGTGGTTTCGTCGAAATCCGAGGTCGTTTGCAAAATGTCCATTTTTAAGGGCCTGAAATCCATAGCGACTATTCAGAATTTTCAACTGGACATATCTTTTGATTCCCGCTATGAAATTTCGATTCGTCGGATTCGTTAGAAAGATATCATCAAATAGATCCTAATGTTTTTGGTTTCACCAAAATCCGGATTGTTTTGCACCCGATACAGTCCGACAAAGTTTGAATTCAATTTTTGAAACTGCCACGCCATTTCAGGCCTTGTTTATAATTATAATTAATTATATTCGTTTTCAATTGTCGATTCAAACTCAGTTTTCATCGCCATTATTTAAAATATTTATTTTAAATATTTAAAATCCATTATTTTAGCCAATTTAAAAATTTTAAATTGGTTCAGATTTTCTGGGTCGTTACAATCTCCCCCACTTAAAACTTTTCGTCCCCGAAAAGGAACAAAGTCGAAAGTGGTCTGATAAATCTACAATCACACAACACAACAACCAATCCAATTATTTTTAACCTTTAAAAAAATATACTAATCAAATCCTATACCCTTTTCAAAATCATTCAGCCTATAGAATTTAAAAGTGCACATCCATGAAAAGAAAATAACAATAGAGTAGGGAATTGAATGGTAGTGCAAAGTATAGTAAATGTACCTTGCACCGGAGTCAATCAGAGATATCTACTCGGCACCTAGGATTAGCTTTCTGAATGCTCTCCTCAGTTTCCCAAGTACAATCTCGCGGATCTCCACTCCATTGCACTTTGACTAAGCGAACCTTCTTGTTCCTCAGCTCCTTGGTTTCCTTGCCTATTATCTTTAGCGGCTCTCTTCTCACAGCTAATTCTGGAGTAATTTCAATGTCCTGTTGGGCTGCTTCTTCCACGATCAAGTCTAGATCATGAACGTGCTTTTGAAGTTGAGATATGTGAAATACATCATGAATTTCAGGTAACCAATTAGGCAGTTTGACCCTATAAGCGAGAGTTCCGATCCGTTCCAGAATAGGAAACGGACCTATGAATTTGGGTGCCAACTTTCCAGTTTTACCGAACCGGATAACTCCTCTCATCGGCGATACTTTCAAATACACATAGTCGCCAACTTCAAAGGATATATCTCTTCTTCTTCTATCGGCATAGCTCTTTTGTCGGCTTTGAGCGGCGAGTAATCGCTTCTTAATAAAATCGACTTTGTCGGCAGCTTCTCGAATCATATCGGGACCCAACACAAGTCTATTTCCAGGCTCGACCCAACAAGCAGGAGATCGACACGGTCTACCATACAATGCTTCGAATGGCGACATTGTCAGACTCGCCTGGTAGCTGTTGTTATAAGAGAATTCAGCCAAATGCAGATGGTCTTCCCATGATCCACCGAAATCTAGAACACAAGCCCGCAATAGATCTTCTAAAATGCGATTCACCCTCTCAGTCTGACCGTCTGTCTGAGGATGATAAGCGGTGCTCAAGTTTAACTTGTTTCCCAGCTCGACTTGAAATGCCTCCCAGAATTTACTAGTGAATATTGTATCTCTATCACTGACTATACTGAGTGGCACTCCATGTAGTCTAACTATTTCCCTGAAGTATATCTACGCCAGGCTCTGAGCAGTTCTGTTTGATCTGACAGGTATGAAATGGGCGGTCTTTGTGAAGCGATCTACGATCACCCAAATACTGTCATTCCCTTTTTTGGTTCTGGGAAGACCATCAATGAAGTCCATAGAAATATGTTCCCACTTCCAACCAGGAACTTCTAGCGGCTGTAATAATCCAGCCAATTTCTGTTGGTCACTTTTGACTAGCTGGCAAGTAGGGCATCGACTCACATATATCGAGATGTCTCTTTTTAACGACTTCCACCAGAATGTGCGTTTGATATCGTTATACATTTTATTCACTCCTGGATGGATACTGAGCTTAGATTTGTGACATTCATCCAGTACATCCCTTCTGAGTTCAGGAATATCTGGAACGCAAATTCGCCCTTCTAACCTCAGAATCCCTTCGCTGTCTAGCTGGAAATCCGAAGCATTGCCTTCACGAATTCGCTGACTCATTTCTTTGATAAATTGGTCGTCTTCTTGGAGAGCCGATATCTTATCAATCAACGAAGTCGCAATGATGAAACTGGCGATCATCTCATTCTTTCGGCTTAACGCATCGGCCACGACATTGGCTTTTCCTGGAGTGTATAGAATTTCAAAATCATATGCTGCAAGAAACTCCAGCCAATGCTGTTGCCTCAGATTCAGGTCTTTCTGAGTGAACAGATACTTTAATGACTGATGATCTATAAATAATTCAAATCTCTCACCCAGAAGATAGTGTCTCCAGATTTTCAAAGCGAATACTATAGCCAATAACTCAAGATCATGAGTTACGTAGTTCTTCTCGTGCGGCTTCAGTTGACGGCTAGCATAAGCAATCACTTGGCCCCTTTGCATTAACACTGCGCCAAGGCCTTCTCTAGAAGCATCAGTCTAGACTTTTAGATCTTGGTTGCCATCGATAATGGTTAACACTGGAGTAGTTGTCAACCTTAACTTTAGCTCCTCAAAAGCCTCCTCACTTTCTGGAGTCCACTTGAATTTAGAATGCTTCTTTGTAAGCTTCGTTAAGTGACCAGATATCTTCGAAAAGTCTTGAACGAACTTCCGGTAATAACTAGCCAATCCTAGAAAACTGCGGACTTCAGTAGGAGTACTGGGCTGTTTCCAATTTTGAATAGCCGTGATTTTACTTGGATCCACAGCAATTCCTTCTTTTGATACGACGTGGCCCAGAAATTTAACTTCATCTTGCCAGAATATACATTTGGAAAATTTGGCTTTTAATACATTCCGTCTGAGGATTTCTAGAACCTGTTCCAGATGCTTTTCATGTTCGGCCTTTGATTTAGAGAAGATTAGAATATCGTCAATGAAAACCAGAACAAATTTATTCAAAACTCCTCTGAACACTCTATTCATTAGATCGACGAAATAGGCTGGAGCGTTACACAAGCCGAACGGCATTACTAACCACTCGTAGAATAAGTCGGGGCCTCTGAACGCTGTCATTGGAACACACTCTTCGGCAATTCGAAGTTGATGGAAACCTGTAGCTAGGTCCATTCGTGAAAATACTTGTGCGCCATTTAATCGATCCAACAAATCATCAATCGGCGGCAATGGATATTTGTTCTTTATTGTCTGTTTGTTCAGATCACGATAATCCACACATAGACGTAGAGTACCGTCAGATTTTGGGACAAATAACACTGCTGCACCCCAATCAGAGAAACTAGGCCTGATCAGACCTTTCCATACTAGTTGTCGTGTTTGATTGTCTAATTCCTCTTTCTCTTTCAAGGACATTCTTCGTATAGCGTGAACTACTGGCCTTGCATTGGGAATCAAAGCAATCTTGAAATCTATTTCTCTTTGCGGAGGTAAGCGAACGACTTCCTCGAACACGTCCGCATAGTTCTTGACGACAGGAATATCTTTGATGAGGTCGGGAATATTCTCTGCGATTTTAGGGACATTTTCTATTTGGGATGGAGAAACATTCAAAGCTGCCCAGAAGTCTTTTCTATCAGTATTCTGACCTTCACAGGGAATGGTTATATAACTTCCCAATTGTGCTTTTGCCTTTACAACTCTCTCGGTGCATCTAACCTCCGCTTCATATTTGGTTAGCCAATCCAATCCCAGAATAAGATCGAATTCATTAAAATTCATGACGATAGAGATAATAGGGAATTTATAGCAAGAAAAAGAGACAGGTACTGCACAAATCCAACTAAGATTGAAAGAACCCCCGACCGGATTCTGGATAGTCATTGGTTCCTTGAGCTTCCTCAAGTTCAAATCTAGTTTCTTAGCGGCACTCTTTGAAATAAAGCTTCGCGACACGCCTGTGTCAAACAATACTTTAACTGGAATGTTTTTGACAGTAAGCGTGCCTTCTAAAACATCAGGTCTTCCCTGATTATCTGAGGGTGCTGAGGTTTCTGCTACTTCATTTATTTGAGCCTCCTTGGTTGCCTTTAACAGCCGGCAATCCTGTCTTACATGGCCAATCCGATGGCAAATGTTGCATTCTCTAGTCTCTTGAAACTTCTTAATAGACTTAGATCCTTCCTTTCTTTGTTTCTTTAGAGATCGGCAACTTATCGAGAGATGTCCTTGCCTATTGCAGTTAGAGCATACAGTTGTCGTTACTGGTTTCTTCTCAGATTTGGCCCTTTTTCTCTTGGCACTGGCCTTCTTACTGATCTCAGACATTGTACTTGCCTCAGGATAATCAGTTTCCGACTCAATTTATTACTAGAGCTGACTTCCTCTTCGTACTGTAGCATACCTTTCTTATCTAGATCTTCATATTGATAAGCCATATAAATCATTTCTAAAAAAAGGAAGCTTCACATGCCCCAATACTTTATTCTGGTATTTCCTTTGAAGCCCATTGATAAATCTCAAATTCTTCCTCTTCAGATTTTGAATTAGATGAGGAGCAAAGTGAGAAAGTTCATTGAATTTCTTATGATATTCTGGGATGGTCATATCACCTTGTATTAGATAAGAAAATTCGTCGCATAATCGGTCCGTCGCTTCGGGAGGAGTAAATCTTTCTAAGAAAATCACTTTGAATCTGTTCCAGGTGATATCACCTTCTGGATTATCCTTAACAACAGAATCCCACCAGAACAAAGCTTCATCTTTGAGTGCCCAGGAGGCCAGTAATCTTTTCTGGTCATCCCTCAGCTTTAATGCTTCGAAGATTTTCTCAGCCGAACGAATCCAAGCTTGTGTCTTCATAATAGATTCTTCACCAGAGAACGGTATTCCACCCATATTTTGATATTTGATTAATAGGGCCTCAATATCCGGTTCTGTATTACTTCTTCTGTTTCTGGCACTCATTTTCTAGTTCTTCTACAAATAGCAGATCAAGTGTCAGGTCAACAGGAAAGATATTTCAAAATATAGAGACAAATACTTCTATGTAAATGTGCCTATCGAGGTGTAATTTCATCCTGCTTTACTCATACTAGGATATTACTAATCCTATCCGTATTGAGTTGCCCGTCCTAGAACACTACTGGTTCTATTTCTGACGAGTTCGTTCGAATGTTATATTCCAGAACTAAGCTTAACCAAAGCTCTGATACCACGTTGAGACGACCCGAAATCCCGTTCAGACGGAGACAGGGTTATCTTTGGAATATAACACAGAAACAGTTAATAGCAGAACAGAATTAAATAAATACACCAGATAATGAACAATAGAATACTGGTTAAAAGTAATCATCAGAGTTACACAGCACAGGATCTTACTTAGTACAAATACAGTTCAGCTATACATAAATGTCTACAGTGGAAAACAAACAAAATATGTACAATAGGAGCTGAACAGCATAAAAAGAAATAAATGACAGAATCCATCTTCAGCTCCAGCTATCCAGAAAGAACCAGTTAAACCTGAATACAAGGCTGCCCGTGTAGAAAAAGGGGCACCCGAGTTTGAAAGTGAAACAAACTACGAGTCAGTCATGGGACTGGTATGAGACATCTACTCAACACATATATAATTTGGCAAATCACAGGACCACGCCACTTTCGTGGAACGGGTTTACTCCATTGGATCGCCAGTGCTTTAAAACAAATCTTTCTTTTAAACATCGCTATGCTTTTTATAAAAATGAAGTCGTTATAAGACTCAGTTCCCATCACACAATGCAACGCAAACCGGAGGATTGAGTTTTACCTTATAATGGCCAAAATATGCTTGATACGAATAAAAACAAAAGGGATTTGATATTATTGCTAGTGTTTATATGTTTTGAAAACAATTTCAAATCATAACTATCAATCATAGACGACATGAGCGTCCCATTCCACTATGTCGCCAAATATCTATACAATCGAAACCGCACGATCACGTATCTGGAAATTGGATTTCCGTCATGAACCAAGGCAAAAGATAGTCCTTACCGAATTCGTGACTCTCTAGCCCGAGCCACCGGAACAGCCGCAACTGCCCCTTGGAGCGACAGGGCCGGTCCACCGATGTGGATTATAGTGCCTGAACAATACGTTTCCCCGCCCTTTGGGGCGTAAATGAGCCAACGAATGACTCCATCGGACCCGGATCGTCCGACCAAACCGAGGCGCCTCGCAACAGCAACAACCACATAGGTGAAAAGTATATAAATGTCAAGGCTGGTAGGTCACTGACACCACCCTAGCTAGAAAGAAACGCATGCCCTCCCTGAGGTCCTTCTCCCGTTTTAGGTTCATACCGGGGTGTGAGGCTCGCGAATTCACGTTATACACAAAGCTACGCCACACAGGCGGTGCTTTGATCATCACCACAAGACTTTGCTTTTCAACAGAAGCCCTGATCACTGCATCTTAGCATGCCACACAGGCAATTCATGCCATGTGACTGATGTCCATCGATATACAACCCCTGAGCTCGTGCGTTTCAGAGAAGGGCGTTAAGCAAAAGAATAAATTCTCCGCCGCCAAACAGATGTATATTTAACAGAAATCAATCAATACAAAATAAACTCCAATGTCAGACACACAGTCCATTTACAAGTCTGTTATGGGTCTGAACGAAACCGGAGGCACTAAATACCTCGCAAACCCATCGATCACCACGTACGTCTGGACGATCACCACTCATTATCCATATTTCGGGATGCCTCCCAATCAGGACCTCGGTTACCATCCAAACGAGGTGAAGATCTCCGGTCTTCGACCGTCGTCTTCATCTTCGAATTTCAATCGTCGGTCAATTATTCGAAATGAGAATTAACTCGGCCTTTTCAAATAATTCACGTATATTTAGAATTTCAAATCAATTTATTTTAATGGTTAAATTATTCGACAACACCAATATGGTACTTTAATGTAATTTTCACACCAAACACATTCAACCATCAAATACAACATAAATCGAGCAAATTCAGTTTATTTCTATTCCATATCGTTTGTGATATTTTATAACGATTTATCACTATTTTTATTTATTTTAAAATAGCCAATTTATTCAAAACGACGCTTCGGGCCATAACGCGGCCGTGGCGCTGTTTTTCTTCAGAATTGATTTACACATATCTGAAAATCTAACCGTTGGATCTTCACAAAATTTACATCATTAGAAAGGTCTTTTCAAAACGAATCCAACGGTTCTAGTTTCGGGAAAATCCGACAGTCGGATCTCCCGGTACAATCGTTTGAAGTTTCGATTTCAAAATACGAACTGAAGCGTCGTTATTCGATTAATTAAAATTATATTTATATTTATATATAAATATAATCGTTTCTGGCGTTGTTTTTCTTCAGATTTGAATTAAACATTTCAGACAATCCAACCGTTGGATTTTTACAAAGTTGGTGCCGTTGGGAAGATATTTCCAAGGCGAACCCGACGGTTGAGATTTCGGGAAAATCCAATGGTCGGATTCCCCGTACTAGTTGTTTGAAATCACGGTTTCAAAATGCGAACTGCACGGCCACGTTTCGTTTTAATTTTATTTATATTTATATATTTATATAAATATAGTTCATTCAATGATTTCAATATCGTTTTCACTTCAAATATTTCACTAACGCCTAAAAATTTTGGAAAATTTCGCCATAACCTCCCCTGCACCGGGAGCATCGGGAAATCGCAAATAGCTTTCCCGGTCCTTCTAATCTCAAAAAGAAAAAGAAAAAGCCAAGCGGCTAGCCAACAGGCTCATAAAATCATCACCCAAACAAAACAGTAAATGTGTACCTATTTGTCGGGCACAAAATTTTATTCCTCTTCTCTAGCCCCTTTGCTATAACCTGTTCAATGAATATGCATGTACATATATATACAGTTCTTATCATTTATCATTTTCTATTCAACTTCATATTTGATTTCTATTTGGTTTAAAAACACCATTCATTCTAATGTTACATACATAAGTGCAAATCATTTCATTAGCTAATTAATGAATATTTCAACTCATATGTGTTTATTTTGAACAAGTGACTATTTTTAACACTTCACATTTCAACGATTTATGCATACAATAAAAATGTTATTTTTATTGTAAAACAATTCATTTCAAAACACTATTTTTCTATATAGTTCATATAGGTGACAAAAATAGGATTTTTATCATAAAACAATTTCTTTTAAAGCGAGATTATTTTACACAGTTCGTATAGTCGATAAAAGGTGATTTTTATTATCAAATAATTTATTTCAAAATATGAACACCCTTCAACACATGAATTTCTAATCAACGAATGAATATCAATTCAACACTTGAAGGTTTTCTATAGTTTCTATATATAGATAAAAATGTGATTTTTATTATCAAACAATTTATTTCAAAATATGAATACCATTCAACACATGAATTTCTAATCAACGAATGAATATCAATTCAACACATGAATGTTTTCTATAGTTTCTATATATAGATAAAAATGTGATTTTTATTATCAAACAATTTATTTCAAAATATGAATACCATTCAACACATGAATTTCTAATCAACGAATGAATATCAATTCAACACATGAATGTTTTCTATAGTTTCTATATATAGATAAAAATGTGATTTTTATTATCAAACAATTTATTTCAAAATATGAATACCATTCAACACATGAATTTCTAATCAACGAATGAATATCAATTCAACACATGAATGTTTTCTATAGTTTCTATATATAGATAAAAATGTGATTTTTATTATTAAACAATTTATTTCAAAATATGAATACCATTCAACACATGAATTTCTAATCAACGAATGAATATCAATTCAACACATGAATGTTTTCTATAGTTTCTATATATAGATAAAAATGTGATTTTTATTATCAAACAATTTATTTCAAAATATGAATACCATTCAACACATGAATTTCTAATCAACGAATGAATATCAATTCAACACATGAAGGTTTTCTATTCAATGAATAAATATAGTTTAAGCATATGAAAATAATTCAAACACACGAATATTATTCAAAATTTCGGCAGCATAACGGCAGGGTAGTTAAAACCGGGACCGTCCCTAGTACGGCTCCTCGCTCTACCTTAAAACCTCACGGTTTTTGACAATGGGGATCATGCATCTAGTTCGCACGCAGGCGGCATGTATATATTTATTTCATTTCCACAAACTAATCCTATGTGGTTTCAACCAAATATTTCTCAACCACAAATGGGTATTTTTCAACCACAATCAACCAATATCAACCACAAACAATCCCAAACAATCATTCGCTATCAATCAATTTTCACAACAATTTCAACCAATAAATATTGTCCATGGTTTGTGGACGAGGGGCGTATATATATATATATATATATATATATATTTATATATAGCAATTCACTTTTATTTCAACACATATATATATATATATATATATAGAAAAAGAAATTGAAGAGTGAGAAATTCTCACCAATAGCTATCCAATACTACGAGTCTTCCTTTATAGAAATCTTCGCCAATCTCGCCTTTTGTCGCTTTCGTTGCCCGTATTCTCTACATATGTAAAAATCGAATTTTTACTATGCTATTCAATATATAAAAATCGAATTTTTACTTCGTTATTCCATATATAAAAAATCATATTTTTATTATGCTTCGATGTTCAAATCTTTTCCCTTTTAAAGTTCAAATCTTTTCCTTTTTAAAGTTCAAATCTTTTCCCTTTTAAAGTTCAAATCTTTTCCCTTTTAAAGTTCAAATCTTTTTCTTTTTAAAGTTCAAATCTTTTTCTTTTTAAATCTCAAAATAAAATCAGTTTTTAAACCCTTTTAAAAATCAGTTTTAAACCCTTTTAAAAATCAGAATTTAACCTTTTAAAAAATCAGTTTTATAACCTGTTAAAAAATCAGTTTAATAACCTGTTAAAAAATCAGTTTTATAACCTGTTAAAAAATCAGTTTTAAACTTTTCAAAAATCAGAATTAAACTTTTAAAAAATTAGTTTTATAACCGGTTAAAAAATCAGTTTTATAACCTGTAAAAAAAATCAGTTTTATAACCTGTTAAAAAATCAGTATTTAAATACATAAAAATCGAAATTTTCAGAAGTAAAATAAAAATAAAATAAAATAAAAACAACTCACTTTAATCTGCGAAGAAGGGGGGGTCGTCAGTGGTCTTCGGTGGTGGTGGCGTCGCGATGCTTCAGGGGGGGCGAGGTCTTCGTCGCGCTCGTGCGATTTTGGGGGGGGGGGGGTCTTCGGGAGTTGCGCCGCTGGGAGGAGGAGAGAGGCTGGACGGAGGGGGGGCGGTAGGTCGGTGGCGTTCGCTACGGGGGGGGGGGGGGCTGTCGATAGTTTAGGGTTTTTTTTTTCTTTTCTTTTTTCTCCTGCCGATTTGATTTTGAAGAGAGGGGGGCCAGAATGAATAAGGAGAGGGAAGGAATATTTTTATTTTTATATTATTTAATTTATTTTATTTCAAAAAACTGACTTTTACATACGACCTCTAAACGAGGCCCACCGCCTGTGGTCCATAGCGTTTTACCCCCATTCCGAACACAACGGGATATGCATCGCAAGCTGATTCGATAGTTACAATCAGTTTCCGTTGAATTTACATTTAAATCATTATATTGAATTTTAAACGTACATTTCAAATTACCGGGGCCACATACTAACTTGAAAAATTCCAGAAAAATATTTTCTAGCTTCGTATTGACGATACGGTCCTAACAAAACTAGTTTCATCAAATTCTGAGACCGTTTGAAAAATGGCCAATTTCCAGTCGATTAAAATCAACTAAAACTGGTCAAACGCGTTTTCCTTTGCCACGCTCACATATTGATTCGAAACATTATGAAGTTTGAAACCTAGCAATAACTTCACATCCCGGACCCAACAAAAGTGGTTTCGTCGAAATCCGAGGTCGTTTGCAAAATGTCCATTTTTAAGGGCCTGAAATCCATAGCGACTATTCAGAATTTTCAACTGGACATATCTTTTGATTCCCTCTATGAAATTTCGATTCGTCGGATTCGTTAGAAAGATATCATCAAATAGATCCTAATGTTTTTGGTTTCACCAAAATCCGGATTGTTTTGCACCCGATACAGTCCGACAAAGTTTGAATTCAATTTTTGAAACTGCCACGCCATTTCAGGCCTTGTTTATAATTATAATTAATTATATTCGTTTTCAATTGTCGATTCAAACTCAGTTTTCATCGCCATTATTTAAAATATTTATTTTAAATATTTAAAATCCATTATTTTAGCCAATTTAAAATTTTTAAATTGGTTCAGATTTTCTAGGTCGTTACAGGTACGGTGTAGATTGTCGATGCGGCATGTTTGATTTCCCAAAGTTAAATAGTCATTAATATTGATTTTAGGGAAGATTAAAACTAAGTGGAGTTTTAATGTATCTTTAATTAGATTGAAACATCCCAAAGTTAAACATCGCTTATGCGACTCTCAGATTCAATCGAAGAATCCACTTCTTTTATGGAAAAAAACATTGATTATAACGGCAGCGTTATAAATCGTTGTTTCCAATTATATAATTTATAAAACATTTATTATAGCGGTAGCGTTAAAATTGCTGTCTAGATTTATAAAACATTTATTATAGCGATAAGGTTAAAATTGTTGTCTAGATTTATAAAACATTTATATTAACGGTAGGGTTAAAATTGTTGTCTAGATTTATAAAACATTTTTTATAATGGTAGGGTTAAATTTGCTGTCTAGATTTATAAAACATTTATTATAATGGTAGCGTTATAATCGTTAGTTCCAAATATTTGGTTTATAAAAATATAACTTGTACTTATTAATTTCAATAAATAATTAAATAAATAAATTTGATTCAAAACGGAAAGTAAAAATAAATGTTTCCCTAAATTCGATATAATTGAATTCCAATAAATAACTCTCTCTCGAATAATCTATATTCGATTTATATTCTGAACTTCGGAGTTTATCTATCATTTCAAGTTAATTCAAATTCCAAATTTACTTTAGAATTTATCCTTTCATAATCATTACCAAATTCCTTTATAACCATTCCAATTTACAAAACATTGTCACAATTTATTTTATATTTTGAATTTTGAACTAAAACCCATCGTTTTCTTTTAAAACGATTACCCATTTCCCTTTTCACTCAATTTCCAATTTGGATTCATATTTCAAATCTAAATTTCCTTTAGAGATATTTCATTTACAAAATATTTTCTTTAAACCATTCACTCAAATCGTGAATATAATTCTTTAATATATAGTTTGATTTCATACTTATAAACATATCTTAAACCCAAGTTTTATTATAACTTCTATTCATGATTATTTCAAACCAATCTAATTTTATTCCAATCATTTAAAATCTCATTTATGATTTCCTTTATAATTTGCTAAGTTCAAATCTAATCTCAAATATTTGTTTAAAATCTGATTTCCACTTTTCCATATAAATTTGAATTTGAATTTATCCATAAATAAATAATTCACTTAAATTACAAACTCGTTTAAAATTAACTTCTTGTTTTAATAAAACAAGTTTCTACTTTTTAACTCCATTCGGAATTACACTTCAAATTTTGGAGAATTATATTTCCTTTTTGAATCTCAAATTTCATTTTCTATATTCGAAAATATTTTATGGTATTTAAATACCAAAATTCCATGGCCAATGATATTTAAACACAACAAGATCAATCACAGCTAATATATCAAAACATATGTCATAATCAATGCAAACACAATAATATAAATGTTGAGGAATCCATTTGGATCCCTCCAACTTGTTTCCCTGCATTCACAAATGTTAATCAACATCAAAAATATTAATTTTACATCAATATGAAATGTCATAGTAAACAGAATAAATAATCGATCAATGATATAAATATATCAACCATTTCAACCAATTTTATCAACCATTCATTCAAACAACCATCACACAGTATAAAATTAATATAAATAAATTTAAAAACTCGTTTATAAAAAATATAAACGAGCCGGAGTTTGTGAGTTTACTCACCTCGGTTCACAGTTGACGATGATTTTGTTTCATTTAAATTGAAGCAAATGTTTAATTTTTCTATGAAATTCCAGCAACTATGTTCTCCGCCACCTTAGTTCTACAACGTAGATTTCTTCGCTACAATTCCAGTTTGACCATTTTGGTCCGATTCTGTTCACAAATGAAAAATTTATACATATGATAAGTTTTTAATTGATTTAAACCATTATAAATAAATAAACTAATTTATAACTAAATATCCTAACAACTTTAGTAACATTAAACCATGGTTTTAGTACCTATTTATTCCCAGTACTGTTTATATCTAGCTCACGAAATACTCAACCTCACCAAAGAAAACAATCAAACCATTAACCTTAGTAATATATTAATTTAAAACCTAATAGCTTTTATTACTCTTACCGCTAATCATGTTTAAGGTACTTTAATCCTTCTTCCACTGTTTTAAGCGATACGAGACCGCCTGTTATCTCTTTCCATGGCCAAACTGTTCTTGCTTCTCCCTTTCCCTCCCCACTTCATAATTCTACAAACTAATACCACCAAATTTCATCTCGTTTAGGCCTCCTTCACCTGCACCCCCTCTTAGTAGTTGCGTCATCATCCTATACACGTAGTGGTACGGTGAAACTGCGGCCTAGGTTGTCGCCAAAAATCGTCAAACTAGTTCTACATGCTTGTCTCCTTATTCTGACTCCAGCGTCGTACCTCCTTACTGATGTCAGACCGTGAGCTCCTCGCTACAACGTGCCATATTTCGACTGGGCATAGTTGGAACTTCGAACTATATAAAATCTGTTGCGCCCTGAAACTAGACCATAAGGTTGGAGCTCGTTTTCTTGTGAGACTAACTATATTCAATTTCTGATTTTAGGAGTAGGATTAATTTCTATTATATGGAGTATTTTTGTTCCATTTTTCTACCTCACGTTTTTCCTGTAAATGGATTAGGAGTGGTACTATTTATAATGGGGAATAAAGAAAATGAGCTCTGCTTCTTATTTTATAAAAGTTGTTTCTAATAGGAACATGGGCAGTCGCACTTTTTGACCTAGAACGAAATATAATTGGCTTGAAATTAATTAGCATAGCTGATTTAAAGGTCCCGTGAGACAATATGTTTGCGAGAACATTAATGTGTGTAGGTAGCAGATTTTTATCTTTCTTTACGCAGACATATTTTATTATTATTATTCTTATTGTTATTATTATTATTATGAAGACAACGTTTGAAGAAAGCAAGATGAGAGGATTGGCCGACCGAACTTTTTTGACTATAAGAAACAAATTGTAACACCCCACATCCGTTAATGTCACTCACTAAGGGAATGCATTAACTTTCATGGAGCGTTATAAGAGTATAGAACAGAACATCATAAGACAAATATATAAAATGGTATTTAAAAATTCAAAATTTATTCATTGTAGCAGAAAAGCAAAACATGTTTGGTTACAACATCAAAACCACATACTAAAGCCAAGTATACAAATATCCATCTTGAACAAAATTATTATCAGAGTACATAAAAGCAAAACCATAATCCCACTCCAAATAGCCATAATGAAAAAGAGAGAAAACTGAGCATTACTTTCAACACTTCCAAGCACTTCAAGAAGAAAGATATCCAAGTCAAGCTTCACTAATCCCACCCTGAGGACCTAGGGGAAAAAAAGAATAGAGGCAAAACAAAAAGGGTCAGACATAAGTATGGCGAGTCTAGTGACTTTAACAATATAATCAGTAAAGTAACAGGATAAGAACATAAACTGGATATAAGAGATGATTGTAACATAAGCAAATATGACAAGGTAAACAAGGTAAATAAGACAGAACATTGACTGCGCTTCTAGCCACTATAAGATATGCTCTGCACCGTACCACATACAAGTTACATACCAAAAGATGATCCCTCTTTACTTATCATAATAATGGTAGCTTCGTGTACTCTTAGCTACTCTCGTAGGTGCTCACTTGCTCCTACCACCACTAGTTGTACCCGCTACCCTCCCCATTCGATTTGCTCCCTAACCTCGTAGATACCTGTGCTGGTCCCACAATAGGGTGTATTTCTCCATAAGGTGGCAACCCCGATGCTACTGAAATGCACAGCTTATACCTACACGATGCAACATCGTCTTACCTACCAGCCCGGACCCACGCGCGCATATGACTCCGTTGGACTTGCACTGTCATCACTAACTCTTTATTGACCTCTTACAATCAACCCAGTAAGAATGTCCTTGTCCTAGACCTAGTTCGATCTCATATAGATACTAAAATGGGTTACTAGTTGAAAAGGGTCCACCCACTTGACACAAGCTTTCCTCCTAAGCTTGGTCCCCACTAAGAATTCCCACTTAACCCCTATTTATCCCCATGTCTAATCACATATCTCATCTTGGTTAAGTGCTTTTATTATGTTTCACATGCTACCCATGTTACCCACTTAACCCTTTATTATCCTTGTGTCTAATCACATGTCTTATCTTGATTAAGTGTTCATTAATTCATTATAACCGTAATCTTGCAAGACCTCCCACATTAGATTACCGTTTTACGGTTGCTGGATTTGCCGGGCGGTTCCGGGCAGGCTTATACCGCAATCTGAATCTAACCTCGTGTCCTTGCATTATTACGAATCTAATTTCTGCCTTTGACCTCTCACATTAGATTACCAAATTGCGGTTGCTGGATATGCCAGGTGGTTCCGGGCAGGCTTATATCGCAATCCAAATCTAACCTCATATATTAGGCATTTATTATCACTTTCTTGATTCAAGTCCCAATTTCAAATCTTTGGATTTCCAATTACCCATAATTTCCAATCTAATTTATGTTTATAATTTTAATCCAAATTATGCCTATAATCTCATGTGTACAAATTGTACCAAATTATGCCCAAATCCATTTTCCATAGCCATCAACAATTTATGCAAAATCTAATTTTATTACATATTTCATAGCTATCAACAATTTATGCAAAATCCCATTATATTTCCCAAAATTTTCCCAATCATCCCAACGTTATTCGCACGTAAATCTCAATGCAATTTGCTTAGGCTAGAAGCTAGCCTAATATCAAAAGGAAAAAGGAAAAGAAGAAGGAAGAGAATCAAACATCATAATTGGCATAAACATATAAATAGGCATGTGAAATGAATAACGATAAATAGATCAGATAGGCATATGATAATAGCAATTGGGTATGAATCTGAAAGATAACAAATTATAAAACTTGATATGATTCATCTTGTTTACAGGCATATACATTAGATCCAATTTACAATCCTATCACAATTATTTTTTACTTCAATTATATGTAAAAGTAACATAGACTCACAGCGATAGGATTCTTAGAAAAGAGAATCAGGCTTTGTTGTTGCATATCTTGATCTTAGACTACCCCTATTTTGATTTGTAGATATGACCTTCTAATTTGACTTGATGGAGAAGAATAAGAGCTTGTTTTAGTTTAGATTAGAGCAGCATGGAGGCGCCATGGATGATAACAATGAGATTAGGGTTAGGTTTAGGTGTTTATTTATGGATGTATTAGGTGAATTAGGACCTTTAAATTAGATTAGGAACCATCTGAACCATCCAGACCAGAAAAACACGTCATCCATCCAATCCCAGAAAGACATGTCATCATGGAACTCTCCAGAATTCTGCAGAGCTGGCTCGACCTGGGCGCACTTCCCAGGTGCGCCAGTGCAATTTTGTTCTGGCGCACTTCACAAGTGCGCCAGTTATCCTAGCCTGTTTTCTGATTGTTTTGCCAAACTTCCATCGTTCATAACTCCTTCACACGGCATCCGTTTTACGCAAACTCGAACTTTATCTCAAGCATAATTCCGAGACGAACGCAATGGCATAACCCGTTTCACTTAATTCTTCTTTTAAAAATTAATTATTCTTTAATAATCTCTTGTGTCATGTTTTAAAATTACGGGTTGTTACATTCCCCCCTACTTAAAAGATTTCACCCCCAAAATCTCGAAGTTGAAATCTCGTAGTTGAAAGGAATGTATGTCCTACCATCCATCATCCATCTCCTCATCCATCAATCAGGGGCGTCCATTGTCCTTAAAAGATTTCTAATGCTTTCATGAACATATGCAAATTGTGTGTATATGTCCTTATCCTAATGCAAAATCAGGCGGTCTACTGATTCAGTTGACCTCCTTAATGAAAAACATGATAGTGGCATGCGTCCATTATGTATGCAAAAGAATCCTAATGATACATATCATTTCTATATGAGTGCACAACCATTCATCCAAATGCAACATTCAAATGATAACACATTCAATATACATCCATTAATTTAAATATGCACACTTAATCCATATGCAATATGAAAGTGATTGAGTCGATCTAGTGCCTAATGTGTGTGTAAATGCATCCACGAGCAAACACTTACATCCACTTGCATCTACCAAACATAATGTGTCTCAAACACATGTTTATAACATAGGATTTTCTACCTAAAGATCGAAGATATAATCGAGAGGATACACTAAATGATGGAACAAGTATAAACAAAGTGGTAGAAAAAGGAGAAGTTAAGAACATACCCTCAAAAAGGAAAGGGGACGACGCACGTATCTTGTCTTTCGTTTCCCAAGTCGCGTCTCCTTGATCATCTCCCCATTGGACTTTAACCAACTTGATCTCTTGGTTGCGTAATTTCTTGACCTCCGATCCAAGGATGTATGTAGGAACTCGTCTAACCGTGGCATCTTGCTCTACTTCCACTTCTCTAAGCATGCTCGGCTCAACTACTTCCACGGTATCATGTAAACACTTCCTCAAATGCAACATGTGAAATACGTCATGAACACCACTAAGCTTCTCAGGAAACTTCACGTTGTAGGTTATCTGTCCAATTCTTTCTATAATGGGGAATGGCCCTACTAACCTTGGTATTAATTTCCCTACAGATCCAAAACGAACTACATTCCTCAATGGTGATACTTTAATAAAAACCGTGTCTCCAACATCGAGCTCAAGATCGATTCGTCTCTTATCAGCGTATGACTTTTGCTGGTCTTGTGTCGTCTTCATGCGTCTTCGAATCAAGTCTATCTTCTCCACAGTTTCTCAAATCATCTTAGGCCCAAGCAAAATCTTATTCGTAGATTCACACCAAAAAGCCGGTGATCAGCAAGGTCGTCTATATAAAGCTTCAAAGGGTGCCATGCCAATACTAGTTTGATAGCTGTTGTTGTAGGCGAACTCTACTAATGGGAGGTGTTCCTCCCATGTTCCTCCAAAGTCCAAGATGCATAACCTCAAAAGATCTTATAGATCTGATTCACTCTTTCTGTTTGGTCGTCCATCTGAGGGTGATAAGCGGTGCTCAAACACAATTGCGTTCCTACCGCCTCTTGCAAGCTCTTCCAAAACTCACTAGTGAAAATGGGATCTCGATCGCTCACAATACTAGAAGGTATGCCATGTAGACGAACTATCTCTCGGAGATAAACAGATGCTAACCATGTTGTTGTTCTTTACTCTTAACGGGAATGAAATGGGCGCTCTTGGTATGTCTATCTGCTACTACCCAAATCCCCGTATTACCCTTCCTTGACCTCAGCAACCCGTCGAAGAAATCCATGGAAACACTTTCCCATTTCCACTGTGGAATCTCTAAAGGGTGAAGCAAACCACCAGGCTTCTTTTGCTCGGCCTTGACTTGCTGGAACACTAAGCATCTAGAAACGAACTCAGTCGCATCCTTCTTCATTCCGGCCCAAAAGAAAACTCGCTTCATGTCCCTACACATCTTGTCACCACCAAGATGTATGGTCATCTCATAACGATGTGCTTCTTCAAGGATTGTACTTCTCAAACTATCGTCTCGTGGTACACAAAGTCTCTCATCCCTACACAACCAACCTTTCTCATCTATAGTATACCTACTAAGATGGCTCGAAGACTCCCTGCTTATGAGCTTGTCTACTATTTCTATCAGCTGTGGGTCATCTCGTTGTGTCGTACCTATTAGTACCAAAAGCGCAGGTCACACCTCTAATGATCCCAACAAACCAGGTACATAATCGATAGAGGGTCTAAAGTCAAAGGTAGAGATATACTCTAAACTCTGCCGCTCGACAAACAGAGGACTCAAAGTCAACTTCTTTCTACTCAAGGCATCAGCTACAATGTTACCCTTGCCAGGGGTATATGCAATCTCAAAATCGTAGGATGCTAAGAACTCCATCCACCTCTGTTGTCTTAAGTTTAGATCTTTTTGAGAGAACAGGTATTTTAGTGACTTATGGTCTGTATACAACTCAAACCTCTCACCAAGCAAGTAATGGCGCCAAGACTTAAGCGCAAAAACTACGGCAGCTAATTCTAAGTAGTCGGTAGGGTAATTCTTCTCATGGACCTTCAACTGCCTTCCACCATAACATATCACCCTTCCCTCTTGCATCAAAACTGCGCCAAGCCCTGTTCCGCAAGCATCGGTATACACTATGAACAATTTACTCCCACCCGGCAAAACTAAAACTGGAGTTGTCGTCAATGCCCTCTTCAATCGTTGAAAAGCATCGTCACAGTCAACGTCCCAAGAAAAGGTCAAATTCTTTTTCGTTAATGGAGTAAGTGGGTAGCAAAGTCCTTGATGAACTTTCTATAATAGCCCGCCAAACCAACAAAACTTCTTACTTCCGTTGCATTCTTAGGGATCTTCCAATCTTGGATTTCTACCACCTTCGTGGGATCCACTGCATTCCCTTCTTTAGAGACCATGTGCCCTAAGAATCTTACCTCCTTCCTCGAAAAATGACATTTGGAGAATTTAGCTTTGAGTTGATGTGTTTGAAGGGTCTCTAAGACTTCCTTAGGATGTAAGGCATGCTCTTCCTCGCTTCTAGAGAAGATCAGGATATCATCCACAATGACTACCACAAACTTGTTTAGAAACTCCCTAAACACTCTACTCATCAAGTCCACGAAATATGCGGGTGTATTCGTCAAACCAAAAGGCATGAGAGCCATTCAAAGAAACCATATGGAGTTCTAAATGTAGTCTTATCTATGCTGTCCTCAGCCACCTTTAGCTGATGAAATCTTGTAGCTAAATCCAACTGGAGAAAAACGAAGCACTAACCAACTGATCGAACAAGTCATCTATCCTCGGTAATGGGTGTCTTTTCTTCTTCGTGAGCTTATTCAGCTCCTTATAGTCCATGCACAATCTAAGTGAACCATTAGCCTTCGTAGTAAAAACAACTAGAGCACCTCACTCCGAGATACTTCTTCTTATAAACCCTTTCTCAAGCAACTCTTTCACTTGTTTACTAAGCTCCCTCCTTTCTCTTGGAGGCATGTGGCGCACAGCCAATGCAAATGGCTTTGCATTGTCCCCCTAACCTCCTAAAAGACATCTGCATATTCACGGACTACTCGAACAGATTGAAAATCATTAATAGAAGTGTCAAAAGATTCTAGGTAGCTAAGCATAACAGAACCCTTAGGGTCGCATGAGATATTGAGAGTATTACCCAAACTAGTCAACGGTCTAACTACCCTCTTTTCACAGTCGAGAATGGCACCATACCTGGCTAGCCAATCCATTCCTAGAATCAACCCAAAGCCCGTGAAACCAAACACATAAGCGTTGCATTCGAACTCAACGCCATACACAGATGTTCTCAAATCCCGACATAACATAGACAGATGAGTCGTACCCCCAATAGGATTTGAGACAACAACAGGATCAATTACTATACTAGTATCTAGTTGTAGAGACTCAACAACAAAAGTAGATATAAATGAATGTGAAGCGCTAGAATCAAACAAAGTATGTACAGGATGATCGAAAAGAAAAAACAAACTTTCAACAGAAATGTTTCTACCTTTCTCTTGCGTAGCTGCCATGAGAGCATGAACCTGCCCTCCAGAAGTAGATCATGTCCTCTGTCTTTGCCCTTGTCCTTGCCTCCTTGGGCAGTCTTTAATCATATGTCCTGCCTCACCACATTGGAAGCAATTGGTCCTCTTCTTCTTCCTACAGTCCTTCTTCAAATGGCCAGGTATTCCACAATTGTGACACTTTCTTTTCTCTGAGCCCTTGTTATCCTTACCGTCCTTCTTGTGTTGTTGTTGTGCCTTCTTTGGATCCTCTTTCTTATCTTGTGCCTTATCTACATTAGCACCTGTAACAACCCATATTTTCAATAATCTGTTATAGCATAAATCGAGGCAGAATTTAATTTATAAATCTAAATCAAGGGAAACGGGCTATGCCATTGCGTTCGTCTCGGAAAAATACGCGAAATAGAGTCCGAGTTTTCGAAAATCGGAGTCCGTATGACCCGATTAAGGCCCAACGAAGTTTTTAGAAAATTTCTAAGTAAAAACAGATTTCAAATTCAAACTTGAATTTGGAAAATTGGGCCAGTTGGGCCAGGCGGGAGAGTTCCCGCCACAGTACCCAAGTCGACAGCCCTGTCGACTTGGGAGTCGACTTGGTCAGACCAGGTCGACAGCCCTGTCGACTTGGCTCAGACGTGCAGTTCTGCCTGGTGCACCATTTTGAGAATGTGTTGAGCTTGGGGGCCAGATTCGGTTTTGAGGGCTGAGATTGGAACTAGGGTTTAATCCTATGGCCTAAATCACTTGCCTAATCTATAAATAAGACCCTAACCTACCCTAAATCATTATTATTCATCCTAGCAACTAAACTATGGCAAAATCAATCCTCTCATGGCCTCCACTCTCTTCATACAATTCCTAAATAAATTTCTAAGAGATTTCCATGCATACAAGTGTATTTAGGCTTGTATGATCCTCTTTAGCTTGCATTCAAGTCAAGTTCTTCTATTTGCACCACAAAGAAAGAGTTTTGATCAAGTTTGCTTGCATTTTGGGGTTTTTGGTTGCATAAGGGTTTTCTTACATTTGCTATACTCATTTGAGTTCGCATAAGCATTGTAAGCCCTATTCCTTTCATACTTAAACTCTAAAGTTAAATGTATGTTATGCAAGTTTTGTTATGCAAGTTTGATATGCAAGTTGTCATATGTTATGCAAGTTTTGTTATGCAAGTTTGATATGCAAGTTGTCATATGTTATTTAAGTTTTGTTATGCAAGTTTGATATGCAAGTTGTCATATGTTATGCAAGTTTTGTTATGCAAGTTTGATATGCAAGTTGTCATATGTTATGCAAGTTTTGTTATGCAAGTTTGATATGCAAGTTGTCATATGTTATGCAAGTTTTGATATGCAAGTTAATATGCAAGTTTACTATGCTAAGATATGCAAGTCATCATGTGGTAATATGCAAGTTGGATATGCAAGTATGTTATGCAAGTTTGGGATGGTCATATGGTTCATGTTATCATGTTATGCAAGCTTATCTTGAGTATGTGAACATAAAGCTTCAAGCTTTATGCCAAAGGTTGCATTTTGGCAACATGTAAGTTATCATATCTCTTATGATAACTTGCATGTGAGGCTAAATGCAAACTTGTGGCCATTTCTACATGTTATTTAGCACCATGTATCATGAATATGCCAAGTTTGGTTTTATGAGGCCTAAGAATGTAATATGCAAGTGTATGAACACATGAACATCTCATATGCCACCATGTTGAACTTGTGGCTTCAACACCTTTATGTCATGATTATGTCAAGTCCCCTCTTTCTATCCTTTATGCGCTATGGCGATATGTAAGCGATGGGATTGCGTTTGGGGTTGGGTAAACTTAAAAGACATATAAACATGAGCTTGGGAATTTACCTATTAAGTTAGGTCTACCCATTGGGAATTTACCTATTAAGTTAGGTCTACCCAATTGCTTGAAAACTTGTAATATGTTTTGGAAACATGATGGACATGACACTTAGAAAAGATAAGTGTGACCAACTCGAGGTTGGGTTGAGTGTGTAGCGTAAACCTACCCGGAACCGACCGGCCTAACTAGTTGCTACAAACAATAGGACCCAATGTGAGAAGTTGGTCATGTTGTACCTTGAACCCGAGGTTAGACCAAGTTGTGGTGTAAAGCTACCCGGAACCGACCGGCTTAACTAGTAACCGCAACAAAGTCTAATGTGAGAGGTTAAGGCGCATTAATTAATTAATTAATGCTACATGATAAGGTTAAGAAAATCTGACTTATGACACTTAACCAATCTGAACTCGGTAAGTTAACGGGGTTAAGTTAACCTATACTTAACCAATCTGAACTCGGTAAATTAACGGGGTTAAGTTAACCTACACTTAACCAATCTGAACTCGGTAAATCAACAGGGTTAAGTTAAACTATACTTAACCAATCTAACTCAGTAATTTGGTAAGACTGAGAACCAATTTGATACCTGGTCTGGATAAACTAACTTGATTGATAAATTAAACGAACCTGTTTTGCGGATCTGTAGGACCCACACCAAGTTAGGCAAGTTTGTAAATCTGTTATCTGATCCGTTAGTCTGAAAACTGATCGTCTGAACCTAGTATGTCTGAACTCTGTTAATAAGTTAATCTGAATCTGATAGTCTGGGGACACAAGGGGGAATACTTGTGTCATCTGTTGTTTGGGACCCATATTAGTCAGTAACCCTTTCTGGTATCAAAACTTTGACCCAACCGTAGGTGGGGTCCGGGCACGCTTACTGAACTAATTATAAGTGGTTCATTCTGATAATGGCAATGGGTGTTGATGGTGCGTTCCAACCGGGTCATGTGCGTGCGTGGATCCCGGTCTGCCTCTGAGGATGTAAGACACCGTGACATCTGTAAATATGCCTGTGCCAATTGGTTGCCACTTTAGGGAGTGATACATCCTATCGTGGGGCCGACACAGGGTATTTATGTATTAGGGAGCCGATCGCTTGGGTAGGATTTAGGATACACTTAGTTCTGTCTGATTATGTTGGTACCGTCTGCTTGTTGGGTGGCAACACCCGTCTGTTTCTGAGTGGTACCGTTCTGTTTGGGTGGTAAAGGCCCATTACTGTAGTATTCCGTTTCTGTACTTTATCTGTTAGGGTGGTTAAGGCCCATTATTGTTAGCATTCCGTTTCTGCACTTTATCTGTTGGGATGGTAAAAGCCCATTTTTCCCAAACTCTATTTCTGTATGGACCATTCTGTTCCGTCCTGTTTCGATGTGAACATTGGGGTAACACCTAATCCTGTTATACTAGAATTGGTACCAAGAAGTTAGATCTTGGTTTGAGTCAAACACCTGATACTGGGCCAAGCTTGGGCCAAGGGATAAATTCTGGATTATATGTTAGAATGTTAGCACACCTGTGGTGCAAAACCTTAAACCGGATTATGCGATGACACCTTTATCTACCTTGTTAGTTAATCAACATGCTAGTATGTTGTTATCCCTATGTTCATACCTGCTGCTCATGCCAGTTAACTTTATCAGTTTACATTGATTGTAGTAGGGCTTACTCAGTCTTTTTGACTGACCTGTTTTCTTTCGCCTCTTTTCTTCCGTCCCCCCCCCCCCTCCCAAGGATCTCAGGGAGGGAATACAAGAGCTTAGCCTGGATCTTACCTGCTTTTCTTGGATAGCTCATGTATGCTTTGGACCTGAGCTTGCTATGGTTTTCCACTTTGGGGATAGCTACTTATGTATTTCAGTTTTCAGATGATGTTGTTTTATCTAGACTTGTTTATTTGGAAAATTTACATGATGTTGTACCAGACTGGTTTTGAAATGGTTTAAAATCTTCCGCTGTTTTATCTATGCATCTATGTTATTTACCCTGTTTACATATATACATATGTTCTTGTTCTGCCTTGATATATCATTATGCATGTTTACCTGATTCAAACGCCCCTCCAAAGTCAGAGTGCTTGCAAGAGCTACCCTGGCGGAGGTGGGGTGTTACAGCACCTTTCTCTTCTTTCATGTATCAACGCCATATCAACAAGATTCTCAAAAGTAGCCTCCATAGGAATGTGGGACATAGCCAACCCGTGTAATGGTTCATTCAGACCCTTGGCAAATCTCAAGGCCATCTTATGTGGTGTATCAACTAATTCCATACCAAATCTTGCTAACTGGTTAAACTTGTTAACGTACTCCTTCACATACAAACTCCCTTGTTTCAAAGCCAACAACCTCTCCATGTATAAACTCTCCTCCGCTTGTGAAAGAAATTTCAACTCGAACCTTTGTCTAAAATCCATCCAAATATCCAATGCACGTCCTCCATTAGTTACCCCCCACCAAAAGGAAGCTTTATCCTTCATTAACCAAACAGCTAGCTGAACCTTCCTTCCCTTGTCTATCTCAAAGATACCAAACAAATCCTTCACTCCCTTGAGCCAATTCCGATCCTCAACAAACGTCTTGGTCCCATAAAACAGTTTTCCGCCCATCGCACGGAAGTCTTTGCATATTTTAGAAAAAGCGTCCACACGGGGGGGAGGAGGAGCGGCTGCAGGGGGAGGAGGAACGTTTGCTGGGTCTGCGGCGGTAGCCCTAGCCTCCAGATACCTTCTGAACCAGCCTGGTATCTGTACGCCCTCGCATATATCGGATTCCCCAGACATGCTGAAATGAAAAAAGAAGATATTCAAAATAGAGAATCGAAAGAAAGATATATGGCTTTTGGGGATTATGTTTTCCATAATAAACCTTTCTCTTAAAAATACCTTCTTTAAAACATGTTTTTGAAAACGGTTTTCAAAATCTTTTATCTGCTCCGGTAACCTTCAGCTCTGATACCACGTGTAACACCTCACGTCCGTTAATGTCACTCTCTAAGGGAATGCATTAATTTTCATGGAGCCCTATAAGAGTATAGAATAGAACATCACAAGACAGATATATAAAATGGTACTTAAAAATTCAAAATTTATTCATTGCAGCGGAAAAGCAAAACATGTTTGGTTACAACATCAAAACCACAAACTAAAGCCAAGTACACAAATATCCATCTTGAACAAAATTATTATAAGAGTACATAGAAGTAAAACCATAATCCCACTCCAAATAGCCATAATGAAAAAGAGAGAAAATTGAGCATTACTTTCAACACTTCCAAGCACTTCAATAAAAAAGAGATCCAAGTCAAGCTTCACTAATCCCACCCTGAGGACCTGGGGGAAAAGAAAAAAAAGAGGCAAAACAAAAAGGGTCAGACATAAGTCTGGCGACTATGCTTCTAGCCACTATAAGATATGCTCTGCACCGTACCACATACTAGTTACATACTAAAAGATGATCCCTCTCTACTAATCACAATAATGGTAGCTTTGTGTACTCCTAGCTGCTCTCGTAGGTGCCCACTTGCTCCTACCACCACTAGCTGTACACACTACCCTTCCCATTCGATCGGCTCCCTAACCTCGTAGATGCCTATGTTGGTCCCACAATAGGGTGTATCAGTCCCTAAGGTGGCAACCCCGATACTATTGAAATGCACAGCTTATACCTACACAATGCAACAACATCTTACCTATCAGCCCGGACTCACGCATGTACATGACTCTGTTGGACTTGGACTGCCATCGCTAACTCTTTATTGACCTCTTACAATCAACCCCAGTAAGTGTGTCCTCGAACTAGTTCAAGCTCATATAGATACTAAAATGGGTTACTGGTTGAAAAGGGTCCACCCACTTAACACTAGCATCCCTCCTAAGCTTGGTCCCCACTAGGAATTCCCACTTAACCCCTCTTTATCCCCATGTCTAATCACATGTCTCATATAGGTTAAGTGCTTTTATTATGTTTCACATGCTACCTATGTTACCCACTTAACCCTTTATTATCTCTATGTCTAATAACATGTCTTATCTTGGTTAAGTGTTCATTAATTCATTATAACGGTAATCTTGCAAGACCTCCCATATTAGATTATCGTTTTGCGGTTGCTGGATTTACCGGGAAGTTCCGAGCAAGCTTATACCGCAATCCGAATGTAATCTCGTGTCTTTGCATTATTACGCATCTAATTTCTGCCTTTTACCTCCCACATTAGATTACCAAATTGCGGTTGCTGGATATGCCGGGTGGTTCCGGGCAGGCTTATACCGCAATCTAAATCTAACCTTGTATCTTAGGCGTTTATTATCACTTTCTTGATTCAAGTCCCAATTTCAAATCTTTGGATTTCCAATTACCCATAATTTCCAATCTAATTTATGTTTATAATTTTAATCCAAATTATGCCTATAATCTCATGTATACAAGTTGTACCAAATTATGCCCAAATCCATTTTCCATAGCCATTAACAATTTATGCCAAATCTCATTTTACTACATATTTCATAACTATCAAAAATTTATGCCAAATCTCATTATATTTCCCAAACTTTTTCCAATCATCCCAACGTTATTCGCACGTAAATCTCAATGCAATATGCTTAGGCTCGAAGTTTGCCTAATATCAAAAGGAAAAAGGAAAAGAAGAAGGGAAGAGAATCAAACATCATAATTGGCATAAACATATAAATAGGCATGTGAAATGAATAACGATAAATAGATCAGATAGGCATATGATAGTAGCAATTGGGTATGAATCTGAAAGATAACAAATTACAAAACTTGATACGATTCATCTTGTTTACATGCATATACATTAGATCCAATTTACAATCCTATCAAAATTACTTTTTAATTCAATTATATGTGAAAGTAACATAGACTCACAGCCATAGGATTCTTAAAAAAGAGAATTAGGCTTTGTTGTTGCAGATCTTGATCTTAGAATACCCCTATTTTGATTTGTAGATCTGATCTTCTAATTTGACTTGATGGAGAAGAAGAAGAGCTTGTTTTAGTTTAGATTAAAGTAGCATGGGGGCGCTATGGATGATAACAATGAGATTAGGGTTAGGTGTTTATTTATAGATGTATTAGGTGAATTAGGACCTTTAGATTAGATTAGGAACCATCTAAACCATCCAGACCAGAAAAACACGTCATCCAGCCAATCCCAGAAAGACTCATCATCATGGAACTCTCCAGAATTATGCAGAGCTGGCTCGGCCTGGGCGCACTTCCCAGGTGCGCCAGTGCAATTTTGTTCTGGCGCACATCACAAGTGCGCCAGTTATCCTGGCCTGTTTTCTGATTGTTCTGTCAAACTTCCATCGTTCATAACTCCTTCATACGGCATCTGTTTTACGCAAACTCAGACTCTATCTCCAGCAAAATTCTGAGACGAACACAATGTCGTAACCTATTTCACTTAATTCTTCTTTTATAAATTAATTATTCTTTAATTATCTCTTATGTCATGTTTTAAAATTACGGGTTGTTACACAAATCTTATACAATATTTTGCCAGCTAATTGACGGTGATTTTGACAAAGGATAAATATATCCTACTGTTTATATATGCAAAGAATTTGACAAGATTTCCAAAGATTTCCTAAGGTCTTTGAAACAAAATTTTCAAAGCAGAGATTCAGATAAGATATGCATACTGATTATTTTTCCTTAACGATACGCTAAGATTCGTTGTATTATGGTTTAAGATTTTTTGCATCGTCTAATAATAAAAAACAATCTGCATTGGTTTGTGTAATACGTATTAACGGAAAACATTTTGTTAGATAAGCTTGTTTAAGAATTCGAATAAAATAAAGGAAGATACGCATCAAAATCTGAAAAAGCATATGATAGGTTAATACAAGTTTCGTTTCTGACATTCTGCATGTTATGGTTTCCCTATAAGTATTATTAATTGGATATATGAGTGCATCAATAGATGACATAATGATTTTCTCACCTACTGCTAACAATACCTTAGTGATGAAAAAATGTTTTTTAACTCATCTAAGTGAACATGTAGGATAAATATTTCATTTCTCACAAAAATAATCTTTGCATTGTTTACCAAAGCTAGACAGGGTTGCACCAAAACTCGAAGATTGTGAACTGTGATAATTATATTATTTATAGATTAGTTGCGGCTAACAATGATGCAAACATATTATAATTATATGGGGTTCTCAGTGCTTCAGATGATCTCATTATAAGATTATATTCTACACTGACAATGGCTAGCGGCATTTAACAGTGTTTCCTTGATATAAAGGTTACACACAGATACATTGATGTGCCCATCAGTTGATGATTGTTGACGACGATTCGGCACCACAAACCATCTTAATTACATTGATAAAGCATGGCTAAAACCGATAATATCTTATTAGTTTGACACTATTAGAAGCTTTGGCTTTTTTTTCATTTGCTAGTGATGATAAAAGGTCATCGCAAAGCCATTTGATTACATAAGTTGGATTTTTGACTATCATTTTTTGATACAATATAAATTATATTACGAATCACCGTGACGTTATGAACTCGTTTATAATTCAATTATAAGTTAAAATGTCATCTAATCATAATATTTTCCTTATAAATTTCCATTTATAATTCCAGTGCAACATTTTAAAGTAGATTTAAATGTTCAAAATTAATGGTTAGAAATGCGGGTCCTTACAAATACGTTATGAAAATAAATCATTGATTCCTTCTATAATTTAAACTAATAAGGTGCATGAAGTATTTTCCTTAATAAAACAAGGAACATATATTATAGTGAATGAACAATAATGGATTACAACAGTAAATGGTTTAAACGGGGAATGATAATAACCTATTATAAATAAATAACATTAATGAAAATGTTGTATAATAGGTATACTTGTCCTAGGGACAAGTGAAGATTATAACTTAGGTTATAATAAACTAGTATGGAAATGGGATAACGGGTGAAATGAGATAAGGGACACTTAATGGTAAATTAAGTAATCAGTAAATAGGGAAAACCGAAAACCAGTTGGGAAAAGGGGGGAAATATATGAATATATAAGAAGTTGTACTTAATTATAAATTAAGTAATCTGTAAACTTCGATGTCTGAAACCCCCTGATAAGAATAACATGTTTGGACTTGTCCTAGGGACAAGAGGAAATTATAAAATAGGTTATAATAAATGGGTAGAGAGACTTATTAATGGACCTTAGTTAAGAGAACTAAGTTAATAAGTAAACAACGATAAGTTGTAGTAACAGTGTAAAATGAAGTTATGATTAAATGAGAAAGAATGAGGAAACGTATGATAAGTTATATTTAATCATAAATAATGAATGACATGTTAAACAAGAAAACATGTGAATTGAGATAACTTAATTACATATTAAGTAGAACATATTATTGTAACGATGCAAACAATAATATAAAAGAGACTGTGGATTACAGACCTTGGGCCACAATCTAGAGAATAACATATTTGGGCTTATTAATAAACTTAAATGGGTTAAGTTATATAACTAAAATAAATAAGCAAGAGGAACTTGGTAACTTGATTAAGAATTCAATATGAATGGGAATAACCAAGTTAATTGGAAACTTGATGAGGTAAGGCAAGCGTGTAAAAGAATGTTTAGACAAAGGGTCTAACAACATATTAAAGTGAGGCGCTTAGACCAGTCCGCACGTTTGAGGGTGAATAGCCCAACGGGGTATATCATCATGGTGTTATAAGGCACAAAGGGAGCGCACATTCATCTGATTATTCTGTCGGCTCCGAAGGACTGGAAAGGGAAGCACGTGGCTTCCTGAGATTCGTAAGGTGCTCCTAGTAGTCCTCTGTGCGATGGCAGATGTTTAGGTTGTGCTCGCAAAGGTTGGGTCTGCTGTCTATGCCTAACTACTAGGTGGGTGGGCCTTGCTGCAAAAGTAGAATTGCAGTCAGAATGCTGTGAGGTAGTGACACCAGGATGCTTCGGCGGTCGCCTCAACGGGGAGGCGAAGGGTCATGACCAACAAAGATAGTAGATCGTCGGGTACCCGTCATCGGCAGCCAGTAGGATGCGGAAAGACTATAGCTAAAACCAATAGACCATTCACCTTCACTATCGGGGTACGATGGTTGAGGGAAGACGCCAAACGGATGTTTAGATTGTTTTTCTAGGGGCAGTCGTTTAGCTCTTGTAGTCTTTACTAATTGAGGGAGGGGCCGAGGTGGGGCCATAGCCACCGTGAAAACAAACCCTAGGAATATCTGTATATAGAGGCTCTTAAAGACGGGCCTATACAGATATGGAAAAGCTCCCAGCCGAGTTCCGTGTTTCTTGTACCGCCCTGCCACGGAACTCGGTGCACATTAGAGGACGTGCGGTTAAGGCATCAAGCTACAATTGAAGATACGTATGTGGAACAGTCTAGATACATGCATGTCAGCTCTGGGTGGTGTATCGTAGACTTGAGGGCATTACTTCGGTATGAATTATGATTTGATCGACGATGGCAGTCCATACGCTTACGTAACGTAGTAATGACAGATATATGCGGAACGTAGCATTATTATGTAGAGATCTGTATGTCACTCCGACGTAGGATGAGGGACTGCGTTCACTTATGTGGCATTACGGTGGAGACCGTGCGAGTGGGGTACCATGGGGTGTACCTCAGTATTGAGGGGTAGCTACATGTATATTGTATTAGGTTAATCCACTGGGAAGTAAATGGGTACGACGTGTGAGCCTTGAGTGTTGTTAACCCAAGTAACCTAATAAATAAGAAAATATGATTGAACAGTATATGTAGGATTATCCACAGTGTATAATTTAAATCCAGTCACCAGAACTTGTGTTCTGACCCCTCCTCTTAACATACTCGCAGGTTAGATTTTTGGCAGAGACATGATACATTACATCTTTGGATACTGGTTAGACATTATTATTAATACGGTAAGGGTATACTTTGATTATATTATACTTTATCCATTACGTTGTGAGATATTTTCTGAGCTCTGACATATTTTATGTCTCTGTCTTTTCTGCAGGATACTAGAGCACATCAATCCGAGTTTTAATAGATTGGAATTTAAAAAAAAAATCAGTATGTTGGAATTCGGGTTGTTACACTTTTCCACCAAGCATCTATCAAACTGTATTTAAGAAGTGATACACTATGCATCGGTCCATGCACAATGATAACAGATGCTTAGTTCTGTGAAATAACCAAACGGAACTATAACCCAATCCACCAAACCAAGGAGTAAAATGTGAAAAACACTCAAAAGTGCTACCAATATAATCAAACTGTCACTCCCTAGTCCCTACTGAAAACAGAAGCTTCGACACCACTGCAAGTATCAATTAGCGCAGCCAAATTATCATTGATCACAACTTCATTACCACTCCAAAAACTAGCAACAACAGGTTCATTATCTTCTTCTGCTTTATCAACAAGTTTACAGAAATCTACATAATGAAAAGCGCCATCAACAGAAACTAACAACTCTCCAAAACAATATCACCCTTCACACAACGTCACCTATGCACCACCACGCTGGAATGCGTTCTCCGGACCTTCACGCACCTGAACGGTGAACATCGCTGTATAAGAATCCGAGACCAGAATTCTTGTCGAAACTAGCACTTGAACACCATATCCATTTCTCGTCACCACCCCTTTTCTCCTCGTCAATACTCACGTATATATACTTTTATTTCATTTTAATTTTGGAGGTGGAATTAGGTGGGTTTAAGTTTTCGAAGCCATTGGAAAAAGCTTCACATTACTAGGAAAAATCAAAGACTGATGCCTTGGCCTTGCATGGTAAATATATAGAGGAAGTAAACTTAACAGTTAAGGAAAATAGGTACAATCGTTCAGATGAAAAGAAAGGACATTGGGACAATGTTGAAAAGAAGTAACGGGCATAAATTGTACATAAATACAATTACTTAAGTGCTAAGTATTAAATAGTAAGGAGGGTACAACAATATGGTAGGTTGAACAAAAGCAGGCTAACGTGTATAGGTTTTAATATTTTAAAGTTTAGCTTACTCCACTACACAAAAATTTCATTCAGTATGGATTGTTACAGACAAAATAAAAACATTATTGCGTCGAACTATGTGTCACGATTCCAAAAATATAATAATATAGACAAGTTAACTTATTTTGTTAAATCCCAAAACATAGATATAGGACGTAAAATACTTCAAACAAAAAGTTATTTATTTTCCAAAATAAAAATTACAGAAAAATTCTTTAAATTAGATTAAATATAGGTCTCAAAAATCTTGTCCAAATTCGAAACCAATATTTAAATATATTAAATAAACAGTTATGTCTGAGAAACGATTCCATAGCGACTTTCTAAAATTTTGTAGGGGTGGCAAATAGACCCGACCCGACGGGTCTCGGCTTTAGGTGGGTCATGTTTTGTTGGATCTAAACTATACATTTCAAAAATCTGGACCCGACCCGAGCTTCGGTTCGCGTCGAGTCGGGTCGAAGCTCGGGCCGGGTCGGCCGGTTCGGGTCTGATTGAATAATAACACTAAAAATACATATATTTCAATGTTTTTTGGTCGGGTCTATGCGGCTCAGGTTTGATCGGGTCTTGATGGTATTTTTCATCACCTAGACCCGACCCAAGACCCATCGGGTTCGGTTCGAGTTCGGGTCTTTTCGGGTCGGTTCGGTTTGGGTTTTCGGTTCTCGGTTCTAATTGCCAGCCCTAAAATTTTGATTTGGACATAACTCACAATCTACAGCACGAAATCTCGATTTTTCACTTCCATTAGAAAAATATACTTCAATAGATTCGAACATTTCTTATTTCGAAGAAATCCAACTTATAACGAATCTTGTACACTCGGTTGAAGTTCAAAACTCAATATTATGAACTCTATGACGTTACGAGCTTGTTTATAATTAAATTATAATCTATACATTCAATTGTCGTTTACATAAATATATTCGTGATTCTAATTCGAATATAAACTCAATCAAATATTTAAATTATCCAGTTTACACAAAATTGTCAATTCAACTATTTCCGGCTATTTTGGAAATTAAATATATTATTATTCCATTATTTACATTATTTAAATAATCAAAATTATTTAAATCCAAACTTTTTGAATTACCAAATCACTATTTAATTAATTTAATAAATTAATTATTAAATCACTAAAATTCTGGGATGTTACAATAGCGTTTTTGAATCGGGTAGTGCTGCAGCAAACTCTAACAACAAGACATGCCTACACATATATCAGGTACTTAAAGTTGTAAATTCTGAATGCTGACAACTTAGTAGATTAAACCTTTCCTTAATTAATAGTCTAAAAATTCAGTAGCACTTCACTCCCGTGAAATATAACAATTGTCACATAAGCTACATGCATGCATAGTTGATTATGCACATTTTTCAATTTTTAAAGATGACATTTTTTATTTATAGCAAGCAGTCACTGGAATAAGCCAGATATCCTTTAATGCCGATGGGACTGTTACATTAAAAAGCCCGTTATATTGCCTAATATGGCAAAGCGGAGAGAACTAAGTGGCAATCTCGAAAGCGGATCATAAGCCAAATTAAAAACCAGTCATCTGAGTTAAAATTCAAGGAATTAAGCAGGTATAGTATATTCGGTCCACCTAGGTGCAACCCAAGCCACTAGTTGATAGAAATTTAGATTTGAAGGGCCACTTGGATTTGGGAGCACCACCTCAAAGAACCATGCACACATCAGTAAATATTCCTAATGTGAGTACTAAAACAACAAAAATCTTTTATCTCCATTTTTCCATCTTTTGTGTTACCCATTAAATCTCATCTGTTAATCATCATGATAAATTATTAGTAAGCGAGACTTCTATAAGAGCATGGAGTCAAATATTTGATCTGAAGGCTATGTGATAGCAATATAATAGAATTAATGAACCTAGGCACCACAGAAGAAATGGTAGGGGTATGCCTTACGGGATTGGAAAACTAACAAGAACCATTCCAAATGGGATTAAAATGGATTTGCGCACCTTGATTATATTTAAGAGACTACTAGTTTCCATGCACTGCCTTAAAGGTCATGTAGACCTAATGTAATATTTAGTTATGTTATATGGTCTTATGTAGGATAGCTTACTGCTGAGATCAAGAAACATACAAGGTAATTATATTTTTGATGCATGTATTAGTAATATCTCAACGCGATTATTGTTCATGATATTAATTTACCAAGTGATTAATTTACCTTTATGTCATTTTAGTTTGCCATGTACCTATGATTTTGCCCTCTTTTATCCGTGTTGACTGCTAGTTGTGTGATCGACCAATGGAAAACTTTAGTGAATCTCAGATTGATGTCAATTTGGGTAAGGTTATATTGTCATACGATGATAGTACTTTGTTTACTCAGTAACTCACATAACTATTTGTCGTGTCAGTGAATATTTTGGAAATTTACAAGATGCTATATGTTTTGATCAATATTAGCTAACTTTAGAAACAATCAGGGTAATCTCGATTTGTTTCAGCAAAATGAACTAAGTTTGTTCATTGATGATGTACAATTATTGATTTGACATGGTTACTAGTGACATTATTTACTTATGCACGACTAAGTTGCTCATATAAATAATTCATTTATTGAGTAAACAAGTTAATGCAAAAAATTATATAATTTATAATAAATCATTTTGTCAATGTTGATCGTTTTACGAATTACAAGGAAGATTGTAGCTAGCTTGAAGTATTACAACAGAAGAAGAAGTTGTATTTTACTAGTACTTAAAACAAGTGATTTCAACGTGATGTTGTACTTTGTATTTATATCATTCTCTTATACAAAGAATTTACAATACAAATGGGCTTTTGTATATTACAAAGTTCGGTCACCTTTGATTATCTGGTTCAGGAAATATGCTTTGCACCGCTTGACCTATTCTTTCATGTGATATATCTTCAAACGATGTGTATTCCAATATTACTCATTATCCTTCGTTCCAGATTTTCAAAGAATAAATAAAATTAGTTTTATGTGTGTATAAGATTGTATATACAAAGTATTTTAGCACTCAAAACTTTTATACTGTACTTCCTATTATGTTTTCATTTTGTGCATAATTTGCTTTATTCCTTTAAAATTTTGATTCTTAAACTATATCTGTTCGATAATCGGTTGTTAGTATCATCCTACGTTTGTTTTGCTCTGTAGTTGCTTCAATGGTATGCGACCTATGTTGGAATTTTGTGCACTTAACATGTTGCAGGGAAATAATAATTAAAAGTGAGAAGAAGGTGAGGCTGCTATATATCAGGTACACATTCATCATTTTATTTTATTTTTGCGTTGATTACAAACCAACGAGTTTCCATAATGTGCTGCAAATATTTGCATGTGCACTTGTTACCTATTCTGTGTGTGTATGGTACTATAGTGAAGTGTGGTGTGGTATGAGAAGAATAGATATCGTCAACAAAATTAGTGAGAACATGGAAGATATCTTATTAGATGTATTAGCTAAACAAAATCCATTTAAGGCATACTTAAAGTAGTATATTTCAACCACCATTGTCTCCAGTTTCATGAAAACAACCTCACCATGTAAAGTAAAATACAATAAACATATTGATTTCAGCTTTTGGGAGATTAGACAACAGATTAGAAAGCTAACCAGGTGATTAATTTTTAAAAATTAACTAGGTTTTATAAAACTTCAATATAATTATAAAACTAAGTTCTAACCAAGCTAACAAAAAATTAACTAAGCTAATCAAGTTTATAAAACTTATTTAATTTTTATAAAAATTATTTAGTTAACTTCAATAAAAACTTAGTTAACTAAATAATTTATAAAACTTCAATAATTTAACTAAGCTAACCATACCAAGTTTTACAAAACCTCAATAAATTTATAAAAGTAAACCAAGTTTATTAAAATTTAATAATTTCAAAAATACTAATAACTTTTTATAGAACTAAACTGATCTGTATAAATTAACTAAGTTCTATAAAAAAAATATGATGTTGAAGGAGAAAAAGGAACACTCATATTTAAATCTATAATACCGACAGTACATTATGATGTTGAATCATTATGATTATATGTTTGATGTCAGAGAACTTAGCAACAAGAAAAGATGAGAAAACTTGGAACTAAGAAAATGTACAAAGAAATCAACTGTTTATTAAACTAAAACTCAACCCTTTTCCCTTTAAAAAATAAATTCTTCAATTACATTTGTTTTTAATAAAAAAATTCAATTACAAAGTTGTTTAAATTTTTCTGCTGCGTATTTTAAAAATGGGGTGCTGATTTCTAGTGATACAAGCAAAGAGACATGGATTTTATAGTAAAAGGTTGGGTTTTTCTATGAATCAATCAAAGAGAATTTAAAATGTATTATAATGGAATGTTAAGCAGGCAACATCAAGATATTTAAGACTCATTTTAGGATTTCTAGTACAGAATTTAAGATGAAATTTGTACTTAGTTAGAAAATGGGTTTTTATTTATTTCTGGCACAGGCGGCCCAGGTGGCCGTCTAGGGACTCCGATCTCCGGTGGCCATTGCCGAGGGTCTCAGTTTGTTGTGGGGGCCTCGAATTTGTATTTATGTGTATACATATATAATGTTAGCAGCATGTCAATGTAAGTACATTGAGCTGAGTTGGTAAGTCATGCGACTCGCATTAATGTGGTTCGCAACACATAAAAAACACATAAACGCAACAACACATAATCAATGTAAGTACACTGCAAGGCACCATCTTCTACATAAACGCAACACATAAAAAACAGGAAAAAACATCAAGGCACCATCTTCTACATAAACGCAACACATAAAAAAGAGGAAAAAACACATAGCATGAACGCAGACAAAAAAAAATCACTACACGCATGATATACGAGTACCAACGACTAACAAGGCGAGGCGGGGCAACGACAATTAATCCCTCTCAGCATCATCTCTTTGAAGTCTCAAGATAACCAAATCAAACGACATGACAATGGAAGGATCTACGACACAAAATCAGTTAGGCACCGTTAGAATTTGCTGTTGGTTCCCAGTTCTGAATTTTGAAAAGGTGCTAGTTAGTCAATTGAAGTGTTAATTTCCACTTTTACATAGTTTGTCTTATGTCTGTAATTGAAAAGGTACTATATATTTTTGCTATTGATATAAAATAGAAAGCAGAATGATTTGAAGAACAAGACATGTTTCATAAAGATGTTTAGTACCCTAGTACCGTGTAATTTACAATAATGTTTCCATCACTGATGCATGCATATATTCCGGTTGGTGTCCACGCAAAAAATTCTTTTGAATTGAACAATAGAAGAGCAAACAAGTAGAAATATTGAATTTGCATACAAAAATAGAAGGAAAATTTCACTAATCAGGTGTTGGAATACTAAAGCACTTCTCCAAATAAATTTCTATAACTTACAACGGTATCACCATCTTTATTAGAGCTACATTTCTTTATTGCAATTTTTTTTTTACTAATTACAATATTGCAAAATGATGTTGCACTTGACAACTACTTTCCCAATAATTAACTTAAAGTAAAGCTACTTTGGTAAATGACAAACCGTTATCTTATACCGATTTGCCTTTCCTTTTTATTATTGAGATTTCTGAATCGTTAAAACTAACAGTCCTTTGCGATGCGTTGAATTTGAACTTGGATGGAAGTTTTAGGTAATATTCATTGTTGATCTGGAAATGGATCATTTACATTTGTTGTAAAGACAAACAGAACTTACACTAACGTCTTTTTTTGTTTTTAAACAATATAAATTACATTCATGACTTAGTTAATAATAATACGGTAGTTTCTATATATGTCTTCGTTGTTGGTTTTAGATACCAAAACTCTTAAGATCGACTCTAGTTGAAATTTACCTAAAACTACAAACATTCACTGTACGATGTGTTCTTGAAAACATATTTATCTAGGGGATTGTTAAAGGGACTCCACATTTGGTTAAGGGGAGAATAATTTTAAGGGGACTCTAGCTTAAAAAAAAATGTTAAGAGGGGTCTAGATTATTTTAAGAGGGAAAAGAGACCTAAATGCCCCTCGCTTGTCACTTATGTTAATATCTAACATACTAAATTCAACGCAAAATACAAAAGTGTGCTTCCAAAAAAAAAATATTACAAAAAAAAAAAGATCGTTAACAAAATAAACAACAATATAAAATATGCAGCATGTTAGATCAAAATTTTCATTTATGCATTTAATTTAAATTGAACATATCAATTCCAATATGAAATTACAGTTAATTACCTGATTTAATACCTTCCAATCTCCTATGAGACTTTCTTGTGTCTCCGTTACCATTAATTATATCTAATTTTTATTTTTACGTGCACTGTTAAATTGTAAGTATTAATTAAGATTTAGGTTTTATGATTTTTATTAATGAGCATTATGGGGGTTAATATCGGAATTTTAATTAATATGTTTAAGGGGAGGCTTATTTCTTGGAGGGTGCGTTTTTTAGAGGTCCCTATTAAGTTTCAAAATATAAAAAAAAAACCCGATCATAAACTTATTGTAAATTAGGTCCCTATTTTTTGAAAAGTCATCAAAAAAATATAAAAAAATCACGTAAATTCGTATTTAAATAAAACATGTAAACACTAAAAAATTCAGAACAAAAAACCATCAAAGAAGGCGTCAAGAATCAAAAAAAAAAAAAAAAAAAAACGAAATTTCCAATTAAATGCATAATAGTATGCACATATATCACTTTCCTGCATACATCCGTGCATATTTTTCACTACATACATCTTCGTTGATTTTTATTCATGCAAATAAATGCATACATGTGCGCAAAAATTTCAAATAATTGCATACATTTGTGTAGGTTTATTTTCAGATTTTAATCTGAAAACAGCTTACAGAAAAGTTGCATACATATATGCAATTATCAGTAATAATTGCATAAATGTATGCAACTATTTTTTTTCGATTTCCGTAGATTCCTGACATTATTTCCATATTTTAGAGTTTTTTTTTTTTTTTAATGAACGTACGCACATTTTTTAAAAAAAAATACAAAAAGGCGGAAAAAATAAAATAGGGGGCGGGTTTAAAAATTTTCAGAACTTTGTTTTTTTTTTATAAATTAGGTCCCTACTTTTTATCCTATAAAAACGTTGCACACAAGTGTGCATTTTTTTGAGAAATTTGCACATTTGGATGCAAATAAAAATGAACTGAAAAATTATGTTAAATCTATCCGCTGGAAGAACTGCAATAATTGCATATATGCATGCAATAAAATCAAAAAGGTGCATAATATTATGCATTTAACTGCAGTTTTTTCTGTTTTTTTGCTGTTTTCTTCTTTCTGACATTATTTTTGTTGTTTTTTGAACTGAATTTTTTTATAATGCGTAATATATTTTATTACTAATTTACGAATTTTTTTTATTTTTTTTAATTATTATTTTATAAGTTTTGAACAGGGACCTAATTTACAATAAGTTTATGACCGGATGTGAGCCTAATTAAGTTTCAAAATAGTGACGTGAGCCTAATATTCACTGGAGGCTTATTTCTTTTGTACCCCCATAAGAATTATACACTAAATTAAAACTGATCCCCCCTTAACCAAATGTGGAGTCGCTTTAACAATCCCCTTTATCTAATATTTTTTTATAACAGTGATGATGTTTTTAAATTAAGGAATCGTGTTTTTTTTTTTTTTTTTTTTTTTTTTTTTTTTTGAACATTGACGTCGTTGGCATATACGTCAAGCGTGAACCATGTACATAACTTTCCTGTTCGGGTGAACCATTGCAAGGTAACGATTAGTGTCTGACCCGTCGGACGCAAACGTGTCCCTTGCTTATTTCCTTTTCTTTTCCTACTCCTTTCTTTCCCTTTTGTGTTATCCCTTTTGTTAAAAAGAACACATTACCTTTCTTCAAGTTACTCCTTTTTCAACCCCTTCAATATTCCCTTTCATTATTTCCATTTTGATTCAAAAAAGAACAGACTTTAAATATAATATTTTTGGCTTTTAGAAAAAAAAAACATATAAATGAGCATGCAATGCCGCCATCTAGTATCATATTTTCTTAATATGTCTGCGTATTTAGCGTATTTTTCCATATAAATGTGTGTCCATGTCCCTCTTTATAATTTGATTATTAAAAACAATTGGTTTGAACCAAAATTGCTGTTTTCATTTTTTTTGAATCCAATCGTTACATGAACTTGCCGGTGATCTAACCCAGCCCGGTAAAACAATATCTAACCGTTCATTAGTGGCTTTCTCGAACCAACGATTCCGATGGCAAGTCACTGATCCGTGTACTCTTCTATGATTGGTTGTACCCGGATGGTAGGCATCCTATATAAGTTCCCACGATCCCAAATTAAGCGCATAATCTGCTCCTCCTACTCTGTGATCTCGAACCCTAATTCCTAAATTCCCCAAATCAAACACTGCAATGGCAGGAAGAGGAAAGGCGATTGGGTCTGCAGCGGCAAAGAAGTCCACTTCTAGAAGCAGCAAGGCGGGCCTACAATTCCCAGTCGGTAGAATCGCGCGATTTCTGAAGGCCGGAAAGTACGCAGAGAGAGTTGGTGCGGGTGCTCCTGTCTATCTTGCCGCCGTTCTCGAGTATCTTGCTGCCGAGGTCCTGGAACTTGCTGGCAATGCTGCAAGAGACAACAAAAAGACAAGAATCGTGCCTAGACATATTCAACTGGCCGTTAGAAACGATGAGGAGCTATCGAAGCTTCTGGGTACGGTTACAATTGCTAATGGTGGAGTAATGCCTAACATTCACAATCAATTGCTTCCACATAAGACTGGCGCTTCCAAACCTGCTCCTGAAGAAGATTAGTGCGTTTGATTCAGGCTTATATAAATGCTGTTTTTTGGGGGTAGTTGGATTGGCTTTCATTTGTGACGTTGGTTTTTGGATTATCAGTTATATTGGACGATATTTAATTTATATAAACATACTTGTTGACGTGATTTAAATAGCAACAGCATGCCTATTCTTCTATTCTTTTCAATCTAATGCAACAGGCTTGCAATATTTGTTGTGCTGATTAGATATTACAAGTACATTATGATGTTGAAAGCGTAAAAGGAACTCTCATATTTAAATCTATGATACTGACAGTACATTATTATGTTGAGTCATTATGATGTACAAAGAAATCAACTGTTTATTAAACTAAAACTTGACCCTTTTCCCTTCAAAAATTAAATTCTTCAATTGCATTTGTTTTTAATAAAAAAGTTTCAATTACAAAGTTGTTTAAAATATTCTGTGGTGTATTTTAAAAACGAAGTGCTGATTTCTAGTGATACAGGCAAAGAAACATGGGTTTTACAGTAAAAGGTTGGGTTTTTCTGTGAATCAATCATAAAGAATTTAAAATGTATTATACTGGAGTGTTTAGCAGGCAACATCAAGATTTTTAAGACTCATCTTAGGATTTCTAGTATAGAATTTAAGATGAAATTTGTACTTAGTTAGAAAATGGGTTTTTATTTATTTTTGGCAACCTTATCGACTAGAAGTGAAACGGCTGACGGGCGGTGGTGGTAAGTAGAGAGGTTATTTGCATTTTAGTGCAGTTTTGAGGCTCGATATTGGAAGAGGTAGCGATGGCAGGGAAGGGCATCAGAGTCGACAAAATACGATTTGGTTGATTTGCAATTTAAGACTAGAGCGGATGGGACAACAATGGCTCAGCCTAACCTCTCAGCTGACCATATTGTTATGTAACGACGGTCGGAACGAAGCCCCTTTCCTTGCACGTATATGAACTGGCACACAACTCTCATATAACAAAAGGAATCCCTGATGTTACGTGTCTAACAGCTCATATTTGTACACAACTCATTTAGTTTATTCCATGATGTGAGACTATTAATTCCAAACGATCATTCCTCCTTAACAATATGCGAGGCAATCCTAACACATATTAAATCTGTCATCCTCGCTAGCTCTGTTGTTCTGTTTGAATTAATCAACAACGATATAGTAAAAGCATTAAAATATGCAAAACTTAAAAATAAAATAAAAATGCACAATTCTTTGTCAAGAAATAATGCTCGCATCTTTGTCTACTTACTAGAAACAGTTATCCTGTGTCGGTAAGAAAGAAACCAGGTTACTATCGGAAAATAGTTTCAATTGGCTAATTAAATTCACTTTTCCTCCCCGATAGTTTCAATTGATATGTACTAGCGTTTTACAAATCAAAGATGTATTAGACGAAATAATTTCTTCCGGATAATTAATTAAACTGAAACTGAAACGGCCTTTAAAATGTCATCAATCAAAAAATCGTTTCTGCTGCCTGCAGCTATATACAACTGCACTCGTCCATGCCTCTTCTTCACGCTTCTCTTTAGCTTCCGATTTCGTATCAAAAAAGTGAGAAGCAGAAGCAATGGCGAAGGTAGTGACAAATACTCATCCTCTTTTGAATCACTCCTTTTCCGTCTACATTTGCGATACTTATCCCAGCCGATCGTGTACTCGTTATTTAGATAAAAAGACAAATCACAGCAATGGAGGTGGTGATTGCGGAGGAGGCGGAAGCCATTGTCAGCAGAAGCATCAACTTCGAGAAAGCGAGGTGGAAGAATTGTTATTCGGATTTGACAGTTAATTCGAAAATCATAAAATCTCGGGTAACAATGACAATGGAAGAAGGAAAACTCGTGTGGATTAATTAGGATTGAATGTTTGGTTGGTTTGGTTTATCGGATTATGAAATTTGATTGGTTGGTTCGGTTGGTTATCCGATTTAACTGAGCTACAAATATTTTAGAATTTATGTTCATAATATTAACTATAATTTGAAATAAATTTCAAATCTATAGTTAATATATTATTATTTATGATTCTTATGCTCTTCGAGAGTAATTCTAATACATATGTGATGATTAATATTTACTTATATAACTAATTTTTCCTAAAGTATTTACTATAATTTCGATAGTTTTGAAAATACAATAAAAGTTTGGTTAATTTGGTTAAATCGATAACCAAATTAAATATTTTTCTGAATCAATTACAAACCAATCTAATTTCAAAACCAAACCGAACAGACCAAAATAAATTGGTTTGGTTGGTTTATTTTGTTTAGGGCATTGTTATTGACACTCCAAATATTGTTAGGGAGAGGCCAATTTTTTATTTTCTAAAAAATTGTTAAGGGGAGTACTAAGGAGGAAAGTAGCCCCTTAACAAATAAATGTACTTTTACATTATTATACATTTAGGCTTATTTTGGGTTTTTGTGATTTAGGAGACTTATGATTTTACAGTTGGCTAATTCTATTTATACACCCAAAATTGATAAACATATACCAAAAATTATAATAAACTAATATACACCATATATTATTTTACATACCGTTTCTTTTACTAAAATATCTATGTTCTCATCTTCTTTTTCTTTCCTTTTTCAAATTTAAAACACAATTACTAAAAATTAGAAACTCTTTGCATCAAATTGAGTAAAATTTTACAAAATGAAATATATTTGTTGTACTAATATTGCAACTTTTATTAACTTTATGAAAAAAAATCAATTTCAACAAAATTACTGTAATTTTACAAAATAAATCAACACTTCTAAATTAGACCGTTATTTATGAATGTTTTCTTAATTGAAATTTTAGATTTCATGATTAAATAATTCATTAACATATCTAGTTTGTATCAAATTTCAATACTTTTAAGAATGATTTGACTTTTTATATGCAAAAGTATTAAAAAAGCAACTATGAGAAAAGGGTAATTTAGTAATAAAATTTTATAGAAAAAATAATGGTGTACGTTAAGGAATTTTTGCTGTATAAATAGAATTTGCCTTTATGGTGAATAATTTTTAGAAGTAAGGGTAAAAACGTAAAAAGTAAAAAAAATAGTCATCTACATTGATCCCTCCGTTAACAATTTAAAAAAAGTGGAGTTTTCTTAAAATTTGGCCTCCCCTTAACAGAAAATGGAGTGTCAATAACAATGCCCTTTGTTTAACTGAATAATGCTCACCAAGTCAAGGACCTCTCTCCATGGATTCGAAGGTTTGATCTTATATTTAGTTTGTTTCTTCTTTTTGGGGTTTTTCTTATTCTTATTATACATCTTTATAATTCTGTTTATGGACATATTTTAATCGCTGTTTCCTCTTCGGAAATCATAATTCTTATATAAACAGTGTGCTTTTTACAGTTTGATACGAAGCCACCAAATCGTTTTAACTTTTGCTACATACTGGCTAATTGCGTAATGCCACGGTTACCCTTGAAAATATTGAAATATTACAGGAGTGGCGAGCGTTTCAACGGAACCAGAAAAGAATTTGGTGGCGGTGAGAGGGGTAATGGATGTGAGGACGCTGCCCGCGATTCTGGAAAGGAAGCTGAAACGAACGGTTGGGATCGTATAGAATAAGAATGAAGATAATCTTGCGCGGTTGTTTGAACTTGAAGGAGGGTGTGTTAAGCAGGATCCTCAGGTGAAAGAAGCTGAAATAGTAGCAGGTATGTGTGCAGAAATAAGAATGATGGAGTATTTGAGCAACTCTCTTAAGTAAATTTGCATCCTCCTCGGTATTTTAGTGATTATATCAAATTTTTTAAAGGCCAGCGGAGGCCAAGGCCCCGACAAATTTTTTAATCTCTGCACAAGAAACTGGACAGTATGACCTATTTCAAATATTAGTATGACCCTAGTTGAGATCATGGGCAGGCTCCGCCACTGTTTATATGCAGTGCTATGACAATTTTGTAGGTTTAAAAAATGTTTTATGGAATAATGGGAAACTATAATTGGACGTTTGATGAATCATTGCAAGTTGAATTAAGTGGTTGTTATCAGCACGATGATTGTTATGTGTGTGTAGAGACCGAGTCATTTAAACCGCAATGGCTAATTGTATTACTATTTCGGTTTTTGTCTTTTTTCCATCTAAGCATATATTTCATTTTATTTTATTTGTCATTCCCATTTCCTTTAAAAATACCCACCTACTTTGTCTTTTCATTTTTTTTTCTCATTTTCTCCCAGTTAGAAAAAATCGAAGTTTTATTTTTAAAAAAACTTATAATTAACAATAAATTATGTTAGACTAGGTTCAATAGCAATATATGTGTGTTGTGTATAATTTAGGTTAGATCTACGCTTGATCCCAATCCAATTTGAATTTCTCTAAAGAAAAGCATAAAAATAACTTCAATTCCATGAAAAGATTGAATTTCAAGATAGCCAATATTCAAATGGAAGAAAATAGTTTAAAATTTAGCCAACTAAAAGAAGCATCTTTAATCATTCTTTTCATTTGGAAAAGTACCTCGCCAAGTTTAGGTGAGCTAAAATTAAATTTCCTTTCATATATCCATTTTCTTGTAAAAAATAAAGGACATATAATAGGCTAACAGGAAAACAGTAAGAGGATTAGGAGGCTGAGATTAACGTTTAAGATTTGAAGTGCTTCATGCACTTAATGGTCAGAAGAATAAGACATACTTGGATAATAGATTAAATTTTAACTTGACCTGCAAACTTCAAAACAATATAAGACACTATGATGTTGCAAGGTGTCAAATTAAATTCAATCAATGCCTTCGTCCTAGTGAATTCCATATTAACTTCTTTTTTTTTTGAACTTTTTGGTTCACGAAAGCAATAAAGCTAGGCGGAGGTTTACAAATGCAGAAGCAACTTCATCCACATTTTTTTGGATATACCAATTCATCAGATGAAGAAGCTCAACTCTTGCTACTGAAGTATGTGGTATACTCTTTTAGTACACACTTGTACCAATAGAAAAGCATTTTGAGGTATACAATGAATACGTTTCCGTGTTGGGAACTTCATGGCCTTCTAAACAAAAACTTGCTTCATTTACACACTACAAGTTGTTGTAATTTAACGGCTTTTGCATCCATTTTAAAAAAAATAAAAATCCATACCACATCATTTAACAATATCACCTTCTAAACCATTTACAAGAAGATGATTAATGTTTCCATCCATCATGCTAAAAAAGTAAAACATTCTTCGATAATTATAACCAAAAAAACAAGACCTAGACGTTAGACAAAACTTGCTAGACTAAATTTAACACTATAGCTCAGTGTTTTTATAACCCGACCGTGAGAACTAATGGTCCAAGATTTTGAAGGTCTCACCGGCGGTCAAATCATCAAAAACTGTATATGTTTGTTAATAGTAAAAATGTGAATAATCAAGTTTTATGTGTACTCAAACAAATGGATAATAAAGTTTAAAAGTCATCTATTTATTCATTAACATCAATAGATTGCATGATATAATTAAATAGAAAGGGCACAAACAAACACATATTTTTTTTTTGAACGAAGTGGTAAAGTTTACGGTTTAAATGTTGAAACAGTTATGATTTTTTAAAATATTTTAGTTGTTATTTTCAAAACAATACAATGAGAGAATTACACAATGAGAAGTAGGGGAAAAAAAATCATGGTTTAACCTTGTAAAATTAAAGGTTGGACCGCTGATTTGAAAGTTCGATCATGGTTCATGCATGAATGAGGTCTGATTGAGTTCTGCGCCGTGATGGTCCAAGGTTCAGGGTTATTCGAGGTTGGACCGCGACATGATCGGGTTATGAAAACACTGCTATAGCTCATATCGTGAGGAGAGATTCTAATGTCCTTTAAATAAAGTAACGAAGAAACGAAGAGATAGCCACTGTCTTCCTTTTCTTTCTTTTTATATAATGTAACTTGGGCTTGGGATGATTATCTTTTATTATCTAATCTTGCTACTATATTATAAACAACCGGTTTTGGTTGTATATCATTTTATTGGAGAATACAAAATTATCAAACAACTTTCTAGATCAGTCTCTCTCAGTTTTACTCAATATAATATTCTTTACATCACCTCGAATACAATCTCATCAAAATTTAACATGGTATCAGAGTTGATGTCGCTTAGCAACATTTAGATCTCACTTTCTGATGCAACTTATCAGAGTTTCCTCTATATATAAGTTGTGTTTCTTTCTTCCTCTCAGAGTAATATCACCATCGGAGAAGAAGAAGACATTCCCTGATCAACAGTGCCTCGCCATCAATCTTACACACAATTGCAATTATTTTTTTGCCTCGCTGTGTATAAGAATGTGACCGCATCAGTCAATTCTGTGGATGTCCTCTAGTTTTGAATTAAGAAATCATTCAAGAAATGAAGAAATAATCAAGAAATCACACCGTGCCACACCAGAAACTCGATCAAAATAAAAACTTCATCATTTAAATTACCCAGCTGACGTAGTCGATTCTTGAAGTTATCCTTGATTACCTGATCAACCTCTTAATTTTGACTTTTCTCAAATCCTGATTCGTGCATCTTGGTTAATGATAATACTTCATTAGCATGTGTAAATATCAACACCTCAAGATGGAGCAATTGCTATAGACAGATTAATAAAAACCATCCACAATCACAACCTATCACAATTCAATTTGGTGAGAATAACTATTTACTGTGGAATTACAAATTGAAACTGCAATTCATATGGTTTAGAAGAACATGTTTTAGGTACCGTGGATGTTCGATCCAAATTTATAACGGATCAGAATAACATGGTTGTCAGCAATGATGAGTACATAAAGTTTCATAGACAGGATAAACTAATCAGCTCGTGGCTTCTATCATCTATAAGCCAAAGTATTTTGCCACAAGTAATTAGGTATAAAACCTATAATGATATTTGGCAAATTATTGAAAAAGGATTCAACAACCAGCCTTACGCCAATGTAATGCATTACAAAAGACAATTACAGAAAGTAAGAAGAGACAATATTACCATGAGAGAGTATTTGAGCAAGATTGAATCTATATGTGACATGTTAGAAACAGCTGGCTATAAAGTATCAGAATCTGAACATGTTGATGTGGGGAATTGTCGTTATTCGCTCACGCCAACGGTCTAGTGTATGTTTTGTACAAAAACAGTAATCTAAATCCAAAGTAGTGAAATGTAAAGAGAGAACACAGCTTTTTATAATGGTTCGACGCTAACATCTATTTTCACTGTATAGTAATCATTCATCATATAATACCTGATTACAAAAGTTGAACAAGTTCGAACAATTTATATACAAAGTTGTATAATAGAACAACAAAATGTTTGTTAATTCTAAACTTTGACCAATGTTTTATTCTTCTTCTATGTTGAACCGAAGTGTGAAACAATGTCCAAAAAGTAGTTTCAATGTCCAACAAATTACAAAGATATCCAAAAGAAGTGTAAAAGTCCAAGGAAATGTCCAAATGTTGTAAGTAAATGTTTGTGCAACATTTAGAAGTGCAAAAGAAGTCCAAAATCCTTGAAGACGACGAAGACAGCCAGTAATGGTGCTTGAGAGCTTCAATCCCGTGTGCCAAAGTGTAGGAAGAGTGTAAATGAGCCAACCTCTTTAAATGTCAAGCTTGGGGTATTTATAAGTGAATTTTGAGAGTGTCAGCCCGAATTTCGTATCCTTGGGGGATACGAATTTCTGATCCCAGAAACAGAGTCGAAAAACCAAGGCAACGTTGAAAAATCGCACCCAAATTCGAAAAGACTCGAATCCCAAAAAATAGCTGAAAACACATGTTGCCAGCCAAAAAGGCCTGATCTACACGGTGAAATCAATATGCCAGGTGATCTTACAGATTACTAAATTTCATATCCCAAAAAGCCTTGCCAAACACAGTGTGTTCAAGCAAAATTCCATGATCCGCCCGTGTTTCTGTTCAGGCCAAATATACTTAGCAAAACCCAAAGTTTCGAATCCATGCAACTTGACCAACTTTCATATCAGAAAAGTCATGGTGCAGAGCCAAGGGAATTTTGAATCCCACCGTGTTTATCATCGTTTTTTCTAGTACCAGAAGTTCGAATCCACCACTGCCAAATCTTCAAATCTCGAGCCGAACTCGAAGGAAGCCTTACCGAATCGTAGACGTGCATAGGGATTTCGTATCCCTCTTGGGATACGAAAAGTTGGGATTTGAATCCCAACTTTGCTAAGCCATTTTTCCAATGTTGATCACCCAATGCGTGACCGTGAAAATCATCCATTTTCCCATGCCGATCACCCCATTTTTTCATGCCAAACCACATAATCGACCATTTTACCAGATGAGATCAACCAACCACGAAAACGTGATTTTTGATGATTTTCACGTGTCGATCACCTGTTTTTGAACGTACCAAACCTGAATTTTGCCAAGTGCCAGATTTCGATGGCATGAGTCAGACAAGCCATTTTTCGTTATCGCGTTATGTCGATCAGCTGCTTTTGAGTGCGTGACACTGCTTTTTACCAAAATCCATATATTTTTTCCACGATGAGTTTTGCCACATGATCGGATCAACATGCTCAAGCATTTTGAGCTGATCGGACCGAGTCGATCACGTATTTTTACCATGCCAGTTTTTCTATGTGCATTAACAATGATTTCACGAATATACACTATTTCCAACCTTTTCGAACACGTTGACACTTCGACCAAATTGCTTTGTGTTTTCTGACGATGTCCTCAAAACTTGAGTGCGTCGCTAACCAGAGTCTTGACGTGTGATAGTTTTGACCAAAAAGCGTGACAACACTTTGCCTCCCAATACATGTCTTGCTTGATTGAAGGAAGATGTGTTTTGCAAGAAAACCAGAAACCAAAGCCAGGAGAAATCAAAAGCGAACTTCTATGACCAGAAAACTAAAGAGTCACAATCTCGTCAAATCGTATTGACCAGAAAACCAAAGCCAATAACCTAGAAATCCACAATCGCTCAGGATCGTATTATCCATGAACTAGAAAACCAGAAAACCTGAAATCTAATGAAGGTCGATGATTGCTTCAGATCATTTAGAGATAGCCAGGATAACTGAAGGACTACAAGAGTCTGATAACCTAAATATCAGAATAACCAAGATAACCAGAATAACAGGAGGACTACAGGAGTCCAATAACATGAATAACTAGAATATCCATAACTAGGAAGTCGGCAAAACCTAAAATCCATAAATCCAAAATAGCAAATAACTAGATATCCAGATGAATCCTCTTGTTATGATGATCCAATAACCAAACAGGAAGGATCCACCGACCAAACGGTAAGATCTAGGACTCGCCACAAAACAAGGTGATCTTGCCAAGGTAGGGCAAGATGACCATTGATGTAACACCCCGTAATTCTGTAACACTAAGATTCGCAAATCAAGGCAGAATTAAAAGTTAAAATCAAAATCAAGGGAAACGGGCTGCGCCATTGCGTTCGTCTCGGAAAAATACGCGAAATAGAGTCCGAATTTTCGAGAATCGGAGTCAGTATGACCAAGATATGGCCCGTCAAAGTTTTCAGAAAAATTCCAAGTTCAAAACAGTTTAAACTAGGGCCAAATTCGAATTCAAACACACAGGGCGCAGGGCGGGAAAATTCCCGCCCAGGTCAAGTCGACAGGGGTGTCGACTGCGCAGTCGACACCCCCCCCCCACATGACGACTGCCCAGTCGACATGGGTGTCGACCTGCCCGCTTTTTCCAGCTTTCTGCATCTGGTTCGTTCTGCTGTATTTGGTCACGTTTTCTGACCAGGTTCGTCCGCCTAACACTATATAAACAGCCCTGGTCTTCTTCTCTATTCACAATTCTTTTCTACCATTATGCTGCAAAGATTCTTGTTAGACATGGCTTCTCCTCCTCCTCTAAAATATATAAATAAAATAATAATATATTTATAAAATAAACCAAGACGAGGAAATGCTGCTAAAAGATTTTCAAGAAGAGGTTCAAGTCAAGCTAGGATTCAAGAGAAGGTTCAAATGACTTCAACGACTGTTTTTCTACAAATCTTAGCAACGCCATCTTCCTGTTCTAATCTAATCTCTGTAAGTCAGTTATTTTTAGAATTGAACGTTTTGTTTTTATTCGTGACATGAAATTAAAAGGATAAAAGACTATGCCTAATCTTTCTACTTGAATCAGTGCTTGTACCTAATTAAGAACTGTTGAGATTCGATGACCAATAAGACTGTGACTGTGAAACTATGGACTTTGGAACCATATGCCTTGGAACTATGAACATTGCGTATGACTATGAAAATTGCCTATGACTATGGACATTGCCTATGACTACGAACATTGCCTATGACTATGGACATTGCCCATGACTACGAACATTGCCTATGACTGTGATTGTGACTATGAGGATTATTTCCTTGACTAAACCTATGCCTTTGATTAGAAAACATAAACTATTACCTATGACATAACAAGGACGTCTGTGATTAAACACCTATGATTCATGACTAGGAAAGTGTTGCTTAAGTTTTGTGATTATGAGATTGGGTCTAAACCTGATTATTTATTCTGCCTGTCCTTGGTTTTCTTTGGTTTTAGACCTTGGGAATTTACGTATTAAGTTAGGTCTACCCATGTTCTTGAACCTACTCTGTCTATTCTTGGTTTTAGACCTTGGGAATTTACCTATTAAGTTAGGTCTACCCATGTTCTTGAACCTACGTCGTTATTCAAAACCATTTTATGCCAGTTGTTATATCTATCCTTTTCATAGCAATCTTTGGTTCATTCCCTATTTGCTACGAATCTAGATTTATCTATAATCTAGATTGAAATACGATTATACGAACGGTGGGAATGCGATTTGGGGCAAATATGAAATTTACTAAAACATAGTTATAAACTTGGAAATTGGCATAAATTGGGATCATGTATTATGGCATGTTCATAGAAATGCAAATGGGATAAATTTGACAGGAATTATAGGATTGTGTAATTTGAATCTAGTATTGACATGTAAATCTAGCATTTACATGAATTGTGAACTAGAGTAATAAGTCTAGTTTGACATGAATTAGAATGTTAAATCAGAATTGGATTAGCTAATTTGGCTCGAAAAGTATATTGGCATAAACCTGAAATTGGCCATAATTGTCAGGATTAGCAAAATCATGGTTAGTGACACTTCATTTGGTATGGTTTACATACCAAAAAGCATAAACATGAAATAGAGGGGAAAATGGGCCGTAAGAATAAATATTGACAATTTACATTAAAAGAGTAATTGGGAAATAAGTAAATTAGGATTAATTTACTTATAGAATTTGTCCTAAGTGAGAAATGTAAATTTAGACAAATTAAAGATTTATTAACGACATCTCTTTTAATGAAACACCAGAAAGTTTTAGGGTGACAGAGAGGATAGTGTCTAGGCTTGGGTTTGGAAAATACAAGTTTCCTGCTCTCCCTGGCTATCCCTATCTGATCCGACGGACGGGATGGTTACTTTCAAAACCTGATTTGAAAATTAATCAAAACCCTTTGAACTTAGAAAACACGAATATGCCTAACCCGAGGTTAGACCGAGTTGCGATGTAAACCTGCCCGGAACCAATCGGCACATCCAGTATTCGCAACAATATCTGTCTAATGTGAGTGGTCGCGGCTTTAATCTGTTTAGTTAAAGCTAGAACAAGAATGGTAGGGTTAAGTTAACTAAGACACTTAACCAGTTCAACATGATAACTAGACTGATGGGTGGGGTTAGGTTCAGACTAACACTTAACACAGTTAAGCTAGAATGAGAGGGTTAAGTCCATAGGAACACTTAACCAACTTAACACAGTTAAGCTAGAATGGGAGGGCTAAGTCCATAGAGACACTTAACCAAACTCAAGGTAGCAAAACGAGACTTGTAGGGGTTAAGTAAAGTTAATACACTTAGCCAAATTAATATGTTAACTAGACTAGAGGTTGGGGTTAAGTAAAATCTAATACACTTAGCCAATTTGATATGTTAGCTGGGCTAGACCGTAGGGTTAAGTACACCTAAACACTTAACCATCAGGTTGTGATAAAGGAATAGGGTTAAGGCTAAACATGAAGGGATAATACTTAACCATTAATAACATGTTAGTTAAACAGACGGGCAAGGTTAAGTTAAAAAGGAACACTTAACCAGTACATGATGAAGGGGTAGGGTTAAGTAATAAGAAATATTTAACCAATATAACATGGTTTGTGGTAGGGTTAAGTCAACGTGAATTGCTAATGACACTTAACCAGCTTAACAGGATAAACGAAGAGGGTTAAGTTAGCTTGAATTGACTAATGACACTTAACCAATCCAAATTGACGGGAAAGAGAACTAAGTAGTAAACCTTAGTTAAAAGGAGCTAAGTAGTAAACCTTAGTTAAGAATACAACGATTCTGAAAACTAAGTGGTAAACCTTAGTTGACAAAACTAAGTAGTAATTCTTAGTATAACATGAGGAGGAGTGAACGTCCGTCTGATTAAAAAGAAGGCTCCAACGAACTGGGTTACGAAGCCCGAGGCTTCGAGGGGACGTGAGGGTACTCTTGGTATCCCTCTGTGAGGCTGCAGATGATCCGCCTGGGCCTATAGAGGTTAAGGTCTGCGTAGAAAAACCAGGGGTAGGCCTTGGTTGCAATACATGGCAACCTAAAGACCAGGATGGACCGATGTGATTCGGCGAGCAAACGGTAGCCCTGTGATAGCGACTCGTCGTCTACCATCCATCTTGAGTCAATCGAGATGCGTGAAGCGGAAAGGCGGAGAACTCCAAAAGACCATATACTTGCTATCTAGTTATGGTTGCGGATGGCCATAGGATAGTGGGGCACCGGGGGCCGGCGTATAGTTCTCATTTTACAAGGTGTGCCTTTCATTAGTTGAGGGAGGGGTCAAGTGGGACCATAGCCACTGGAATAAAAACAGACCTTAGCATCTGCATCGGCAGATATCTGAAAGCTCCCGACCGAGTTCTGTATTCCTTGATTTGCCCTGTCACAGGACTCGGACTGCACATTACAGGACATGTGCATCTAGACAAGCGATAACGATTCGCGATACATGCGTGGGGAAGTATAGGAACATATACCACTCTAGGTAGTGTGTCCTAGACTTGGGGGCATCGTTCGATAGGTAGCATAATCCCTAGTTGAACTAGGTGGCATAAATCCTGAATCCGAGAAGCGTTCAGCAGATAGCGTAAAACTCAAGTTGAATCTAGAAAGCACTGAATAGAAAACCCTAGATTAGATCTAAGTAATAAATAATAAATGGATGCTCGAAGGCAAGGGAAAATACAGGGATTGGGATCACGTTATCGTTACTAGATGGAACACTAGTTAGGTGGTGCAGAGATATAGAAACCAGTATAACAAGGAAATAGTGAAGCGGCGAAAGTATTAGAGCATATCCAGTTATCTTATCTTAGCATATCTTGTGATTATCTTGTCTAATCTTGCTGACCCTATCGTCATGGTGTAATCTTGTATTCAGTTAATTCATGTCGTTTTGTTTTTCCATGTTCATATGCTAGAAGTTACTGAACTTACTCAGGCTTTATGTCTGACTCTGTTTTTCTTTCGTCTTCTTTTCTTCCGTTCCCCCCCCGGTAGTAAAGGAGGGAATAGTTTAGCTTAGGTTAAGTTGGACTGCCACTCTTTCCCAGCTTGAAGATTTGTCGAAGTTTGCTTGGATTCTCTTTTCAGATGCTATGGCTGGCTCTTGCTAAAATCGGGGGATATAAATGTTGTTTTTATGCTTCTTTATTTTGTAAGACAGATGATACTCTGATATTGTAAAGAAGTACAAACTATTTTATCAATAAAGCTAAGTTTTATTTTCCGCTGTTTAATTTCTGTCTGTCTTGTAATTTATCTGCATCTTTTACCCTAAATGCTCCACAGAACTTAGTGCATTCCCTTTGTGAGTCACACTAACGGACGTGGGGTGTTACACGTGGTATCAGAGCTGAAGGTTACCAGATCAGATAAAAAATTTGAAAAATTATTTTTCAAAATGGTTTTTAAAGAAGCATTTTCAAAAGGAATTTTTTGTTTTAAAGGCATATTCCCCAAAGCCATACGCACTGTCTTCTCTTCCTCTGTTTGAATTCTTGTCTCCTTCTTTCTTGAGTCTCTGGGGCTCCTGGCTTTCTGGGAGGTAACCTCATCGAAGGGCAAAGTAGGGCCCGACTTCCATCTATAGTCGTAGTTGTTTCACCTACGAGCAGTTTTCTTTCGAAGCTTATAGGGTTTTCCGGACGATGGTGGCAGTTTTCGAGGGATTTGTCAACATGACTACACACGGAAGGGGATGAGGAGTTTGGCTAGGGAGCACAACCCTAGGATGAGGAACTCATGGATACAGATTTAGCTCACAAAGGAGGAAGGAATTATAAAACCTAAGACAAGAGGAAGTATCTTTACTAGGGTATGATAGGGCATATATTTAAGGACAAGGGCAAGAACAAGGACGAGATTTTCAGAAGGACAAGTACATGCTTTCGCCACCAAGCGTACCTAGAAGAAAGGTAGTAAAGTTCTGATGGAAGAGTCTAGTTTTACTATTCGTACTATTTCCTTTGGCTTTAGCGCTTCACATTTTTTTTCATATCCACTTCCACAGTTGAGTCTCTGCACCATAGTACTTGTATAGTAGAAAGATCCCACTAGAGTCTCAAATCCCATTTGGTGGTCCGACCGGTTTATTTTTGGTTAGTAGGGATTTGAGGATAGCTATCGAGTTTGCTAATATCATCTCACAAGGATCGTCTAAATTCGGAGGAGATATTCCTTGGGTGTTTGTCTGATATTGGTTTAGGCCTTTGGGGCTTGTACTTGAGGAATGTCGAGTTCGACTAGGATAGTTTGCGTGAGAGATGAATAGTTGTGGCAGGTACTCTAAAAAGCACGTAGTAGCCTTTCGACCTCTATAGTTATGGCATGGCGGATAAGAGGGAGACCTCTAATCATCTTAGTACATATACTTGGTACCGTGATTGACATCTGTTTATTTTGGAATTGGAGGTCAGAAACTTCACAATCATGAAGTTAAATTAGTTAAGATACAGTGGAGTAAAGCTCAAGAAGGCTAGATACTAGCGTCATAACCTTTTTCTTAAGGGTGCATCCTTGATTTCTTTGTGTAGGAGCTTTACGCATAATTGTTTCTCTCTTTCCGAAGTATATCACCTAGGTCGTATCTTCGATCCTTAGGTAGAAGCCAATGGATGTAAACATGTGTTTGAAACATGTTATGGTTGGTGGTTGCAAGTGGTTGCTAATGGTTGCTCGTGGATGCATATGCATACGTATTAGGCACTAGATCAAGTTCGGACGCTTGCATATTGCATTTACAAATATGTATTTGTTTGCAAATTGAACTTGATATGTTATCATATGGATGAATGGCTATGCACACATGTAGTATTTACGTAACTAGGGATGCTTGCATACATGATTGGACGCATGGCACTGACATAATTCGCATTAAGGAGGTCAACTGAATCAGTAGACCGCCTGATTTTGCATTAGATAAAGACATATACACACACTATGCATGTGAACATGAAGGCATTAGAAATCTTTTAAGGACAATGAATGCTTGTGATTGAATGATTGAGTAGATGGGTGATTGGATAGTAGGACATATTCTTACTAACTTGGAGATTTCGGGGACGAAATCCTTTTAAGTGGGGGAGAATGTAACACCCCGTAATTCTGTAACACTAAGATTCGCAAATCAAGGCAGAATTAAAAGTTAAAATCAAAATCAAGGGAAACAGGTTGCGCCATTGCGTTCGTCTCGGAAAAATACGCGAAATAGAGTCTGAATTTTCGAGAATCGGAGTCCGTATGCCAAGATATGGCCCGTCAAAGTTTTCAGAAAAATTCCAAGTTCAAAACAGTTTAAACTAGGGCCAAATTCGAATTCAAACACACAGGGCGCAGGGCAGGAAAATTCCCGCCCAGGTCAAGTCGATAGGGGTGTCGACTGCGCAGTCGACGCCACCCCCCCATGTCGAATGCCCAGTCGACACCCCCCCATGTCGACTGCCCAGTCGACATGGGTGTCGACCTGCCCGCTTTTTCCAGCTTTCTGCACCTGGTTCGTTCTGATGTATTTGGTCACGTTTTCTGACCAGGTTCGTCCGCCTAACACTATATAAACAGCCCTGGTCTTCTTCTCTATTCACAATTCTTTTCTACCATTATGCTGCAAAGATTATTGTTATACATGGCTTCTCCTCCTCCTCTAAAATATATAAATAAAATAATAATATATATATAAAATAAACCAAGACGAGGAAATGCTGCTAAAAGATTTTCAAGAAGAGGTTCAAGTCAAGCTAGGATTCAAGAGGAGGTTCAAACGAATTCAACGACTATTTTTCTACGAATCTTAGCAACGCCATCTTCCTGTTCTAATCTAATCTCTGTAAGTCAGTTATTTTTAGATTTGAACATTTTGTTTTCATTCGTGACATGAAATTAAAGGTATAAAAGACTATGCCTAATCTTTCTACTTGAATCAGTGCTTGTACCTTTGGACCTAATTAAGAACTGTTGAGATTCGATGACCAATAAGACTGTGACTGTGAAACTATGGACTTTGGAACCATATGCCTTGGAACTATGAACATTGCCTATGACTATGAACATTGCCTATGACTATGGACATTGCCTATGACTACGAACATTGCCTATGACTATGGACATTGCCTATGACTACGAACATTGCCTATGACTGTGACTGTGACTATGAGGATTATTTCCTTGACTAAACCTATGCCTTTGATTAGAAAACATAATCTATTACCTATGACATAACAAGGACGTCTGTGATTGAACACCTATGATTCATGACTAGGAAAGTGTTGCTTAAGTTTTGTGATTATGAGATTGGGTCTAAACATGATTATTTATTCTGCCTTTCCTTGGTTTTCTTTGGTTTTAGACCTTGGGAATTTACCTATTAAGTTAGGTCTACCCATGTTCTTGAACCTACTCTGTCTATTCTTGGTTTTAGACCTTGGGAATTTACCTATTAAGTTAGGTCTACCCATGTTATTGAACCTACGTCGTTATTCAAAACCATTTTATGCCAGTTGTTATATCTATCCTTTTCATAGCAATCTTTGGTTCATTCCCTATTTGCTACGAATCTAGATTTATCTATAATCTAGATTGAAACACGATTATACGAACGGTGGGAATGCGATTTGGGGCAAAATATGAAATTTACTAAAACATAGTTATAAACTTGGAAATTGGCATAAATTGGGAACATGTATTATGGCATGTTCATAGAAATGCAAATGGGATAAATTTGACAGGAATTATAGGATTGTGTAATTTGAATCTAGTATTGACATGTAAATCTAGCATTTACATGAATTGTGAACTAGAGTAATAAGTCTAGTTTGACATGAATTAGAATGTTAAATCAGAATTGGATTAGCTAATTTGGCTCGAAAAGTATATTGGCATAAACTTGAAATTGGCCATAATTGGGAGTAATTGTCAGGATTAGCAAAATCATGGTTAGTGGCACTTCATTTGGTATGGTTTACATACCAAAAAGCATAAACATGAAATAGAGGGGAAAATGGGCCGTAAGAATAAATATTGACAATTTACATTAAAAGAGTAATTGGGAAATAAATAAATTAGGATTAATTTACTTATAGAATTTGTCCTAAGTGAGAAATGTAAATTTAGACAAATTAAAGATTTATTAACGACATCTCTTTTAATGAAACACCAGAAAGTTCTAGGGTGACAGAGAGGATAGTGTCTAGGCTTGGGTTTGGAAAATACAAGTTTCCTGCTCTCCCTGGCTATCCCTAACTGATCCGACGGACGGGATGGTTACTTTCAAAACCTGATTTGAATAATCAAAACCCTTTGAACTTAGAAAACACGAATATGCCTAACCCGAGGTTAGACTGAGTTGCGATGTAAACCTGCCCGAAACCAACCGGCACATCCAGTATTCGCAACAATATCTGTCTAATGTGAGTGGTCGCGGCTTTAATCTGTTTAGTTAAAGCTAGAACAAGAATGGTAGGGTTAAGTTAACTAAGACACTTAACCAGTTCAACATGATAACTAGACTGATGGGTGGGGTTAGGTTCAGACTGACACTTAACACAGTTAAGCTAGAATGGGAGGGTTCAGTCCATAGGAACACTTAACCAACTTAACACAATTAAGCTAGAATGGGAGGGCTAAGTCCATAGAGACACTTAACCAAACTCAAGGTAGCAAAACGAGACTTGTAGGGGTTAAGTAAAGTTAATACACTTAGCCAAATTAATATGTTAACTAGACTAGAGGTTGGGGTTAAGTAAAATCTAATACGCTTAGCCAATTTGATATGTTAGCTGGGCTAGACCGTACGGTTAAGTACACCTGAACACTTAACCATCAGGTTGTGATAAAGGAATAGGGTTAAGGCTAAACATGAAGGGATAATACTTAACCATTAATAACATGTTAGTTAAACAGACGGGCAAGGTTAAGTTAAAAAGGAACACTTAACCAATACAGGATGAAGGGGTAGGGTTAAGTAATAAGAAATATTTAACCAATATAACATGGTTTGTGGTAGGGTTAAGTCAACGTGAATTGCTAACGACACTTAACCAGCTTAACAGGATAAACGAAGAGGGTTAAGTTAGCTTGAATTGACTAATGACACTTAACCAATCCAAATTGACGGGAAAGAGAACTAAGTAGTAAACCTTAGTTAAAAGGAGCTAAGTAGTAAACCTTAGTTAAGAAAACAACGATTCTGGAAACTAAGTGGTAAACTTTAGTTGACAAAACTAAGTAGTAATTCTTAGTATAACACGAGGAGGAGTGAACGTCCGTCTGATTAAAAAGAAGGCTCCAACGAACTGGGTTACGAAGCCCGAGGCTTCGAGGGGACGTGAAGGTACTCTTGGTATCCCTCTGTGAGGCTGTAGATGATCCGCCTGGGCCCACAGAGGTTAAGGTCTGCGTAGAAGAACCAGGGGTATGCCTTGGTTGCAATACATGGCAACCTAAAGACCAGGATGGACCGGCGTGATTCGGCGAGCAAACGGTAGCCCTGTGATAGCGACTCGTCGTCTACCATCCATCTTGAGTCAATCGATATGCGTGAAGCGGAAAGGCGGAGAACTCCAAAAGACCATATACTTGCTATCTAGTTATGGTTGCGGATGGCCATAGGATAGTGGGGCACCGGGGGCCGGCGTATAGTTCTCATTTTACAAGGTGTGCCTTTCATTAGTTGAGGGAGGGGTCAAGTGGGACCATAGCCACTGGAATAAAAACAGACTTTAGCATCTGCATCGGCAGATATCTGAAAGCTCCCGACCGAGTTCTGTATTCCTTGATTTGCCCTGTCACAGGACTCGGACCGCACATTACAGGACATGTGCATCTAGACAAGCGATAACGATTCACGATACGTGCGTGGGGAAGTATAGGAACATATACCACTCTAGGTAGTGTGTCCTAGACTTGGGGGCATCGTTCGACAGGTAGCATAATCCCTAGTTGAACTAGGTGGCATAAATCCTGAATCCGAGAAGCGTTCAGCAGATAGCGTAAAACTCAAGTTGAATCTAGAAAGCACTGAATAGAAAACCCTAGATTAGATCTAAGTAATAAATAATAAATGGATGCTCGAAGGCAAGGGAAAATACAGGGATTGGGATCACGTTATCGTTACTAGATGGAACACTAGTTAGGTGGTGCAGAGATATAGAAACCAGTATAACAAGGAAATAGCGAAGCGGCGAAAGTATTCGAGCATATCCAGTTTATCTTATCTTAGCATATCTTGTGATTATCTTGTCTAATCTTGCTGACCCTATCGTCATGGTGTAATCTTGTATTCAGTTAATTCATGTCGTTTTGTTTTTCCATGTTTACATGCTAGAAGTTACTGAACTTACTCAGGCTTTATGTCTGACTCTGTTTTTCTTTCATCTTCTTTTCTTCCATCTCCCCCCAGGTAGTAAAGGAGGGAATAGTTTAGCTCAGGTTAAGTTGGACTGCCACTCTTTCCCAGCTTGAAGATTTGTCGAAGTTTGCTTGGATTCTCTTTTCAGATGCTATGGCTGGCTCTTGCTAAAATCGGGGGATATAAATGTTGTTTTTATGCTTCTTTATTTTGTAAGACAGATGATACTCTGATATTATAAAGAAGTACAAACTATTTTATCAATAAAGCTAAGTTTTATTTTCCGCTGTTTAATTTCTGTCTATCTTGTAATTTATCTGCATCTTTTACCCTAAATGCTCCACAGAACTTAGTGCATTCCCTTTATGAGTGACACTAACGGACGTGGGGTGTTACAATTGATAGCCACGAGTGAATAATCTTGTCGTGTCGCTGACAAGTCCAGCCAATGTAATATAATATCCAAATGAATCGTCTTGTTAGGACAACCCAAAACCAAACGAGAAGGATCCGCCGACCAGACGCACAAGATCCAAAGCTCGCCATAAATCAAGGTAATCTTGTAGAGGTAGGACAATATGCCAAGATAGTTAGACGCTTATTAAAGTTTGCAATCCTATTGTCAGTTTCATACTCCACAAGCAAGCATCCTTACTTTGCAAAGTAATTTTATTAAAGTTATAAAAGTTAGGGATTTTTTAGCAAAACTAAAAGAAAACACAACGGTTCGTCATTGGTAAAGAGCATGCCTAGGGGGCGGGCTTGCCCCATGCATGGGTAGGCGGACTTGGCCATTTTTTGACTTCAAATTCATTCGTGAGAGAGAGTGAACGGTTTATTGTTCACGAAGAGCATGCCTAGGATCTATGTAATGGCCCAACTTTTCCATATCGTTTCAGTGGACATTTAACTACCCATGTCTAACTCAAAAGGCAGAAAAAGCAGATAGTTAGGAGAACGAAATTAGAGGATGAGAAGAAAAAAAAAGAAATGTTTGAATAGAAGAATAAGAAGATCAGAGTCTCACAGCGGAACGAATAAAATATAATATACCAATATTCTTTACACAAAAAGAATACTATATATATGATTACACCATATTAGAGTACATAAATACAACACACACAATGGAAATTAATTAATACTAGAATATAGGGAAATACACTTCGACTTCAACTCCTCTTCTGAAGCTCCACACGAAACCTAACTTGAAAATATACTCGGTCTGACCCGAGCACATTTAAATAAAAACATATTCACCCAGATCGGTCTGGAATAATTTCAGTGATATATTCACACAACAAAAAACTTACTTAACCGGCCATGCATAAACATGGCACGTGTTTTTACCTTATGATAACAGAATCGCTTTTTGTATAAAAATCTAGTGATATTATAATATTGTCTATCAATCCACAAATATATAAGAATATAGCCAAAAAGCTTGCATCTCACTTTCCAACATAGTTAGTTTACAACTAAATACGTACGGCTCGTATTGGAGTTTATATTTTCAACATGATAAGGTATGGGACCACCTCCCGATAAGTGCACTCTAGAGGGGATACATTGGGGTTCAACAAGAATATCTTGTAACCCAGCTAAACATGACAACCTACTCATTCAACTTGAGTGTATCAAATATACCGTCACCCATGGTTGTGATCAACGACCATTTCTCGTAAGCATACATAAGCGACAGAAGAACAAATGAAATTTCTCTAGACGGTGAAAATACACCCTAATGGGAAAGACCACATAGCCATGCTGCCTGCTCGATTTCTATCATTTCTCGGTTGATGAGGCTTGAGGCCATGATTACCTTTCAGAACATCATACTCAAACTTTGAATGCCACATCGTCAGATCCATCAAATCACTAATTGACGTCTACACATACACTCTGAGTGTTAAGATAAGAGAGGGTATCTTCTCCGCCTCCATACTTGGTATATTTTTCAAAAATTAACGTACATGACCTTAAGAAATACTATGTCGGACACTCGTCCATACAATTTCGTTCTGGGATTGAATGAAACTGAAGACACCTTAGAACAAGAGGTTTACCACCATGGGTTAAATCTCGGTAATTTACCAGAGATATCAGTGAGTAACCCTCTTGCTCTGAAGATCTATGTCTTCAGATCATTTCATAAGTATACGTACATGCTAGTTTTCAAACGCAAAAGCTGATTTGAAGTGGTTTTGGGTCTGGTTCCCATCCCGATTTCTTGAGCTAACACGTCAATAGTCCAAAAGGTACATTTCATTGATAGTTGAGTTTTTAACTACCAAATCAAATGATACAGATCAGTACATTGGAAGATCAAAACCTTTTTTTTCAAAACCATTTATTAAACCCATTTCATCGATTTAAAAAAGATTTCATATGTTATCCCAACAAACCTCTCCCATTTCCATTACTTTTAAAAACGTTACTTAATTCTTATATCTTTAAATAAACATATTCACCAACTCCTTTCTTCATTTCCTTTACTTTAGAAATATTGATATATATATAATCACGAAATCCCTTTTTATTTCCTTTACTTTAGAAATATCAATACTATACAAAAAAAACCTTTTCGATTTCCTTAACTTTGGCAAAATATCGCTATATATATAGCCAATTGGTATAAAGACTAATTTAAGATCTTAAATGAGTTTAGCAATGTCATACGCTACATCATTTATTATATAACCCTCAATAGTTTTATTTATCTTCAAAAATTTGCAGATAAAAGTTTATACTAACGCTTAAGGAAATCATAATTCCAACATTTGCTTTTATTGCCAAACCCATACAACTTCTCATTTACATTAACCCAGAAATCATAGTTATTAACTTATTCCTTGGAATAAGTGTACACAAAACCCATACTATTTCCATTATCTAGAGAATGATGCAATATACTTAACCGAATGATATAAGAATAATCATATTTCAAATCTGGGCCAAACAATGATAAGTAATATATTGTTTATTATAAAACCCAATAGTTTATTATATTCCAAATCCTTACAAATAACTTCGTAATATTATTTCTCTCATGGAGATAATAAATTATTTCCAATAGCTTTATCGTTACAAACCAATAAAATCCTCAAACAATCCAAAATTCATTCATGTTAGGGTATTCTATTTACCTCCCAGACCTTGATCATTAACGATCTTATCTCAGGATAAATAAACGCTTGTAACTCAGTATTAGTATTAATCCTGATATCAAAAACTATTCTTAACCATTCCATTTAAAATTTGGTTTTATACACCATCCTGCATTTCAAAAATCTCCTTTTAGTTATCGTTAGCTTTACTAAAATTTTCTTCTTTCTTAAGTAAACTCTTATTTAAACAAAACCCTTGTTTTTGTTCTTTCAACATAATTCATTAACAAAGCTGGATTTTTATAATAACAACAATCCATTTAGCTAATTCCCAAAACATACATTATAATTTAACTTAGATTCACTATCATAAGTCCATTTACTCGTCACATTTACAAAACCCATTAAGCATTTACTCTTTGTAAATTTTAAACATCTTCTTTCGATACTAATCAATTTACTTAATTTAGTTATCAACACTACAACAAATTTACCATTTAATAGCATGTGAAAAATGCTATAATAGATTACCTTAGCGTTAGTGATGACGCTATATATCAACATGGTATAATAGCCGTGTTATATCTCATAGCTGAAATTTAAACGTTGTAGTATTATATATTTTGTAGCACATGTTCACCAGCATGAAATGTTTTACATAGCGTTCAGACCTTGCAATTATATTTGCTTACTAAAATCTCAGTTTATTTTTTTATAGCGTTATCAATATTTTCATAGAACATATTCGTTGATATGAAAATGTTTTCCATTTTGTTTTTGAAAAAAATTCCGTTATTATTAAATTCCTTATTAATATATAGCATTCAAACCTTACCATGTAAAATACTTGCTTTTTTATATCATTAACATTGTTTTCATAGCTCATATCCAACGATATGAATTTTTTTTCACACGCATTTTATATAGCATTTAACATTTTGATTCCATAAGTGGAGTTTTCTGCTATGAATATTTGTGGTATATGTAGCGTTATTAGTGTTTTCGTAGCACACATTCAATGATATGAAAAAGTTTTCCACACTATTTAATTTTTTACATAGATTTCACCTTTTATTTCCATAAGTGTTATTTTCTATATTTTTATTTTTTAATATATAACACATATTTCAGGTATGATCTTTATGTAATAAATATCTTATTTAATTTGTGCACATTTCAAACAACTAAGAAGTAAATTCACAATTCAAAATTGTCAACAGCAAAAAACTAATACAAAAAGCATATATGATTTCAATTACAAAATTATAGTTAATAGGTCTACTAATAAATATAGAAATAAGTCAATATATGTATTGTTCAAACATTGTAATAGCCCGCATTTGAAGTATCGGAGGATCACAAAATATTTTTATTTAATTCCCTAAGGGTTCAATCATTCTTATATTTTGGTATGTTGTTTATGGGAATGTTAGCCTACTTTGTGAACTAGGCTACACAAAGAGCAAATAATAGGAAAGCCATCAACCAGTTCAGATCAGAGGGAACCAGCGCAGGAAAGAAGCAGAAATCAAAGACGCAGACATCACATCGGTTCGGAGAAGCACTTCAGCGACACCAAATGAAAGCAAGTAGCCTCATCGGATCGGAGGCGGCCGATCCGAACCCCTTTCTTCTGAGACTGTGACTGTTGCTACACACGTTTCCTGAAGACTCGGACCAAGTACAACCATTTCCTCCCACGACCTGCCACTAAATCGATGCGTTGTCACCATCTGGAGGCCTCCGAACCCGACTCTCATGGGATGGGTGCCACGTAGTTCCGAACCGGAGCCACTTCGAGGAGATTTTTCACCTATAAATACACCATCAAGAGGCATTCGAAAGGATCTTTTGGCAAATTCTCAGTTCTAACTTCCTCCATAGCCGAATTTCATAACCATATTCAGATCAAAATCATCTCTTAAAGTCTATTCTTGAGAGATTTGAGTGAGTTTATGCATTGTAATTGTGAAGTTGAGTGGGAATCATTGTTGTATTTGCATTCAAATCATTAATCAAAAGAATAGAAAGTGGACGTAGGCCCGTTAGTGTCGAACCACTATAAATCGTGTGTTCTTCGTTGCTTTTTAGTTCTATTTCATTAAAATCATAGCTAAATTGGGTGTTAGAGCCAATTTTTGGTCTAACATTTTGGTGCTTTCACTGAGAATTCTTCGAATTTTCAGCCTTTTTGGGATTATCATTCTACTATTTGGACTTTCAAGTTCAAAGAAGTTAATCCTTTGTCTCTGACATCTTTCAGTACTTGTTGACTAACTGTTGAAGCGTAACACCCCGTATTTTCTATGATCGTATAAGTAACAAATCAGAGAATAATTAAATTATAAAATAAGAATCAAGGGAAACGGGTTGCGCCATTGCGTTCGTCTCGAAATTATACTTGGAAACAAGTCCGAGTTTTCGAGAAACGGAGTCCGTACGAGGGAGAGATGGCCCTCCGAAGTTTCAGAGAATTTCAGAATCGAAAACAGCTCGAAGTTCGAATTCGAAATTCGAATTCAAACCCAGAAGCGGGTTGGGCGGGAAATTTCCCGCCCAGGACCCAGGTCGACTGGGTAGTCGACCTCCCCCTGACCAGGTCGACTGGGTATTCGACCTCCCCCAGACCAGGTCAACCATAGTGTCAATCTGGGGGTTGACCTGCTCCCGAAACCCAGTTTTTGAACCTGGTTCATTCTGATGTATTCGGTCTCGTTTCTGTCTAGATTCGTCCACCTAATCCTATATAAACTCACCCCTAGCCTCATTCTCTCCACACCATTTCATTCTGTTTATATTCTGCCTCTGTTCTAATTAAAAATAAAAATGGCGTCGCTACCCTGCTGGAATCAAAACTTGGACTGATGCATCTTCCAAACCTGAATAGAATTAAAAGCTAAATCAAATCTCAAATCCAAGTTTAGAGCTACGACAACAATTAAAGAGGAATAATTCAGCATTTCTGCATCAACAACAGTTTATTATCCTTTCTTTAAACCACGAAAGGCAAGTACAGTTATTTTCCGCTATAAACGTTAATTTTGATTGTGACATGAACTGTAAATCTGAATTTGAGGTTATATCTGTTCTGTTTAGATCTATCTTATTCTATATCTATTTCTTCTTTCTGTTCTATAGCCAGGTTACCACGAGCCTGAGCCAAATCTCATAAGAGATTATCGCACGAACGCTAAAATGTTTGGGACAAATAATGAATGATGCATAATTGGACAGGACTGATTCGAGGACATGACATAAATTCTGAGGCATATAATAACATATGACTTGAGATTGAGGCATAAAATATATTGGACTTATGACTTGGGATTCGGGGCATAGATTTAACCGTAAACATGAAACTAATTTAGATACATAGTACATGTTGTAAGCTAGATCTGTAGTTAATTTGAGAAATAAACATATGTTAGATCTAGATCTGTTCATACTAGGTATTATAATCTGTGATTTGGGAGAAGGGGAATTATAGGACAACTTGAAACTTGGGGGCATAATGCATGTTTTAAATCAAGGTATTATGTTAGAGTTTAAAGATAATTTACAACATGTTATGCATGAATGATAATGCATGTTGAGGACATACTACATGTTATAGTTTAAAAATCTTGATTTTTGGGACATATTCTTTTATGTAAAAATTCATGACTTGAAAAAGGAATATGTGACTTAGGCATAGAGACCTATACAAAAACAGGATAACTATTAATGTGAATGCGCCTAAATAAGGGTTTTTGGATATTTGGCATCATAGGCTATAATTTGGCATAATTCATATTGTTTATCGTGATTTATGGAGAATATTCTGTACTGTGTAATGTTTAACTAAAAATTAGGAGAAAATGGGGTATTATGAATTATGACCATGATTTGGGAAGTGAGTTTAGGCTAAATTCATGATTAGGCAAGATATGATATATATATAATCTGGTAAATCTGTTATCTGCTAAATCTGTTATATTGCCTAATTCGCTAGTTTCGTTATATTGCCTAAACTGCTAATTAGATTGAATTGCTAAATCTGCTAATTATGTTAAATTGCCTTATCTGCTAAATAGCCTAATCTGCAAGATCTGTTATCTGTTTAATCTGTTGAATGACGTAATCCGTTGGAACTGAAATGCTAAAATTTGAAGTATGTGAATCTCTAGGCTCGATTTAAAATTGAGCAAAACTTGTTAATAGAACCTCGAATAATCTGCTGTAACTTGTACAGAAGTTTAAATCTGTTAGATAAACAGAATTAGTCGGATAACTGAAAAATCTGTATTGGAATGAATTGGCTATGACACGAGGTTAGACTTTGTTTGCGGTAGAAGCCTGCCCGGAACCAACCGGCCTAACCAGCGACCGCAAACTGTCAGTCTAATGTGAGAGGTCGTAGGCATAACTAAAATATGCTTAGACACGAGGTTTGGTCTGGCTTGTGGAAGAATCTGCTCGGAACCGCCCGGCATATCTAGCAGCCACAAGCTACCGACCTAATGTGAGAGGTCTGTGCATTAATATTTAATTAATGCAAATCTGGGATAAACATAATGTCTAAAACGTGTTGGGTGGATAAGGTTAAACCAATTGGACTAATGAATTTAACAAACCCGTTTCGTGAATCTGTAGGCCCAATTACAAAGTTAGACAAATCTGTAAATCTGTTAAATCCGTATATCTGATCCGTTAATCTGAAAACTTGTCTGATCTGTGAACTAGTTGATCTGAAATCTGTATGTCTGAACTTGTAAACAAGTTAATCTGAAATCTGTTAGTCTGGGGACACAAGGTTAGGAGGGAAATTACTTGTGTCATCTGTTATTTGGGACCCATATTAGTTAGTAACCCTTTCTGGTATCAAAACTTTGACCCAACTGTAGGTAGGGTCCGGGCACGCTTACTAAACTAATTATAAGCGGTTCATTCTGATAATGGCAAGGGGTGTTGATGGTGCATTCCAACCGGGTCATGTGCGTGCATGGATCCCGGTCTGCCTCTGAGGATGTAAGACGCCGTGACATCTGTAAATAGGCCTGTGCCAATTGGTTGTCACTTTAGGGAGTGATACACCCTATTGTGGAGCCGACACAGGGTATTTATGTATTAGGGAGCCGATTGCTTGGGGTAGGGTTTTAGGGTACACTTAGTTCTGTCTGTTTCTGTTGGTACCGTCTGTTTCTGTTGGGTGGCAACACCTGTCTACGTGGTACCGTCTGTTCGGGTGGTAAAGGCCCATTTACTAGTGTACACCTAATTCTACATTCTGTTTCTGTAGGGATTAATCTGTTTCTGTTTCTGTACCTTCTGTTCGGGTGTTAAAGGCCCATTATTAGCATTCTGTTTCCGTTTGGGTAGTGAAGGCCCATTATTAGCATTATGTTCATGTCTGTTTCTGTTCGGGTAGTGAAGGACCATTATTAGCATTCTGTTTCCGTCTGTTTCTGTTGGGGTGGTAAAGGACCATTACTAGTATTCTCTTCTGTGGAAATTATTCTGTTCCCGTTTCAGTTTCAGTTTAGACATTAGGGTGACACCTAATCCTGTTATACTAGTATTAGTGCAGAGAAATGAAAAGTAATATTATTCTGTTTCTTCTGTTTAACCTAGGTACATCTGCCGCTCCTGTTACTGTTATCTCTCATCCAGTTTTATTTGCATGCCATGATTATTATTATCTGTTCATTTGCTGAAAGTCACTGGACTTGCCAGACTTTATGTCTAACCTTGCTTGTTTTCGCCCCTTTTTCTTCCGTTCCCCCCAGGTTTTCCAAGGAGGGAATACTTTAGCTTGATCCAGATTTATTTTGCTTGAAGTACTCAGAGTGCTTAAAGTATGGCTTGATTCTTTATGGCAACTTCTGTGGGGATTATGATTTTAAAGTTTTGCACTCTGATGATTTTCTGAACAAGACTGATATTTATGTACTTGATTTTTTGGTAAAGATGTAACCAAACTGATTTCTTTTTCCGCTGTAAAAAATTTATAATTTCTCAAGTATTGTTTATATGTCTTGTAAATTTATGTTCTGTCTACTAAAATGCTCCACCAAAGTTAAGGCATTCCCTTTGTGAGTGAACTTAATGGAGGTGGGGTGTTACCTGAAGAATCGAGTATCATGGCTAAGACCAAAGGAAAAGAAGTGCAAGGCGCTAGGGGAAATGATGATAGAGAAGATCAGCAAGCCATCGTGTTAACGAGGTCACACGCTCAAAGCTCTAGAGCAGACCGCTCCGATCAGGAGGATCCGAACCGGATGGGAGGCGCCGATCCGAACCGGATGGAAGGCACCGATCCGATCTAGTCTAATGAGGTCGAGGGCACTCACTCTCTCCATCCGAACCGCCCCGACTAGGCCACTGTGAACCGATTCGATCCGAACCAGAATGAAGCTGGAACTTCTACTCGAGCTCCCTCCAACGCTCCGATTCCAGCCACGATGACTAATGTTCAGCCTGATCCATCTGCACCCATTACCCAGGGAGACTTTTCACGTTTTCTTGACATGCTACAGAGCACTAAAGAAGCATTGGAAGCCCAAATGCGTGACAACCTTCGCATGCAGGAAAACATGATCACTATGGGTAGAGAACTACAGGAGCTCCGAAGGCAGAAGACTCCTTCCCCAACACGTCGTCTTGCTACAGTTGATTCGTCTTCTTCGGACGAGGAACGCCCTCACGAGAGAAGGCCGCTTGAACGATCTCACAACCTCAATCAATTGACTTTTGGATCTTTAGGATCCCGAGAAGACGCCGCTCGTGTATTGGGCCCTGATGACCCGAGCCTGCAACAACCTATGTTGCTACCCATGCGCGGATCCCACGTCCCACCCAGGGATCCTAATATTACCAACCCCAAGCAACAACAGCTTCTCCAACCTCTACCTCCTGAGATTGACAGGGAGAACAGAGAGCGACGTAGAGTAGCTGCCGCTAGAAACAGGAGGTTATCCCCTGATCAGGAACCCAGGGGTAATCCGAACATCAGACCTAGAGAGCCTGTGTAGACATTAATAAATGCCGTTGTATGGGCAATGGTGCGCCAGATTATGTCCGAAAGCCAGCGGTATACTAATGAAGATTAGGGCATTGAGCGAAGTCATACCCCCTTCACAGATGACATACTGGATTTCCAGTTCCCTCGGCGATTCAACTTGCCTCAGATGGCTCGATATTCAGGAAGAACAGACCCAGGGCAGCATCTGATGAGGTATGCATGGTTCATGAATGCGGTAGCAATCCCAGATGCCGTAAAATGCAAATCTTTTCCAATCTATCTTGGAGACGTAGCGTTAATGTGGTTCACCCGACTCCCTCCTCGGTCGATATCAAATTTCACAGAATTGAGTGAGCGCTTCATGAATCAGTTTCGACTCCATTCCCGAAAGTCCAAGAGCGTCATAGAATTGTCACGTATTAAACAGGCCCCAGGAGAATCTTTGAAGTCCTATTTGGATCGTTTCAACCTGGCCCTCACTGAAGTTAGTGATCCCCATGAGCCCACTATCCTGATGGCCTTGATAGAAGGGGTAGATCCTGACACAGAGTTAGGGGATTACTTGGCTGGAAAACCACCTCCTACTAGAGAATTGTTATATGAAAAGGCTAATATCCGCTTAAGGCGAGAAGAAGCTAAGGCAAATCGGAAGAGAAAGTCCGAAGGGGCCTCGAAGGAAGGTGTCCAGAGTAACATTGTTGTGAAACAATCTGGTGACAGTTCAGGGAAGGTGGAAGTAAATGTTGGCAACCAGAGTGGGGGTAATAGCAACAGAAATGGGAACGGCAATAGAAGGAACAGAAATCGAGGGAATAGCTCTAATAAAAGACCCAGATTCCAGACTTTTGAAAATTATATGCCATTAAATGATACGTTGGAGAATATTTATTTAGATACATATAGCATATTACAGTATAAAAAACCACCACCCAGAGATTCTACTGAGAAAGAGATTGCAACAGGAAAATTTTGCTTGTTTCATGGTACCCACGGTCATTCCACCAATGAATGCCGTCATTTGAGAGATATCGTCGAAAGATTGCTGCGAGAGGGGAAGTTGGATGAGTACAAGGTCGCCCCAAGGGACAGGGGGACAAGCCCCGAACCAAAACCAGCCTGCTTCAAAACCCACAGCTTAGCAAAAAGGTAAGGGGATCGTCATTAATACTATTTTAGGCGGACCTCACTTAGTTGGTCATAGTTTTAAAGCAATGGACCAGTACGTCAACGCCGCCAAGCATTTTGAGGTAGGAGAATGTAGTAGCCTTGAAGATGTTACTCCAGTAAAACAACAAAAGACGATGTCAGACGACGTCATATTCCGCAATAGAGATGATTCCGGAGTTCAATCTCCAACCGACGATCCACTAGTGATTACCACAACAATTGTCCCTGATTTAGTCCATAAAGTGTTAGTGGACAACGGGAGTTTGGTCAATATCCTCTTCAAGAAAGCTTTCGAACAAATGTGACTCGAAGCAAAAGATTTAAAGCCATGTGAAGGATGGATACGTGGCTTTAACGGAGCATCTACAGCTCCGATGGGTTTTGTGGAACTACCAGTCACACTAGGGCAGGGAGATCGCCAGAGAGTAAGGATCCTGCCATTTGTAGTTTTGGATGTGGAGTCGCCTTACAATGCCTTTCTAGGCCGACCGGCCCTTGCCGAATTTAGGGCATGTATTGCACCTTGGTGCTTACTGCTTAAATTCCCGACTGACTCAGGAGTTGGGGTGATGAGGGGCGACCAAGCTACGGGACGAGCTTGTTACATGACGGAGTTAAAGATGTTAATGAAGGGGTTGAATATAAAAGCTAAGGACGATTCCGCCCCTCCAAAGGAGGCCTCAGCATAGCAATTAAGGGGTCCTGCCCCAAGAGAGTCGCCCTCAGACGTGCTCGAGGATATAGATCCCAGAGAGGATAGAGAACCCAAAGACAGGAAGGCAACTACCAACGAAATAACAATAGATATACCTATTGATGAAACATATCCAACAAAAGTACTAAATATCGGATCGCAACTGGATCCAGTTAGAGCGAGGGAATTGGATGATTTCCTAAAGGAAAATCTGGATGTGTTTGCCTGGACTCACGCTGACATGTGTGGGATTTCGCCTACCATCATGAGCCACTCTTTGTGTATTAATCCAACCACCAGTCAAGAAGAAGAGACGGATATTAGGCCCAGAGCGGTCAGCAGCTTTAAAAGAAGGAGTAGAGAAATTAAAAGGTAATGGATTCATTAAGGATTTGAAATATCCCGATTGGATATCAAATCCTGTCCTGGTCAAAAAGTCAAACGGGAAGTGGAGATCGTGTATTGACTTTTCTAATTTGAATAGGGCTTTCCCGAAGGATAGCTTTCCTCTCCCTAGAATTGATCAACTAGTAGATTCAACGGTCGGGCATAAGCTTTTATCCTTTATGGACGCCTATTCTGGGTACAATCAAATTCCCATGCACATACCAGATCAAGAGCATACAAGCTTTATCACAGACTTGGGGTTATATTGTTACGTGGTAATGCCATTTGGGTTAAAGAATGCGGGAGCCACGTATCAGCGCCTAGTCAACCGCATGTTTTACAATCAAGTCGGGAAAACTATGGAAGTTTACGTACTTGATATGCTCGTGAAATCCAAGCAATCTCCCGATCATACGAAGGACTTAGCAGAAATGTTCGGCATACTACGAAGGTATGGGATGAAGTTGAATCCCTTGAAGTGTTCTTTTGGAGTGGCATCGGGCAAGTTCCTTGGCTTTATCGTGAGTTCCAGGGGAATTGAAATCAATCCAAACCAAATAGCAACAATCCGGAATATAGAGGAGCCACAAAAGATTAGGGATGTTCAAAGCTTAGCTGGGAAGGTTGCAGCACTGGGCAGGTTCATCTCCAAAGCAACGGCAAGTGTGTGCCTTTCTTCGACCTGATAAAACGGGGAAAGCGAAATTTTGAGTGGACTCCCGACTGTGTGGAGGCATTCCAGAATCTATTAGACTTCTTAGAAAAGCCTCCAATATTATCAAAGCTTGTGGAACATGAGGATTTGTTCGTCTACTTGGCGGTATCATCTCACGCCGTCAGCGCAACATTAGTACGTGAAGAGGATAAAGTCTAGAAACCTGTGTATTACGTAAGCAAAAAACAAGCTGCTGCAGAACGTAATTATCTGAAAATAGAGAAGCTTGCTTATAGCCTCCTGATTGCTTCCTGCAAACTTCGCCATTATTTTCAGGCACACCCGATTGTTGTATATACCGATCAACCTTTGAGACAGGTGTTGCAGAAACCCGAAGCATCGGGGCGGTTACTTAAATGGAATATTGAGCTGAGTCAATTTGATTTGAATTTTCAGCCACTAAGATCAATAAGGGGGCATGCATTGGCTGACTTTATAGCTGAATTTACAATTCCTGAAGAGGAAACGGCGGGTGACAAGGTAGTTACTTTGGATCGAGAGTTATAACTTAGTCCATGGAAACTATATACAGATGGGGCCAAGAATGATCGAAAGTCCGGTGCCGGAGTTGTTTTGATAACTCCTGAAGGACGATCTGTCTACTATGCATTACTGTTAGAGTTTGCTGCTACTAACAACGATTCCGAGTATGAAGCCCTGATTGCCGGGCTGAAACTCGCCAAAGATTTGGGAGTGAAGACACTAGATATATATTGCGATTCCATGATAGTTGTATGCCAAGTTCGGGAAGAATTTGCTGCTAAAGGACCTCGACTCATCACTATCTCAAAAAGATAAAGAAGTTGTTGGGAGGTTTGGAGCATTATAGAATAACACACATTCCAAGAGCGGAAAATCAGAAAGCAGATCGACTGGTGAAACTAGCAAGTTCTGATAATCCTAAAGAAACTGAAATGGTTCCGATAGAGGTGTTGGAATCACCGAGTTTCGACCTAATGGAAGCAGAGTTAGCCTTGGAAATTGAACCAGAGAGAATCCTGGATGACATCGATTAAGAATTTTCTCAAGAATGGAATCCTCCCGTTAAAAAAAAGCGAAATACGAGATGTAAGACGCAAGGCTCCAAGATACATTTTATAGGACGACGTCCTTTATCGCCAAGGGTTTTCAATGCCCCTATTACGGTGTATCGCACACGACGACATTAAACGTGTACTATAAGAAGTACATGAAGGTGAGTGTGGATATCACACTGGGGGCCAAACCTTAGCAAAGAAAGTACTACGATATGGATATTTCTGGCCTACTGTGAATAAAGACGCGACTGATTATTCACGACGCTGCGATAGATGTCAAAGATTCGCCAAAGTTCCCAGAGCGCCTCCGACTCAGCTCAAGTCGATGGTAAGTCCATGGCCATTTTCCATGTGGGGAATTAACATTATTGGAGTGTTACCTATTGCCAGAGGAGGAGCTAAGTACGCGATCATTGCCTTGGACTACTTCAAAAAACGGGTGGAAGCTGAACCTTTAACAACCATCACGGCGAGGAAGGTGATCGGTTTTGTGATCAGAAACATTATTTGTCGATTTGGGATACCGAAGATCATCATAATCGATAATGGGACACAGTTTGACAGCATTGAGTTCAAAAACTTCTGCCAGAAATATAATATTGATAAACGATACACTGCAGTAGCTCATCCGTAGTCAAATGGCCAAATCGAAGCTGTAAACAAGGTCATTAAATCAATTCTAAAGAAGCGGTTGGAGCGGGCCAAAGCTAGATGGGTAGACGAGCTGCCATTAGCTTTATGGGCCTACAGGAGAACCTTTATGACAGCTACCGGCCATACCCCCTATTCATTTTCCTTTGGGTCAGAAGCAGTGATCCCGATAGAATTGGAAGTCCCTTCTCATCGAGTCGCGTATTATGACCCGATGACAAATAAAGCACTCCTCCTAGAATCTCTTGATATGATTGAAGAAAAAAGAGATGAAGCCGACTTGCGTGCCTCGAGACATCGACATCAAGTAGCACGTTATTATGACCGGAAAATTCGCTTCAAAACTTTTGAACCAGGAGACCTAGTACTGAAACGAGTATTCCCGCCTTCAACCCAGTTGGGTCCAAAATGGGAAGGGCCATACACCATCGAACAGAAGCTTGATAAGGAGCATTCAAGCTAACGACCATGGACGGTGAGGAAATTCCAGAGCTTGGAACGCTCAGCACTTACGACGATATCTGAGCTAAATATGAAATGTCATCCCTTTTGTTTTTATAAGCTATGTAAAAAGGCACGACTTGCCTTAAAAAGTCTGTTTATGAGAACAAAGGATTATGAAGTGGATGTAGGTTACGACTTAGCTGAACCATTATAAAAATATCGTGTGTCATTTACTTTTTCTGCATTATTTTATCTTCAACAATTATTCTATCGTGACTATGAAACACGAAATATTAAGTTAGATTTGGAAAGTTGAAGATGACCTGTGTGCAGAAACGAATAAAACGATCGTTTGCAAAATAAAAGAATGGGAAGACAACATTCTTAACTCTAACTCTCAAGAATCGAGAGAGAGTATAAAGGACGGGAAGACAACATTCCTTGAGGCATGAAGGTGCACCCAGATGAGAAACCGCCTCAACGATACTCTAACCTAGTTATGAAACAGGAGAGTATAAAGATGCTAGAAAGAATAGGCATCAATGATGAAAGGAATATGGCCCCGTCGGAGAATTGGGGGCAATTGAATTTTGAATTTAATCAATCTTGAATAATTCTTGCTCAGTCATCCAAGATTGACTGGAGGCATATATGTGTGCGCATATACCCCTCAATAATGACTTCATTATATAATTGTAATATGACATGCTCTTGCATTTTTGCTTAAGTACTAAACTAACGACTATCAGATATTGTAGGTAATAAATTATTATTATTTACAAACACGTGAGTTTGTACAGGGAAATCAAGCAATGGATGCGAGGGCCGCACTCGTTGCAACAATTGCGGACCAATTAAATGCCAAAATAAAACAAAGCATTCTGTCACTTGGGCTTTGGAGCGGACTTAGATTTTTTGGCAGCTTTATGAGTAGCCTTAGCGTCCTTTTCAGCATCATTCATAATGCGTTTCGGCCTTTTCTTCTCTGCAATCGAAGTGCTAGAATCAATTGATTTTTTACCAGGAGTCAGAACACTGGAATCAAGAGAAGATTTTTAGCAAGTTCCTGTGTAATAGACCTAGTTGAAAGCTTAACAACTAACCTTGATCCAGGATCCACCATTGCAAGGGGTTTAAGGCTTTCGGGGTTCAAGTCTTCAACTTTTAGCTGCATACGCTTGTCTTGTTCGTCTTTCATTTCAACCAAAGTGATGTCATCAGCACTTTTTCAGTCCCCAATTATATCCACATCGGGATCTTCTTCGTGCCCCTCGCTACCACCATCATCTTTCAAGGCATCTATCATCTCGTCATCATGAGAAGTGTCGGCCTTAGACAGTTCAGCTCCCCCTCCTGACTCTACAATGGTGGCCTTATCCTATTCTCCTTGAGTCTTTTCCACGAATTTTACCCCAGTGGTGATTCCCTGATGCATGTCAGTCTCCTCGGCCAGTTCAACACCTACGGAATGAGAAGCAACAATTACCAACTCAGGAGAAAATAAAGGATCCTCCATCGATTGCCCAGTCATATGGTGAAAAGTGGAGACGGCCTTGACGAATTGAGGTGAAAAGGTAGAAATATCTTCCGATGGTTTTTCAATTGGAGTGACTACCGTCTCTGACGCTGATTCAGGTACAGGATATAAAAGAGACGCCTGATGGATCCCCGGGTTCTCGGGATCATATCCCTCGACTCCAGAAGTTTCAGCAGTAGTGGAAGAAGAACCAGCCTCAGGGATATTCTTTTGTTTGGCCATCCGCTTCTCCTCCTCCATAGTAGCGGCAATGAGGCAACGCCTCTCGGTCAGGCGTGCCGGCTCGTCATCTCTCCGATACTTTTCCATAAGTTTATCTTCGTCGATGAAGTCTACCTTAAGTTCCTCTTTCTCCCATTCGATGATTTGACTCCATACGTGAACTAAGGTAGTTAGACAGTCTTCAATCCAAGAGATGTTTCGGCGACGAATTATGTGCGTGAAGAATTCAATCAGTAATACGCCAAAACCGTGCACTTCTTCCTAAGCCTCTGATAGTTGTTTACGGGTCTCTTCAGCAGACTTAATAACATTTTCCACATTCCCCTGAGCTAGGGCAGCCATATTCTCAGCTTCCATTAACTTGGATTCCTAGTTAGCGTTTCGTTTCTCCAATTCAACATTTTTTCTCGCTAACTCGGCTTTTTCTCACTCAAGAGTATTGTAAGCCAGTTGCATTTTGACATTGTCCGACTTAGCATCTTCCGCTTGTTTCTTCAACTCCAAACACTCTTGACTTTGAGATTCCAGCAAGTCATGATAACGCTTCTATAACTCCTCGAATTGCTGTTTGAAGTTATTAGCATCTCGTTGAGCGATGACAAGTTGAGCCCGTGTGTCCTCAAGGTCCTTCTCCAAAATTTTCAAGGCCTTTTCATCGGCATCTGCAGTCTTTTTCATCGAATTAACATCTGTAATTAAAATCCGAATGATTCCGGAGAGATTACATGAATACTTGAATATCTCCGAGTATTGCTTCTCAACTGCGTCAATCTTCGCTTTAGCCTCATCTGCCCACTTTGAGGAAATAGGCTCGAGAGCAGGTAAGAAAGTCAGATTTTCAAAATAATGGTCTGGGAACTGCTTCTCCAGATATGCCCGCTTAACTTTGGACTCAGCATCAAGTGGTGAAGGTTTGCAGTATGTTAGCTTAGTGTCTCTACGTTTAGTAGGCACGATGGCTGTATCACCCTTTCCAGGTTGCTTCTCAGAAACCTTATGTTTGTCTCGTGAATCAGTATGTTTCGGTGGACTTTTTTCCTGACTATGTTTGTCTTGAGGAGAAGTTCGGTCTTTGGGCTACGGTGTGTCTTCTCCTCGATGACTCTGATAGCTTTAATATTGGTCTAGATCCGACCGGACGGGGGAGCGAGAGCGCGAGGTGTGTGGCCGATAAAAATCATGAGGCCTTTTGTCCTCTCTACCCCGTCTTTCATGGCAATCATGCTCGACATCGGAAGGGGGTCTAAATATGCTATGACGTATTTTCCTGACATCATAGTAGGGGCGAGACATTGTACCTGCGCAACAATGTAAAGGAATTTAGAATCAGTGTTCACATGAGAAGTGAGTGCTGTGAAGTGTGGTGCTATTGTGTTGGGTGCATCCTAAGTGGTGTCCCCCCCGACAAACCCGAGTACGAAGCCAGGCCAGCGCGAGTGGGCTCTTTGGCCTTCACGAGAGTAGCCTCTTCTAAAGAAGTGAAAATTAAAGGATTTGTGCCAAAGTCCTCTGAAGTATAGATGGTTTCAGGTAGGGGGAGATCTCCCAAACCCTGAAATATGGAATCGTCGATAGTAGGGACATCTCCTTGAGAAGCGTCTGTTGGAAGCTCTTTAGGGGACGTTGAATTCTCAGGAAAAATAGCATCATCAGGGACGGTGTACCCTTCTCTGTGCTTTTCAGCTATGTTGGCTAACTCATCATCTTGGGTTGAAGATGGAGAAGGTGAAGTTCGAAGAGGTATTGTTGGACTTTTCGAGCCCTCGCCCGTTTCAGGAATAATGTCCACTGGGGGGATGTATACATATGGACCCGACCCATGAACTATGCTACGGGTAATGGATAGTAACCCGTGATGATGGAGGTACTCATCCTTAAGAACTTCGTCGATGGTTAGAAATTTTTGATCGCCATTGAGAAGCCGATGCAACCGATCATAGTACAATTGATCCGATATTTGTTTTAGGTTATCAACTGCAAACAAAAGAGAAAGAATGTTAATGTGATGGCATGAGCATTCAAAATTGGGATATAGAAAATCGAAGCTTTACTTGATTTGGTCCATCTCCTAGCGCACCCCGGCTGTTGCCTGATATAAACCATTCGAGCTTAGAATCGCCGGCCTTGCTGCTAAATGGAGCTGAAATAATTTTCCTCTTTGGAACTGATTCAAAATAGCAGAAGGAAGGAGTCTCTTGAGTCCGATGCTTGAAATTATAAAAAAAGTGGACATCATCGAACGTAGGCTCTATACCTAAAACCTCTCTGTATGCTATATATAAGGTATATAAATAAGCATAAGAGTTGGGGTGTAACTGCATGGGGGCAATCTGCATCTATCTCAGAAAGTCGACGACAAAAGGCGGGAGCGGTGGGATAGCCCCAACCATACACATCAATCGAGTGACTGCCATAAATCCTTCCGGAGGATTGTGGGGACGATCAACTTTCGATGGCACCAGGGTATCTCTTTTCAGTATCCCGTGCTTTAAACATATTCGAACAAGTCTGTCGTCATCAATCGTCGATTCAACAGAATCTTTGGGTAACTCCAATATAATGGCAGACTCAAACTCATCAAGATCTCGATTATCTCCTATCCCTCCTTCCTCTTCATCGCCCAGAGAAACTTCACTATCAGAAGCTATTTCGCTGTTATGTGCTCCTACTTCATAATCTGGGCCCTCATCGTCCCATTCAGCGTCTGAGGAAGAAGATATGTCATCAAGAGCAAATCTCTCAGAAGTTTCTGCAACTTCTATCTTCTTTGCTAACCTAGATGAACGTCTCTCGGCCATGATCACTAGACTACTGAAGAAGTAATAACATAAGTTAAAGTAAGATAGCCAGCATTCCCCTGTGTGTGTATGTGAACTAAAGTGTGTGCTACGTGTACCAAAGATGCAAAGTAAACACATGAGAGCGTGATATAAAGATTCAAAGGAGTAATAATGCTTCAGAATAGTTCTTGATTCTTGTTTTTGTTCATAGGGCACTATCCTGACTGTCCCTTAAATGGACGATTGTGTCCAGCATTGATTTATCCAGTTAAATAGGTTCTTGTTCATTAAGTCATGATGATTCAGTTCGGTTCGGATACGAGTGGGGATCGGATCAGGGAGCAGAGCCTCGTCTTAGTTTGAAGAAAAAGTTAGAGCCCTACAGGCAAACCAGACCGACTCGAAAGAAGGAGCTCAGAGCGGTTCGGATTGACTTGAGTATCCATGCCGCTCTTCTTCCTAATTTCTCACTCCAACCCGACCCGGTCAAGTGAGTTTTGTTTTCCCCTTTGCCTTTATGCTTCGTCCCGATCCGGTCGTGTAAACTTCTTTCCCTTCCCTTCACTCCAAAGTTTCTCCATCCGAACCGATCCCAATTCCTCTCCTCTTCTTCATCATCACCATTTTTCCATCCCGCTCAGTCGATATCGAACCCAACTTCATGTCGAAGGCCCCCCATTAAGACTAAGCGCTTATGTACTCAAATGTTCTACAATGGATCCTAACACCCTCCATCACTGCCTCAAGATGGCGTTGACGCCATTAACGACGATGGCGGAGGGTGGAGAAGGCCATGGCGTCAGAATTAAGCAAACACCATTTTTGAATCGTCCAATTTTACCACAAATCTAAATTGAAAATGATTACAGTAAGGTAATTCGAGATTTCAAACCTACCAAGTTGTTTAATTTAAAGACGAATGAGAGAGTTTCAGAGTTTTTGACGTTTTAGGGTTTCGGTGCAAAATCTGTTGGGCAAGAGCAATAAAAGAAGGAGAGGAAAAAGAAGACGAGAGGCAGACTTATATAAGTTTATGGTGACTACTCGTATTCCCAGTCTTTTTTACCCCGCTCGGACCGGGATTCAGGCCCACAAATGCATTCTGGCCTGTTAGTCCACTGTTAAACCATACAAGAGGGAAATCCTTTCGGGTCGGGTTCGAACCGAAAGGGATTATACACATTGACTTGGTATGCAGGTTGAATTCAAGGAAAAATAAAGAAAAAGCTTACCTGGAGGAATCACTGGACATTAAAAAGAGCTCTCAAAGTTGTTTGAAAATGAGGCAAGTAATTCATATGGTCTATAGATATATATAAGCAACAAAAGGCATAACTTTGTGAAATGGCACTTTTCAACAAGTAAATGGAAGCGATCATTCAACGGCTTTAATTCAAAGATTGTTTTGTAAACTACTTCGAAGCACACTTTATCGTAAATAAGAGTGTACTTCGAGGGGGCAAAATGTTAGCCTACTTTGTGAACTAGGCTACACAAAGAGCAAATAGTAGGAAAGCCATCAACCGGTTCGGATCGGAGGGAACCAGCGCAGGAAAGAAGCAGAAATCAAAGACGCAGACATCACATCGGTTTGGTATGGAGAAGCACTTCAGCGACACCAAATGAAAGCAAGTAGCCTCATCGGATCGGATCGGAGGCGGCCGATCCGAACCCCTTTCTTCTGAGCCTCTGACCGTTGCTACACACGTTTCTTGAAGACTCGGACCAAGTACAACCATTTCCTCCCACGATCTTCCACTACATCGATGCGCTGTCACCATCTGGAGGCCTCCGAACCCGACTCTTATTGGATGGGTGCCACGCAGTTCCGAACCGCAGCAACTTCGAGGAGATTTTTCACCTATAAATACACCATCAAGAGGCATTTGAAAGGATCTTTTGGCAAATTCTCAGTTCTAACTTCCTCTATAGTCGAATTTCATAACCATATTCAGATCAAAATCATCCCTTAAAGTCTATTTTTTAGAGATTTGAGAGAGTTTATGCATTGTAATTGTGAAGTTGAGTGAGAATCATTGCTGTATTTGCATTCAAATCATTAATCAAAAGAATAGAAAGTGGACATAGGCCCGTTAGTGCCGATCCACTATAAATCGTGTGTTCTTCGTTGCTTTTTAGTTCTATTTCATTAAAATCATAGCTAAATTAGGTGTTAGAACCAATTTTTGGTCTAACAAGGAATGTGGGACATGTCCATAATTTTCACCAATTTTGTTTGTGACCATTTTACCACTGTCAATCTTGTATAGGGCAATAACTTTTTACTGCGATCGAATCAGGTGCTGAGGTCGAATTCATTGGAAAGGAAATGGTGCTGTCAATTCTATAGAGTGGTCACATTAAAGATTTGGTTTAGCGGTTTGGTAGGAATCGCTGTTTTTGTGTTTCATAATTTCTGTTCAGGTTTTTAGAGCTAATGATGGGCTGATTTGAGGAGGCCCATTAGTGGGCTGGTGGGAGTCTATAAATAGGGGGTTAGAAGCAGGAGAATAATTTACTTTCTTCATTCTCTCATTTGGTTGAGCTCGTGATCATCCTTGCTCAATCAATTACACCTTTCCACCATTAAAATTCTAGATATAAATAAGAGAATCGAAGATCTACATCGTTTGAAGCAAGATCTACGTCAAGTGAAGTGAGATCACATCAAATCAAGAGGTTTGAAGAATATTCATTATTGTTCGGATTGAGAATTTAGTGATTTCAAGTTAATTCGAAGAATTGGTAAATGATAAGCATCTCTCACACGTATTCAATCAAGTATATGGGTTGTTTGATCATAATTTCATCATTTTAAGTTGTTTTCACTTACATCTACATCATGATAAGTATATTTTTATTTGAATACCCATAGGATCTAGTCTAGCAACTTAAAACTGGTAATTCTTATGTCAATTCATATATTTATGCAAGTTAGATCGATTGTTTTACTTTATGCATTGATTTATCTTGATTTTGGTGAATTTTATATAATTATTGATGAATAATTGTCATTTTGATGTTGCTGATGATCTCATAAAGTGTTTATTGTTGAATTGGATGATTTGGATGAGTTGTTTGCATAGATGTTGTCGTTTGATGATGATTTGGTCAAGTTTGGAGTTATTTTGGTCAAATCTAGAGTCGGGTCATTTTTCTTAGGTCATTGATGACGTGGCACGAAGTTCAAGTCGTCTGTCTTATGCTCCAAGAAATGAAGCTTATGTCGTTGTTGCAAAAGTCGGGTCATCGAAGAGCATGGGTCGCCCGAAACATGTTGAAGCTTCGGGTCGTTCGGAGATAGGTCAGGTCATAGGAGCTTCTATGGAGTCGGGTCATTAGGTCACCTAGGAAGTTAGGTCGTGGGTGACCCATAAAGTCGGGTCGTTGGATGACCCAGGAAGTTAGGTAGGGGGTGACCCATAAAGTCGGGTCGTTGGGTGACCTAAGAAGTTAGGTCATGGGTGACCCATAAAGTCAGGTCATTGGGTGACCCAGGAAGTTAGGTCATTGGTAACCTATAAAGTTGGGTCGTTGGGAGACCCAGAAAGTTAGGTCATGGGTGACACATAAAGTCGAGTCGTTGGGTGACCTAGGAAGTTAGGTCGTTGGTGATCCATAAAGTCGGGTTGTTGGGTGACCTGATGAGTCGGGCTGAAACACAATAAATAGAATATTGAACAAATGATGTATGCTTTTGGCTCGATGGTGGTTTTGGCTTCGAAGTGAATTCAAGGGGGAATTTCGAAGCGTTGTGATGTGTTCGTTGATCATGGAGATGCAATGAATGTGAAGACCATTCAGGTTGGACTTGAACTCGTAGATAATGGTTGCTCGATATGGTATATGAGCTTGTGGATAGTCGTCGTTGATGACAACTAGAGTTACAAAGGCTAAGAGATTACCGTTATCGTAAGTTCTAGCGGGCTCAAAGCAGGGGTATAATAGGGACGCCTCAAAGGCTAGTTGGACTAGTCGAGTACCCTGGACCACTGGATGGGCCTAGTTATCTCTGGGAAGAAAATGTACGTTGGACGTGCGGTAGTTTGGTTAACACTGGGGTTACCATTAGTCCTTGACGAAAGGCAAGGTGTTTAGCCGGTCATACGATTAATGATGGTTTCAAAGCAGGATTTGCGGTGATAGCCATGGTCATGGATGTTGATTGTTTTGTTTGTATCATCTTGTGTAGATTATTCGATGTCGAAGGAGATATATGTTGGGTGCTTGTCTGATGTTGGTTTAGGCCTTTGGGGAATGTGCTTGAGAGATATCGATTAGGATGGTCTATGCTTGATAACTAATTGCCATGAATGTACTGTTATTTTAACTTGGCTGTTTGTAAAGGCTATCGCTGTCGGATGTGGGGAAGACGATTTGGGTTCTTCTCTGGTTGGTTGGTAGATTGGTTGTATTAATTTGTCTATTCTCATATACTTTATTGATGATGTTCGTTAGCTGTTTTATGGCTCATTAAGATTGTTGTTTGACTCAAGGTTTTATGTCTTCGTCTTATTACCTTAGGCTGTTCATCCGATTTTGGATGGACAGACTAAGTAGCAGGTGATAAGTGATCCTTTGGTGAGGACAATGTTGCTAAATGGAGACGAGCAAGAGGCTTACGTACTACTTTCTCATTGTACATATTATAATGTTTTCCACTGTCTGTTATATCCTCTGAGTGTTGTAGTGAGACCTATTTGTACAGAGAATATTGGTGTAGTCCAAAAATGTTATGGATATTTTGTGATGATATAGAGGTTTAAATTTTTGTGCAATTATGCTTCACTATTATTGCTTGTTGTATATGTTATGTTATATTTTATCCTTGCGCTGTGAGTTATACGACAGATTTCGTTTGTGTTTCATATCTTGATGATCGTCCATAGCTGCCGGCAACATCTTTCAGCGCATTATTTCCTTTTTTAAGTGCAGGTATTGTGGGCAGTTGTCACATTTGGTATTAGAGATATGGTTATCGATTTTAGCCAAAGTTCGAAGACGTAATTACGTATGAGAGACGTATATGTAGATTTCTGATGGATGTATACTATATAGTAGTGTATAGTATAATAGCATTTGAACTCCATTTGCGGTTTTTCTTGTGCATGGACTAATCATTCTATATTACAGATTTATAATAGGTCGTTGAACATTGAGACACACTGTTAGGGAGGAGAATTTGTCTGGAAGGGGAAATGGCAGTACACCAAACTACCCAGCTATGTTCGAGGCCATGGTGGTAGCGATCATGAGGAGGGCCCCCGCTCTAGAGACAGCCGCGGTAATTGTAGGAGTTCAAGTGCTGGTTCCTAGGGCCATGGACTTCGCAAAGCCGTGCAAATAATTCACTACCCTAGGAGGGGAGCAGTTCAAGGGGCCGAACCAACTGAAGAAATTCAAGGGTGACTTGATACATGTATTCAGATTTTTGGAGACTTAGGAATTGACGATGCAACGAAGAGGAAGCTTGCATCAAGGCAGATACAGGTGTAACACCCCACCTCCACCAGGGTCACTCGCAAAGGAATGCACTAGCTTTGGAGGGGCATTATTGGTAAACATGCATAATGATATAGCAAGGCAGGACATGACATATATATATGTAAATAAACAGAGTAAGTAAATAAAACAGCGGAAGATTTTTTTTTAAACTATTTCAAAAACAAGTATGGTACATCAAAATGTCAATTTCCCCAGATAAACAAGTCTAGTACATGAAGTAACATCATCTGAAACTGAAAAAGGAAAACATAAAAGTAGCTATCCCCAAAGTGGAAGAAACCATAGGAAGCCCAAGTCCAAAGCATACATGAGCTATCCATGAAAGCAGCTAAGATCCAAGCTAGGCTCCTGTATTCCCTCCCTGAGAACCTGGGGGGGGGGGGGGGGGGACGGAAGAAAAGAGGCGAAACAAAACGGGTCAGTCAAAAAGACTGAGTAAGCCCTGCTACGATCAGTCTATAAACTAATAAAGTTAACATCATGATGGAAACTGAGATGATCATAGATAACAACATACTGGCATGGTAAATTACCTACAAGATAGATAGAGGTATCATCGCATAAAACAAGGTTAAGTTTTGCACCACGGTGTACTAGCAAACCAACATAACAGGTATTGATCCCTTAGCCCAAACTTTGGCCCAATAACATGAAGTGACCTTAGTATAAGGTCCAACCCAACGGTCTAGTCGATCGGCTCCCTATAAGCCTAACACGTCAAGTGTTGACGTCCATACGGCCCACATATGGATGTAGGTAGTCTGTGCTGGGCCCACCTTTGGGTGTATCAAGCCCTCGGTTGTCGACCCCGGACACTTAAGCAATAATGCACAGCCCTAACCTACTGGTACCCGTGCCTCGAGTTTGTCCAACATCGGACTACGTGCACGTCCGTAGCCCGCCGGACCCGCACCGCTGTACCACTCAGCCGTCGCTTTGGTCGCTTACATCAGTCCAGTAATCGTGCCCCGCCCTAGCCTAGCCTCTAGGGTTGTGAATGATACCAAACTGGGATTACTGCTGGAACAGACCACGTTGCTAGGGTTTCTAAGAGGGTTAAGTGTGATTTAACCCTTCACTAATCCTGGATTAAACTGGTTAAGTGTGGCTTAACCCCATTCTAATCCCTTGAACTCCCAAATTGATTAAATTGGTTAAGTGTAACTTAACCCCATTTTCATCCCTTGAATCCCCAAATTGGTTAAGTATTAGTGGACCCTGACTTAACCCTAATTATGAGGCATTAATTAACTTAATGCACCTCAAACTCTCACATTAGACCTTGTTGTGGTTACTAGTTAGGCCGGGCGGGTCCGGGTAGCTTTACACCACAACTTGGTCTAACCTCGGGTCTTGGCACCCCATGACCAACTTCTCACATTGGGTCCTATTGTTTGTAGCCACTAGTTAAGCCGGTCGGTTCCGGGTAGAATTACGCTACAAACTCTACCCAACCTCGAGTTGGCCACACTTATGTTTTCTAAGTGTCATGTCCACTTTATTTCAAAACATAATCACAAGTCAAACAATTACTTGGGTAGACCTAACTTAATAGGTAAATTCCCAAGGGGTAGACCTAACTTAATAGGTAAATTCCCAATCTTATATTTTTATGTATTTTAAGTTTACCCCAAAACCCCCAACGTCATTCTATCGCTTACATATTCGTAGTAACGCATAAAGGATAGGAAGAGGGAACTTGGCACAACATAAACTTGCACAACAGTCCTGCATAACATGTTAGACTTGCACAACTTAGCGTAGTGAACTTGCATATTACCATAAAACATGCATAACATGTTAAACTTGCATAACTTAGCATAATGAACTTGCATATTACCATAATCATGCATAACTTGTCAAACATGCACAACTTGTCATTTTAAACTTGCATAAACATGCACAACTTGTCAAAACATGCACAACTTGTCAAAACATGCACAACTTGTCATTTTAAACTTGCATAAACATGCACAACTTGCCAAAACATGCACAACTTGTCATTTTAAACTTGCATAAATATGCATAACTCAATAAGCGTACAAATCATGGCTTAGCAAACTTGCATAAACATGCATAACTTAATAAACATACAAATCATGGCTTAGCAAACTTGCATAAACATGCATAACTTATAAATCTTGCAAATCATGGTTTAGTATACATGCATAACTTAATAGATTTGCAAATCATGGCTTAGTACCCTTGCATAACATGCACAACTCAATAAACATACATAAACCCCAACTTTCATCACACATTAACTTTATAGTTTCTAAAATGAGGGTAAGAGGGCTTACAATGCTTATGCGGACTCAAATGAGTACAACAAATGCAAGAAACCCCTTATGCAACTAATTAAAGCCCCCAAATGCAAGCAAACTTAATCAAGACTCCTCCTTTATGATGCCAATAGAAAAACAAGCCTTTAATGCAAGCTAAGGAGGATCATACAAGCCTAAATACCCTTGTATGCATGGAAATCTCTTAGGGATTTGATTAGGAATTGTATGAAGAGGGTGGAGGCCATGAGAGTTTTGATTTTGGCATAGTTTAGTTACTAGGATGAATAATGAGTGATTTAGGGTAGGTTAGGGTCTTATTTATAGATTAGGTTAGTGATTTGGACCATAGGATTAACCCTAGATTGAATTAGGACCATCAGATCCCGGAACTCTCTAGAAACAAGCCACAAGACCCAACCCCAATCAGAAATGGTGCACCAGGCTAAGCAGCCCGTGCACCCCCTGTCGACAGGGCTGTCGACAGGGCAGTCGACATGCCTAGACCCCTGTCGACAGGCCTGTCGACATGGGGTCCTGGGCTGGATTTTTCCCGCCTTGGCCCAGCTGGCCCAAACCCTTGTTTCTAATTTTAAATCTAAATCTGTTTTTACTTAGAAATTTTCTGCAAACTTCAATGGGCCTTAACTGGGTCATACGGACTCCGATTTCCGAAAACTCGGACTCTATTTCGCGTATTTTTCCGAGACGAACGCAATGGCATAGCCCGTTTCCCTTGATTCACATTTTATAATTTAATTCTGCCTCAATTTTCATTATTACAGGTTATTGAAAATACGGGTTGTTACATTCTCCCCTCCTTAAAGGATTTCGTCCCCGAAATCTTCAAGTTAGGAGGAACGTATCCTACCATCCAATCATCCATCTACTCAAAGCATCATCCACGAGCAATCATTGTCCTTACAAGATTCTAAATGCTGGATGAACATATGCAAAAGTGTGTGTACATGTACTTACCTAATGCAAAAATCAGGCGGTTACTGATACAGTAAACCTCCTTAATGCATATGTATGTAAATCAGGCGGTTACTGGTACAGTAAACCTCCTTAATGCATATGTAAGTCAGTGAAATGAATCCATATGTATGCAAATTCCTACCATAATTCATAGTATCTATATGAGTGCACATATCATTCATCCATATGCAACATCCATGTGGTAGCACAACAAGTTTCAACCATGAATAAGCATAAACACTCATGCATATGCAACATGAAGAGTGTGCGAGCCGATCTAGTGCCTAATGTGTATAATGCATCCACGAGTAACCACTTGCAAACACTTGCAACCACTTGCAACCATCAAGCATAACATGTTTCAAACACATGTTTCAACCAAAGGGTTTCTACCAAAGGTTCTCATGACGAGATAGACATGATAAACTAGATAAACTAGATAAACTAGACAAACTCCTTTTTGGATTACAAGAAATCCATTCAAACTTTGACATATAGTACTAACCGATGAGTCTTAACCCCCTTATGGAGTTTACAACAGAAATAAGGTCGAGAATGGGACCGAGAGGATATATACGAAAGATAACTTGCAAGCAAGCTCCACAGGAAAACTAGGATCAAGGATGCACTCTTAAAAAGAGATATGATGCGCGTATCTAGTCTTCACTCTTCTTAGTCACGTTTCCTTGAGCTTAATTCCACTGTGCTTTGACTATCTTCCACTTCATGATTCCTTGGCTTCTTAACTCCTATTTCCCAAATTCGAGTTGGAACTCATTTCATTATTGCCTCTCGTCTTTCTTTCCCACTTATTCTTTTTTCTGTATACTTGGCGTAAACATACTATAACCTCATGATTTCATGCAAGCTCTCCAAAATTCACTAGTGAATCCTGGATCTCGCCTACTTACTATAAAGTATTTCATGCAGCAAAACTTTTCTTGGAAATACCACTCCACGTTGCCAATTTCCCTTATAAACGTGATTTCCTATAACTCAGGCTTAATCGACATGAACCATCCGCCTATAGGCCGTACCTAGATTCCGTTGCCTACCCATGGTTTTCTGTAGGCTATTTCAGAACTGGCCAACTTCTTGAGGGTAAACCGTTGCTGACCATGATGCAGTCCTCTCGCTCTTCACTGGACTGAAATGAGCACTCTTCGTGAGTCTTCCTATTATGACCCTCATACCCGTATTCCCTTTCTTTGATCTAGGTAGTCTATCCACATAATCTATCGAGATGTTTTCACACTTCCCTTGCGAAACTTCCAATGGAGGTAATGGCCCACTGGGCTTCTATGACTTGGCCTCAACCTGGTGGCACAGCATGTATCCTGAAACCAACTCGGCCACCTCCTCGAGTGATGCGCATCTTCAGGAACCTTTTTTTTTTTACCAAGTCCTCCACTCGAGAAACACATAATCTCTCATCGCGCCTTAGTCATCCCTTGTCATCTATAATATAACTAACGAGGTGACTTAACATCTCGCCTCGAATCAACCGGTCCATGTACTTGACTAACTGCGGGTCTTCTTCCTGTGGAACCCCCTTCTTGATCCAGAAGAGTAAGTCTAAGCCCCCAGGAATGCCAACTAACTAGCCAAACGGAGGAAGCTTCTTACTTCATTTGCCCTTCTCAGAGCTTTCCGGTCTTAACCCGCAACCACTTTAGCGGAACCCACCGCTAAGCCTTACTTAAGAACTATGTGCCTAAGAAATCCAACTTCTTTCCTCCAAAGTGACATTTGGAGGACTTGACCTTCCACTGGTGGCTCTAAGCGTATCCATCTCCTCCTTGAGATGTATAGCATGTTCTTCCTCGTTCTTTTGAGGAGATCAAAATATCGTCTATGACGACCATGACAAACTTGTTCAAGGACCCCCTAAACACCCTACCCATCGAGTTCGCGTAATATGCGAGTGCCTTAGTCAAACCAAATAGCATGACTAGCCATTCTAAAAATCCATCTAGAGTCCTAAGCGCAGTCTTGTCAATTCCATCCTCAGCCATCCTAAGCTGATGGAATCCGGTAGCTAGGTCAAAAGAAAACGGATGCTCCTACCAGCTGATCAAACAAATCATCGATCCCTGGTAACGGTTGTCTATTCTTTTCAACATGTAAGCGAAGCAAACTATCCATATTAGTAACGAATACTACTGGAGCACCCTACTCGGAAATGCCTCGTCTCAGGAAGTTCTTCCCAAGCAACTCCTTGACTTGCTTTCTTACTCTCACCTCGTGAGGTCACGTGCCTAACCGGTCACGAAACTGGCTTGGTATTACCAACCAGATAATACGGAAATCTATCCCACGTCTAAGGGTAACCCCTTCACTTTCCCCAAGATATCAGGATATTCTCGGACCACCCTCAAAGATTTCAAACTATCGATAGACGAGTTGAGGGATTCAAGATAACATAACATGACGGGACCCATAGGGTTGCTAGAAATTTCTAGGGTATTACCGAGGCGAGTCATGAGCCCCACACCCTATATACAAAAACCCAGAATGGCTCCAAAATAGGACGACCATTCCATGCCCAAAACCAACCCATATCCCCCGAAACCGAGAATATAAACATCCCACGAGAATTCTATACTCAAGATAGAAATTTTCAAATCCACTCAGACCACAGACAGACGGGCAGAACCCCCAATTGGATTTGAAACACATACGGGATCATCAACTACACTAGTACTTAGGTGCAAAACTTTCCACTAGATCAGATGAAATAAAACTATGCGATGTGCCAGGGTCAAACAAAGTTCGAACAGGGAAAATTAGAAAATGTAAACAAGATTTTCAACAGGAACACTACCTCTATCATGAGCTGGAAGGACGGGGTTGAGGGGATGGATTCGCCCTCCAGATAGTCCTGCACACTGAGTCTGACCTTGCCCTTGTTTCCTCGGGCAATCTTTGCTGAAATGTCCAAACTCACTACAAATGAAGCATTCGCCCCGCTTTCTTTTTTCCTTCTTCCTACATTCCCTGGCTATATGTCCAACTGTACCACAGAAGTTACATTTCATATTCTTGCCCCGTTTCCCGGAATTTACTCTCTTGCCTTGAGACTCATTCGCCTTGACCTCTTTCTTGTCATTTCTACCTTCTTCTTGAAGTAGGGCCAAATTCACTAAACTCTCGAAAGTCGCCCCCAAGGGTATATGAGACAGGGCCAAATCACGTAATGGCCCGTTTAATCCTAGAGCAAAGTGTAGGGCCTTCTTCTGAGCTGTATTAACTAAGTCTAAATCGACCCGAGCCAGTTGATTAAACTTATCTATGTATTCCCTAATAGTCATGTCCCCTTGCTTCAGTGATAAGAATCTCAGTCCAAACCTTCCTCTAAAGTCATCCCAAGTCTCAATTGGCCTAGTCGCGGTGGTGACTACCCACCAACGTGCAGCTTCTTCCCTTAGCAACCATACTGCTAATAAAACCTTCCTGCGGTCACCTATATCAAAGGTGGCTAAAAGATCTTCGGTCTCTTTCAACCAATTCCCTGCTTCTACAAAAGTCTCTGTTCCATTAAAATTCTTGCCACCCATCCTCTTAAAGTTCTTGCAAGTTTCCGCGAAATCCGCTTGTGGAGGCTGAGGGGGAAGAGGAACATCAGCTACGGGAGGAGGAGGAGGGACAGCGGCCTCGACTGGGAAGACAACATTAGGGACACCCGGGACCGATGCCGTGACTTCCAAGTACCGACGAAACCAATCGGGTATCGTTACTCCTTCGGGCAAGATGAGATTATTAGACATGCTGGAAACGAAAAGAAAAGAGTTCAAACGAGGAGTCAAAGGATAGTGCTAATGGCTTTTGGGGAATAGCCTTTAAAAACAACTAGACTTTTCTTTGGAAAATACTTAATACTTGGTTTTGAAAATAGTTTTTCAAAAGTTTTTAAAACCCTTTTTATCCCTTCTCGTAAACCATATGCTCTGATACCAAATGTAACACCCCACCTCCACCAGGGTCACTCGCAAAGGAATGCACTAGCTTTGGAGGGGCATTATTGGTAAACATGCATAATGATATAGCAAGGCAGGACATGACATATATATATGTAAATAAACAGAGTAAGTAAATAAAACAGCGGAAGATTTTTTTTTAAACTATTTCAAAAACAAGTCTGGTACATCAAAATGTCAATTTCCCCAGATAAACAAGTCTAGTACATGAAGTAACATCATCTGAAACTGAAAAAGGAAAACATAAAAGTAGCTATCCCCAAAGTGGAAGAAACCATAGCAAGCCCAAGTCCAAAGCATACATGAGCTATCCAAGAAAGCAGCTAAGATCCAAGCTAGGCTCCTGTATTCCCTCCCTGAGAACCTGGGGGGGGGGGGAAACGGAAGAAAAGAGGCGAAACAAAACGGGTCAGTCAAAAAGACTGAGTAAGCCCTGCTACGATCAGTCTATAAACTAATAAAGTTAACATCATGATGGAAACTGAGATGATCATAGATAACAACATACTGGCATGGTAAATTACCTACAAGATAGATAGAGGTATCATCGCATAAAACAAGGTTAAGTTTTGCACCACGGTGTACTAGCAAACCAACATAACAGGTATTGATCCCTTAGCCCAAACTTTGGCCCAATAACATGAAGTGACCTTAGTATAAGGTCCAACCCAACGGTCTAGTCGATCGGCTCCCTATAAGCCTAACACGTCAAGTGTTGACGTCCATACGGCCCACATATGGATGTAGGTAGTCTGTGCTGGGCCCACCTTTGGGTGTATCAAGCCCTCGGTTGTCGACCCCGGACACTTAAGCAATAATGCACAGCCCTAACCTACTGGTACCCGTGCCTCGAGTTTGTCCAACATCGGACTACGTGCACGTCCGTAGCCCGCCGGACCCGCACCGCTGTACCACTCAGCCGTCGCTTTGGTCGCTTACATCAGTCCAGTAATCGTGCCCCGCCCTAGCCTAGCCTCTAGGGTTGTGAATGATACCAAACTGGGATTACTGCTGGAACAGACCACGTTGCTAAGGTTTCTAAGAGGGTTAAGTGTGATTTAACCCTTCACTAATCCTGGATTAAACTGGTTAAGTGTGGCTTAACCCCATTCTAATCCCTTGAACTCCCAAATTGATTAAATTGGTTAAGTGTAACTTAACCCCATTTTCATCCCTTGAATCCCCAAATTGGTTAAGTATTAGTGGACCCTGACTTAACCCTAATTATGAGGCATTAATTAACTTAATGCACCTCAACCTCTCACATTAGACCTTGTTGTGGTTACTAGTTAGGCCGGGCGGGTCCGGGTAGCTTTACACCACAACTTGGTCTAACCTCGGGTCTTGGCACCCCATGACCAACTTCTCACATTGGGTCCTATTGTTTGTAGCCACTAGTTAAGCCGGTCGGTTCCGGGTAGAATTACGCTACAAACTCAACCCAACCTCGAGTTGGCCACACTTATGTTTTCTAAGTGTCATGTCCACTTTATTTCAAAACATAATCACAAGTCAAACAATTACTTGGGTAGACCTAACTTAATAGGTAAATTCCCAAGGGGTAGACCTAACTTAATAGGTAAATTCCCAATCTTATATTTTTATGTATTTTAAGTTTACCCCAAAACCCCCAACGTCATTCTATCGCTTACATATTCGTAGTAACGCATAAAGGATAGGAAGAGGGAACTTGGCACAACATAAACTTGCACAACAGTCCTGCATAACATGTTAGACTTGCACAACTTAGCGTAGTGAACTTGCATATTACCATAAAACATGCATAACATGTTAAACTTGCATAACTTAGCATAATGAACTTGCATATTACCATAATCATGCATAACTTGTCAAACATGCACAACTTGTCATTTTAAACTTGCATAAACATGCACAACTTGTCAAAACATGCACAACTTGTCAAAACATGCACAACTTGTCATTTTAAACTTGCATAAACATGCACAACTTGCCAAAACATGCACAACTTGTCAAAACATGCACAACTTGTCATTTTAAACTTGCATAAATATGCATAACTCAATAAGCGTACAAATCATGGCTTAGCAAACTTGCATAAACATGCATAACTTAATAAACATACAAATCATGGCTTAGCAAACTTGCATAAACATGCATAACTTATAAATCTTGCAAATCATGGTTTAGTATACATGCATAACTTAATAGATTTGCAAATCATGGCTTAGTACCCTTGCATAACATGCACAACTCAATAAACATACATAAACCCCAACTTTCATCACACATTAACTTTATAGTTTCTAAAATGAGGGTAAGAGGGCTTACAATGCTTATGCGGACTCAAATGAGTACAACAAATGCAAGAAACCCCTTATGCAACTAATTAAAGCCCCCAAATGCAAGCAAACTTAATCAAGACTCCTCCTTTATGATGCCAATAGAAAAACAAGCCTTTAATGCAAGCTAAGGAGGATCATACAAGCCTAAATACCCTTGTATGCATGGAAATCTCTTAGGGATTTGATTAGGAATTGTATGAAGAGGGTGGAGGCCATGAGAGTTTTGATTTTGGCATAGTTTAGTTACTAGGATGAATAATGAGTGATTTAGGGTAGGTTAGGGTCTTATTTATAGATTAGGTTAGTGATTTGGACCATAGGATTAACCCTAGATTGAATTAGGACCATCAGATCCCGGAACTCTCTAGAAACAAGCCACAAGACCCAACCCCAATCAGAAATGGTGCACCAGGCTAAGCAGCCCGTGCACCCCCTGTCGACAGGGCTGTCGACAGGGCAGTCGACATGCCTAGACCCCTGTCGACAGGCCTGTCGACATGGGGTCCTGGGCGGGATTTTTCCCGCCTTGGCCCAGCTGGCCCAAACCCTTGTTTCTAATTTTAAATCTAAATCTGTTTTTACTTAGAAATTTTCTGCAAACTTCAATGGGCCTTAACTGGGTCATACGGACTCCGATTTCCGAAAACTCGGACTCTATTTCGCGTATTTTTCCGAGACGAACGCAATGGCATAGCCCGTTTCCCTTGATTCACATTTTATAATTTAATTCTGCCTCAATTTTCATTATTACAGGTTATTGAAAATACGGGTTGTTACAACAGGGAAGAGCTATGGATTGGTGGAACTCTATTACTCTTGAAACTCGTGAAGATGATATCACATGGGGGCAATTCCAAGTCAAGTTTGATGAGAAGTTTATTTCTACCGTTCAGAAGTCTATTCTGTTTAAGAGATTTGTCGAGCTTAAGCAGAATGGTAGGCCAGTGCTTTAATATGTTTCTAACTTTGAAGCTTTATCGAAGTATGCTCGTTCATATGTTGAGACTCCTTATCAGAAGAACGAGAAATTTGTCATGGACTTAGACAAATACCTTGGGAACCAGCTGGTAGATCATCTGGACGATACTTATGAGAAGATCGTGGAAAAAGCTCTAAGGCATGAGAGTTTGTTTCCCAAGGAAGAGACTATTTGTAACGACTTAGATTTTTCGGTCATTTGAGTTTGAATATTTAAATTTGTTTTAAATATTATACTTGAAATATTAATGGATTTTCAATATAGAATTTGTTTATAAAATGACGATTAAACGTTTTTATTTATATTTAAATTATAAAACAAACCTGTCATGTCATGGAACTTCGTAATATTGAGTTTTTAACTTCAATTGAATATACAGAATCAGTTTTAAGTCAGAATTCGATGAAACAAAAAACGTTACAATCTATTTGCTTATAATTTTCTATTGAAAGAGAAAAATTTAAATTTCATGTTATAAATTGTAAGTTATGGCTAAATCAAATTTTCAAATAGTCACTACGGAATTTGTTAATAAGTTATAACGTTTATTTAATAATTTCAAATAGAATTTGGATATCATTAGACTCAAAATGTTAATATTAATTTACAATTGCATGTTGACTATATGTGAAGTGATATATTATTATATTTCGATATATATGATAATAAGAATTCATTATTCTTGTATTTAAATATTTTGGAATTTAATTAATATTATATCAATAATAAGCCTTAGGAATAGCCTTTTTCAATCGACCTCCGTTTTCGACGAAACGAATTTTGTTGGAATACGTATAGCTAGTTATTGCTAAATTTCTAGTTTGGAGTCAATTGATGTTGTTTTGTTAGTGTGCAATATTTTAAACGTGAACCGATGAATATATAGAAATTAAAATAAGGCCGTTGTGCAAATGGAGTCAAAATTCAACGAAAATTAATTCCAATGGATCCGGAACGTCAAGACATGGCAGTGTGTCTATTTTTTTTTAATTTCTGGATACGCCTGTAATCATATGAAAATTTAACGTCGATACGGTGCTAAATAAATGGGTATAATACATATATTTTTAATCAAATTAAAAATCCCCGCATACTGTTACTTCCTTGCGTGCCACACCTTTGCCTTCCTTGCTTGTCAGTCCACCAATAAACCGTGCCTGCCACGCTTTGGGAAAACCCACCTAACCCATACAACTACTACCGTTTCCCTGCAAATCTATGAACTCTGAAACTTGGCACTCACGTAGTCTCCGCTATATAAGAAACACTGCTGCTCCATTGTTTTCATCTTCTTCCAAAAAGGGAAAATCGCATCTCCTTCAAACGAAATAAAACAAAAACAATTCAAATTTAAACCCAAACTCCTTACGCAGCTTATAATTGAAAACAAAACTCTCTACCATTAAATAAACACACACAAAGCTTCTTTTTTTTTACAAATCCATACATCTCTCAGATACACCCTGTCTCGTGTACAATGGAATACATGATCTGGGTGGGGTGCGGATGCCATGAGAGTGCTGTCCGGTAGAGGGGTTGCTGAGTAGTCGACCGTTGGTCCACTAGCAAGTGTAGGTGCATGCAGAGGTGTTCTGGCAGGAGCAGGTGGCTTTGGTGATCTGATATGGTAGCGCATCGTCAAATGTTTGATTTGTGATTTATGTTGGTCAGTACTGGAGGAAGTAGGTGTCGCACTAGGCATAGGGTAGCACACCATCGGATTTCAATGGAGGATGTCAGAGTGGTTATTGATGGCGTCGACAGGTCTAGCGTGGGTTGGTGAAGCAGTATGGAACGCAACATATCAAAAAGAAAAAAAAAAATAGAAGAAGGACAGAGGCTCTTGCCAAAGGAAGGACTTGGCACGGAGGGTTCTAGAGTTGGACGACGGTCCTATGGAGCGGTGGCTTTGGTGGTTGGGATTAGGCGTGTTGTGGTGGGGATGTGACGATGGCGAGGAGATGTGATCAAGCAATACAACAGCAGGTAAAAGATGAATTCAAAATGCCTGAACATTATTTACAAGTGCTTAATTGTTGCTTCCACGTGCCAAATCATGTGTTAAGTTTTATATATGCGGCGTGGACAATTATATTTATATAGCTATATTTAACGTGACCATTTAATTTTATGCCTAATGAAGGTTAAAATAAAGTAAATAGTTCTGAGTTTTTAATTTATACAATAGTACGTGGATTGAAATATAAGTGGCGCCTGACCAGGTTTCGAAATGCTTAAACCAGAGTATACGTGCCCCATCATTTTTTTAAATGTGCCTAATCACTTGCGAATGGTCCCAGAGATTTTGTAACATGGGTCACTTAACTCATCTTAATGTAACAAAGTTCTAATATATATAGAGTTTATTATGCTAACTTACAAAACAATGCTTATTTATAGTTCCTGATATTTAACGTGCCTGATATTTTATATAATTAGTGTAAAATAAATATTAATTGAACTTTAATTAATTTAAATAAAACATGTGATTGTATATTTATGTAGCATGCTCCCGTGTTAACAAAATTGGACAAAACTAGATACGTTGGTACCGTATCGACTAGCGCGATATAATGGAGCGGGAATGGGCAACAATGGAATCAACATGAATTTCAGTTAAGTTAAACGCATGTTTAATTTAATTAAATTGAATCGTTTAAATGGAAGAGGGAAACAAATGTGATTTCAACTCACTCAGTTAGCCCACTTATATTTTAAATAAGTCGGGTTGAATATTTGTGTGTGCTATGTTTGCTAGTTGTTAAATGTTTCAATGATTGTTTGAATATGTGCTGAATATTTTATATAACTAATTTAAATTAAACATTCGTTTAATTTAATCGAAACTCTTCGTTATTTTAACGATTATTTCCAAATTAGGTAACTTACCTTGTTGGTTACGTTTATAATAATATGAACGTATTAAATTTAATTAGAAGCTTGTATTGTTGCTAATTGACCGTTATCAGTCGAATTGGTTGTTCATGTTTATTATTGTAAATGATGTATTATCGTATGAAATGGATTGTTTTATTTGAGTTAACCTATTAGGATGTAAGGAAAACAGATTGAAGGGATCCAACATGATCTCCAAATTTATTGTTATTTCATATTACAATTATATGAACTATTTAACCCATATGATTGGATGATTGAATTGATCACTAATTGTTGAACCTAAATTCAACGACTATTTTGTTATTAAACAATAAGCAGTATTGGTTGAGTAATTGGCATCATATGGCCTATAAATCAATCGCTTTATAAATGTTGATTACCGTCAGGTGAATCGACGAAGATGAAGTTATTAAATTCATTTTTATAACTGAAGGTAGATTTTGAAATCTATTAATTTGAATGAAAGATTATAAAAAGGAAACAAATTTTTATTATTTAAGTTTATAAGTAATTATTATGTGGTTTTATAAAGAAAATTCTGATGTTAATAAGATGTTAAAAAGAAATTTATATTTATTCCAGCTTATTGATGAAGTAAATTATTATATTGAATAATAATTTTAATTATTACTTTGTAAATGAAATTAGTTTATGTAAGTAATAAAAGTTGAAATGAAATCTAATTGAATTGTGAAAGGAGTTTGTGAACGGGTTTTAAAAATAAAACCTGAGTTTTTATAACAAAGTTAATAAAGGGATTTTAAGCAAATACGATAGCTTAAAGTAAATTGTTATTTAATATTTGAATTAAGTAAAAGGAAATTGAGGTAAAAAGGGTTATATTAAACTAGAGTTATATAAATGAGGTTTATAAAAAGAGATGAGATGTAAAAGCATTAAATTTAAATTAACGTTACTTAATAATGGAATTAAGTATAATAAAGAAAATTGAAATAAGATTTTCAAAACGGGAAATGGTCGAATTGATTGGAAAAAGGGACTGTTAAAAGTGTATTTGGTGAAGGAGTGAGTAATAAGATTTTGGAACAAAAATCCAAGTTGTAAAATGAATTGTTTTAAAGAAGTAGAAGTTAAAAGGTGACGTTTTAGTAGGAAATTACTTAACCAACAAGGAATAATTGTTATGATCGAGAAGAAGATTTCAAAAGTAATAAGGTTTTATAATATCGTATTTTAAATAAAATTGTTAAACGAGATTTGTTTAGATATTAGAATGAAATATCGATTTTAGAATTACAACTCATTCTATCTTAAGATAAGAACGGGTTGATCAAGGTCTGAGAGGTAATTAAAATACCCCAACTTGAATGAATTCAGGATTACACTACAAGAAAAAGTAGAATAGACATCATAGTTTTAACATCGCTTGCAATCTAAGCCGATGTCAAAAACGATTTTTAACATCGTCAAAAAGAAAATTGATGTTGTTGGTTTCTCAGACATCATTTTATCAAAGGAGCGATGTTTTATACATGCTTTAGAAAAAAAAGAAAAATCAGGCCGCATATTGTTTTATCTAAGGAGCGATGTCTTATACACGCTTTAGAAAAAAATGAAAAATCAGGCCACGCCTTAGCCAAATTATTTCCCCCTTAACATTTTGTTTCCCTTCCTCAACTAAATTATTTCCCCCCAGTGCTTTAGCCAAAATTTTCACGAACTAAAATTAAAAACAAATCAGAATTTTTTTTACTATTCCCCCGCGTTTTCCCCCCCAATCTCTCGAACCCTAATTTCTGAAGTTGCTCTCTCCACTCACACTCAAAGCCCTAATTTGTGAAGCTTGAAGCTCAAATCTAGGTTTGTAAGTGGTAGGCTGCTCAAATCTATGTTCATATAGCATTTTCTGTTCATATTGCTTTTGGTTTGTAAGTGGTTAAGCTTGATTTGATATTTCTAATTTATATCTATTCTAAGTGGGTAAGCTTGAATTTGGTATTTCTGATTTGTATGTGATTGAAATGGATAAGTCGTGGATTAAAGAAGATAGAGATTCTTTATAATATGAAATTTGTGTTGAAAACTTCTTGATATTCACTGAAGGAAATGCTAAAAATCCTAAGACAATTCCCGGCTCATGTGGACATTGTGTTAATTTAAAAAAAATTCTAGTTAAAACAATTAATGGTCATCTATATGAAAATGGATTTAGTTTAGGGTATTTTGAGTGGATTTGGCATGGGGAAGAGTCTTCTAGGTGTACCACGTCATCTGTTGGTAGTATGAGTCTTGCTATAAAGCAGACCCCTACCTCGGAAACAATTAATATTTGCGAAACAACCTACAGTGATGGGGATTACGATAAAGAATCATTTGAGTTCAAGAGGTTCGCGGCTGATGCCGAACAACCTCTATTTGAAGGAAGTGAGTGCACTAAGTTAGAGTCAATGTTAAAGTTGTATAACTGTAAAGCTAGGTTTGGGGTTAGCAACACCACATTCACATATTTTCTCACTTTTGTTGGTTCTTTCCTACCTAAAGATCATGTGCTGCCTGTTACTACATATGAAGCAAAGAAAACCCTATATAATTTAGGACATAAGTATATAAACTTCCTTGCATGTCCGAGTGATTACGTATTATACAGGGGTATAAATCTGGAGGCCTTTGAATGTGCCTAGTGCCATATATCTCGTAGGAAGGTTTGAAAAGATGGTAAAGTTAAGATTAATATACCAGCAAAAGGTATGTGGTATTTTCCCATAATTCCCAGATTTAAGCAACTGTTTAAGTCTGAATGCACCGCTAAACTAATAACCTAGCATGCGAACAACCAAATTGAAGATGGCCACATGCGTCATCCTGCATATTCTCCTTCTTGGAGAGATATTGATCACAGGTGGTCTGAGTTTGGTAGTGAGCCAAGAAACTTACGATTAACATTGGCGACAGGTGGTATAAACCCACATAGTAATGGCCTACTAGGTACAACTGTTGGTCGGTCGTGTTAGTAATTTATAATCTGCCGCCATGGTTGTGTACGAAGAGGAAGTTTATGTTGCTAACGGTATTAGTTTCTGGGCCGCATGAAGCAGGTAATAATATTAACGTATATCTTGAACCAATGATTGATGATTTGAAGAACTTGTGGGAGGAAGGTGAACCAAATGTATATGACGCATTTAATAAGAAATATTTCACTTTAAAAGCAGCTTTAATGTGGACGATAAATGATTTCCCTGCCTATGGAAATTTGTCCGATTGCGTCAATCAGGGTTATAAGTGTTGCCCAATATGTGGTGACGATACTGCAGCTAAGTATTTAAGTCACAGTAGGAAAATGTGTTACAAAGGCCATTGTCGGTATTTGGATCAAAATCATCCATATAGGAGGCAAAGGGCAGCCTTCAAAGGAGAACAAGAGTTCGGATGCGCACCAACACCCCTTTGGTAGAATAAGTGTTAAGGCAGCAAGAACACTTGAAATTTATGGTGAAGAAGTCAAATAAGGTAGAATCTGTACGGAAGAAGAAATCAATTTTTTCAAGTTAGAATATTGGAAGTTTCACCGTATTTGTCAATGTCTTGATGTTATGCACATAAAAAATATGTGTGCGATAATTTGATAGTGACACAATTAAATTTGAAATTTAAGACTAAAGATAGTATCGCCTCTCGTCTTGATATGGTTGAAATGAGTATAAGTGTAACACCCCACCTCCGCTAGGGTCACTCACAAGGGAATGCACTAGTTTTGGAGGGGTATTATCTAGTAAACAGGCACAGAGATAACACAAGAAAGAAGATAAATTAAACAGAGTGTATAAAGCAGCGGATATAAATTTAACCAGATCTTATTACGTGGAAAATAGAGTCAAAACCTCTTACATCAAAATACCAAGTCATTATTTCATTACATCAAGTTCTAAAGAAGCAAAGTACTTAAAACAACATAAGTCCAATATTATTCCCCAAAAAGAGCATGAGTGCAGCCATAGCATAGCTCAAGACCAAACTGTACATGAGCCGTCAGAAAGCAAGCAAAGTCCAAGCTAAGAGCTAGAGTTTCCTCCCTGAGAACCTGGGGGGGGGGGGGGGGGGGAGAAAGAAAAGAAGTGGAAGAAAACGGGTCAGTCAAAAAGACTGGTAAGCCCTAGTGACTATCAGCATAAAAACTAATAAAGTTAACTGGACATGAGAAACTGAGATTAGACATAAAGATAATAACTGGACTGGCATGATAATAAAAGGTAGCAAGATAAGAGTGGCATCACATATACAAGGTTTACTGCACTAACTATACTAGTGTCCAAATCCATGTCAAGTATAAATCCAGAAATGATCCCTAAACCCAATAACATGAAATGACCCAATACGGGGTCCAACAGTCCATCCTAGTCGATTGGCTTTACTCGTCGTGTATCGGTGTCATACGGCCCAATCGCGGAATGTAGTCACATGTGCTAGGTCCACCCTAGGGTGTATCAGGTCCTAGGGTGTCAACCACTGACACAATTCAAGCACGCACGATGTGGTACTACGGGTGCCCATGCCTACTTTTTCAACTCCGGACTAAGTGCACGACCCTAGTCCGCCTGAACCTACACTGGCGCACCTTACTCAACCGTTATTCTTGGTCGCTTACAATCAGCCCAGTAATCGTGGCCCACCCTGCCTAGTCCTCAGGGTATCGTGATACTTCTAAGTGGGTTACTGCTGAAAGGGACCACGTGGCTAGGATTTCTAATGGGTTAAGTATTGTCATTAAAAAGGTCATGACTTAACCCTACCCAAACATGTATCTAGTTGGTTAAGTATATATACAAGCAGTTCAAGACTTAACCCTATCAAATCGATGTGTCAAATTGGTTAAGTATATTCAAGGCGTCCATGACTTAACCTTACCATGTGGCATTAATTCACTTAACGCACCCCAACCTCTTACATTAGACTTGGTTACGGTTACCGGATGTGCCGGGCGGTTCCGGGCAGATTTACACCATAACCTAGTCTAACCTCGGGTTTAAGGTGCTATATGACCAACTACCCACATTGGGTCCTATTATTTGCAACTACTGGATTTGTCGGGCAGTTCCGGGCATATTTACATTGCAAATTCAACCCAACCTCGAGTTGGCCATTTTCAAGTTATCTAATTGTCATGTCCCAAATTCATGTTTTCAAGCTTATTCTCATGTCAAGTTTACATGTCATATTTTCATGTCATATCATGTCAATTCCATAGCCAATTTTCAAGTTTGCCTAATCTACCCAAAACATATCCCCAACGTACGTGAATTCGCATTAATACAACATGTTAAAATAGGGAATAACACAAACAGGATAGTCATAGAATGGCAAAGGTGTTCATAAGTTAAGCATGATGATTATAACATTACAGTCATATGAAATAGGGTCTCAACATCAACTTGACAAGACATGGTGATAGACATGGTAAAGGATTGACATAAAATAGTACCCCAATAATAGTTTCAACATCACAGGCATGGCAAGATAAAGATCGAAAAGGGGTTTTAGATTAAACATGAATATATCCAAATCAAGTTCATACTGATATTCCACAAGTCAACGTTTTAGATGAATAGATCTGGAGTGTACAAAACTAGATCCAAAATAACAGATTTAAAAGTGATAGTCATAGATCCAAGATAGACAAGGGTAGATCCAACTTAGTTATCATGTTTAGGCATAATTTTAGTTTACATCATGTTTAGGTTAAGTTTACAGTTTAAATCTAAGAGTGACAAAGGGCTTACAGATCGTAGTCTAGAGAATGAGAAAGCAAAAAGAGTAGAAGCAGAATCTCTAGCAAACTCCAAACCAACGTAGCACTAACAAAGTCCTGAATAGCCTCCTTACTCTCTATCTTCCAGTCAGAACTTCAGCAGCATATGGTCGGACAAGAATGTGATAGAAAGCCTAGGGTCAGGGGCTGTTTATATAGGGTTAGGCGGACGAACCTAGGCAGAAAACGTGACCAAATACATCAGAACGAACCAAGTTCAAAAACTGGATTTCGGGAGCAGGTCGACCCCCAGGTCGACTACCCAGTCGACCTGGTCGGGGGGGGGGGGTCGACTACCCAGTCGACTCCCCAGTCGACCTGGTCGGGGGGGGGGGGGGGTCGACTACCCAGTCGACTCCCCAGTCGACCTGGGTCCTGGGTGGGAAATTTCCCGCCCAGCCCGCTTCTGGGTTTGAATTCGAATTTCGAGCTGTTTTCGATTCTGAAAATTCCTGAAACTTCGGAGGGTCATATCTCCCTCATACGGACTCCGATTCTTGCAAACTCGGACTCGTTTCCAAGCAGAATTCCGAGACGAACGCAACGGCGCAACCCGTTTCCCTTGATTCTTATTTTAAAATTTAATTCTGCCTAGATTTATGGTTATAACACGTTATTAAAATACGGGTTGTTACATTCTCCCCTCCTTAAAGGATTTCGTCCCCGAAATCTCTAAGTTAGGAAGAACGCATCCTGCCATCCACATCCATCTACTCACAACATCATTTACAAGTAACCATTGTCCTTAAAAAGATCTCTAATGCTGTATGAACATATACAGCATGTGTGTGTATATGTACTTATCTAATGCAAAAGATCAGGCGGTTACTGATTCAGTAAACCTCCTTAATGCAAGATATGTTAGTGTAATGAGTCCAACATGTATGCAAATTCCTAACATAACTTAAAATTTCTACATGAGTGCACAAACATCATCCATATGCAAGATCCACGTGATAGCATAACAAGTTCATCCATGTACAAGTATAAGCACCCATGCAAATGCAACATGAAAAGGTGTCTGAGCCGATCTAGTGCCTAATGTGTGTCATGCATCCACTAGAAATCACTTGCAAACACTTGCAACCATTTGCAAACATCAACCATAACATGTTTCAAATACATGTTTACATTCAAAGAGGGCTCTAAGGTTCTCAAGACAAACATAGGTAGCATGATATGAAAGGTTTACAAGCTCAAAGGAAAAAGAGATCGAGAAAGTACCCTCAAAAAGAAATGGGTAAAGTGCGCGTATCTTCTCCTCGGTTTCCCAAGTTGCGTCTTCTTGGGCTTCACACCACTATACTTTGACTAGCTTGACTTCGCGATTCCTTAGCTTCTTGATCTCCGTCCCTAAGATACGAATAGGAGCTCGCCTCAGCATTGCTTCTTTCTCCAATTCTACGCCTTCGAGGATGCTTGGCTCAACCACCTCAGCTGATTCATGTAGGCACTTTCGGAGATGCGAGACGTGAAAGACGTTGTGTACTCCGGCTAGCCTCTCAGGTAACTCTACCTTATAAGCCATCTGCCCAATCCTCTCAGTGATAGGAAACGGTCCTACGAATCTCGGTGCTAGCTTTCCAATTGCTCCAAAACGAACCACATTGCGCAAAGGAGAGACTTTTATGAAAACCATATCTCCGACTTCGAAATCTAGATCTGTCCTTCTCTTGTCCGCATAATATTTTTGTCTATCTTGGGCCGCTTTCATTCGTCTTCGTATCAACTCCACCTTCTCAGAAGTGTCTCGTATCATGTCGGGCCCAAGTATAAGTCTGTCAGTCGTCTCCCACCAACAAGTTGGTGACTTGCATGGTCTTCCATACAGGGCTTCGAACGGTGCCATCCCTATGCTAGATTGGTAGCTATTATTATAAGCAAACTCCACGAGAGGGAGATGGTATTCCCAAGTACCACCAAAATCAAGAACGCATAGCCTCAAAAGATCCTCTAGTACTCTATTTACCTTCTCGGTCTGTCCATCCGTCTGAGGGTGATAGGCTGTACTTAAATTAAGTTGCGTACCCATTGCTTCTTGCAGACTATTCCAAAACTGGCTAGTGAAAATTGGGTCACGGTCACCGACTATGCTAGAAGGAACCCCGTGCAACCGTACTATCTCTCGAAGGTAAATAGATGCTAGCCATGATGCAGTCCTTTTGCTTTTCACCGGAATGAAGTGAGCACTCTTCGTGAGTCTATCAACAATGACCCATATGCTAGTATTCCCCTTCCTCGACCTAGGAAACCCATCCACGAAATCCATCGAGATACTTTCCCACTTCCATTGCGGGACCTCCAAAGGATGTAATAGCCCACCGGGCTTCTTAGATTCGGCCTTGACATGTTGGCACACCATGCACTTTGAGACGAATTCTGCCACGTCCTTTTTCATTCCGGCCCAAAAGAAAATGCGTTTCATATCTCTGTACATCTTATCCCCTCCGGGATGTATAGTCATCTTCGAGTGATGCGCCTCTTCGAGAATTTTATTTACTAAGTCTCCCACTAGTGGAACACATAGCCTTCCATCGCGCCTTAGCCATCCTTTGTCATCAATGGCATACCTACCAAGGCGACTTGACGTCTCACCACTGATTAACTTGTTCATGATTTCGACTATTTGTGGGTCTTCTTTCTGCGAAGTCCCTACTTGATCTAGAAGCGTAGGTCTCAGCTCAAGAGATGCTAACGTACCAGTCAATGACTCAACAGCATGCGTAAAATCAAAGGTCGCTATAAACTCTAGACTTTTTCTTTCAACAAATAAGGGGCTCAAAGTTAACCTTTTTCTACTTAGCGCATCCGCCACCACGTTACCCTTGCCAGGGGTATAAGTTATATCGAAGTCATATGAGGCCAAGAATTCCATCCACCGCTGCTGTCTCAGATTCAAATCTTTTTGCGAAAAGAGATACTTAAGCGATTTGTGGTCGGTATACAGCTCGAATTTCTCCCCTAGGAGATAATGGCGCCAAGCTCTAAGTGCAAAAAAAATTGCGGCTAACTCCAAGTCATGTGTGGGATAGTTCTTCTCATGAACTTTAAGTTGTCTACCCCTATAGCATATCACTCTTCCTTCTTGCATTAGGACAACGCCTAATCCCGTGTCGCATGCATCCGTGTACACTGTAAACATTTTTCCACCATCGGGTAATGCTAAAACTGGGGCTGTGGTGAGGACTCTCTTGAGTCTCTGAAAAGCAATCTCACATTCTATGTCCCATGTAAACGCTAGGTTTTTCTTCGTTAACTTAGTAAGAGGGGCTGAAATCATAGCGAAGTCCTTAATGAACTTCCTATAAAAGCCCACCAAACCAAGAAAGCTTCTCACCTCTGTTGCATTCTTAGGAATTTTCCAGTCTTGCACCGCAACCACTTTTGCGGGGTCCACGGCTAAACCTTGCTTAGAAACTACATGCCCAAGAAACCGAACTTCCTCCCTCCAAAAATGGCATTTAGAGAACTTAGCCTTTAACTGGTGTGCTCTAAGCGTATCCGTGACTTCCTTGAGGTGTCTAGCATGCTCTCCTTCATCCTTTGAGAAGATTAGAATATCGTCCACAAAAAGCACCACAAACTTGTTAAGGAACTCCCGAAACACCCTACTCATCAGGTCTACAAAGTACGCGGGTGCATTCGTTAACCCAAACGGCATGACGAGCCATTCGAAGAACCCACCTGGAGTCCTAAACGCAGTTTTGTCAATGCTATCCTCAGCCACTCTAAGTTGATGGAATCCTGTGGCTAGATCGAGTTGAGAGAAAATAGATGCTCCCACAAGCTGGTCAAAAAGATCATCGATTCTTGGTAGTGGGTGCCTATTCTTCTTCGTCAGCTTGTTTAACTCACGATAATCTACGCACAGACGAAGCGAACCATCCGCCTTGGTAGCGAATACCACCGGAGCACCCCATTCAGAAATGCTTCGCCTTATGAAATTTTTCTCGAGCAACTCCTTGACTTATTTACTGAGCTCTCTTCTTTCTCGCGGGGCCATATGCCTAACGGGCAATGAAACTGGCTTGGCATTATCAACAAGATAAATTCGGAAGTCTATCTCGCGTTTAGGGGGTAATCCCTTCACCTCATCAAAGATATCTGGATATTCTCGGACCACCCTCACAGATTGAAGATTGTCGACGGACGAGTCGAGAGATTCAAGATAACATAACATGACCGGACCCTTCGGGTTACAAGAAAGTTCAAGGGTATTACCAAGGCATGTCATGAGCCTCACTACCCTTCGTTCACAATCAAGGATAGCTCCATAATTGGACAACCAATCCATGCCCAGAATTAAACCATATCCCATGAATCCGAGAACATAAGCATTACACGTGAATTCCATGCTTAAAATGGAAATCCTCAAATCAACACAAATCATAGATAAATGGGCGGAGCCCCCAATCGGATTTGAAACACTAACGGGATCATCAACTAGACTAGTACTTAAGTGCAGATTTTCAAGAATATCAGAAGAGATAAAAGTATGCGATGCGCCAGAGTCAAATAAGGTTCGAACAGGAAATTCAGAAATGTAAACAAGGCTTTCTACAAAAATATTACTACCTCGGTCAAGAGCTGGAGTGGTGTTGAGAGCCTGCAACTGCCCTCCAGAAGGTCCTGCTCGTTGTGCCTGCCCTAGCCCCCGTCCTTGCTTCTTAGGGCAATCCTTACTGATGTGTCCAGTATCCCCGCAATGAAAGCATTCACTCAACTTTCTTTTCTTCCTTCTACAGTCTTTAGCTATATGTCCCGTGATACCACAAAATTTGCACTTCCTCGTCTCAAGTGGCTTGTTAGCATTGTTGTTGTTGCCCTTGTTATTCTTGTTATTCTTGTTGCCTCCCTTCTTGAAGTCAACCTTCTTGTTCTGAGTCTCATTAGACTTAATCTCCTTTTTGTCACCCTTGTCTTCCTCATGAAGTAGGGCCATATTCACCAAGCTTTCAAAGGTCGCCCCCATGGGCACATGAGTCATGGCCATAGTGTGGAGTGGCTCGCTCAATCCTCGAGCAAATCGTAGAGCCTTCTTCTCAGCCGTGTTGACTAAGTCCAAACCAAACCGAGCAAGCTGATTAAAATTATTCACGTACTCCCTAACAGACATGTCCCCTTGCTTGAGTGCCAGGAACCTCTCCATCTGAAGGTTCGCTTCTGCTGACGATAAGAATTTAAGCCCAAATCTCTCTCTAAAGTCTGCCCAAGTCTCAATTGGTCTGGTAGCGTTGGTGACTTCCAACCAAAATGCAGCTTCCTCTTTCATCAACCATGCTGCCAACTGAACTTTCCTATAATCCTCCATCTCGAAGATAACGAACAGGTCTTCAGTCTCCTTTAACCAGTTTCGTGCCTCAGCGAAGGTCTCAGTTCCAAGGAAGCTTTTGCCGCCCATTCCTATAAAGTCTTTGCATATTTTGGCGAAGGCGGTGCCGGGAGGAGGAGGAGGAACCGCGGCTACTGGAGGAGGAGGAGGAGGGATGTCTGCTGGGCCCGCATCGTTGGCCCTAACTTCCAAGTACCTTCGGAACCATCTGGGTATGGGTACTCCCTCGGGAAGGTTAAGATCGGCCATGCTGAAAAACGAAAAGATAAAGATTCAAACGAGGAAACAAGGAAAGAGCTAATGGCTTTTGGGGAATAGCCTTTTCTTAAAAATAGAACTTTTCTTGAAAAATGCTTCTTTATAAATGGTTTCGAAAATAATTTTCAGAAAGTTTTTAAAACATTTGCCCAGTCTGGTAACCTTCTGCTCTGATACCAAATGTAACACCCCACCTCCACTAGGGTCACTCACAAGGGAATGCACTAGTTTTGGAGAGGTATTGTCTAGTAAACAGGCACAGAGATAACACAAGATAGAACATAAATTAAACAGAGTGTATAAAGCAGCGGATATAAATTTAACCAGATCTTATTACGTGGAAAATAGAGTCAAAACCTCTTACATCAAAATACCAAGTCATTATTTCATTACATCAAGTTCTAAAGAAGCAAAGTACTTAAAACAACATAAGTCCAATATTATTCCCCAAAAAGAGCATGAGTGCAGCCATAGCATAGCTCAAGACCAAACCGTACATGAGCCGTCAGAAAGCAAGCAAAGTCCAAGCTAAGAGCTAGAGTTTCCTCCCTGAGAACCTGGGGGGGGGGGGGGAAGAAAGAAAAGAAGTGGAAGAAAACGGGTCAGTCAAAAAGACTGGTAAGCCCTAGTGACTATCAGCATAAAAACTAATAAAGTTAACTGGACATGAGAAACTGAGATTAGACATAAAGATAATAACTGGACTAGCATGATAATAAAAGGTAGCAAGATAAGAGTGGCATCACATTTACAAGGTTTACTGCACTAACTATACTAGTGTCCAAATCCATGTCAATTATAAATCCAGAAATGATCCCTAAACCCAATAACATGAAATGACCCAATACGGGGTCCAACAGTCCATCCTAGTCGATTGGCTTTACTCGTCGTGTATCGGTGTCATACGGCCCAATCGCAGAATGTAGTCACATGTGCTAGGTCCACCCTAGGGTGTATCAGGTCCTAGGGTGTCAACCACTGACACAATTCAAGCACGCACGATGTGGTACTACGGGTTCCCATCCTACTTTTTAAACTCCGGACTAAGTGCACGACCCTAGTCCGCCTGAACCTACACTGGCGCACCTTACTCAGTCGTTATTCTCGGTCGCTTACAATCAGCCCAGTAATCGTGCCCCACCCTGCCTAGTCCCCAGGGTATCGTGATACTTCTAAGTGGGTTACTGCTGAAAGGGACCACGTGGCTAGGATTTCTAATGGGTTAAGTATTGTCATTAAAAAGGTCATGACTTAACCCTACCCAAACATGTATCTAGTTGGTTAAGTATATATACAAGCAGTTCAAGACTTAACCCTATCAAATCGATGTGTCAAATTGGTTAAGTATATTCAAGGGGTCAATAACTTAACCTTACCATGTGGCATTAATTCACTTAACGCACCCCAACCTCTCACATTAGACTTGGTTACAGTTACTGGATGTGCCGGGCGGTTCCGGGCAGATTTAAACCATAACCTAGTCTAACCTCGGGTTTAAGGTGCTATATGACCAACTACCCACATTGGGTCCTATTATTTTCAACTACTGGATTTGCCGGGCGGTTCCGGGCAGATTTACGTTGCAAATTCAACCCAACCTCGAGTTGGCCATTTTTAAGTTATCTAATTGTCATGTCCCAAATTCATGTTTTCAGGCTTATTCTCATGTCAAGTTTTCATGTCATATTTTCATGTCATATCATGTCAATTCCATAGCCAATTTTCAAGTTTGCCTAATCTATCCAAAACGTATCCCCAACGTACGTGAATTCGCATTAATACAACATGTCAAAATAGGGAATAACACAAACAGGATAGTCATAGAATGGCAAAGGTGTTCATAAGTTAAGCATGATGATTATAACATTACAGGCATATGAAATAGGGTCTCAACATCAACTTGACAAGACATGGTGATAGACATGGTAAAGGATTGACATAAAATAGTACCCCAATAATAGTTTCAACATCATAGGCATGGCAAGATAAAGATCAAAAAGGGGTTTTAGATCAAACATGAATATATCCAAATCAAGTTCATACTGATATTCCATAAGTCAATGTTTTAGATGAATAGATCTGGAGTGTACAAAACTAGATCCAAAATAACAGATTTAAAAGTGATAGTCATAGATCCAAGATAGACAAGAGTAGATTCAACTTAGTTATCATGTTTAGGCATAATTTCAGTTTACATCATGTTCAGGTTAAGTTTACAGTTTAAATCTAAGAGTGACAAAGGGCTTACAGATCGTTGTCTAGAGAATGAGAAAGCAAAAAGAGTAGAAGCAGAATCTCTAGCAAACTCCAAACCAACGTAGCACTAACAAAGTCCTGAATAGCCTCCTTACTTTCTATCTTCCAGTCAGAACTTCAGCAGCATATTATCGGACAAGAATGTGATAGAAAGTCTAGGGTCAGGGGATGTTTATATAGGGTTAGGCAGACGAACCTAGGCAGAAAATGTGACCAAATACATCAGAACGAACCAGGTTCAAAAACTGGATTTCGGGAGCAGGTCGACCCCTAGGTCGACTACCCAGTCGACCTGGTCAGGGGGGGGGGGTCGACTACCCTGTCGACTCCCCAGTCGACCTGGTCGGGGGGAGGGGAGGGGTCGACTACCCAGTCGACTCCCCAGTCGACCTGGGTCCTGGGCGGGAAATTTCCCGCCCAGCCCGCTTCTGGGTTTGAATTCGAATTTCGAATTCGAATTTCGAGCTGTTTTCGATTCTGAAAATTCCTGAAACTTCGGAGGGTCATATCTTCCTCATACGGACTCCGATTCTTGCAAACTCGGACTCGTTTCCAAGCAGAATTCCGAGACGAACGCAATGGCGCAACCCGTTTCCCTTGATTCTTATTTTAAAATTTATTTCTGCCTAGATTTATGGTTATATCACGTTATTAAAATACGAGTTGTTACAATAAGGGTTGATTTAGCTCCTGTAATTAGAGAAAGGAAAATGTATTTTCCCCTTGCCCCTTATACTTTGTCCAAGGAAGAAAAAAATGTTATCGTCATTGTCAAATGTGAAACTTCCCTATGACATGCATCAAATATTAAAAACTGTATATCATTACCTGATTTAAAGCTACATGGGTTGAAGTCCCACGATTTTCATACCCTCCTTCAACAATTACTACCAGTTTCAATACGTTCTGTACTTCCGAAGAATGTTAGGGTTAGTATAATCAGACTTTGCTTCTTCTTCAATTCTCTGTGCAACAAAGTCGTAGTTGTGTCTAAACTAAACAAGTTGCAATCAAATGTGATATTGACCTTGTGCGAGTGGGAAAAAAATATTTCCTTCTACATTTTTCACTGTAATGTTACATCTCACGGTCCATTTGGTTAGGGAATTGCGTTTATGTGGACCGGTGTTCTGTAGATGGATGTTTCCACTTGAACGGTTCAATAAAGTCTTAAAGAGTTATGTACGAAATTGATTTTCTCTGGAAGGTTGTATAGCTCAAAGTTATCTCGGAGAAGAATCAACTGAATTTTGCATGGAGTTTCTTAAACGCAGTTGTACAACTGCGGGCCTTCGAATGGATGAAGACAAACTTTCTGGTATCTGTCGCAATAATATAGTTGGTGGAAGAAAAAGAATGAGATGAGGCGCATCTACATGTCCTTCTTAACAACAATGAAGTTGAGCCATATATTCTGTAAGTATTCTATAATTGTATAAGTACTTTATTCTTTAAGAACTATCATTTTTTGTATATATATGTGTAGTAATTCTTATATTATGTAATTATATTCAGGATGCATAAGGGGTATCTGGAAAGGATTTATCGAGGAAATAGAAAGAGTGTTTAGTGGTTGGTGGGAGAACATAATCGACTGTTTGTTGATTGGTTCGAAAGAAAGGTTACTTTACATTAGATAATGTACAAATATGAAAAATCATGCTAAATAGAAGTTAAATAGAAGTCGTGTTGCTTAAAAGAAAATTCATTGTTGTATTATTGTGTATTCTTAGTTGTGGTTGTTAATATATATGATAATTTGAACTGTATTTACATTGTATTAGCAAGTATATTCGCAGGTCAGTACAGAAATAAGGGAAAATGGGGACGAAGCTGTTTCTGAAACGATACGTTGGTTGGCAGGCAAACCAACATTTTCTGGTTTAACCTACGAAGGATATCTAGTTGATAGGGTTCGATAGTACACAAAGAACCAAGATAATGCAAAGGTTGTCCAACACAGTGAGGTATCAAGGTTGATGAGCTTGAATTTACACTTGTGGACTTTAGTCGACAAGGCCACAAGAAGGACAAATATGTGTCTGTTGACCAAGTCCAACAAGTTTTTCATATCGAAGATCCAGTTGATGCTACCTGATTTGTTCTGCTTAAGTCTACGACTCGTGACTATCATGAGGTGTACTACGAAGATGGTATATGAGACACCTCCTTACAAAATCCACCATTCTGCTCTTAAATCCCTTTATGTGATTTCGTGAATTCGTGGATGACGTTGAAGCTAGTTCTAGTAATCAAAGACAGAATGTTAAAGAGATTTGGGTGAAAAAGCGAATATCGTAGTGTAATCTACATAAGTCTTATGTGTTAGTTAGAATCTACTTCCAGTTAATTTGTTATTTTCTTCTATATTGTTGTTCTCGTACTCCATTGGTATGACAATTCGCCACAAATAATTTATTTTTAGTTTCTTGTTTATATATGTTTCTTATATTAATTCGATTCTCCATAATTGACTAATTAATTTATTTCATTGTTCCATTGTCTAATTAATTTGCAACATTATATTCTATAACTTTGTGGATTGAACAGAGATGAGTGAAATGGCACGAAAAAAGCGAAGATGTGTTAAGGAACAAACAATCGCTGATGAAGCAGAATTGCAAACAAAGGTGATAGAACCGAAATCTCCATTATTAGACTTCGGGCACGCATTGGAACCTACATCATCAAACTCGGCGCAACCAATGAGTACTACTACTGAATCTACACAAAGGAAATCTGGCGGTGCATAAAGTGTATGTGCCATGCACAAAGTGGTGGTGAAGAAATCTCAGGGAAAGAAATTCAAAATTACCTGTAATGCACTTGGAGTTCCCGAATGGGATACTCGGAAGATATTGCAGTCCTACATAGGCATGTTAGCTAGAACAATGGTCCCCATAAACATTATAAGTTGGCCAAAAGTAGATCGTGATTTGAAAGAAAAAAATATCGCTCGATGTTCAAGTAGTTTGTTTTTCTTTAATTTTGTGCTGATTTAGAGAATATTTAGCTTATGGTGTGTGTGTATATATATATATATATAAGATGTGTATTTAAATGTTATGCAGGATACATTCAAAATATATACCACTCTTGAGAATTTTGTGTTAAAATCTGCAGGCTGTAAATGGAGATAGTTCAAGACAAATTTGACTCGTAAATTTGTGGTGCCATTTGTTGAACAGAAGAAGAAGCTTTCTAGGCCACCGAAGCAATATCATTTGTTGGTAGGTCGAGTTGGAAAAAATTTGTTGTACAGAGGACTTCTTCTAGTTGGCAGGTATATACGCTTATATTAGTTTGTTAGTTCTACTTTTATAAATTCCGTGGCATACATAAGTATATCATAAATATGAATATTAATAAGTAGATCACAATTTCAAGGTAATAAAAAATATAAAAAGGTTAAGTTACATATTACTTATTAATAATTTTCAAAATAATAAAAAATAAAAATAAAAATAAAAAGTTCATATTTATATTTTTGGTTGCATCCAATTCATGAGAAACTAAGTGCTGTGGTTGGAAAAGGAAATATCATATCGCTTGTCAAGAAAAGGTACATTAGTTTGAAGGAAGAGGAAGTAAGAACAGAACTAACTAGTAAATTGTAATTTTCATCATTTTCTCGAGGATTTGAAATATTGCTTCCTCTTAAATAGATAAAGTTGGGAAAGCTAGAGGTTGGTGAAGAAGTTGATCGAGAAGTTCTCTGTAAGAAGGCTCGAAATCCAAAGGACGACATGGAAGTAAATGAAGAATTGGCTAAGATGAAAGAAAAAATTGTAAGCCCCCTATGATAATTTTCTTTTCTTTTCAAAAGCATCCCGAAACGTGGTTTTTTGTTTAATTTTTTGTGTGTATAGGATGCCTTTCTTGAAAAGAAACAGAAGGGGTTGTTTATCCCTTGTGGAAGTAATGATGTTCTAACTATTGCATTGAAAACTCCTACGCATTCAGGTTGGGTCCGGGCAGTTGGAAGCTTCGTTACTCCTAAGATTTGCTTTAATTTTATGAGACAGATAAAGCTTCAAATCACCAAGTCTGAGCTGGTGGCGCATGATCGGCAGAGGTTAGCGGAGCTAGAGAAAGAAAAGAAGGATTCATTGTCAGCAAAGCAAGAGATGATGGCGGAAATCGAAAAACTGAAGGTGGTGATCTATGCTGGAGCCAATCATCAGTTGCCAAATTTGTCCGACAAAGCAAGTTTCTAACCACCAGGAGATGAAGATGAAAAGAAACCAAAAACTGCAAAAGTATTGGTGTTGGATGGTGATGTTGATGACGATGTAGCTATTGATAATCCGCTAGTTCCAGAAATAAAGGTAATAATTAGATTTTTATAATTTTCATCTTATGATTTATATAATTAGATTTATATTAATAAAACTTTATATAATACACTTACCATTAGAAAAAGATGGGGAGACCTTCTATTTTGACCTTTTATTTATAATTCATAGCTTATGCGAAAATGTGAGATGTCGGTTGGTAGTATAGACACGAAGGTTGCATTTGGTGTTGTTTTCCATATTGGAGATGAATAGAATAATAAAATACATGGAAGGGAAATGTCGTCTGGTTGCAAGGGCGGACCCAGGAATTCAGACTAGGGTGTGTTAACTTTAAAGATTTTTTTAAAAGTTATAATGCAATTCTGATTACTACTGCAAAACAATAATCACAAGAAAGATTCACAAAGCATTTTGAGAAATGCTTCTTCGATATTATATGATGTGACTTAATAATTTCTGTATTAAACCGGATGTTTAAGACTTAGATGATCTTCAATAACAATTTTGGCCAATTGATTTTAAAAAATGCTTCAAATCATTTTGTTGTAGTATTAGTTATGAAATGATTTTTCAAAAGATCATTCATATACTAAAGGCCTTTAAAAATGCCTTTAATACTTCGTTTTAACCTTTTTTACTATTTAGTCTTCATCATATTCAAACTTCATTTTTTTAACATTACTACGTGTAATAATATATTATTACATTGCTTGTAATTGGTTTAAATATTTCTTTGTAAACTTGTAGTATTTTTATTAATTTGTTCATGTAGTCAGTATTTTATGCTTTTTTCCAATAGTTGCAGCACAGTGGAACAAATTAGATTTTTTTTCCTTAACGAATTCGTATCTTAAGAAACTAACAATTAAACCATCATATTTCTCTTTCCTCCTGCCATATTTTTGGATACTAAACTTTCCCCCTCTGTCTCTTTCCGTCTTTTTCACCCACAAAAGTTACTGAACTAAAATTTGTCGTTCCACTTAATTTACCGAACTAAAGTTTCACAAAGCATACGCAAATTGCAATAGAAAAAATTAGGGTTTTCACTTTACCGTTCAAAGGATCAATTTTCTATCTAATAATTTGATAGCAAATGAAAAAATCACCTAGGTATTGAGCTGAATTGGAGAATCATCCAAAAATTGTAGTCGATTTTGGACAAAAGAAGAGATATGTGAGCTCATTTGAAAGTAGCAGGAAACTGTAATGAGTTCCCAAGCGTGCTTCCCAATGCTTCAATTTCTTCTCCCTCTAACTTGTCAACCTAACCTCACGCTTTCTCCAAAGCCTCCTCCTTCGACTTCGCCGCTTTCCGCCGTTGACTTCGCCGCCTTCCGCCGTTGACTTCGCCGCCTTCCGCCGCAGGAGATCGCCCTTCTCCGGCTCGTTCTTTACCCATGACGCCATCAACGTCTTTTCGCTCGTTTTTGGGCGCCGGGATAAGGTAGGTTATATTTTTTTTCTACACTGGGTTGTAGCCCAGACCATCCTAGGGCTGGTTCCGCCCTTGTATGGTTGTCTTCGTGTTTTAGTGGATGGATGTACCAGCCCAGATACATTGCTTCCTGTGCTGGTACCTGGTGAAATGGAGGTTGTACATCAAGCTGTTAGCTCGGTTGTAGTCTAGCCTGTGGAACTGACCAGTTTTCCACAACCTGTGGTATGCACTTACCTAAATAATATATGTTTATTCTGTGTGCATGAAATGAGGAAATAGAAATGTGTTTGATGTTTGTATGATGGTTGATTATTTTTCTATAGATAAAGCAAAAGGAGTTGCCGCCACCAAAAACAGGTGAGTCATTGCAGAGATTACAGACCTTGTATTCTCAAGCAGAGTCACCTAAGAGTGTGCCAAAGAGGTGGAGGTTGATGTATAAATATGCAATGACCTTGATGAAATATGGTGGGGCCTCGATCCAGATTCCATGTGATGCAGAGTTTTTTAGGGAAGATAAGACAATTTTTTTGTTGCATGAGAATATGTTGGTATTATTGTAGTTTGAAATGATCGGGAAAGCTGTTATATCAGCCTATATAATGTTAGTATTTTTATTTTCCAATTCTACATATTCCGAATTAAATGTTTATATTTTATTTATCTAGGTTCTTGTTTGCTAAGATACGCGAGGCAAAAATGATTTGGAAACATTAGGTTTTTTTCATCCTGGACAGACGGTTGAACTCGACGGAAATTTTGAATCTTACGCTGTGCAAAGGCTGAGAGACCACAGTGATCGCATATACTTCATACCGCATAATAGCAGGTAAGTGTTTGAAGAAACCTATATGTATATATATATATATATTTCGGCATATAAACATTGGTGTGAATATGTATTATTTTCACTTTGGAATATTTTTTATGATAACAGCATGCACTGGATTTTGAGTATAATATGAGACGGTGATATTTATATTCTCAATCTATTGTCTGTTCTGGGCCTTTTTTGACTTTAGAAAAAGCATTAACGAAGTAATTTTTCCTAACTGAATTTTTTTATCGTCATCGATGCTTTTTTGAGTTTGACATGATGGAGTATTTCTATATAATCTGCAGGGTAGTTAACAGTTTCAATTCCCAAATAGGCAAGGGCAATAAAATGCCTAAAGTAGATAATTTCACTATAAGTATTTTTCCACTTCTAACTATGGAATACTTAAATTAGTTTTTAATTATTTGGCAAGGGATATATATGTCATTACTTTATTGAAATAGGGATGCCCAAAACAGCCTGGTGGCCGTAAAAGCAGTTACGTGGTGATGCGCTACATGAAATAAATCATTGAGATAAAGAATTTACTTTTCTTAAAAAGGTAAACATATATTGTTTAGATAAGTAATTAGTTTGCAATTTGTTTGGAAGAAGCATGCGTTTGAATACCGTGAGAGTTAGATATTTAACATCCAACTTTGATAACTTTACGTTTATTTCATGCTTGATTACTTCATACTAGTATAATCAAGTGCAAAAATACATTGTTTTGATTTTACTATCATTGGGGTGCTGTCTGGATAGTGTTGAAAGAATATTAGTCTCATATCCAAAAACCACTGTGGGATTTTATTTAACTTTATGTTTCCTATAAGTTTTGTGTTGGATGTTAATATTTTAGTGAATCAAGTCGAAATGACATCGACGATGGTTCGTATATAATCTTCTAAGTATTAAACTATTGGGATGTCCCGGTACATGTTTACCCTTCACAATTTCAATATGATTCTCAAGTTCTAATTCAAAACTCAATCTTAATGTCATTACGTTCAGCGATATAGTGACTCAAACATCTGAATCAATTCTATAAATAATAATAATCATAAAATCTTTAGATTTAGGGGAAATATTCAATTCATTCTAAAACAAGGAATATCAAAAATGTTTGCTTGAATCTACGATTAAATTATATTGTTTGCAAGCCAAAATAAAGATGGAATAAGTTACCAGAGGAAAATATAAGTTCTTAATTTAGATGCAGTAGCTATAATATCATAATCAATTTCAAATACACAAATTATTACTATAAAAAGACAAATGGACTCTTTTACTTGCTTAACCGATAAGCAACAACTTATGCAAATTGGAAAATTTACCATACAAGAGCAAATCTTTAATATCCATGATTTAAATCCAGTTTTAATTGTATTGCATTGATAAACCTGGTTAGTACCAGAAAAAAGAAATGAAGCTTTCCCTTAAATTTCATCGAATAACTGCATGGAGAATAATTTCTATCATGTCATAAGTAATCAAGTCGAAATGATGTTAGTATTAAGACTGGGTATTAGGATACTAAGTTTGGGTATTAGTAGCATTTTTTAAAGTTTAAACTAAGCAATTTTTACATCCTTACCAAAACAATACTTATGACATTTCCAGTAAAGTACATTTTGTTTTGAATTAATATACTGTGAACTCGTAGTGATATGTATCACATATGTATCACACAGTCTGGCACTGAAATAAAAAATATGAATAGTTTTGCCATACTGTTATCATTGAAATCTGAATGGTTTTGCCATACTGTGTGCGACATCGAACTTTTGCACTTGATTCTAGTAGACATATAAAGTATATACTGAGCTATTTATCAACTTTATAGTGGAGCGTGAAGAATCGAAAGTCTTACAGTGTGGAGCAGTTGGTGGAGGTGCGTAATGAGGCGCTCGATTTTGTTGAAGAACACTTGTAAATCTTATTTAATGAAAATCTGACTAGAATGTAATGTAGAACAAAAACATGTGCTTGTTTATGTTTGTGGTGGATGGTTTTATGGAATGTAAGAACATGTGCTTGTTTAATGTTTGTGGTGGATGGTTTTATGGAATATAAGAATATTTTCTGTTTAATGTTTGTAGCCAATATTGCATTTTTTTTGTATTGGTATTGCATTTTTATGGTAAGGCATATATCTATGTCAGGAAAAAAATTGATGTTTAAAATTATAACTAACATCAGTAATGTAGACAAAAACAGTGTATAAACAGAAAAAAGGCATCCCTCCTTTAAAGGGAAATGATGTCTAAATGATACACAGACATCATTTCACTGAAAATGAACTGATATCTTTTTGGTGTATAGACATCACTTCTTTTAGAAAAAAATGATATGGTGTGTGTGTATATATATATATGTATTATAACGGTTATTCCCACCATAAACGATGTATTAGTCATTTTGCATTACTTGCATGATATGTTTATAGTAATATAAGACTTATAATAAGCCATTATCAACATTCAGGTCATGCAAATACACAAAAAAAGGGCTTAATATATCGTTATTAATTATATTATGATGTCTTCCTGCAACTTCAACATCGTTTTTTAACCGATGTAAAAAAATGGCACTTTAGACATTACCGACATGAACATCACTCCCCAAAAATCGAGACATCATTTTTTAGCTGATGTCTATGTGAAGTTTTCATGTAGTGTTATCCGAGGATGATATTAGTTTGTAATGGTAAAGAGATTAATAACAATTTATTATTTTTATTAAAGAAATAATAATTCAACATTATTGGTGAAAATTTAAATAATATATAATGAGGGTTCCGAAGTAAAGGAAATTAAAAAAAAATTGTGAAAATATAATGATATTTGCAAGGTAAACGAATTGTGGAGATAAAGTTTGGAATAGGTTTATTCAAAGGGAATGAGTGTTAGTTTTGGTTTTCAAGAAATAAAACAAAAGAGATTTCATAACAATGTTTTACGTGAAATTTGATCAAACTCAAAGTTGGGAATATATACATATATATACGATACAATTCCAAAGTATTTAAAATAGTTTTGCGCATACTAGTATATAAAAACAAGAAGTCAATACTATGCTTTAAAATATCGAAAGATTAAAAAGTAAATTAGTTTTTAATTAAAAAGGCCAAATAATACTGAATACTGAACCAATGAACTCATTTTATTTTCATTGTTGTTTATTTTATTTGATAGTTAAATAACCGACTATCAAATCTGGCTAATACGATTGTTGGGTATCAGATATATATTCGAGAACCATTCCGAACCAGCAAATACGTGGAAGATGCTAATTGAAGATGGAGCATTAAATATCAAGGATCTTCGTAAAACGGAAGAGTTATTTATAATCTCTGGTTCTCTCCTCGAGAAAAACTATGATTCTGTCGTGGATGGAATCTACGGATTGCAAGGACTACTCACTACTGATATATAGGGTGATTCCTAGGATGTGGTAAGAGGGGGAGCCTTCGATTCATCCTGTTCCTGGATGACTTGTATGGACGAATGTCCGAGAGAGTATTTCCAAAAGAACCACGTACATTGATTTCTTCAAACATACCCAGTTTGGTGGCAAGGAAGGAAAATTCATTAGCTTAACACCCGGAGTATTTTTGTGGACATCAATTAGTGATATCTGGCGGATCTGATGATGTGGCATTCCAAGTGGATGAGGATGTGATGTTTAGAAGGATCTGCTTAACCTCAAGCCTCATCAACCGGGAAATGACATAAAATCAAGTAGGTCGCAAGACTATGTGGGTCGCACACATTAAAAGAGTATACCATTACCAAATCTGAAGAAATCAAATGCCTTCGGTTGTCCCTTTATTTATGTATGCTATCGGTTCAGTTGGCTGGCCCACAACCGTGGTTAATATATATTCGGTACTCTCAAGCGAAGTGAGGGGACGGTCATGTTTAGCTGGCTTGCAAGATATTCTTGTTGGACCCCAATGTATTCATCTCAAGTGGTACATTATCGAAGGTGGTCCCATACCTTGCAAGGAAATTCATTCTCCAATAAGAGCCCGCGGTTTTGATTGTATACATGTATGTGGAGCATAAGATGCAAACGTTCCGCTAGATTGATTTATACTTGTATTGGACACTATTATAATATCAGAATAGATATGATTTATAATATGTTTTGGGTTCTCGTAAGCTAAAAACCATCCGTATCTCTGTGTGGATTTGGTCTTACGATTATCCTTTCTTTTGAAAAGATTTTGATCATGGCGTTTGCAATGCTCGGGTCAGACCGAGTTTTACAGGTTCGGGTTATTGGATGCTCTAAAGTCCATAGACGAGTTAGAGAAGTCCAAACATATGATATCTAGTATTGTATTCCGCTACGTGTTGTATATGAGGACAAATTATTATAACTGTCTAGATGTGTTAATGTACTTTGATCATTGTAAGTTTTATTTCAAGCTCTCAATAAAGATTTATTTCTATATTATATATTTTGTTCCGTTGCGATGTGAGACTCTGATTCTTTGTTGGTTCTTCTTCTTATTCTTCTATTCTTAACCTTCTTTCTTATCTCACCCTCTAATTTTTTTCTATTAACTATTTGGTATTTTGTTACTTGGATTTTGACAAGTAATACAGGTTATGTATTATTGTCGGAATTCGGGCGTCGAAATCCTTTGCTGGGTTGCTACATTGTTGTTGCAGCTAAGGAAGGACTAAAACCACAACAGGATGGAAATAACAAAAGGTGGAAGCAGAAATAGAAAAGAAAAGATGGACAGAAAAAGCAAAAGAGTGAGGTGATATGCTTCAACTTATAGAAGAAGGGCCACTATTCCAGGGATCGCAAGGATTCTGAAGGTGTAAAGAAGTGATTAAACTGTGGGAAGCCTAGGCATAATAAGAAGGATTGCCCAGAACCAGCCAAGGGTAAGTAGGTTGAGAAGGTGTATGTTGTGGAAGCTGTGCGATCTTCTTCAAGGACTCCTACGGCGGAGGAGAAAGGCAAGGGTGTCGTCATTCAAGGTAGTCTTTATAATTAGAGAAGTTTCAGTTCGTGTGTTGTTCGATACTGGAGCATCACATTCATTCATTTGTAATGTGTTTGTTTGTCGCTTGGGTTTGGAACCCGAGATTTGTGATCAACCATTGGTCAGAACTAATCCATTGAGGGTTCGTCCAGTATGTGTATGATTTATCATGGTCTAGTGTTATCGAGTCATGGTTGCTCCTTTGTGCGTGATTGCTTTGTTTTGAACTTCGTCGGGGATAGGATTATTTTCTATATGGCCTGACTCAAGAGGTATGCGACAAAGGTGGATAGCGAGAAGTTGGAATTGACAGTCGGGAATATGGAAGGGTGAATGGTTGTGATTCGATGTAAGTTAGAAGACGAGGTCCTCATAAGCTATTTATATTCGCTTGTGATTCCACATAAAGACTTGTCATCGGAGCCGATCGCTAGTGAGTTGATGATATATTTGACGAGGTCAAAGGGTTGCCGCCGAATTGCGAGATTGAGTTCAAAATTGATTTGGTCGAAGATGCTAGACCTATCGTTATGCCTCTTAGGAGGATGGTGTCTAAGGAGCAACGAGAGTTAGAGCTACAAGTACGTGACCTTTTGGAAAAAGGATTCATTCGAAGAAGGGGTGCACCTGTTGCGTTTGCAACCAAGAATGATGGATCTTTGAGATTGTGTGTGGACTATCATAGGCTGTATAAGGTGACCAAGAAGAACAAATATTCGTTGCTAAGGATAAATGACTTGTTCGATCATCTTCACGAAGCCAAAGTATTTTCTCAGTTGGATTTGGCAACGGGATGCCACTAGTTGAGGGTGGCAAAGGATAGTGTGTCGATGACTGCTTTTAGGACACCATCTGGTTTCTTCGAATGGTTGGTGATGCCGTTTGGGTTGGCTAATGCTCTAGCGTATTTCGTGGATCTTATGAATGAGGTATTCAAAGGTTAGTGGAACAAGTTCGCGCTTATGTTCGTGGATGATATTCTGGTTTACTCCCAGAATGGGGAAAGAGCATAAAACACACTTGAGAGTTGTTTTGGAAATCTAGTGAAAGCATCAGCTGAGAGCTTAATTTTCGAAGCGTCACTTCTGGAAAATTGAAGTGAGGTTCTTAGGCCATGCTGTTTTGGAAAGGGAATAGCGGTTGGTCCCGCTATGGTGGTAGCAAACCAGGACTTGGGTAGACCTAAGAATATGATGGATGAACAGAGTTTCCTTGGATTGGCTCCGAAAACAAGGACGACTGGTTATTCCTAACATTGAAGGATTGAGAGTTGAGATTCTGAGGAAATGTCATCGCTCAAATTTGGTGATTCATTCCAGTGGTAACATGATGTATCAAGACATAAAGCGAGCTTACTGTTAGGGAGGGATGAAGAGGGATGTTAGAAAGTTCATTTCCAAAGGGTATGAACTTTCAGTTGGTGAAAGATGAACAAAAGAAGCCAAGTAGATTGCTTCAGCCATTGAAGGTTCTTACATGGAAGTGGAGGCAGATATCGATGGGTTACGTAGGACTAGGACAAGAGACAAAGGGATTTGGGTCATCATGGATCAATTGACCAAAATTGTGAGGTTTATTCCTGTTAGATCGACTAAGACAACATCGAAGTTGGCTGAGCCATATTAAATGGATAGTCCGATTCGATGGTATCCCAGAGAATATAGTTAGCTCCAAGGTTGACTGATCATTTCCGATAGTCAAGCGGATTGGAAAGCTCGTGTATAGGTTGAAGTTACCCAAGAAGAAGTCGAGACCGTAGTTATGAAACCTCGTAAGCCGCTTCGTGTCGTAAGCCGCTTCGTGTCGTAAGCCGCTTCGTGTTATGGGGAATGATACGAAATAGATTAGAAGGAAGATGGTTAAGCTAGTCAAGGTACAATGGAGTGAGGATTATGACGATTATACGTAGGAGATGGAAAAGAGTATGAAGACGACCCATCTAGAACTCTTCATTCATATGACCCATTAATGTCGTACCACCTTACACTTACTATCGTTGTTTGAATTTCGCATGCTAGGGTAAGGCAATGGATGTATGGCTTGATAGACGCTAATCTGGATGGTAAATTGGCTGTTTATGGATGGTAGGCATGCATAAATGTTTGGTTGCTCGTGTTTTCTTAGAATTTCGAGGGTGAAATTCCTAAGGGCAGAGAATGTAACAGCCCGCATTTTACGTATCGGAGGATCTTAAAATATTTTTATTTAATTCCCTGAGGGTTGGATCATTCTCATATTTTGGTATGTCATTTATGGGGATGTGGGACATATCCATAATTTTTACCAATTTTATTTGTGACCATTTTCCCCCTGTTAGTCTTGTACAGGGTATAACTTTTTACTGTGATTAAATCAAGTGCTGAGGTCGGATTCATTGAAAAGGAAATGGTGTTTCCAATTCTATATAGTGGTCACATTAAAGATTTGATTTAGCGGTTTGGGAGGAACCACTGTTTTGTGTTTCACAATATCTGTTCGGGTTTTTAGAGCCAATGATGGGCTGATTTGAGGAGGCCCAGTAGTGGGCTGGTGGGAGGCTATAAATAGGGGGTTAGAGACATGGAGAATTGTTTACTTTCTTCATTCTCTCATTTGGTTGAGCTCGTGATCCTCCTTGCTCAATCAAATACACCTTTCCACCATTAAAATTAGATCTACATAAGAGAATCGAAGATCTACTCGTTTGAAGCTAGATCTACATCAAGTAAAGAGAGATCACATCAAACCAAGAGGTTTGAAGCATATTCTTCGCTGTCCGGATTGAAAATTTAGCGATATCAACTTAATTCGAAGAATTGGTTAATGATAAGCATCTCACACATGGATTCAATCAAGTATATGGGTTGTTTGATCACAATTAATAGGAACAATAGCTAATCTCATTTATATTTAAAGCTAATTTAGAACATAATTCGATTTTCAGAATTTCTTGTGTTGAGATTTCAGATAGACGTGTATTTGTGAATGAACAGAAAGATTGTATTATTGATAATGATGTACAGAGTATACAAGCATGTTTATATACAAAGATAATGGACTGAAAGAATTACAAAAGAAGCTAAGTGGGCTGAGGCCATGAACAGCCCAAGGCTATATATTATCTTAAGTAAAAAGCGGTGCGGCATCGATTCATTCTCTTATTTGCCCCCTTCAAATCTAGGGTTACTGAAACCCTAAATTTGATTTCTCGAGTGAATCGATGCCCTCATCTAGATCTCTTTTGAGTCTTCCATGTCGGTCTTCAGTTTGTTGCTTTCAATTCTGGAATTCCATGAGCTAAGTTGAGTTTTAGGGCTTCTGGATTAACTTTAGCCTTGTTAAGTAATTGGTCTTCAGATCTGAGGCTTTATAATTGTAATTATCTTTAATCGAGGGTGATGAGCTTTCAGAGTTTGCCCCTTGCTTTGTTGTCATGTTCAGAGAGGTGCTTTGCTTTACTTTCAGATCTTCGCGAAGTCTGGTGAAGTTCTTAGCTGAGAGTGCTTTGGTAAGTATGTCGGCTTTTTGATGGAACGAAGGTACGTAGTTAATCTGCAAATTTCCTTCTTTAATTTGTTCTCTAGCAAAATAGATGTCTATTTCTATGTGTTTTGTTCGAGCATGCTGAATTGGATTAGCTGGCATATAAATTGAACTATGATTATCACACCAGATTGTAGCTTTTGATGAGTTGCTTAGTTTCATTTCCTTTAGTATAGATTGTATCCACATGATTTCAGTTGTAGCACACGCAATACTTCTATATTCTGCCTTGATTTCGATATGGTAGATTGTTTTTTAGAACTCCATGATATTAGATTGTCTCCCAAGTATATACAGTATCCAGTGGTAGATCTTCTATCAACTGGATCTGCAGCCCAGTCTGAGTCTGTAAATCCAGTGATGTTTAGGTCTTTACTGCCTTTTAGTGTAAGTCCATAGTCCAGAGTGCCTTTTAAGTATCTTAGGATCCTTTTCACAGCTTTCCAGTGCTCATCCTTGGGTTCCTGCAGGAATTGAGATACTTTGTTAACACTGAAGGATATGTCTGGCCTTATTATGGTGGCATATTGTAGTGCCTCCACAACACTCCTGTATTGTTTGATATTGTTTATAGCTTCTCCCCTGTTTTTAGAGTAATTTTGACTAGAAATCATAGGGGTTGGTTGAGATTTGGCTTTAAGAATGTTTGTTCTGACTAACAATTCAGTGATATATTTTCTTTGATTTAGTAGCATCTCTGATTTTGAAATCCTTTTGGCTTCAATGCCTAAGAAATAGTTGATGTCACCCAAGTTTTTGATGGAAAACTCTTTGTTCAGGTACTTGATAAGATTTATTATTTCAGTATCACTGTTCCCTGTAACAATTAAATCATCAACATAAATTAGTATGTATATAGTAAGTGACTGTGTAATTTTTGTGAATAGAGATGAGTCAAATTTAGTGGGCCTGTATCCCAGAGAGCTTAGAGTTGACTTGAGTTTATCAAACAATACCCTGGGTGCCTGTTTCAATCCATAGATTGCTTTGCTAAGTTTGCACACAAGTCTTGAGTCTTGAATATATCCTTCTGGTTGTTCCATATATATTTCCTCTTCCAGATTGCCATTAAGGAAGGCATTGTTGACATCTAGGTGTTGAATATTCCAATGATTTTTGAGTGCTATAGAAAACACTAATCTGATTGTAGTGGGCTTGACTACAGGTGAGAATGTCTCTCCGTAGTCAAATCCATACTCTTGAGTAAAGCCTTTTGCAACCAGTCTAGCTTTGTATCTATTGATGGTGCCATCAGGATTTCTCTTAACCCTGTAAGTCCACTTGCAGCCTATTATATTCTTGTTGAGTGGTTGAGGGACAAGGTTCTAGGTTTTATTTCTGATTAGTGCACTGTATTCTTCATCCATTGCTATTTTCCATTCATTGTGCTTGATGGCTTGAGTGTAGTTTGTTGGTTCATCCTTGCTTTCTGTGATCAGGTATGCCTTTGGTTTGAATATACCACTTTTGGATCTGGTCTGCTGTAATGGACCGAAAATCCCCGCCCCTTGGACCGACCATAAACCACACAGGTCTGACCCAAAAGTTAGAAATTCTTGAATGCATTAACTCTGGGCATACAACACATCAGAAAAATAAACAACAGACTTTTATAAACATTATACAAATGTTACATCAGAGTACAGAAAATCAGAGTACATCGATAAATACAGCGGAAGAAAAATTACAAGATTTTAATACGTTGCAGCGGAAACAAAATAACTAAGGCAGCGGAAGACTTCCAATGTTCTGGACACAGCTTTAAGCTTCAATCCAGGATCCTGCTAAAGAGATAAACCTGTAGACAACTGCTCGACTGCCCGTGTGGAAAGAGGGCACCCGAGTTTGCAAAAAGGTGGAAACAAACAACGGGTCAGTCGTGGGACTGGTGTGAGAATTCTTAACTAATAAATCACTATTAATTGGGCAAATCCAAAGACCACACCGCTAACGCGGAACGGGTTTGCTCTAATGGATTGACGTGCATAAAGGTGTCAGAATAAATGATAAGTAAATCATACAACAACGTTATGCTTTTTAGAAAAATGGAATCACCATAAGACCCAGGTCCTTTCACACAATGCAACACACACCAGAGGATAGGGTTTTACCTTATAGTGATTAAACATGATAAATACGACAAATATGAGTTTAATATTATTATTAGTATATATCAAAACATTTCAAAGTAAATGTAGAAATCCTAGAAAGAATAGTATCCCATACTACTATGCCTCCATACTAGTAATACAATCAAATCCGAATGGGGTCGTATTGGAAATTGGGTTTCCATCATGAGTCAAGGCTAGGGAGGAGTTCCTACCGATTCGAGAAACTCTAGCTAATGTCTCAGGATCCCCCGCAGTGAACCCTTGGAAAGCTACAGGGCCCGTCCGCCGTACGAGTTGCGGAATAGTTATTCCTGAACACACGTTTCCTAGTCCTATAGGACCTATCATCCGAGGCGCCTCATTCCATCATCGACATAAGTAAAATGTCAGGGCTGGTAGGTCACTGACACCACTCTAGCTAGAAAGAAACGTGCTGCTCTCCCTGCATTCCCTTCTCCCGTTTTAGACTCCGCCAGTGTGTGAGGCTCACGAAGTCACGCTATACACAAAGCTATGCCTAAACAGACTATGCTTTGATCGTCCCACAAGGCCTGCTTTTCAACAAAGCCTTGATCATATGCATCTTAGCATGCCACATCATCACTCCATATCACACTACCAATCCTTTGCCGAAATATATGAACGGGTGTTAAGCAAGAGAATAAATTCTCCGCCAACAAACATCCATACATTCGACAGAAGATTAATAACATGATATATAATGGAGTACGATGTCAGACACACAATCCATTTATAAGCTTATGCTCTGGGTCTGAGCGAAAGCCAAATCCGTACAAATCAACACTACGTCTGGGCAACTCCTACTATTACCTTATCATGGTGGCGAGCCATTCTAAGGCAACAGTCATCATCGTCCATTCGATGTGGAGATTTTACGGTCTTCAATCGCCGTCTTCCAATCTTGGATTTTTAAACGTCGTTTAATTATTTGGAATGAGATAAACTCAGACTTTCCAAATAATCCTCGTATATATATATATATATATATATATTGAAAATCCTTCTTACACATTAATAATTATTTTTATTAACGATTCATTCCTATTTTAATTATTTAAAATAATTAAATTTTTATATAACGACGCCTGAGGTCCATGGGCGACTATGGCGCTGCATTCAACCAATTTTGATTTTTACATTTCTCAGAATCTAACCGTTGGATCTTAACGTAATATATATCATTGGAAAGATTTTTCCAAGACGGTCCTAATGGTTTCAGTTTCAAGAAAATCCGACGGTCCGATCTTCTTGTATAGTCGTTTAAAAGTACGATTTCAAAACGCGAACTACCACGCCCTATTCATTCAATTTTGATTATATTTATATAATCATTGAATCGTAATAACGTCGTTTGATTAAAACAACACTCCACACAATTACCGATACTTACTAAATTTTAATTCATTTGAAAATGAAGATAATATTACCGCATCCTAAATTCATTCTCTCCTTACATTGAAAATGTAAATTTTGATACACTCAAAATCTTTAAATTACATATAAAAATATAATTTCTAATGACAATGCAAACTCTACTCTTAATTCACATTGTGAAAACATGATTTGTAATTACAATGCAAACACTACATCTAGTTCACATTGTAAAAATATAATTTTTTAATTACAATGCAAACACTACATCTAATTCACATTGTAAAAATATAATTTTTAGTTACAATGCAAACACTACATCTAATTCACATTTTAAAAATATAATTTTTAATTACAATGCAAACTCTACATCTAATTCACATTGTAAAAATATGATTTTTAATTACAATGCAAACACTACATCTAATTCACATTGTAAAAATATAATTTTTAAATACAATGCAAACACTACATCTAATTCACATTTTAAAAATACCATTTTTAATTATAATGCAAACACTACATCTAATTCACATTGTAAAAATATAATTTTTAAATACAATGCAAACACTACATATAATTCACATTGTAAAAATATAATTTTTAATTACAATGCAAACACTACATCTAATTCACTTTGTAAAAATATAATTTTTAATTACAATGCAAACACTACATCTAATTCACTTTGTAAAAATATAATTTTTAGTTACAATGCAAACACTACATCTAATTCACATTGTAAAAATATAATTTTTAGTTACAATGCAAACACTACATCTAATTCACATTGTAAAAATATAATTTTTAGTTACAATGCAAACACTGCATCTAATTCACATTGTAAAAATATAACTTTTAAATACAATGCAAACACTACATCTAATTCACATTGTAAAAATATGATTTTTAATTACAATGCAAACACTACATCTAATTCACATTGTAAAAATATAATTTTTAATTACAATGTCACATTTCTACATCTAAATTACATATGAAATAAATCAATTTTATTTCTAATGTTCATTCTCATTTTATGTTACATATATACATAAGAAAAATGCAATTTCGATCATACAATGAAATTGCATCCTTTAATTGCATAGAAAAATGTAGTTTTGTCATAATGTATACTTTCCTATAGACATTACATATAAAAATGTAATATTTAACACACAATGTAAATTCATGTTTTAATTACATATAAAAATGTAAATTTTATCCTACGGTGTAATTCCCTATATAATTTACATATAAAAATGTAAATTTTAACATACGATGAAATTTCCATGTTAATTACAAAGGAAAATGTAATTTTTAACATACGACATAAATTCACTTTATAATTTACATATAAAAATGTAAATTTTAACATACGATGGAATTCTCATATTAATTACAAAGAAAAAGGTAATTTTTAACATACGACATAAATTCACTTTATAATTTACATATAAAAATGTAAATTTTAACATACGATGAGATTCACCTTTTAATTACAAAGAAAATTGTAATTTTTGACATACGGTATAAATTCACTTTATAATTTACAAATAAAAATGTAAATTTTGGCATATGGTGAAATTCAATATATTTACATTAATAAAAGTGTAAATTCCTCATTCAGTGAAATTCTTATTAACAAAAATGTAAATTTATATTCCATGTCACATTCTTATTTTATTTACATTAAATAAAATGTAAACTTCCATTCTTGTCGCATTCTTATTTTATTTACATTAAATAAAATGTAAACTTTCCATACGGTGAATATTTCTTTTATCTACATTAACAAAAATATAAACTTTGTCCTACGGTGAATATTCTAATAGTTTGCATTAAGAAAAATGTAAATTTTGTCTACGGTGAACATTCATATATATTTACATTAAGAAAAATGTAATTTTTGTATACAGTGAACATCCATATATATTTACATTAAGAAAAATGTAAATTTCATCTACGGTGAACATTCATATATATTTACATTAAGAAAAATGTAAATTTCGTCTACGGTGAACATTCATATATATAATCACATTAAAAATTTGTGTAATTTCATTTATAGTGTAATTCCATGTTTCATCACTAAATCAAAATATACTTTTTCCCAATTACAATGAAAATTCCATTCTTAACATATTGGAAATTCCATTTTTAACATATTGGAAATTTTATTTTTAACATTTTGAAAATTCCATTCTTAACATATAGGAAATTTCATTTTTAATTCAATACAAAATCCCATGCTTTAATTCCATACAAAATTGCATACTTTAATTCCATACAAAATTGCATACTTGAATTCCATGCTTTAATTTCATACTAAATTTCATCCAAAATTTCAATGTAAATGTCATACCTCATTTCAATGTTCAATAATATTCTTATCGTATTTCATGTCAAATCCCATAACAACAACATCCAAAACCAACCAACATGATCAAATCCAATAATTAACCTCCAGGCAATTTACAAGGTGAGGTTTAACTTGGCATATGGCAAATCAACACGGTAGGATTAAATAAATTAACACATAATTAATTCTAATCAATCAATCAATTCATATTTAACGATAAAATTTCAGATTTAATATCATGTCATTGTAGACAATTCAGATTCAATATTATACGGTATGAACATTTCAGATCCATGTTTTAGATATCATGTCAAATTAGATCTACTATTAATAATCATGGAAATAATAATTAAATAAATTAAATTAAAAATAAATTCTCACAGTGGTCTGGTCTGAGAAGATGATACAGGTTCGATCCGATTCAGTGTTCGTATTCAAATAGATTTCAGATCTGGAACGATTCAAATACAAATACATATGAAAAATCAAAATTCAGCTTTTAACAACTGACACAGCGACATTTAAAAGCATCGCAAAATCTGAAATAAATTTTACCTAAAGTGTTCAAAACTTTGAATCGAGATAACTCGAGCTACGATCGACGGTTTTACGAACGGTTTGCGGGAGATTGGAGAGCTACGAGAGGGCTATCTTCACCGGGAGTTGGAGGAGGTGCGGCGGCTTGTGGGTGGCACGGTGTGGCTGCGTTCGGCCGAACTTTGCGGAGGTGGTGCGGTGGCTACGGTCGATGAGAGGTGGTGATTCTTGTCGGAGATTGAAGAGCACGAAAATCTCTTAGGGTTTTGGTTCGAACTCAGAATTAGGCCTGCTTACTGTCATTCTTAGGGTTTTGACGTCTTCTGAGCGCAGTGGGCTATGTCTCGGGCCCCAATTCTGATGTCTGTAGCGTTTTTTTTTAAATCCTATTAAAAATTAATTAATTAAATATTGACCGTACATGAAAATTCACCGGGGCCACAAATTAACTTCAAAAATTCTCGAAAAATATATTTAGCTATGTTTTGATGCTGCGGACCTAGAAAAATTAATTTCGTTCAATTCTGAGCTCGTATGAAATTTTAATGAATTTTTAAAGTCAAAAATTGTCTTTTTACACTAAAAAATCAATTATAATTATATATTAATTCTAAAAATTACCGAAAAATCATTTTTAGCTTTGTTTTGATGATACGAACCCAACAAAATTATTTTCGTCGAATACTGAGACTGTTTGAAAAATGGCTATTTTTAAGGCGTTTAAATTTAACTAAAATAGTCAAAACACATTTTCTTTTCCCACGCTCACATATTAATTCGAAAAATTCTGAAAATTGAAACCTAGCAATAATTTGACATTCTGGTTCCAACAAAAGTGGTTTCGTCGAAAACAGAGGTCGTTTGAAAAATGATTATTTTTAACGCCAATATATTTAATATTAAAAATACATTTTTAAACAAATAATTTTCGAAACTCGAAATATATAAGTGTTTACTGTTTTTCAATGTAGAAACATCTTTCTGAACTCAATGGAAGTGGTTTCAAGTTCAAATTCCTTTATATGCAAAAAGTAGCATTTTTGACCCTTATAAATTTCATAGCGACCTTCCTAAATTTTAATTTGGGCATAACTTTTGATTCCCGCTATGAAATTTCGATTTTTCGGATTCGTTGGAAAGAAATTTTTAAATAGATTCTAATATTTTTGGTTTCATTAAAATCCGTTAAATTTTGCATCCTGTATGGTCAGTCAAAGTTCAAGTTTGACTTTTCAAACTACCGCGCTATTTCTAACTCTTTTTATAATCAAAATTAAATTATTCATTCTAAATTCGATTTAAATCAAATTTGTGATCATTATTATTTAAAATATATTACTTTAAATATCAAAAACTCATTAAAATCACTTAAAATAAATTTTTAAATTTACCCCAAAATTCAGGGTTGTTACAGTCTCCCCCACTTAAAAACTTTTCGTCCTCGAAAAGGAATGAAGCTAAAAGTTGGTTAATTAACTAACTAATTATATATATATTTATTTTCTCCATTGGTTTAAATAATTTCATTAGTTGATTAACTTTCAAATATATAACTTTTTATATATTCAAAATCATATTTTCCAAAATAGATTATAATTAATCACAAACACGTATATTATAGGCATGCTACTCTCAACTCATTCTAGGGGATTACTAACCCTATCTCTAATGAGTTTTCTCATTCTAGGATACTTCTGATCCTATCTCTAATGAGTATTCTTATTGGATATTACTAATCCAATCTCTGATGAGCCTTTTGTTCAGTTCTAATGAGTTGTACCCCAAAGATTTGAGCTAACCAAAGCTCTGATACCATATGTAATGGCCCGAAAATCCCCGCCCTTTGGACCGACCATAAACCACACAGGTCTGACCCAAAAGTTAGAAATTCTCGAATGCATTAACTCTGGGCATACAACACATCAGAACAATAAACAACAGACTTTTATAAACATTATACAAATGTTACATTAGAGTACAGAATATCAGAGTACATTGACTAATAATACAGCGGAAGGTAAATTACAATATTATAATACGCTGCAGCGGAAACAAAATAACTAAGGCAGCGGAAGGATTCCAATGTTCTGGACACAGCTTTAAGCTTCCATCTAGGATCCTGCTAATAAGATAAACCTGTAGACAAACTGCTCGACTGCCCGTGTGGAAAGAGGGCACCCGAGTTTGCAAAAAGGTGGAAACAAACAACGGGTCAGTCGTGGGACTGGTGTGAGAATTCTAATCTAATTAATCACTATTAATAGGGCAAATCCAAAGACCACGCCGTACTCTAATGGATTGCCGTACATGAAAGTGTCAGAATAAATGATGAGTAAATCGTACAACAACGCTATGCTTTTTAGAAAAATGGAATCACCATAAGACCCAGGTCCCATCACACAATGCAACACAAACCAGAGGATAGGGTTTTACCTTATAGTGATTAAACATGATAAATACGACAAATATGAGTTTAATATTATTACTAGTATATATCAAAACATTTCAAAGTAAATGTAGAAATCCTAGAAAGAATAGTATCCCATACTACTATGCCTCCATACTAGTAATACAATCAAATCCGAATGGGGTCGTATTAGAAATTGGGTTTCCATCATGAGTCAAGGCTAGGGAGGAGCTCCTACCGATTCGAGACACTCTAGCTAATGTCTCAGGATCCCCCGCAATGAACCTGCTAGATCAAAATTTGGACCTAACACCCAAATTGTTCTGAATCTTATCGAGTTTCAACTGAAGAATGAGGAAAAAGAAAATAACACACAGAATTTATAGTGGTTCGGCGTTTACGAGCCTACGTCCACTTTATATATTATTGATTATACTTTGAAAGCTAATACAATCAATGATAGTCTGACAATAATGGCGAATTCAGTACTCAATATTGCCAAAAAAGATCCCAAAAAGTGCCAAGATCAGGGCTATTTATAGCTGATTTTGTCAGGTGGGTCGTGGAAACACGTGGCACGAATCCCGAGAACATCAGATCGCATCGCTGCCGTTGAAGAAATAGTCAAATTAGCCGTTGCAGACAGGTGTCGCGATCCCCTGGAAAATCGGATCGTGCAGGTGGGGAGAATTGGTCAAAATGACGGTTAGGGACACGTGTCGCTAGATCCGTGCGTCTCAGATCGCTGACGACTAGCTCGTGTTTGAACAGGTCAGAGGCTCCGCCATGCATCAGGGGGATCGGATCGGTCAATACTGGGTAATAACACATGCATGGATTGAGTCGCATAGAGGTGTCGTTTCGCTGATGAAATGGGGAATCCGATATGGTGCGATCCGATATGGTGCGATCCGACATGGTGCGATCCGATATAGTGCGATTCAAGGAGCGGCGATCCGATCCTTCATGCTCTTAGGGAACGCAGTTTCATACTTTCTTCTTATGAATGAACCCGGATGGCTTGGTCAAAAAGCTAGCCAACATTTTGCCCCCTCGAAGTATGTTTTATTGATGATGGAACATGCTTCGAATACTTTAGGATCGTCTTTTCACAACGAGTCGCCAATCAGTGAATGATTCCTTTTCTGGGACTTTTTAGAGTCTTCATCACTGAATCTGTTGGTGATTTATCGATTCGTATCGCATACTCGAGTCGCGGTCCTTTATCAAGCCATTCGTCTCGTTCTTTGGTGAGCGCTTGAGCTTCTTTATGAAACGAAACGAAATGGGCTTCTCTCCGAGATGTGGTGGGGTTTTGGTTCGCGGCCCGCCTATTTTCGTGGATCGAATAAAACAAAAAAGGGAAGACAAACGATCGCCCTTTTGCCTATATAAGCCATCCCTCCTCTTCACTTTCTTCCTTCTTCTGTCTTCCGTATCGTTTCGCCTGCATCGTTGAGGAAAGAACCCTAGTTTTTCAAACCTTCAAAAATCCGAGTACTTTCCCAATTTTTAGAAAGGTAATCCCACCGAAAACACCCTTATTCGTAATCGCTGTTGTTTATGAAATTTTTCGACTAGCTTGAGGGAAGAAACGATGGAATATCGTGATTTTTGGGGGAACCCTCGAGGCGCCATGGCTGATGGGTTCAGAGGTTGGAGTTCGGAGATGAGAAGGAGAGGAGAAAAACGGAGAAGGAAGAAGAAGAGAGAAGTCCAGTTCGGATCGGGGGCAAGGAGAGGAGAGGAAGAAGATGAAGGCGAGTGGCGAGACGGAGGGTCGTGGTGACGGCAGAGGCACGTACCGTGGGGGGCTGCAACGATTCGGCCAAGACCCCGATCACTTAATTTCACGATCCGTGAGGGGGCGATCCCCCTGCCCTGCGATCCGAAGGAGGGCGATCCCTCTACCTTGCGATTCGACTCGTAGTTCACGATCCGAACGAATTTTGAACTTTAAACGACGCCTTGTCACCATAAAATTCTGAACAGTTAGGCTAGGGCCTTGATGTCGGACTTTCTGGACTAAATGACCACATAATTTGACTACATATGATGACTAATATTTTGATGATCTTGACAGCTTTTATGCTTTATCTTTAATGTATGCACAAGCACACACACCGACACTTGCACACACGGGGGACGGGTAGTTTTAATCTCATTTGTCATGTTTTCTCGCCTAACAGCAATGTCGGATAATCAATCTTCTTCGAGATCTGCTACGGAAACAGAATCCGAGATTCCTGAGCAATACAACCCTACGGTCCCTCCAATTAACCCAGGAGGTGAAGATTCTGGCTCTGAATACGAGGCAACGGAATCGGATCCGTCTGGAAGTACTTCATCTGGTGAAGAATCTGAGATAGACAGGCGAGCTCCCGACGAGATTCCTGGCGCGCTTGGAATAGATAAATTTTCTGATTCTTTAGCATCTAAGCTCGATGATATAAAGCTTAAAAGAATCTACTTGAGACATGGGATTCCTTGGGATGATGTCTTGACACCCGATAGTGAAGATAGACCCCACTTAGCTCCGGAAGGGTATATGGCAATCAGTCGAACCATGTGTTTAGTTGGAGCGATTCCCCCGTTTCCTTCAATCGCTGTCGAGACTCTAAAACGACTGGGTATCGCTCCGATGCAGCTTCATCCCAATGCCTACGCATCTCTATACACCTTGTATATTGCATATGCAGAGATCCTACGCACCGAACTCACATTCAAAGATTTAACATTCTTCTTTCTTTTCAAACATCGTTCCTCAGCAACCCCAAACTTCTCTTTCTTTGAATCGGTGGCGAATAGGAAAGTTCTGTATGATGGATATAGCAATATAGGGGATCCTAAGTCTGATTGGTTCTATATAAAGAAACAGGCCGGATGCTCAAGAAGATGGCTTAAATCAAGTAAACTTCAAGCTTTTAACTGAATATCTTGTTCAAGAAGTCGAAGTATTAACATTCTTCCCCCTCTTTCTTTGTCTTAAACAGATCACGTCTTCCCGAAAACGGAGGGTCCGCTATATCACAATCGATTGTCCATTCTTCTTCAAAGCAGGTCTGACTTTCTAAGGATCAAAAAATGCATTACTGATGAGAACCTTCATAAGCATCATCTTCTGGATGTAAGATTTGGACTTGGCGCTGGCGGCAAACCCTATAAGTACGTGCCCCCAACGGAGGGAGAGGGAACATCGCAAGCAATAAAAACAACTAAGTTCCGCAAGAGTCCTTCCCCTATAGTCATCCAATACGATGAGGACCTGAATATATACAAAGGGGATGAAGCCCGTGGAGACAAGTTCCAGGAAATTCTAGTTTCTACTCCAATCAATCCACTGCTCCCGATGACTTGACAGACGAGCAGCTATTCAAAGAGCTGAGCAAGATTCCTCTGCCCGATGATGTATATACAGAGAGGGACTTTGAAGGGGAGCCATTCTTCCCTGGTTCTGAGGAGGCCATCGCTCCAACGAGAGAACAAGAAACTAGTCAGATGAGCCTGTCTTCAGGCCCGGGTCTGTTAGGGGGAATTATATGGGATGCACAAATCACACACACTATCTGACCCCGCACTCTTATAGCGTCAGTATTCAAGGTTTTAATATGCTCTTTTCTTTTTTGCAGGAAAGATGTCCCACAGGCGATCCTATTCTTATCGTTCCCTGCGTGAGGGCACACCCAGTCTTGATCCGGGTACTAAGCGTTCTCGCGGCCCTTCTCACAGGCCGACTACCTCGCAACCCCGGTCTCCACCAAAATCGACCTCTGCCAAGCCTTCCAGTTATCCAGTAGTTCCTGCAGGGGGGAAGAAACTTCCTAAAGAGTTAACTCCTCCAAAGAGTGCACCTTCCCATAGCCGGTCGTCAAAAAGGCATCATGAATCTAAAGATAGAAGCAAAGATCCGATCAAAGAGTCTGAAAAGGAGAAGAGTGACGTCGTCCCTTCCAGCCAGCCAGAGTTGGCTGCCCCCGGGTCACGGGACTACATTCATGGTCCCGAGATTCAAGGTAGACTGGAAAAGCTGAGGGAACAATTCCCAGACATATTCTTTGACAGGATGACCTTTGTTCCAGCCTTGGAACCGGTCCCTAAGAACTGGGATAATGAAGTCGTCGGGCACATCCGTCACGTTGCCAGGCAATATGAGATGATGAAAAAGCATGCAGTTAACCTTTCAGAAGTCATCCGATCGCTTGAAATAGAAGCACACAGATCAAAGGCGAAACTTGAAAACAACGAAAGGGCCAGGACAAAGATGGAGAAGGACCTGGAAGATGCTCAATCCCAGCTTGCTCTAGCGCGAAGGGACGTCGAGAATTATAAAACCGAATTGGAGAATGCTAAAAAACGCTTTCATTCGGAACTTGACTCCAATAGCCAAGAGAAAATGGCCTTAAAGAAGGAGGTTGAAGATCTCAAAATGGCCAATATCGAGTTGAAAACAACACAAGGCCATTTTGAAGCTGAGAGAGCTACTTGGGAGGCAGAAAAAGCAAGCTTAAAAGAAAGTTTGGCTTTGGCTAAAGCAGAAAAGGCGACTTTAAATGATCAGGTCGCAGATGCGGAGAGACGGGCAGCTCTTGCCGAACAAAATGTTGATAGTGCCATCGAGATGGCTACTGCCTCAAACAACAAGCTCCTCGAGAGAGAAAAAGACATTGAGGGGTTTGAAGAGATGATTTTTGACTTCCTTGTCCAAGTTCTCAAGACCCGCAACATTTCGTGGATCCCAGATTACCATGTTACTTTAGCCAATTTATGGGATGCGATTGTTGAGGGTGAAAAGCAGAGGTTGGGTGTCGAAGAAATTGATGAGGATGAGTTGATGAAGAGCATCTTGAGGGATAATGAGCCAGAGGACCTGGCTGAAGGTCGTCGTCTAATTCTAGCGGAGATGGAAAAGGAGAGGGCCCTGGCTAAGGGTAAAAGCAAAGCTGATGAAGGTTCAAGTTCTGCCGTGGGGCCCAAAATCTCCGGAGTTGAGGAGTACCATCCTGATGATCCACTAATCCCTTTGGGCCTAACTCCCGTAGTTGCTGGAGCTCCTGCAACTATTCAAGAAGGAGGATCTGCGGAAGGTATCTCCCTTTTTTCTCCACAATTCGTCAAAGCAATTGTGAATTGTCGTCGTCTGGTAGAACAGCCAATTGAATTAGTAACGTGTGTTCTTCATAATACAGGTGGCGAGCTCGTCGACAAGGGTGCTGAAAAAGAAAAAGAAGTGGAGAAGGAGGCTGTCTCGCCAGGTGCCGGTATTGATGTATCAAAGCAGGCTGAGGTCACAACAGCAGAGAAAAGCATTCCGGCACCCAGTACTGACGTTCCCAAGGATGCGGAAACCATTGAGGCCCTGAAAGACATGGATGGGCGCCATGTAGAGGAAGAGGAAGATATTATTGGCGCCAAAGAGACTGACGACGATGAGGATGAAACTTTGGCCAGCAGAAAAGCTAGGCAGGAAAAAGAGATAGCCTTGACTAAGATGGGAGAAGAGCCTTTGGACGTGGTCCCTATTGCAGAATTTGATCCTAAAACTGGGATGATTTTGAAAGTCCGGCCCAAATCTATCAGCAGACAGCTTCATTTTGCAAATCCTGACGATTTCCCGGCTTCCCTTTCTGATAAAATAAAGAGAAGGGATGCGGAAAAAGAATCTTCTGAAGAATCGGATGTTCCCCTTATAGACAAAAGGAAGAGGAAGAAGGGGGATCAGTCCGATGTCGACAAGGCGAAGCTGAAGAAACAGAAGCAGGAGAAGAGGCCAAAACGTAAATAGGATATTGTTGCTTGTTGCTATTTTGTCTTTAGGTTTTCCACTGGCTAGGAAGTGTAATTGTGAGACTGGCCCTCACTTTCCTTTCTAGGTTGTTTTTCACTTAGTAGGTTTGCGGTACATAAATGAAAGTTTATCTCTTTTTGCATCATTGTGTACCTGTATTCAAATAAACTTTCCATGTTTAGTAACAGACGATCTAATTATATCTACAAATCAATCAAACAACAAAAAGAAATTTTTTGTGTTGCATTGCTGTATCAAAGTTCAGTATATGTATACGAGTATATGTGCCCCCAATCAGTTGTTATCATAGCGCCTGACTGGGGTTTACTAAGGATTGGTTAGTACTGTCGGCAGGTTGCCCCTTATTTCTGAATGTGGGGGACTTAGAGGATTTCATGGGATAACTGTTCTTGTGGTACCGAATCTCTGGCACCTTTCTCAGTGCTTAATCATAGATTTTCTTACACTCTCCTGACGGTCGCCGAGATTAGAGTTTGAATTCAGTAGTTCAGTCGACCCCTGTTCCTTTAGCAGGGAAGAAGTTCTTTCTCAGCGCTCAATCGGAGACGCTTTTATACTCTCTCTCTCTCTCTCCGGAGAGTTAGAGTTCGAGCTCAGCAATTCATTCGCTCCCTGATCCTTCAGCGGGGAAGGAGCTCTTTCTCAGCGCTCAATCGGAGACGCTTTTATACTCTCTCTCTCTGGAGAGTTAGAGTTCGAGCTCAGCGATTCATTCGCTCCCCGATCCTTCAGCGAGGAAAGATCTCTTTCTCAGCGCTCAATCAGAGACGCTTTTATACTCTCTCTCTCTGGAGAGTTAGAGTTCGAGCTCAGAGATTCATTCGCTCCCCGATCCTTCAGCAGGGAAGGAGCTCTTTCTCAGCGCTCAATCGGAGACGCTTTTATACTCTCTCTCTCTCTCTGGAGAGTTAGAGTCACGGATCAAGCAGTCTGCAATCATGTACGCTCATCAAACTCATCCTAGGTTTACATTTTAATCCAAGCTCCGAGGATTAAAACCAGTCGGACAAGCAGTTGGAGCATTTGCCAAGGCTTTGAGTTCCTCCGAACAGTCTATGGGAGGAACAGTTGACACTAGACTTCGGGTACCTGCATTATTCACGCCGATTTCCATAAAAATAATCAGGCAGACAAATAAGGATGCAATAAAGGTAAATGACACACAATATTTTATAGTGGTTCGGTCGAATCATGACCTACGTCCACTTTATAATTTTTTGCTTCAAAGAATCAAACTATTCTAGGCTAGTCGTGCCTTATACATGGTTTTCAACAAAGCAAAAGAACAGATTTGAAACTTTTATGCTAAGTATGGCCGTAAATGTTGGGCATTCCACACTCTGGGGATTTCCCTTCCATCTACGGTTGCCAGCTTGAAGGTTCCATTATCACGCTTGCTCAGAATGGAGTACGGTCCTTCCCACTTCGCTCCCATATGAGTTGGGGGTGGAAAGACACGTTTCAGAACCAAGTCTCCGGGTTCCCAGGTTCGGGCTCGAACCTTTTTGTTGTAATATCGAGCGATCTGTTGCTTGCATCTCAAGGCGCGCAGGTCCGCTTCATCCCTCTTTTCTTCGATCATATCCAGGGACTCAAGGAGAAATTCATTATTGGTCATTGGATCATAATAAGTCACCCGGTGAGAAGGTACCTTTATCTCAACCGGGATGACCGCTTCCGTTCCAAAAGCAAGGGAGAACGGGGTATGTCATGTTGCCGACTTATATGTTGTCCTGTAGGCCCATAGTGCCAAGGGCAATTCATCAGCCCACCTGGCTCTAGCCCGCTTCAGTCGTCTTTTTAGAATGGACTTAATCACTTTATTCGCCGCTTCGACTTGTCTGTTCGATTGCGGGTGCGCTACAGAGGTATATCGATTCTCAATGTGGTATCTTTGGCAGAAATTCCTGAATTCAGCGCTGTCGAACTGAGTTCCGTTATCCGTTATCACAATCTTTGGAATCCCAAATCGACAGATGATGTTTCTAACGATAAAGTTGATCACTCGTTTGGTTGTGATTGTAGTTAGTGGTTCAGCCTCGACCCACTTAGTGAAATAATCTACGGCCACAATAGCGAATTTTGCTCCGCCCCTTGCTATGGGGAGACTCCCAATGATATCAATTCCCCACATAGCGAAAGGCCATGGGCTCATCATTGTTTTTAACTGATTAGGAGGTGCTCTAGGTATTTTCGAAAATCTCTGGCACGCATCACGGCATCGTGCGTATCTTGCCGCATCCTTATTTATGGTAGGCCAGAAATAACCATGCCGCAACACCTTTTTTGCCAAAGTTTGCCCTCCAGTGTGGTCGCCGCATTCGCCTTCGTGAACCTCTTGCAGCACACGCTTGATGTCATCGTGGGCTATACACCGGAGGAGGGGCATTGAAAACCCTTGTCTGTAAAGAACTCCGCCTTGCAGAACGTATCGGGCGGCTTTACGAATTACTTTGCGCCTCTCGCTTTTCTTGGTCGGAAGCGCCCCATTCATCAAAAAATTCTTTAGAGGGGTCATCCAGGACTCCCTTTCTGGTTCCGTCTCTAGTATTAGGTCGATTTCCAATTGATCTATGCTAGGGGACCGAAGTACTTCAACGGGGGCTAGCCCGGTCACTTCAGGATCGTCGGAACTAGCCATCTTTGCCAACTTGTCTGCCTGCTGATTCTCTAAACGCGGAATATGAGATATGCTGTAGTGATCAAAATCGTTCAGCAACTCTTTCACTTTCTTTAAGTATAAAATCAATCTTGCACTTTTAGCTTGGAATTTTCCGGTAACTTGGTTCACAACTAACTTGGAGTCGCAGAAGATGTTCAGCTTTGTGACCCCTAATTCCTTTGCAATCCTTAATCCGGCTATCAGGGCTTCGTATTTGGAATCGTTGTTAGTGGCGTGAAACTCCATCCGGATAGCATAGGATATCAATCGTTTCTCTGGAGTTTCAAGCACTATTCCAGCGCCGGATCTTTCGTCATTCCTAGCGCCATCAGTATACAATCCCCAGGCATTGGGATCGAGAAGTAACTTTGAAGGATCAACTTCTTCATTTGCTATATCTTCCTCAGGAACGGTGAACTCTGCTATGGAGTCGGCTATCACTTGCCCCCGAATTGACCGTCTAGGCTGAAAGTTCAAATCAAATTGACTTAACTCGATATTCCATTTGAGTAATCTTCCAGATGCCTCTGGTCTCTGTAGGACTTGCTTGAGCGGATGATCGGTGTATACGGTAATAGGATGTGCCTGAAAATAATGTCGAAGCTTTCTAGAGGCGATCAATAAACTATACGCCAACTTTTCTATCCTTGGATAATTACGCTCTGCTGCCGTCAATTTTTTGCTCACGTAATACACAGGTCTTTGGACCTTATCTTCTTCTCTTACCAAGGTTGAGCTGATCGCATGGGATAACACTGCCAGATACACGAATAAGTCCTCGTGATCCATTGGCTTAGATAATATCGGAGGTTTCTCCAAGTGCCTTAGTAAGTTCTGAAACGCTTATACGCAGTCGGGTGTCCATTTGAAGTGGCGTTTTCCCCGCTTTATTAATTCGAAGAATGGTATGCATTTATCAGTAGCCCTGGAGATAAATCTGCTTAGTGCGGCTACTTTTCCTGCATGGCTTTGCACGTCCTTAATTTGCCTGGGTTCCTGAATGTCTCTGATTGCCGCGATCTGATCTGGATTAATCTCAATCCCACGGGAACTGACGACGAACCCCAAGAATTTTCCGGAGGCAACACCGAATGAACATTTGGTTGGGTTGAGTTTCATTCCGTACTTTCGAAGGATGCTGAACATCTCCGCCAAGTCCGTAGTGTGATGGGAGGATTGCTTGGACTTAACCAACATATCGTCGACGTATACTTCCATTGTTTTCCCGATCTGGTTATAAAACATTCTGTTAACTAAACGTTGATATGTAGCGCCCACATTCTTCAAGCCAAAGGGCATCACTACATAACAATATAACCCCAGATCCGTGATAAAACTAGTGTGTTCTTGATCTAGAACATGCATGGGAATCTGGTTATATCCTGAGTAAGCGTCCATGAATGAGAGAAGTTCATGACCCGCCGTCGAGTCTACCAACTGGTCAATCTGGGGCAACGGGAAACTATCTTTTGGGCAGGCTTTGTTCAAATCCGAGAAGTCGATACACGTTCGCCACTTCCCGTTGGCCTTCTTTACCAGGACTGGATTTGAAATCCAGTCTGGGTAGGTCGAGTCTCTGATAAATCCATTACTCTTCAGCTTTCCAACCTCTTCTTTCAAGGCAGCGGACCTCTCTGGGCCCAACATTCGCCTTTTTTGCTTTACCGGAGGATGTTTAGGGTTAATGCTTAACGAATGGCTCATGATTGATGGGGATATCCCACACATGTCCGCATGGGTCCAAGCAAATACATCCAAGTTGTTTTTTAAGAAATCGGTCAATTCTTTAGCGAGATTCGGATTTAACTGGGACCCAATCTTAAGGACCTTCTCCGGGTCACTGTCATTGATCGGTACATCCACAGTTGTCTCGTTGGGAGTCGCCATTCTGCCCCCGGGTTCTTGATCCTCTCTGGGATCTATATCCTCGGGCAACTCTCTGGGCGACTCTCCAACGACTATCCTCTTTAGTTGCTATAAGGTCTCCGCCCCCGTAGGAGGAGAAGCACCTTTAGTTTCAATGTCCCCTCCATTGCGAAGTAAATTTAGCTCGGCAACATAACATGCTCGCGCAGCAACCTGATCTCCTCTGACGATACCAATGCCAGCATCTGTTGGGAATTTCAATAACAAGCACCAGGGGGCTATACAGGCTCTAAATTTTGCGAGGGCCGGTTGGCCCAAGAAGGCATTGTAGGGCGATTCAACGTCCAAAACCACGAAGGGAAGGATTCTCACTCTCTGGCGTTCTCCTTCCCCAAGCGTAACCGGTAACTCTACATAACCCATTGGAGCGGTGGATGCTCCGTTAAATCCACGGATCCATCCTCGACATGGCTTCAAGTCTTTTATTTCGAGGTTCATCTGGTCAAATGTCCTTTTGAAAAGAATATTGATGGAACTCCCGTTGTCCACTAAAACCTTATGAACAGTGGCTGGTCCAATAGGTACTGTAATTACAAATGGATCTTCAGTCGGAGCATGGACTCCAATGCTTTCTCGTTCTAGGAAAATGACATCGTCGGTCATCATCTTTTGTTGCTTCACCGGGATATTGTTCTCGGGGTTGCTACACTCCCCTACCTCGAGGTGTTGTTTGGATGCATTGACGTATTGATCCAATGCCTTGGAACTATGCCCGGCGAGATAAAGTCCTCCGATTATGGTATTGATAATGATATTCTTTCCTTTTTGCTGGGCAGTTGGCCTGGCAGCAAGTTGATTCTGGTTCTGATTTGGGGCCTGCACTGCTTGCCCCCTATCTCTGGGCGTCACTCCGCATTCATCTAATTTTCCTTCTCGAAGAAGCCTCTCGACTACATATCTTAGGTGACGGCATTCATTTGTCGAATGACCATGAATCTGATGAAAGAGACAAAACTTCCCCGTTTCACGTTCTTTTTCTGTCGAATCTCTGGGAGGTGGCCTCTTATTCTGGAGGACTTCATACGCATCCATGAAGATATTTTCCAGAGTATCATTTATTGGTGTATAACTTTCAAAGGCCCTGGGACGAGTCCTTCTCTGGGAATCGTTTCCTCGGTTCCTCTTCCGGTTGTTGCCGTTACCATTATTATTGTTGTTACCTGACTGACGACCATCCTGATTCCGATTTCCGACGTTAACCTCGACTTTCCCCGAGCTGTCTCCTGTCTGCTTAATGGCGACATTGCTCTGGATTTCCTCCTAATCGGCCGTTTTTGCCTTTCGGTTAGCATATGCTTCTTCCCGGCGCAAGTGTACGTTGGCTTTTTCGTAGAATAATTCTCGAGTATGGGGTGGCTTGCCTGCCAGGTATCTCCCGAATTCAGTGTCTTTATCTACTCCGTCAATCAGTGCTGCAACAACGGTTGGTTCATGGGGATCTTTAACTTCAGTAGCGGCCAAATTGAAACGGTCTAGGTACACCCTCAAACTCTCGCCTGGTCGCTGCTTGACAAGGAACAAGTCAATCACACTTTTTGTTTTTTGTGCATAGATACGGAATTGTTCTACGAACTTCTCACTCAACTCCCTGAAGCTAGAAATCGATCTTGCTGGCAAGCGAGTAAACCATAACAATGCTACATCCTCCAGGAATATGGGAAATGCTTTGCACTTGACAGCGTCAGAAGCTGCGGCAGCGGTCATTGACCAAGAGTATCTCATCAGATGCTGGACGGGATCAGACCTGCCCGCCTATCGGTTCATCTGTGGCATGTTGAAACGCCTTGGGAAAGTCGCATCCAAAATATCATCAGTGAAAGGGGTGTGACTGCGGTCGATTCCCCAATCTTCGTTCCGTTGTCCACGGCTATCTGCCAGAATCTGATGGATCATGGATGCAACATTTGCACTGGTCAGTGGAGGTTCAGGGTCAGTGCCTCTGGCTCGGTGGGGTTCTCTAATCTCTCTTCCGGGAGCAGTCACGAAATCTGGGGCTCGGATAGGGCTTCGTTGCCCCCTGTTACCATGAACATGTGCGCGGCGACGGTGCTGAGGTAGTCTGTTATGTACGGGATTGTTCACATCTCGAGCCCTGGGAGTTGCGGCTTGATCGTTCACATTACGGTTTGAGGGCCCCGCCTCCAGTGCTTCTTCTTCTCGTGATGGCAGGGTTTCGAACCGAAGCTGCTCAATATTTTCGGCTCTATCATATGGTCGCCGCGGAGGCCTCGGCGATTCTTCTTACGAAGAAGAATATCCTGGAGTGAGTGGACGGACCGGCGGGGTCCTTTGCCTTGCGAGTTCATCAAGCCTTCTATCCATAGTAGTCAAATTTTGTCGCAGGACGGAGCTTTCCTGCCTTTAGGCAGCCAATTCATCAAACAATCTCTCCCACATTTCGGAGAAGCGAGAGAGATCCCCCTCAGTGACGGGAGCAGCAGGATCATATTGGTCATCATCACTTTCTCTTATGCGCAAAGAGCTTGAGCCGGGTCGAGCGGAGGGGCCAGGACGGTAGGAGCGAGCCATAGGCTCCTTTCCAGGTCGAGTTGTAGTCTGATCATCAATTCGAATCGCTGCGGTTCGAGGACGACGGTTCGCAACGCCCCACTGAGATCGATTCGCGGTCGCGGTGCGCGAAGGATTCGAGGTGTTTCCTCGGGATCGAGTAACAACCCCTTCAGCAGTCCGGATCGCCTCGTTCTCGTCGACTCGGAGTGTGGCGTCTTCATCGGATCGGTTCGCCTCCTGCGCTCCGCGATCCAGAGTTTCTTCATTGCCCAGCTCGTGCACACTCTCTTCGATTGTTTCATTGGTTTGTGAAGCTCGTGCTTCCTTAGATCTTTTTCCAGCCATGTTATTCGAATCGCTGGAATCTTCAAAGAACTGAATAATGAAACTTTAGGACTGTTCTCTCAGTGAAAGCACCAAAATGTTAGATCAAAATTTGGACCTAACACCCAAATTGTTCTGAATCTTATCGAGTTTCAACTGAAGAATGAGGAAAAAGAAAATAACACACAGAATTTATAGTGGTTCGGCGTTAACAAGCCTACGTCCACTTTATATATTATTGATTATACTTTGAAAGCTAATACAATCAATGATAGTCTGACAATAATGGCGAATTCAGTACTCAATATTGCCAAAAAAGATCCCAAAAAGTGCCAAGCTCTGGGCTATTTATAGCTGATTTTGTCAGGTGGGTCGTGGAAACACGTGGCACGAATCCCGAGAACATCGGATCGCATCGCTGCCGTTGAAGAAATAGTCAAATTAGCCGTTGCAGACAGGTGTCGCGATCCCCTGGAAAATCGGATCGTGCAGGTGGGGAGAATTGGTCAAAATGACGGTTAGGGACACGTGTCGCTAGATCCGTGCGTCTCGGATCGCTGACGACTAGCTCGTGTTTGAACAGGTCAGAGGCTCCGCCATGCATCAGGGGGATCGGATCGGTCAATACTGGGCAATAACACATGCATGGATTGAGTCGCATAGAGGTGTCGTTTCGCTGATGAAATGGGGAATCCGATATGGTGCGATTCGAGGAGGGGCGATCTGATCCTTCATGCTCTTAGGGAACGCAGTTTCATACTTTCTTCTTATGAATGAACCTGGATGGCTTGGTCAAAAAGCTAGCCAACAGAACCCTTGGAAAGCTGCAGGGCCAGTCCGCCGTACGAGTTGCGGATTAGTTATTCCTGAACACATGTTTCCCAGTCCTATAGGACCTATCATCCGAGTCGCCTCATTCCATCATCGACATAAGTAAAATGTCAGGGCTGGTAGGTCACTGACACCACTCTAGCTAGAAAGAAACGTGCTGCTCTCCCTGCATTCCCTTCTCCCGTTTTATACTCCGTCGGTGTGTGAGGCTCACGAAGTCACGCTATACACAAAGCTATGCCTAAACAGACTATGCTTTGATCGTCCCACAAGGCCTGCTTTTCAACAAAGCCTTGATCATATGCATCTTAGCATGCCACATCATCAATCCATATCACACTACCAATCCTTTGCCGAAATATATGAACGGGTGTTAAGCAAGAGAATAAATTCTCCGCCACCAAACATCCATACATTCGACAGAAGATTAATAACATGATATATAATGGAGTACGATGTCAGACACACAATCCATTTATAAGCTTATGCTCTGGGTCTGAGCGAAAGCCAAATCCGTACAAATCAACACTACGTCTGGGCAACTCCTACTATTACCTTATCATGGTAGCGAGCCATTCTAAGGAAACAGTCATCATCGTCCATTCGATGTGGAGATTTGACGGTCTTCAATCGCCGTCTTCCAATCTTGGATTTTTAAACGTCGTTTAATTATTTGGAATGAGATAAACTCGGTCTTTCCAAATAATCCTCGTATATATATATATATATATATATATTTATTGAAAATCCTTCTTACACATTAATAATTATTTTTATTAACGATTCATTCCTATTTTAATTATTTAAAATAATTAAATTTTTATATAACGACGCCTTAAGTCCATGGGCGACTATGGCGCTGCATTCAACCAATTTTGATTTTTACATTTCTCAGAATCTAACCATTGGATCTTAACGTAATATATATCATTGGAACGATTTTTCCAAGACGGTCCTAACGGTTTCAGTTTCAAGAAAATCCGACGGTCGGATCTTCTTGTATAGTCGTTTAAAAGTACGATTTCAAAACGCGAACTACCACGCCCTATTCGTTCAATTTTGATTATATTTATATAATCATTGAATCGTAATAACGTCGTTTGATTAAAACAACACTCCACACAATTACCGATACTTACTAAATTTTAATTCATTTGAAAATGAAGATAATATTACCGCATCCAAAATTCATTCTCTCCTTACATTGAAAATGTAAATTTTGATACACTCAAATTCTTTAAATTACATATAAAAATATAATTACTAATGACAATGCAAACTCTACTCTTAATTCACATTGTGAAAACATGATTTGTAATTACAATGCAAACACTACATCTAATTCACATTGTAAAAATATAATTTTTTAATTACAATGCAAACACTACATCTAATTCACATTGTAAAAATATAATTTTTAGTTACAATGCAAACACTACATCTAATTCACATTGTAAAAATATAATTTTTAATTACAATGCAAACACTACATCTAATTCATATTGTAAAAATATGATTTTTTATTACAATGCAAACACTACATCTAATTCACATTGTAAAAATATAATTTTTAAATACAATGCAAACACTACATCTAATTCACATTGTAAAAATACCATTTTTAATTACAATGCAAACACTACATCTAATTCACATTGTAAAAATATAATTTTTAAATACAATGCAAACACTACATATAATTCACATTGCAAAAATATAATTTTTAATTATAATGCAAACACTACATCTAATTCACTTTGTAAAAATATAATTTTTAATTACAATGTAAACACTACATCTAATTCACTTTGTAAAAATATAATTTTTAGTTACAATGCAAACACTACATCTAATTCACATTGTAAAAATATAATTTTTAGTTACAATGCAAACACTACACCTAATTCACATTGTAAAAATATAATTTTTAGTTACAATGCAAACACTACATCTAATTCACATTGTAAAAATATAACTTTTAAATACAATGCAAACACTACATCTAATTCACATTGTAAAAATATGATTTTTAATTACAATGCAAACACTACATCTAATTCACATTGTAAAAATATAATTTTTAATTACAATGTCACATTTCTACATCTAAATTACATATGAAATAAATCAATTTTATTTCTAATGTTCATTCTCATTTTATGTTACATATATACATAAGAAAAATGCAATTTCGATCATACAATGAAATTGCATCCTTTAATTGCATAGAAAAATGTAGTTTTGTCATACGGTATACTTTCCTATAGACATTACATATAAAAATGTAATATTTAACACACAATGTAAATTCATGTTTTAATTACATATAAAAATGTAAATTTTATCCTACGGTGTAATTCCCTATATAATTTACATATAAAAATGTAAATTTTAACATACGATGAAATTTCCATGTTAATTACAAAGGAAAATGTAATTTTTAACATATGACATAAATTCACTTTATAATTTACATATAAAAATGTAAATTTTAACATACGATGGAATTCTCATATTAATTACAAAGAAAAAGGTAATTTTTAACATACGACATAAATTCACTTTATAATTTACATATAAAAATGTAAATTTTAACATACGATGAGATTCACCTTTTAATTACAAAGAAAAATGTAATTTTTGACATACGGTATAAATTCACTTTATAATTTACAAATAGAAATGTAAATTTTGACATATGGTGAAATTCAATATATTTACATTAATAAAAGTGTAAATTCCTCATTCGGTGAAATTCTTATTAACAAAAATGTAAATTTATATTCCATATCACATTCTTATTTTATTTACATTAAATAAAATGTAAACTTTCATTCTTGTCACATTCTTATTTTATTTACATTAAATAAAATGTAAACTTTCCATACGGTGAATATTTCTTTTATCTACATTAACAAAAATATAAACTTTGTCCTACGGTGAATATTCTAATAGTTTGCATTAAGAAAAATGTAAATTTTGTCTACGGTGAACATTCATATATATTTACATTAAGAAAAATGTAAATTTTGTATACAGTGAACATCCATATATATTTACATTAAGAAAAATGTAAATTTCATCTACGGTGAACATTCATATATATTTACATTAAGAAAAATGTAAATTTCGTCTACGGTGAACATTCATATATATAATCACATTAAAAATTTGTGTAATTTCATTTATAGTGTAATTCCATGTTTCATCACTAAATCAAAATATACTTTTTCCCAATTACAATGAAAATTCCATTCTTAACATATTGGAAATTCCATTTTTAACATATTGGAAATTTTATTTTTAACATTTTGAAAATTCCATTCTTAACATATTGGAAATTTCATTTTTAATTCAATACAAAATTCCATGCTTTAATTCCATACAAAATTGCATACTTTAATTCCATACAAAATTGCATACCTGAATTCCATGCTTTAATTTCATACTAAATTTCATCCAAAATTTCAATGTAAATGTCATACCTCATTTCAATGTTCAATAATATTCTTATCGTATTTCATGTCAAATCCCATAACAACAACATCCAAAACAAACCAACATGATCAAATCCAATAATTAACCTCCAGGCAATTTACAAGGTGAGGTTTAACTTGGCATATGGCAAATCAACAAGGTAGGATTAAATAAATTAACACATAATTAATTCTAATCAATCAATCAATTCATATTTAACGATAAAATTTCAGATTTAATATCATGTCATTGTAGACAATTCAGATTCAATATTATACGGTATGAACATTTCAGATCCATGTTTTAGATATCATGTCAAATTAGATCTACTATTAATAATCATGGAAATAATAATTAAATAAATTAAATTAAATTAAAAATAAATTCTCACAGTGGTCTGGTCTGAGAAGATGATACAGGTTCGATCCGAATCAGTGTTCGTATTCAAATAGATTTCAGATCTGGAACGATTCAAATACAAATACATATGAAAAATCAAAATTCAGTTTTTAACAACTGACACAGCGACATTTAAAAGCGTCGCAAAATCTGAAATAAATTTTACCTAAAGTGTTCAAAACTTTGAATCGAGATAACTCGAGCTACGATCGACGGTTTTACGAACGGTTTGCGGGAGATTGGAGAGTTACGAGAGGGCTATCTTCACCGGGAGTTGGAGGAGGTGCGGCGGCTTGTGGGTGGCGCGGTGGGGCTGCGTTCGGCCGAACTTTGCGGAGGTGGTGCGGTGGCTATGATCGATGAGATGTGGTGATTCTTGTCGGAGATTGAAGAGCACGAAAATCTCTTCGAAACGTGTATTTACACGAAGTATTTCGTTGAGAATTGGGGGAGAAATCGGAGAATGAAAATTTGAGCAATAATGGGTTTATGCGGCTGAAGTAACGATGGGAGGAGGAAGAAAACCCGACGGCAATTTATAATATAATATTTAGGGTTATTTAATTATTATTTAATTAGCCCGTTTAAGCCCGTTTTGGTCCAAACTCAGAATTAGGCCTGCTTACTGTCGTTCTTAGGGTTTTGACGTCTTCTGAGCGCAATGGGCTATGTCTCGAGCCCCAATTCTGATGTCTGTAGCGGTTTTTTTAATCCTATTAAAAATTAATTAATTAAATATTGACCGCACATGAAAATTCACCGGGGCCACAAATTAACTTCAAAAATTCCCGAAAAATATATTTAGCTATGTTTTGACGCTGCGGACCTAGAAAAATTAATTTCGTTCAATTCTGAGCTCGTATGAATTTTTAATGAATTTTTAGAGTCAAAAATTGTCCGTTTACACTAAAAAATCAATTATAATTATATATTAATTCTAAAAATTACCGAAAAATCATTTTTAGCTTTGTTTTGACGATATGAACCCAACAAAATTATTTTCGTCGAATTCTGAGACTGTTTGAAAAATGGCTATTTTTAAGGCGTTTAAATTTAACTAAAATAGTCAAAACACATTTTATTTTCCCACGCTCACATATTAATTCGAAAAATTCTGAAAATTGAAACCTAGCAATAATTTGACATTCCGGTTCCAACAAAAGTGGTTTCGTTGAAAACAGAGGTCGTTTGAAAAATGACTATTTTTAAGGCCAATATATTTAATATTAAAAATACATTTTTAAACAAATAATTTTCGAAAATCGAAATATATAAGTGTTTACTGTTTTTCAATGTAGAAACATCATTCTGAACTCAATGGAAGTGGTTTCGAGTTCAAATTCCTTTATATGCAAAAAGTAGCATTTTTGACCCTTATAAATTTCACAGCGACCTTCCTAAATTTTAATTTGGGCATAACTTTTGATTCCCGCTATGAAATTTTGATTTTTCGGATTTGTTGGAAAGATATTTTTAAATAGATTCTAATATTTTTGGTTTCACTAAAATCTGTTAAAATTTGCATCATGTATGGTCAGTCAAAGTTCAAGTTTGACTTTTCAAACTACCGCGCTATTTCTAACTCTTTTTATAATCAAAATTAAATTATTCATTCTAACTTCGATTTAAATCAAATTTGTGATCATTATTATTTAAAATATATTACTTTAAATATCAAAAACTCATTAAAATCACTTAAAATAAATTTTTAAATTTACCCCAAAATTCAGGGTTGTTACATCTGCATATGATGGCCAGTGGTGGTGAGAGGAGGATTAGTGTGCTTTTCAGGATGCCTTGTATTGTCATCAGTGGCAGGTGAGTATTCATTGTTTTCTTCAGTTGAGACTGATTGATTTTGAGTTTCTGATTCTTCATTGTTGTTGTGTGTAGGTGCTGGAGTGGCGAGGCTGACAGGCTCACTGTTGCTGGGTTGATTATTCTCAGTGATATATATGGCTTGATCAGCAGCCATCCTTTCATTTGCTGCAGATGGTAACTCAGGGTATATTGGAATATCAGGTATATTTACCTCTTTATTGATTACCTTATTTGTGGTTTGATATTGGATTGAGCATAAGGATAGACATTCTCATTGAATATGACATGCCTGCTTATATAGATTCTACCATTTTCATCAATGCATCTGTATCCCTTTTGTTTAACAGCATAGCCCAAAAAGGTGCAAGATTTTGATCTAAAATTGAGTTTGTTAGTGTTGTAAGGTCTGAGATAAGGAAAGCACTGACATCCAAAGGCCTTTAACTCATGATAATTTGGTTTAACTTTATACAATGCTTCAAGTGGGTTGATATCATTTAACACTTTGGTTGGCATTCTATTAATTAGATATACTGCAGTGTTAAATGATTCAGACCAGAATTTCAGAGGTAGTGAAGCTTGTGCTAGTAGAGTTAAGCCACTTTCTACAATGTGTTTGTGCTTTCTTTCAGCTAAACCATTTTGCTCAGATGTGTATGGGCATGTGAGTCTGTGGATTATCCCTTTTTCATCAAAATATTTACTAAGAGTTTTATATTCAATACCACCATCAGTCTGAAATACTTTCACTCTAGTTTTAAACTGATTTTCTGTGATAACCCGGAAAATCTGAACCAGTTTAAAATTTTTGTTTTGGCAATTTTAATGAATTTTGAATATTTAAAATGAATTATTTTAAATAATATCGATGAGAAATTTATTTTGAATATAATTCGAACGTATATATTTATACGCGTCGTTGTAGAAAATAAATAATTATATATAACTATAAATAGAATTGAAAATGGCGCGGTAGTTCGATAATTCGATTTCAAACTTCAATTGAATGTACCGGGTGCAAAACAATCCGGATTTTAGTGAAACCATAAACAATAGGATCTAATTGATTATATCTTTCCAACGAATCCGAAAAATCGAAATTTCATAGCGGGAATCAAAAGATATGTCCAGTTGAAAATTCTGAATAGTCGCTATGGAATTCAGGCCCTTAAAAATAGACATTTTGCAAACGACCTCGGATTTCGACAAATCCCCTTTTGTTGGATCCGTGATGTCAAATTATTGCTAGATTCCAAATTTCATAATTTTTCGAATCAATATGTGAGCGTGACAAAGGAAAACGCGTTTGACCAGTTTCAGTTGATTTTAATCGACTGGAAAATGGTCATTTTTCAAACGGTCTCAGAATTCGACGAAACTAGTTTTGTTAGGACCGTATCGTCAATACGAAGCTAGAAAATATTTTTCAGGAATTTTTCTAGTTAGTATGTGACCCCGGTAAATTGAAATGCGTGTTCAAATTCAATATATAGAGTTATATGTTGATTTTAACGGAAACTGATCGAAACGATCGAATCAGCTTGCGATGCATATCCCATTGTGTTCGGAATGGGGGTAATTAGCTATGGACGACAGGCGGTGGGCCTCGTTTTGAGGTCGAAAATAAAAGTTGCTTTTTGGTGAAAAATAAATTAATTAAATAATAACCCCCCCTATATTCTCCTAATTCAAGTCAACCCTCCCTCACGAGATTCATTCAGAACGAAGATTAAAAAAAAAGAAAAAAAAAACCCGCTTCATCTCGTCAGCCCCCGCCAGCGCAAGGCCACCACCGCCGCCAGGACCTCGCCCCCCTCTTCTTCCTCCGGTCGGCGCCTCCATGGACGAAACCCCCCCCCCCCCCAGCCCCGTCCCCTTTTTCTCCCTCCAGCCGACAATCAAACCCCCCCGAACCCCTGTCGACGGCGCGCCACCACAAACCCCCCCTCCTCTGCCTCGCATCGATGCCCCCCCATCCTCCTCCTCAGCCTCGACCAAAACCCCCTCCTCCGAGCAAAGTAAATTTTAATTGCTAATCTAATTTTATTTTCAGTTTTAATTAAAATTAGCACAAGTAAAAAAACTGATTTTATTATATAGAGATTTAGAATTTAAAAAAAAAACTGATTTTACATGATTTTAATACTGAAATTAATGTGATTTTAAAACAGAGATTAGTATTGTTTTAAAATATATATACATAGTAAAGAAAGGCGGGATTTTTAATTTTAAAAGTGAAAAGACGATATTTTGATATAAGTAGTGAAGTAAAAATATGATTTTTACTTATGTAGTGGATTAAAAATATAATCTTTATGAGATATAGAATATAAAAATATCATCTTTGTATATGTAGCGAAATAAAAATCTGATTTTTATTATATATACATTGAAATAAAGAGGTGATTTTTTTTATAATGAGGAAATAAAAGCGAAATCTATATTTTTGAAAAGATGAAGTCTTTATATTTGTAAAGGAGAAATCTGTATAGTTGAAAAGGCGAGGTCTTTATGTAGATGATAACGATGTAAAAATAGAAATTTTATCTATATAGCGTGAAAATAAAAATTCGATTTTTGTATATTGAATAACAAAGTAAAAATTCAATTTTTATATATTGAATAGCATAGTAAAAATTCGATTTTTATATATTGAATAGCGAAGTAAAAATTCGATTTTTATATATTGAATAGCAAGGTAAAAATTCGATTTCTATATATTGAATAGCATGGTAAAATTCGATTTTTATATATTGAATAGCAAAGTAAAAATTCGATTTCTATATATTGAATAGCATGGTAAAAATTTGATTTTTATATATTGAATAGCATAGTAAAAATTCAATTTTTACATATGTAGAGGATACGGGCAACGAAAGCGATAAGAGGCGAGAACGACGAAGATTTCTATTAATGAAGTGTCGTGAAGTTGGATAGCTATTGGTGAGAACTCCTCACTCAAAATTTCTTTTTCTAGTTATATATATATACTAGGATGCATACGGTGTTTAGTAGCACCCGACACCCATCATCCACAGACCATGGATGGCTTGTTTGTTAAATTGTTTGGTTGTGTAGTTGGTTAGATTATTTGGTTTGAATTGAATTGTTTGGTGAAATAAAAATTGATTTGATTGATGTGCGAATGGCGTGGGCCTTCACTAGACCGGGGATAAGGCTAGGCCTTGTCCCGTTTCTAGTATCGTGCCGTTATGCCGCCAACATTTCCTAAGATATGTTAGAAAAATAAAAATATCATTTTTATTGTGTAAATGAACTAAATAGAAATTCATGTGTTGAAATAAAATATTTAATCGTTAAAAATATAATTTTTAACATGGAAGTAAATAAAATAAAATATTCATTTACAAACCGGACGGTCTGTTTATGTACACCTATTTGAAGGACATTGATTGGGTCGATAAATTTTACACATCGCCCAACTGCACAACTAAAATCTGTGTTTGATTGTTTGAAAACCCCATACGGGTGTTGGGATGAAATTTGAAGTTCACTCATCCTGATTGATTAAATATGTCGATCGATTGATTGACAGACTGTTATAAGCGTTAGATATCTATATTTGATGCTTATACAGTGTAGTGCACTTTGGTTGATTATTTTTCAATGCTATTATATACATGTGATGTATGAAAATCCATATAATTAACATTATATGGTGATTGATTGGGCCTCATTCCAATTTAGAAAATAAAGAATATTATAATATAAGGTTCATGTGTTGACTGTACTCATCCGTTGAGATTAGTCATGTGTTGAACGAAATATTTTAATAATAAAATTTACATATTTAGAATATTATAATATAAGGTTCATGTGTTGACTGTACTCATCCGTTGAGATTAGTCATGTGTTGAACGAAATATTTTAATAATAAAATTTACATATTTATCAATATTATATAATATAAGGTTCATGTGTTGACTGTACTCATCCGTTGAGATTAGTCATGTGTTGAACGAAATATTTTAATAATAAAATTTAAACCTTTATCAATATTATATAATAAAGGTTCATGTGTTGACTGTACTCATCCGTTGAGATTAGTCATGTGTTGAACGAAATATTTTAAAAATAGAAATATTTGAAATAGAATATTTGAAATAGAAATATTTGAAAGGGAAATATTTGAAATAGAAATATTTGAAATAGAATATTTGAAATTAGAAATATATGAAGCCGTGTTGATTAGATTGACGCCATTTTGACATGAACGATATTTATATCGATTTTATTCATTTTAAAATGAATTGAATTGAAAACGATTTTAAAATGAATTGAATTGAAAACGATTTTGAAATGAATTGAATTGAAAACGATTTCGAAATGAATTGAATTGAAAACGATTTCGAAATGAATTGAATTGAAAACGATTTCGAAATGAATTGAATTGAAAACGATTTCGAAATGAATTGAATATAAAACGATTTCGAAATGAATTGAATATAAAACGATTTCGAAATGAATTGAATATAAAACGATTTCGAAATGAATTGAATATAAAACGATTTCGAATTGAATTGAATATAAAACGATTTCGAAAAGAATTGAATAGAAAACGATTTCGAAATGAATTGAATAGAAAACGATTTCGAAATGAATTGAATATATAACGAATTTGATTTCAACTGAATATATAATGAATTTGATTTCAATTGAATATATAACCAATTTGATTTGAATTGAATAGAAAACCAATTTGAATTCAAATTGAATAGAAAACGAATTGAATTCAAATTGAATAGAAAACGATTTGAATTCAAATTGAATAGAAAACGAATTGAATTCAAATTGAATAGAAAACGAATTGAATTCAAATTGAATTCAAATTGAATAGAAAACGAATTGAATTCGAATCGAATTAAAATCGATTTGAATTGAAATCAAATAGAAATGAAAGTAAAAAGGATTTCAAATAGGAAATTCAATTTTGATTTGAATTTGAAATAAAGGTTGAAACTGTTTTTGAAACGAATTCAAAACTATTTATAAAATTTGTTTTAAGTGGTAGTCGACGAAATATATATTATATATATAATAAAATGGCCTGAATAGAACGCGCCGCGCCGCGGCAGTTCGCGAATTTCGACCATTTATTTCAAACGGACATTACGGGAGATCCGACCGTCGGATTCTCCTAAAATCGGAACCGTTGGGTTCGTATCGAAAAGAGCTTTCTAACGAATATTAGAAATTCAAAATCTAACGGTTGGATTTGGAGATACGTCCAAATCAAATTTGAAAAAGGTCGTTGTAAGTGTAGTTCGATTACCGTTGATGGAAATCGACTGTACGGGCCTTGATAAAATTATTAAAAATATCAATAATTTGTGTAAAATCATAAGAAATGATTTGGGAAAAATTGGGATGAAAAACTCCATGTTTGAAAAGATAAAAATAGACTTTTATCGAAATGAACTAGTTTAGAACTAAAATAAAAAAACCCATTTATTTTAAATAAATTGGATTTGAAATGGGTTTTAAATAGAATTGATTTGTTGGGTTTATCGTGAACTGTGTTTTAAATAATACTAGTTCTTTAACCCAGTAAAAGGAGTTTTAATGAATCTGCAATTAGATTGAAATGTGAATTGATAATTTAAATTATCAAATTTGGAAAATAAGCGAGGATGGAGTATCACCAGTTTTGCTCCAAAGCGATAGTTAAATCATTAATTAGATTTGAACGTGAAATGGTAATTAATTTTACTGATAACACTGTGGTGTTAAATATGGAGTATTACCAGTTTTGCTTCATGGGATGAATAGGTTGGGATTGGGAAATAAAATAAATAATTACTTCGGTACGGTTCGCTAATCTCGACTAGTTTGGGAAAAACCATAATTTGGTTTGAAATGTCATCCAAAGGAAGATTAAAGGATAAATTTTAAAGAATTTATCTTGGATAAAATTAATGGGAACCTTTCCCTAAAAATGTGATTTTGTGAATAAAAGAATATTCTGAATTGGAATGAGGCGTATGTTGTGTTTGTGTAACATTTGTTTTTAATATACGCGGGTTGTTCGGAAAGGCCGGGTTTATACCCATTCTGAATAACCGATTCGACGATATGTCGAAGATGAAGACGGTGGTCGAAGACCGGAAGTCTTCACATCGTTTGGATAATTACTGACGATCCTGATTGGGCTGTACACCCAAGAGGATGGAAATAGTTGGTGGTCGTCCAGACGTACTTGGAGATGGATGGATATGCGAGGAAAGTGCCTCCGGTTTCGTTCAGACCCAAAACGAACTTGTAAATGGATTGTGTGTCTGACATTGGATTTTATTCTGTGTTGATTGATTTCTGTTAAATATATATCTGTTTGGCGGCGGAGAATTTATTCTCTTGCTTAACGCCCTTCTCTGAGACGTACGAGCTTAGAGGTTATATATCGATAGATATCAATCGCATGGCATGAATTGCCTATGTGGCATGCTGAGTTGCATGGATCAGGGCTTCTGTTGAAAAGCAAAGTCTTGTGGTTGATGATCAAAGCACGGCCTATGTGGCACCTTTGTGTATAGCGTGAATTCGCGAGCCTCACACCCTGGTATGAGTCAAAAACGGGATACAGACTGCAGGGAGAGCACGACGTTTCTTTCTAGCTTTGGTGGTGTCAGTGACTTACCAGCCCTGACATTTATATACTTTTCACCTATGTGGTTGTTGAAATGCGAGGCGCCTCGATTATAGGTCTGTAAGGAGCGGGAAACGTGTGTTCAGGAATAACTAATCCTCTAACGTAAGTGAGGACCGGCCCTTAAGATCCAGGATTGCCCAAGTGTGTAGTCCTGAGACATTTGCTAGAGTGTCTCGAACGCGGAGAGGAGCTTGCCCCTTGCCTCGGCTCATGACGGAATCCAATTTCCAATACGTGATATTGCGGTTTTAATTGTAGAACTAGTATGGCGACATAGTGGTATGGGACATTCATGCCGCCTATGATTTATATTTATGATTGAAACTGTTTTGACACTATACACTTATTATAGTATCAAATGATTTGTTTTAAACGTACCAAGCATGTTTGGCTGTTATAAGGTAAAACCCTATCCTCCGGCTTGCGTTGCATTGTGTGATGGGACCTGGGTCTTATAATAGCTTCATATTTTGAAAAAGCATTGCGTTGTTTACCCTATGCACCGTATTCTTGGGAGGAAACCCGTTCCGTGTTATACGGCGTGGTCCCTTGAATTACTCTCTTTTAAAGTAATGTTTTAAATAACTGTTTTAGTTCTCACACCAGTCACTTGACTGACCTGGAGTTTATTGTTTTAACTTAAACTCTGGGTGCCCCTATTTTCCGCACGGGCAGCTAGTAGTTTTGGTTTTGCAGATTTATATTCACAGGATCCTGATTTACAGCTGGAACGATGCTCGGAAAGCTCTGTATCCGTGTATTACTTTCAGTTGTGTTTTGTATTATTTTTCCGTTGCAATACTGTATTCAAATCTCTGATATTTATCGAATGTAATTTATTCATTCATTTATACTCTATATATTCTTGTATTTTGATGGAATTGTTGTAATAGCAATGAAATGTTCTTCCGTCTGCGTTCTGATTTGTCCTGTTCTCAAAACGATCAGGGGTTTCGAACGGTCTAGATCGGTTTAACGACTGATTCGGATTGAGCAAAATTCTTTGCCGTCACATTTTCTATCATATTCAGGAATTTTATAACCACATCATAAGCATCAGATTTGGACTTTAAGAAATAAATCCATGTATATCTGGAATAAGCATCAATAAAAGAAATGTAGTATTTATATCCAAAGTCAGATGAAATAGAGGCTGGACCCCATAAGTCAGTAGCTATTAGATCAAAGGGATTAGAATAGAGAGTGGACGAGTCTTCAAATGGTAATTTGTGATTTTTACCCATTTGGCAATATGTGCAGACATATGGTAATTTTATATCACAGTAAGAGATTTTACTATTATTCAGAACATTCTTGACAATTTTAACACTTGGGTGACCAAATTTATGATGCCACAGATCAAAGACATTATGGCTGTTACTGTTTTGATTTTCAATAGTGGAAGCAAGACATTGCTTTTCTTTTGCTGTGGGCGGTTGATTTCCAAACTTGAATTTGTACAGACCATGTGCTTCATCACCCTGCAATAAGATTTCATGTGTTATCATGTCTTTAACTACACAATGATTAGGGTAGAATTCAAAATAAACATGGTTGTCCTTTGTAAATTGTGACACACTCATTAGGTTTTTCCTAATTTTGGGTACCCTTAATAGTTTGTGCAAGAATAATTGTTTCTTACCTTTTAATAGAGCATTACCAATATGAGAAATACTTATGCACTTACCATCACCCATGGTTATTAACTGATTACCTTTGTACTCCTTATTTCCAAGGTTGAGATTGTCAAGATTGTTGGTCATATGATTTGTAGCACCTGAGTCTGGAAACCAGTTATCATCCAATATAGAGTCTGACTTGTTTGTATCAGCTTGATTGCACTGTGCTTGCTTTGATGATTCAGGTTGTGTATGTGCCATATTAGCATTGAGGTTGTTGTCACTATTACTGTTATTTCCTTGATTTCGAGTGTAGTTTGAGTTAAATCTGAAATAACATTTGAGTGCAGTGTGGCCAACCCTCTCACATATTTGACATTTAGGTTTATTGTTGTTTGACCATTTGCCTCTTCCTCTTCCTCGAGAAGGGTAGCCTCCTCTCTGATTAGAGTTGTTTCTGTAATTTCCTTGCCCCCTACCTCTATTTTTAGCAGCATAATTGAGTGAGTAGTCTGAATCATTGAGTTTCTTGTGAGAGATTCTTGCCTCATGAGAGAGTAACATAGAGTGCACATCATCCAATGGGGGAGTAACCTTTTGTGACGTAATAATAGCCACTATGGCTTCATATTCATCTCCAAGTCCTTTAACCAGGGACAGAACCTGATCTGATTCCCAAACATTGGTTCCTGAGGCTTTCAACATATCACAAATGTTTTTAAATTTTGCTAAATATTCACTCATACTCATATTGTCTTTCTTGCAATTTTGAAGTTGCCTTTTATAGAATAAGGACTTGGCTGCAGACTGTGAATTAAAGATTTTTTCATAGGTGATCCAAATTTCATTAGCTGTCTTACACCCTATAACTTGTAGCAGTAGAGCAGCACTGATGGATGATAATAACCATGCACTAATTAATCTTTCTTGCCTATAGTATGATGTATAATCATCATTGCTTATTATTGTATTTGATGCATCAGTGACAAACCTTGGTGGGATTGGTATGGTGCCATGAATGTAACCTTCCAGACCATATCCTTGAAGAGAGGTTTCCACCTGTAATTTCCAAAGAAGATAGTTGTTTTGGTCAAGAGGAATGGTGATTAGTTGACTTTTTAGACTGATCACATTTTTGGGAGGATTTGCAGGCGGATTTGCAGGCTGTGATGCCCCTGAAGTATTGCTGGATTCGACATTGCAGTTTGTCATCTTGAGAAAAACAGTGAGGATAAATGACACAGAACAGAGGTAACCAAACTGAACTTCTTTGCCTCGAATTGAATTGCTCAAGAAGTTGCTTTGTGATCAAGATCTTGGGCACATAAAGGTTTTAAGTGATGATACCTGTTTTTCACACTGAGTTTTCAGTTGAAAAAGTTTCTGATTGCTTTCTTGATGCTCTTTTTCTTGATTTTGAATGCTTCTTGAAGTAGTTTGATCGGTAGGGAATGATTCAGATTTGTTTTCCTCACTCTTGATGATTGAATCACTGATGCAGCCAGTTAAATCTGAGCGTGGCACAATGGCTTGATCAATCCAGGAGCCGAAAATCTCAAATGATAAGATCGAGGGAAGATCTTTGATGAGTCAGATTCAGATGATGAAATCTAACTGATGAATCTGCCAACAAAATTTCTTATGTTGTTTTGAAATGCAGATTTGAAAATGGCTCTAATACCAAATTCGATTTTCAGAATTTCTTGTGTTGAGATTTCAGATAGACGTGTATTTGTGAATGAACAGAAAGATTGTATTATTGATAATGATGTACAGAGTATACAAGCATGTTTATATACAAAGATAACGGACTGAAAGAATTACAAAAGAAGCTAAGTGGGTTGAGCCCATGAACAGCCCAAGGCTATATATTATCTTAAGTAAAAAGCGGTGCGGCATCGATTCATTCTCTTATTTAACATGAATATAACTAAGTATACAAACAAGAAAAACAGATATGGAATAACTTGGTAAATGTAATGACAAGGAAAAGTAAAAGCAGGTAAAAAGAATGTTTTGGTTTCACTAACCCAAAAAATAGTGTTAAATTTAGGGTCAAAAGTTTTGGCAGCACATTGTTGAACTTCGTTTATTTTCTGTATTTAATTAAACGTCAGCCCCTTTTTTGGGTGCTTCAAACAAAGTGGCTTTTATTCATGATATAATGCACAAACAGTTGATTCTTTTTTTTTTTTTTTTTTTTTTTTTTTTTTTTTTTTTTTTTTTTTTTTATTCTGAGCTTTATCAAAGTCATTTTTGCTAAATCCTAAAGCATGCAAAACCATTTGTTTCGGCTGCTTCTTAAAATAAAATTTGTCCTCTCTTAGATAATTATTTTGTAAAATTAATTCAATAGTAGAAATACGGTAAATAAATGAAAATAACACAAATACATATTCTACTTGCATGATAATCAATGTTTTAAACTATGCTACCAGTTCATTAAAACGACTTCAACTTGACATACAGACGATTTATTATAGCTACAAATGCAGCAAAGAAAACTTTGGTTCATTAATTATTAAAATTGAAATGTACACCTTGTCACAGTTAGTGGAACTGTTTAAACAGTGACCCAACTTACGAAACATAAATATTGCAGTTTCTTGATATACATTTATCAGCTTATGATACACAGCATATAAGATACATGGATCTGGTAGTCGTCAATACTGCCATAATGCGTTGACATGTAGTATTCCAGGTTTTTGGTGGATTAGATGCAGTTATTATGTGTTGATTAATAGGTTGGTCCATATAAACCATATATGTGTGGGCTTCTAGATAAGTTCATGGCATACAAACTATAAAACATAACGAGGTTTTCCATATGAGCCAACTACTTGTGAAGGAAGAAAATGAAAATAAATAACACTCCATCTACTGACTCTTTTCCCAAAAAACGCACACAATAGAGGACCCAAGTGTTTGACAATGTAAATGTAAGCAAAATATCACTTCATATACAAGGCGAGATGAAGAAGAAAAATGAAGAACCTAACTTTGTGAGTTTTACGTATTTTTCATCAATTGTGGTAACCCATTTGCACATTATCTTTAATCAGTGGTGATATTTTCCAAACAAAGTATGAATGCATGAAGCAAGAAACAATATAAAGGTAAATGAATAATTACCGTAAACCTGGTCCTGAACTTCAACGTTTTTGTTTAAGGTGAATTATATCTTAAACTGCTTCCTGCATGAGAAGGCATCTGGAATGTTAAAACAAACAAAACATATCCAAAACTTTATAGGAAAGCTATGATTGCAATTATTTCATTCAAATGCGAAACTACAATGACATAAATACGAAAATGTAATTATTTTAAGACAATTCCTCATATTTGTTGAGACATACATATCTCATAGTACAAATTGCAAATGTATACATACACAGCTCAACCCTGACCAGAATTTCATGCATACAGGACTCAACCTTGCCCAGAATTTCACCAAACCCAGCCATGCGCATACACTCAAATACAAACCGGACTTACTAGGTTATGCCAGCCAAAGGAACCTCCATAAACCATGTATCTAACATAATTTAGTAAGCACTTGGAAAAAAGAACAGATTATATAATTCCATACAGTTACATGCTAAACATATGTTAGATTTGTAGGTTAATTTTGGGGTGTTCTGCGTTTATTACGAGAAAAACACGAAGCTCATAAAAAATGTTTAGGGAAAGTGTTATAAGCTGTGTTTTTCCTCCTTATATAATGTGTGCTATGTAGGGAATTACTTATCCCAACTTCCTACAACCACGTTGCAAATTGTTCTCCATAGTCAAGTGTTGCGTGCTTCAGTATTTCATAGCCAATTCAGTCGATAACCTACAACACGTTGACAAATATACCCATGCATCAATTTATACAGTCCAGATATTTCAATTTTTGCGATGTGGATAAAAAAATTTAAAAGTATTTGGACCAGAATATTTGTATAATATTATTGCAATTGTTGTACCATGTTAGAGGTTTACAGATTGAGTGTATTGATAACTAGGGCTGTCAACGGATACTTTCGGATACGGATAGTGCTATATCCGTATCCGCACCCGAAAGCATTTTCGGATATCGATATCCGCATCCGCGGATACGGACGGATATCGGATAATTATCCGCACCGCTAACGGTTGATAAATCAATGAACATAAATGTTTTTTTTAACTAAATATCTGCATTTGCATCCGCTTTTCTGGCTATCGGATATTTATCTGCTTTTGAGATACGGATGCGGACGGATTTCGGATTTTTCGGGTATCCACTGACAGCCCTAATAATGATAACCAATTGAGTATTTCTAATATGACACATTAAAACAAAAGAATAAAACTTTGCAATTATTAATGAGCAAGTGGTAACATGAAAAGAAACAAAAACATCATTTAAAATGTAAACTTTTCACACACTGTAAGTCTTCTTAGCATATCGCCTTTGTTCCCACCTTTAATATTTTATTTCACATGTAATTGATCAATTATTGTGATTCGATTAAGCTGTTTAAGACATAAGACTACGTATGTTGACTTAACTGAAAAAGAAATATAGAAATGGAATCTTGGTATAATTTTCTCTCTTTTTACGTAATTTAACCATAGTACACATTGCCTCATTGGCAATGACATCATGCCTAATCCAACAAACAATTTCTCTATTATTTTTTACGCAGTTTTGAATTTTTCCCATTTCTGATGGACTAAATGTCTGTGATCATTATATTTTGCGGAGATGACTTATCCATAAATGTGTACTTTATCATGAATATGAAGATTCATCCTTATATTATTGTCTTTGCACTGAAAAATGTCCAATGCATAAAGTGACTAGAATTTCAAAGAGACATTGTTAGCTAATTCATAGATGATTAAGTGGTATTTATGTATACAAAAGAAAGATACATACCTGCTAAGAATAGAAAGGAAGCTTAGGAAAGATGTAAAGAGCTACTACTTGAGGGATTCAAATGCATCCCTTATTGGATTCAAATACAAATCATCGACTCGCTTATGTAACCTTGACGAATTTGATAGGAGTATTCATTGATAAAATAACCAAATCCTACAGAGGGTATTTCTTTGGAGAGCTAAAGCTGATTCTTTGTGCTTTGTGTGCTTGCTTCATTTTCGATGATTATGATATCTCCTTCTTCATTATAACCAGATGAAAAGGCTGCTTCTTTTACCTCAGTAGCAGGCTTGTTCATGTCTAATTCGTCCATTGTCATTTTGGCCATCAATAACTCCTTTCACTTTTTCGTACAAACAAAAAATGGTAGGCAGAGATTGTTAATTTGTTCATGCTTACAAGAGAGTATAAAATATATCCAAAACCATATGGTTACTGTATCAAGTTTAGCATGTTAAATAGGATTCAAGTAACTATTCATCACTCAAATATTCATTTTTAGGAAATAAAATATTAAGTTTGATTATCAGCGAACGGTTACTAAAACCAAAGGGTTCAAATCGGCTGGAATCATTTACCATGGTCTTCATAGGCCAAACAAATCTAAATCGTTCATTTCTTAACTTGGATTTGTTAGAAATTGAAATAAAAAAAATGAATACTTGTCAGTTAGGACCAGTTATATTTTTGCTGAAAATGAAAGGATTAAAACGCAAACATACAAGACATTAGGACCATGGTTTTTTTTTTTTTTTTCCTGCAAAACCGACCAGTTTTTATAGTGCTCCATAACACTCTTTTATTTATTAAAAAATAAAGATACAGCTAAGTATAAATGATATGCACTATACATATCAACTAAAGAAACTTCCGCGCATGGAAGTAAAAACATTAAATAGGCAATTGCGTGAACGCATAACATAAACTATATTACATAAGGTATGACATGGATCATTACATATCTATATGACTTGAACCCCATAAAGAGTTTAGCAACCACAATGTCGTCATCTTCTATCGTCATCGAGTCCCATAAAAGGAAAAGAGAGTAAGCGAGGAGGAAAGGAAACGAGATTAGGCAAGGAGGAAAGGAAAAGAGAGTATGCGAGGAGGAAGAGATCTGTGAAGTTAGAGTTGGTAAAGGGGCAATTTTCAGCAGGAGAAAGGGGAGAAGTTAAACGCATCGTGGTGTTCGTGTTTTCTCAATGGTTACTTTAGTAAAGTAAAAAATGGTTCAGCAACACCAATAATTTAAAAAGGAGTGTTGTACAAGGTATCCACATCAGCAGAGAGAAGTCCTGATTTACAATTAAAGTAATGGATCATACAGTACTTCCTAGATATAGTAACTAACAGGTATAATACTTAGTCTGTTATCTGAGTTCCCACAAAATACTCCTTGAGCACAGGAACACATAAAAGTATATTGTTAGTTATCTGAGTTGAACCGTTGGTGGGCAGAAAATAAACACCTTTTAAAAGCCTTGAAATCATGTAGTTATATCTAATCCAAAAGTGCTAATCAAACCGAAATATCTTCGGTCGAAAACTACACCAAACTGTTATGTTTTCGGTGGACCAACTGAAAAAGATTTTTCTTCCCTCTTAAATTATGTGATTTTGTACTGTTTGCACTTTTAGACTGCTACTTTCTTCGGTCTATGTAGCACTTCTCTATCTAATCAACATCAGGATTACAGGGACAAATATCAAAGAGGAAGGCATTATCCCTCGTTAAACCAACATTTGGTTCTTATGTAATGTTTTTACTTCCATGCGTAACATTTGGTTCTTGATATACATAAAATTTATTAGCAAATTAACATATATGGAATATAGATTCAACCCCAAAACTTGCGTAGGTGTAACAGATAAAAAATCAATTACTACATCTAAGTAAATGCGAAGTACAAAGATTATTATCAATTGTATAATGCAAACACAAGTCAATATGAATGTGAATGCAGTATTGTATTTGAAATGTAACTAAACCGGGTTCAAAATTATCGTGATAACTGTATAATTTAACATAAACTGCTTACAATCTAGAAGGCGGAAATTAAGATCATATTAATTTTTTATCTAAACAACAGACATAAGCAATATGATCAAAATGGTAAATGGTTGTGTATAATTTTTTAGTTTTCCAAGAAATAGATGTCCCTTTGAAGATTAATATAAATGAACTTAAGGCAATATAATCTGTAAAATGAAAGTCGACTTTGTGTACTTTAATGCATGTGCTCATGCGTAGACCAATTTATGTCAAAATATTTTAAAATAATAAAATTGTTGTAACTGCCAATAAATTTGAAAAATATGCCATCATATTAGCAATCCTAGTAATTATGAAGTTTTAAACTTCGTTACGCATTACGCTATGAAATAGAATTTTGTTCACACTTTTTTTCTAAGTGTGAACAAAACACTTTCCTCCTATTGGAGGAATCAGGTGGGTCACACATGGACCCCCCCTGAATTCCTCCAATAGGAGCCGAGTGTTTTGTTCACACTTGCTAAAAAGTGTGAACAAAATCGGACTCTACGCTATGTTCATACATAGTTGTGCCTCCCTGTCATGCAACTTATCAGATTCCTAGCCCATCTTATTTTCTTATTCATCACTCACCATGCAAATGTATGTAGTTCTCATCCCAATGTAATTTCTGATTTCTGATGAATGGTCGCTTTTATGTTTATAAGTTTTATCGCACCTTGTGCCTCATACACTTCTATGCCCATCTAAATTACGCATTTTTACATGTCAAGAGAAATACCAATTAGGCTAGTTCTATTTAGGCACCTAATTTTTCTTTTCTTACACCAGTGTTTATATATATATATATATATATATATATATATATGTATTTTGACAAATTTTGTATAAATGGTCTGGCATAATTTATTAATCCAAGAAAAGATTGTAACTGTTTTATTTTTTCTATTTTATCTGGGAATTCTAGTATTTTTCTTGATATATGGGGTTGTAATTCTATTTGTCCTTTTCCTATTTTTACTCCTAAAAAATCTATCGTATTTTTAAATAGTTCTATTTTCTTTTTAGACATAATTAAGCCATGAGTTTCAAATACCTCCATCCATACCATATGTTGTAATATTAATTTTTTTAAAACTCTAACATACTAATTAATTAGCTTAACGGTAAAAACCAAAATTCAAATGTTTTATAGTTGAAATTGTTGAAGAAGAGACAAAATTAGAGTTAGATTTTATTTATGCTACTCCTTTTAATGCAGAAACCCCAAAAAAACATGATTTTGGAACAGAATATGCTGATGATGTTAGTTTATATATATATATATATATATACATATATATATATATATATACATATATATATATATGGACAAAAATACCTCCATCCATACCATATGTTGTAATATTAATTTTTTTAAAACTCTAACATACTAATTAATTAGCTTAACGGTAAAAACCAAAATTCAAATGTTTTACAGTTGAAATTGTTGAAGAAGAGACAAAATTAGAGTTAGATTTTATTTATGCTACTCCTTTTAATGCAGAAACCCCAAAAAAACATGATTTTGGAACAGAATATGCTGATGATGTTAGTTTTTTTTGTTCAAAGGTGATGAAGGTTGGAAGATCAAAATTGACGTCAGACACGCCAGCGGTGTGAGGTCGTGCGGTGGCCACACACCTCGACTGCGTGGTTGTTCGCTCGCCGCACATGACGACTGTGTGAATAATTTTTTCCCCACAGTCGGTCTGCTAGGTTTTCAAATTATCCTCACACTTGCTCTCCTAGGATTATGTTGATCAACTATTCTTCTTATGCAGCTTGCTAAGTTTCGGCATTTCCTGCGTACCGTACGCGCTTCAACGTGTCTATCGGAGTCAACGGTCGAAGTCTCCTATGCCGGCGTCCCGATTGAACATCCCCATCGTCTTCCATCGAGCATATAATTTGGTATTGGCAAACACTTGTTGTAACAAAAGGATTCCCCAGTGTTACATGTCACCAACGCCATATATACACCACGATCTTTCTTAATTTCTTGCGATATGGGACAATTTGCCCGTTCAATCCACGCACCCAATCCATTCCAATGCGAGTCACACCTAACAAGCTCCAACTTGGCGAGCATTGCTCAAGTAAACTTAGAGTTACACCTTGAGTCCTCTTCACAGTTGGCTAGGCTGCTACCCCGAGTTCTCATAAGCAGTGGCGTCAGGCTGCTTTTACCATTGTATCTCCACCTTGACGAGCATCCCATGCTCAAGCCCCTTTGGAGCCATGCTTCGGTCATGCTATGCATACCGCCCCCTCGAACCATGGAGCTCTGATACCACGTTAAGTTTCGGCATTTCCTGCATACCGTACACGTTTCACCATGTCTATCGGAGTCAACAGTCGAAGTCTCCTATGCCGACGTCCCGATTGAACATCCCCCATCTCCTTCAATCGAGCATATAATTTGGTATTGGCAAACACTTGTTGTAAGAAAAGGAATCCCACCAACACCATATATATACCACAATCTTTCTTAATTTCTTGCGATGTGGAAAAATTTGCCCTTCCAATCCACGCACCCACTCCATTCCAATGCGAGCCACACCTAACACAGCTTTACTCTGATCATAACAATGCCCGTTCAATCCATGCACCCACTCCATTCCAATGCGAGCCACCCCTAACACAGCTTTACTCTGATCATAACAATCCTGATGATGTTGATCACACTGAGTTACTCAATGGCTACACCAATGAATTTACAACATACGATGTACGTAAGATCGCATTTTTATTTTATGTGATTATATCAGTTTGGTTTTAACTTACAATATAATTTTGTGTAGATATTTCCGAGCAGGGAAAAGTTAGTGGAATGGGTGCGAAATACTGGAAAACGGCTTGGTTTTGTGATCACTGTGTTACACTTTGATGTTATTGGATCTCGATCTCAATTGAGAATTTTCTTTGGATGTGAGCGCGATGTAGTGTACAAGGGAGCCAAATTGAAGAATATTAATTCAACTCCAAGAGTAACGAGTACTAAGAAATGCAACTGTTCATTTAAACTGAAAGGTATTAAATTTCTAACTGTTGATGAATGGAGTTTAGTGGTGGTGAATGGGGTTCATAACCATGCCGAGATTGAAAATAAAGAGGATCATTCTTATGCGGGCAGATTAAGTAAGAAGGAGGTTAAATTAGTTCTTGATATGCATAAAAATTTAGTTAAACCAAAACAAATTTTGCATACTTTGAAAACCAATGATCCGAAGAATTGTACAACAATTAAGACGATTTACAATGTCATACAAGCTCAGAATAAGATTGAAAGGGCTGGACGATCTCAAGTTCAATACTTACTATGCAACTTGAAAGAGTTTGGATATTTCGAATGGCACTAGAGAACTTTAGATGGTACAGATATTATTAAAGATAATTTTTGGGCTCATCCGACTAGTTTAGACTTTTTACGTACATTTCCTCGTGTTATTATTATGGACTGTACGTACAAAACAAATAAATATAGAATGTCGTTGCTTGAAATTGTTGGTGTGACATCAACAAATCATACCTTTTGCATTGCCATCGCATATTTAGTTGGAGAATGTGAAGAAAACTATCTTTGGGCCTTGGAGCGCTTAAAATCTATTATGATTGATTGTCAGGTAGATATGCCTAGTGTTATTATTACAAATAGAGAAATCACGTTGTTGAACTCAATTCAAATAGTATTTCCTCAATCTGCGCATATGTTGTGGAAGTGGCATATTAAAAACAATGTTCTTACGTTCATTAAAAAAAAGTAAAAGCAACGGATGTGCAAGAAACAAAGTCATTTTTAAACGATTGGAACAAGGTTGTAAATTCAGAAAATGTTGTACTCTATAACCAAAATTTACAAGCACTGCATGAGCAATATGGTACTCACAAGAAGCTCATGATTTATATTCATGAGAGTTGGTTGAATTCATGGAAAGAACGTTTTGTTCACGCGTGGACTGATGATCATATGCATTTTGGTAATTACACTTCAAATAAGTAATGATTTTTTATACTAAATTACTTTACGTTAATTTAATATTTAGATATTTTTTTTTGTAATTCATTATTATTGTAGGGCTGAAGCAGCACATTCGAAGTTGAAAAAACATTTAGCAACTTGTCATTGTAACTTTGAACAAGCTTGGTCGATGTTGGAAATGTTTTATAACATTAAGTGAATTATTAAAAATCTTGAATAAGTGTATGAATGGCTCCTATACGGGAATAGTCCCACATCATGGGATTATATGAAAGAAGCAAGTATTTATACTTGTTTCTAAGAAATCATGTTGGGGACTTGGGCTCCCAATATATGCATTGTTGTGAGAAGGGAGACCATGCATCATGACCACCACACACGCGCGCGCGACCGACTCGATTCGACCCGACCCAGCCCGGTCCGGTTCGGGCTCGGGCTCGGGCTTTGTGGTGTAGACACTTATATTTTTTGGACCATAAAAATTAACCTTTTTCGAACCTTTTTTTTATGGAAAAGATTTCTTCAACGGTAAAAACTCTTATCCCTCAATTTTAGCGGCCCACTAATCAGTAACCCTAACCCTAACTCTCGTCCTATATATTATCATTAGCTTCAGACGAGAATACCTACCGAATCACAATTTCTCTTTTTCTCTCCGCCGCCATTAAAATTTTTCTTCCTCTCAGAAATTCTCGAGCAGTATTTTAATTCAGAAAGTGCAAATTTGCAGTGATTTGTTGTGCAAGCAAATCAGTTATTGTTTTAAAGGCTGTTTTATCCAAGAGGCGGCGGCGAAGGAACGAACTGGTTTGCACCTCCGACCAGATCGCCGAATCGTCTTCAAGAAAGCGACCTAGTCCGCGACTCAGCCATTGTTTCCCAACAATTTGAAGACGATCTGAAACAATGGCTTCCAACTCAACCCTAGACGATTCTGCTCCACCATCTGCTTTCCAGAACCCTCTCGTGACTGCTGCTCCATTCAGATTTGAAGGCTTGCATTTCAAACGATGGCGTCAGAAGATGGAGTTCTTCCTCACCATCAGAAAGGTTGTGGTTGCGCTGACTACTGACAAACCGCAGCTTCCAGATAAACCTGACGAGGTTGATGCAGCGAAAATGGCATCATGGACTGAACAGTCAAAGCAACTGCAGACCTGGACTGAACATGATTACTTATGCAAGAACTTTATTCTGAACGGACTGAGCGATGATCTGTATGATTACTATAACTCAGATGAAAAATCAGCAAAGGAGATCTGGGAAGCACTGAAGAAGAAGTATGATACAGAGGAGGCAGGGGCAAAGAAATATGTTGTGAGCCGCTACCTAAAGTACCAGATGACTGATGATAGATCGGTAGAGATGCAGTCTCATGAGCTGCAGAAAATAGCTCATGAGATCATCTCCGAAGGTATGGTCTTGGATGAACAATTTCAAATTGCTGTTATCATTGACAAATTACCCCCAAGCTGGAAGGATTTTAAGAATGTCTTGCGACATAAGACTAAGGAATTTTCCCTAGAGAGCTTGATTACATGCCTCCGTATTGAGGAGGAGTCATGCAAGCAGGGCCAGAAAGAAGAGGTGCTGATTGTGAATAACAACAGTACTAAGAAGACCACTCCCGCTGTTCTGAAACCAAATCAGAAATCTTTTAAGAATCAGAACAAGCGCAACAAACAGAATGGGAATCCGCAAGGAAACCCAAAAGGACAGCAGAAACCAGCCCAAAAGAATGACTCTGGACAGTTGTTTCTATGTTACAACTATGGAAAACCAGGTCATATGGCACGTAAGTGTCGGAACATGCCAAGCTCTGCACCGCAGGCTAACCTGACTGAGGAGCCTCTTACGACTATGATTACTGAGATTCACCTTGTTGGTGGATCAGAGGGTTGGTGGGTAGACACTGGTGCTTCTCGCCATGTCTGCTATGATCGTGGCATATTCTCGACATACACGGCTGTTGAAAATCAGAAAGTGCTGTTGGGAGATTCTCACACCACTAGAGTTGCGGGGATTGGCAATATGGAACTCAAGTTCACCTCTGGAAAAACTGTAATACTGAAAGATGTTATGCACACTCCAGAAATAAGGAAGAATCTGGTCTCTGGCTTCCTCCTTAATAAGGCTGGTTTCACTCAAGTAATTGGGGCTGATTTGTACACCCTAACTTATAAGGGAACTTTTGTGGGAAAGGGTTATGCTTGTGAGGGTATGTTTAAACTGAATGTTGAATCTAATAAAGTGACTACTTCTGCTTACATGTTGTGTGATTTTAATATCTGGCATTCTAGATTGTGTCATGTTAATAATCGAATAATCCGTAACATGAGCACCCTAGATATGATACCTAAAATGACAGAATCTGAACTTGATAAATGTGAATTCTGTACACAAGCTAAAATCACAAAGAAACCTCACAAATCTGTTGATAGAGTTTCTGAACCCTTAGACTTGATTCATTCTGACATATGTGAACTGGATGGCACTTTGACTAGACAGGGACATCGTTATTTTATCACTTTTATTGATGACTGCCCTGATTTCACATATGTATACCTTATGAAAAAATGATGCTTTTGATATGTTTAAAACATTCAAAAATGAGATTGGGAATCAAGCAAATAGAAAAATTAAGAGACTTCATAGTGATAGAGGAACAGAATACGAATCTAATTCAATTCCGGACTTCTATAAACAACATGGTGTAGTACATGAATGAACTGCACCCTATTCTCTTGAAATGAACGGTAAAGCAGAAAGGAAAAATAGGACCTTTACTGAACTAGTAGTTGCCATATTATTAAATTTTGGTGCAACAAAACATTGGTGGGGGGATATTTTATTGACTGTATGCTATGTTCTGAATAGAATCCCTAAATCTAAGAATAAAATTTCTCCTTATGAAATTTTAAAGAATCATAAACCCAATGTCTCATACTTTAGAACTTGGGGTTGTTTAGCTTATGTTCACATTCCAGACCCTAAGAGAATAAAATTGGCAAGTAGAGCATATGAATGTGCATTTATAGGCTATGCTATTAATAGCAAAGCATATAGATTTTATGACCTTAATGCACATAATATAATTGAATCAAATGATGCCGATTTTTATGAAACTAAATTTCCTTTTAAATTAAGGAATAGTGGGGGCACTCCAAATATGCCAATTAGAACAGAACTTAAGGAAAATTCTGGCTGAACCTAGAAGAAGTAAACGAGCAAGAACCATAAAAGACTTCGGTTCAGATTTTTGTGCTTTTACTATTGAGGAGGATCCCATAAACCTCCAAGAGGCCTTATCTTCTTTAGATGCCGATTTTTGGCAAGAGGCTATAAATGATGAGATGGATTCTTTAGAATCCAACAAGACTTGGCACTTGGTAGATTTACCCCCTGGTTGTAAATCTATAGGCTGTAAATGGGTACTTAAAAAGAAATTAAAACCTGATGGCACTATAGATAAATATAAAACACGACTAGTAGCTAAAGGTTTTAAACAAAAAGAAAATATAGATTTCTTTGACACTTTTTCACCTGTAACTAGAATAACATCCATTCGGGTTTTAATCTCACTTGCTTCCATTCATAATTTACTTATACACCAAATGGATGTTAAAACTGCTTTTTTGAACGGTGAATTAGACGAAGAAATTTATATGGACCAGCCTGAAGGATTTGTAGCACATGGTCAAGAACATAAAGTATGTAAATTAGATAAATTATTATATGGTTTAAAACAAGCACCTAAACAATGGCATGAAAAATTTGATAACTTAATCATTTCAAATAGTTTTAAAGTTAACGAAAGTGACAAATGCATTTATTACAAATCTGAGAATGACATTTGCACTATTATATGCCTTTATGTAGATGACCTACTCATTTTTGGGTCAAATATTCATGCCATAAACTCAGTCAAATCCTTATTGTAATAACCCGGAAATCTGGGCCAGTTTAAAATTTTTATTTTGGCAATTTTAGCGAATGTGGAACATTTAAAATAGATTATTTTAAATAAAATCGACGAGAAATTTATTTTGAATAGAAATAACGTATATATTATATACGTCGTCGTTAGAATATAAATAATTATATATATAATTATAAAAGGAATTGAAAATGACGCGGTAGTTCGATAATTCGATTTCAAACTTCAATTGAATATACCGGGTGCAAAACAATCCAGATTTTAGTGAAACCAAAAATAATAGGATCTAATTGATGATATCTTTCCAACGAACCCGAAAAATTGAAATTTCATAGCGGGGATCAAAAGATATGTCCAGTTGAAAATTCTGAATAGTCGCTATGGAATTCAGGCCCTTAAAAATGAGAATTTTGCAAACGACCTCGGATTTCGACGAAACCACTTTTGTTGGGTCCGTGATATCAATTATTGCTAGATTCCAAATTTCATAATTTTTCGAATCAATATGTGAGCGTGGCAAAGGAAAACGCGTTTGACCAGTTTTAGTTGATTTTAATCGACTGGAAAATGACCATTTTTACAACGGTCTCAGAATTCGACGAAACTAGTTTTGTTAGGACCGTATCGTCAATACGAAGCTAGAAAATATTTTTTGGGAATTTTTAGAGTTAGTATGTGACCCCAGTAAATTGAAATACGCGTTCAAATTCAATATATAGAGTTATATGTTGATTTTAACGGAAACTGATCAAAACGGTCGAAACAGCTTGCGATACATATCCCATTTTGTTCGGAATGGTGGTAATACGCTATGGACGACAGGCGGTGGGCCTCTTTCAGAGGTCGTATGTAAAAGTCAACTTTTTGAAATTAATAATAAAAAAAATAAAAATAAAACTTTCCTCTCCCCTTCTCCTTCTATAATTTCTGCCCCCCCCGTTCAAAATCATTTTGCAAAAACGAAAAAAACGTAAACCGCCCATGTCCAGCCGCGCCTGGCGATCGCCTCCCCATCGCATACTTCCACATCGATCCCCGCGCCACCATCGGCCCTCCCCCCCCATCATTTTCCGCCGCCCCTGAAGCCCTAACCGCGACCCACCCCCGCCCTAAATCCACCACCGTTAAACCCTTGGGCCCGCCGCTGGCTATGTCCTCCCCCCCCCCAAGGTTCCAGCACCCAACCGCCCTCCCCTCTACTCCGCAAACTGAAGCCGTGCCCCTCCCCCCCACCGTCAATGTTTCCATCGCCCAAATCTAATGGCCATCGTTTGAAGGCTAGGAAGTAGCTCGAGGTTCGAGCGACACTTGGAGATGGTGCAGCACCTCGTGCTGCGCTCTGACTAACCCCCCCCTTCTCCGGTTGAAAAAAATGGTGCGTTCTTTTTATTTTATTAATTCTTTGAGTTATAAATTTATTCATGTAAAGTTATATTTTAAATAATAAAATCACTATATTTTTATTTATGAAAAAGATTATATTTTTATTGATAAAGAGATATGAAGTATTTTTTTTATAGAGAAGACTAATATATATAAAAAAAATTGATTTTTATATATATATATATGTAATGGCATATAAAAGGTGTGATTTCTATATAACGAAAAGGTTTGGTTTTTGTATAACGAAAAGGTTTGATTTCTATATAATGTAAAGATCAGATTTTTATATATTATAGCGAAGAAATAGATTAGATTCAAAAATATAAAAATAGAGTTTTTAATCGTATAATGATATCATGTTATTGTAAGAAGAAAAGATCGAATTTTTGAAATATAAAAGATCGAATTTTTGAAACGAAAAAGAATAGATTTTTGAATAAACAAAGGTTGGATTTTTAATGAAGTAGCATAATAAAAATCTGATTTTATTATGTACGTGTTGAAATAAAAATGTGATTTTTATAATGATGAAAAGAAAAGGCGAAATATTTATTTTAGAAAAGGCGAAATCTTTATATAGATAATAGCATGATAAAAATATAATTTTTATCTATATATTAGCATTAGAAAAATATAATTTTTATCTATATAGTAGTGTTAGAAAAATATAATTTTTACCTATATAGTAGCGGGGGAAAAATTCGATTTTTATATATTGTATAGCGAAGTAAAAATTTGATTTTTATATATCGAATAGCGAAGTAAAAATTCGATTTTTATATATTGAATAGCAAAGTAAAAATTCGATTTTTATATATGTAGTGAATACGGGCAACAAAAGTGACAAAAGGCGAGAACGATGAAGATTTCTACAAACGAAGAGTCGTGGTATTGGATTAGCTATTGGTGAGAACTTCTCACTCTAAATTTCTTTTTCTAGTTATATATATATACTAGGATACAGACGGTGTTTAGTAGCACCCGACACCCGTCATCCACAGACCATGGATGGCTTGTTTGTTTAATGGTTTGGTTGTGTAGTTGGTTAGATTATTTGGTTTGAATTGAATTGTTTGTTGAATGGAATGGATTTGATTGATGTGTGAATGGCGTGGGCCTTCACTAGACCGGGGATAAGGCTAGGCCTTGTCCCGTTTCTAGTATCGTGCCGTTATGCCGCCGAAATTTTCTAAAATAAGTTAGATAAATAAAAATATCATTTTTATTTTGTAAATGAACTGAATAAAAATTCATGTGTTAAAATAAAATATTTATCGTTAAAAATATAATTTTTAACGAGAATGTGAATAAATAAATATTCATTTACAAACCAGATGGTTTGTTTATGTACACCTATTTGAAGGACATTGATTGGGACGATAAATTTTACACATCGCCCAACTGCACAAATAAAATCTGTGTTTGATTGTTTGAAACCCCATACGGGCATTGGGATAAAATACGACACACACTAATCCCAATAATTAGTTGTTTGTCGATCGATTGATTGACAGGTTGTTATAAGCGCTAGATATCTATATTTGATGCTTATACAGTGTAGTGCACTTTGGATGATGGTTGACTATTTATCGTTGCTATTATATACATGTGTTGTATGGAATCCATATAATTAACTTTATATGGTAATTGATTGGGCCTCATTCCAATCAGGAAAATAAAGAATATTATAAAATAAAGGTTCATGTGTTGACTGTACTCATCCGTTGAGATTAGTCATGTGTTGAACGAAATATTTTAACAATAAAATCTACATCTTTATCATATATAAAATTTGAAACTAACTGGAAAATAGATGAGATGAGTGGTCTCCTGGATATTGATCTGATGTTGGTCTCGGCCTTCGGGGTTAATATTCAGGGAATCGTTCTCTTACTAATTTACGGTTGGAGTCTGATTTAATATCAAACGATAGATACCTTAATTTTTCATGAATATATTAAATAACAAAAATAGTCACACGTGGACAGTACTCATTCGTTGAGATTAGTCATGTGTTGACAAGAATAAATATTCATTTGTTGAATAGAATAACGGAATTATTGAAATATATAAAGCCGTGTTGATTAGAGATGCGCCATTTTGACGAGAACGATATTTATATTGATTTTATTCATTTTAAAATGAATATTGAAAAGTGATTTAGAAATCGAATATTTTAAAATGAATATTGAAAAGTGATTTAGAAATCGAATATTTTGAAATGAAAATTGAATTTAAATTAAATAGAAAACGAATTTGATTTCAATTGAATATATAACGAATTTGATTTCAATTGAATATATAACAAATTTGATTTGAATTGAATAGAAAAACAAATTTGAATTGAATCGAATAGAAAATGAATTTGAATTGAATCGAATAGAAAATGAATTTGAATTGAATCGAATAGAAAATGAATTTGAATTGAATCGAATAGAAGACGAATTTGAATTGAATCGAATAGAAAACGAATTTGAGTTGAATTGAATAGAAAACCAATTTGAATTGAATTGGATAGAAAACCAATTTGAATTGAATCGAATAGAAAACGAATTTGAATTGAATTGAATAGAAAACCAATTTGAATTGAATTGAATAGAAAACCAATTTGAATTGAATCGAATAGAAAACCAATTTGAATTGAATCGAATAGAAAATGAATTTGAATTGAATCGAATAGAAAACCAATTCAAAATGAATTGAATATAAAACGAATTCGAAGTGAATTGAAACCAAATTCGAATTGAATTGAAAACGAATTGAAATGAATTCAAATTGAATTGAAATTTGAATTGAATAGAAATGGATTTTAAAATGAATTTATAAGGAAAAATTCAGTTTTGATTTGAATTTGAAATAAAGGTTGAAATGGTTTTTGAAACGAATTCAAAACTATTTATAAAATTCGTTTTAAATAGAAATCGACGAAATATATATTATATATATAATATAATGGCCTGAATAGAACGCGCCGCGGCAGTTTGTGAATTTCGACCATTTATTTCAAACGGACATTACGGGAGATCCGACCGTCGGATTCTCCTAAAATCGGAACCGTTGGGTTCGTATCGAAAAGAGCTTTCTAACGAATATTAGAAATTAGAAATCTAACGGTTGGATTTGGAGATACGTCCAAATCAAATTCAAAAAAAAGGTCGCTGTAAGTGCAGTTCGATGGCCGTTGATGGAAATCGACTGTACGGGCCTTGATAAAATTATTAAAAATAGTAATAATTTGTGTAAAATCATAAGAAATGATTTGTGAAGAACTGGGATGAAAAATCCCACATTTGAAAAGATATAAATAGATTTTTATCGAAATGAACTAGTTTTGAACTAAAATTAAAACCCATTTATTTTTAAATAAATAAATTGGATTTGAAATGGGTTTTAAATAGAACTGATTTGTGGCTTTATTGTGAACGGTGTTTTAAATAACACTAGTTCTTTAACCCGATAATAAACAGAATGTGATTTGGGTTTGTCGTGAACTGTGTTTTAAATAACACTAGTTCTTTAACCCAGTAAAAGGAGTTTTAATGAATCAGCAATTAGATTGAAATGTGAATTGATAATTCAAATTATCAAATATAGAAAATGAGCGAGAATGGAGTATGACCAGTTTTGCTCCAAAGAGATAGTTAAATCTTTAATTAGATTTGAACGTGAAATGGTAATTAATTTTACCGATAATACTGTGGTGTTAGATATGGAGTATTACCAGTTTTGCTTTATGGGATGAATAGGTTGGGATTGGGAAATAAAATAAATAATTACTTTGATGTGGTTCGCTAATCTCGACTAGTTTGGAAAACTGTAATTTGGTTTGATATGACATCCAATGGAAGATTAAAGAATATATTTTAAAGAATTTATCTTTGATAAAATTAATGGGAACCTTTCCCTAAGAATTGAAATGTAGAAACTAGCTGTAGGTTAGTTAAGAAGAATGGTTGCCTGGGTATTGATCTGATGTTGGTTTCGGCCTTCGGGGTTAATATTTGGGGAATTGCTCTCTTACTGATTTACGGTTAGTGACTAATGAATTGGAATGAGGCGTATGTTGTGTTTGTGTAACAATTTTTTTTTAATATACGCGGGTTGTTCGGAAAGGCCGGGTTTATACCCATTCTGAATAACCGATTCGACGATAAGTCGAAGATGAAGACGGTGGTTGAAGACCGGAAGTCTTCACATCGTTTGGGTGATTACTGATGATCTTGATTGGGCTGTACACCCAAGATGAGGGAATCAGTTGGTGATCGTCCAGACGTACTTGGAGATCGATGGATATGCGAGGAAAGTGCCTCCGGTTTCGTTCAGACCCAGAACGAACTAGTAAATGGATTGTGTGTTTGACAATGGATTTTATTCTGTGTTGATTGATTTCTATTAAATATATATCTGTTTGGCGGCGGAGAATTTATTCTGTTGCTTAACGTCCTTCTCAGAGACGTACGAGCTTAGAGGTTATATATCAATAGATATCAATCGCATGGCATGAATTGCCTGTGTGGCACACTGAGTTGCATGGATCAAGGCTTCTGTTGAAAAGAAAAGTCTTGTGGTTGATGATCAAAGGACGGCCTACGTGGCAGCTTTGTGTATAGCGTGAATTCGCGAGCCTCACACCTCGGTATGAGTCAAAAACGGGATACGGACCGCTGGGAGAGCACGACGTTTCTTTCTAGCTTTGGTGGTGTCAGTGACTTACCAGCCCTGACATTTATATACTTTTCACCTTTGTGGTTGTTGGAATGAGGCGCCTCGATTATAGGTCTGTAAGGACCGGGAAACGTGTGTTCAGGAATTGCCAATCCTCTAACGTAAGTGAGGACCGGCCCAGCCGAATCCGGGGTTGCCCAGAGTGTGTAGTCCCGAGGCATTTGCTAGAGTGTCTCGAAGCGGAGAGGATCTTGCCCCTTGCCTCGGCTCATGACGGAATCCAATTTCCAATACGTGATATTGCGGTTTTAATTGTAGAATTAGTATGGCGACATAGTAGATGGTAGCTATGCCGCCTATGATTGATATTTATGATTGAAATTGTTTTGACACTATACACCTATAATAGTATCAAATAATGTGTTTTTAAACGTATCAAGCATGCTTTGGCTGTTATAAGGGAAAACCCTATCCTCCGGCTTGCGTTGCATTGTGTGATGGGACCTAGGTCTTATAACAGCTTCATTTTTCTTTATTTAGCATTGCGCTGTTTGTTCTATGCACTGGTATCCTTGGGAGGAAACCCGTTCCGTGTTATACGGCGTGGTCCCTTGATTTGCCAAACTTTAAAACCAATATTAATAACTGTTTTAGTTCTCACACCAGTCACATGACTGACCTGGAGTTTATTGTTTTAACCTAAACTCTGGGTGCCCCTATTTTCGACACGGGCAGCTAGTAGTTTTGGTTTTGCAGATTTATATTCACAGGATCCTGGTTTACAGCTGGGATGATATCCGGAAAGCTCTGTATCCGTATGTCACCTTCAGTTGTGCTTTGTATTATTTTCCGCTGCTATGTAATTTATTGTAATCTCTGATATTTATCGAATGTAATTTATTCATTTATACTCTGTATATTCTTGTATCTGATGGAATTGTTGTAATATACAATGAAATGTTCTTCCGTCTGCGTTCTGTTTTGTCTTGTCCTCACAATAATTCGTTCTTTCTCATCTCTTCGGAGACCGGGGAAGTTCGGGTCGCTTCATTTGGTATCAGAGCTTTGGTTTACAGAGCTCGAGAACAAGACACATTAGAACCATACGAAAGAATTCATCAGATATTGGATTAGTAATATCCAATTAAAATGACTCGTTAGAGATAGGATCAGTAGTATCCTAGAACGAGTGTGAAGAGTATATTTTTCGAATGAAAACAATTTTGTTTTGAAAATTTAAACCATTTTATACGTATTTGATATTTATTTACTTTGAATTTGGACAATCTAGTATATAAATGTTTTGCATATACGCGTCATGAACGTATATTCGAAGTTTTAGTATATTGGATAGATATAGAATCACATTCTAGTCGCCGGAGATGGTACTGATAATTGTCGTGACATCATCAGTATTTATGTTCGTGTTTCGAAGGTGTGATATCTATATATTTCCATTAGACTGGTGTGAGAACCAAAACTAATATAGCTAGAATACATTGTTGTGAATTGGCATCAAAAACATGATTTTTGTATATACATCAAATTTATGAATTTGAAAACTCTAATCCACTAATTGATTGATGTTTATGTTGTTTGTTTATTTGTTTGATAATTTTGAAACATTTAGCCTAATTGAACCAAATATTGAATTATATTGAAAATTGGTCACATTTGCTTGCATATACAAGTACTTACATTGAACAGGTCATAGCAAGGAGGCTAGAGCAGAGAATAAAATTTGTTTGCCCGACAAATAGGTACATGTTTACTATAATTTACTGTTTTGTTTGGGTGATGATGATTTTATGAGCCGATTGGCTTTTTCTTTTTCTTTTTGAGATCAGAAGGCCTATATGGCAATTTCGGGATTTTCCTGTGGCTCCCGGTGCAGGGGAGGTTATGGCGAAATTTTTCGAAAATTTAGGGTGTTAGCCAAATTTTTGAAAATTCTCAGAAACTGAAAAGTTGGAGAATAGATGCCAGATTGAATGTAGAATTGATTGATCAAACCACTTTCGACTTTGTTCCTTTTCGGGGATGAAAAGTTTTAAGTGGGGGAGATTGTAATAACCCGGAAATCTGGGCCAGTTTAAAATTTTTATTTTGGCAATTTTAGCGAATGTGGAACATTTACGAGAAATTTATTTTGAATAGAAATAACGTATATATATTATATACGTCGTCGTTAGAATATAAATAATTATATATATATATAATTATAAAAGGAATTGAAAATGGCGCGGTAGTTCGATAATTCGATTTCAAACTTCAATTGAATATACCGGGTGCAAAACAATCCGGATTTTAGTGAAACCAAAAATAATAGGATCTAATTGATGATATCTTTCCAACGAATCGGAAAATTGAAATTTCATAGCGGGGATCAAAAGATATGTCCAGTTGAAAATTCTGAATAGTCGCTATGGAATTCAGGCCCTTAAAAATGGGAATTTTGCAAACGACCTCGGATTTCGACGAAACCACTTTTGTTGGTTCCGTGATAAAAAATTATTGCTACATTCCAAATTTCATAATTTTTCGAATCAATATGTGAGCGTGGCAAAGGAAAACGCGTTTGACCAGTTTTAGTTGATTTTAATCGACTGGAAAATGACCATTTTTACAACGGTCTCAGAATTCGACGAAACTAGTTTTGTTAGGACCGTATCGTCAATACGAAAATAGAAAATATTTTTTGGGAATTTTTAGAGTTAGTATGTGACCCCAGTAAATTGAAATACGCGTTCAAATTCAATATATAGAGTTATATGTTGATTTTAACGGAAACTGATCAAAACGGTCGAAACAGCTTGCGATACATATCCCATTTTGTTCGGAATGGTGGTAATACGCTATGGACGATAGGCGGTGGGCCTCGTTCAGAGGTCGTATGTAAAAGTCAACTTTTTGAAATTAATAATAAAAAAATAAAAATAAAAATAAAGCTTTCCATTCCCCTTCTCCTTCTATAATTTCTGCCCCCCCCCCCCCCCCCGCCCCCGTTCAAAATCATTTTGCAGAAACGAAAAAAAAAATAAACCGCCGATGTCCAGCCGCGCTTAGCGATCGCCTCCCCATCGCATACTTCCCCCTCGATCCCCGCGCCACCATCGGCCCTCCCCCCCATCGTTTTCCGCCGCCCCTGAAGCCCTAACCGCGACCCACCCCCTGCCCTAAATCCACCACCGTTAAACCCTTGGGCCCGCCGCTGGCTATGTCCCCCCTCCCTCCCCCCACCCGAGGTTCCAGCACCCAACCGCCCTCCCCTCTACTCCGCAAACTGAAGCCGTGCCCCCCCCCCACCGTCAATGTTTCCATCGCCCAAATCTAATGGCCATCGTTCGAAGGCTAGGAAGTAGCTCGAGGTGCGAGCGACACTTGGAGATGGTGCAGCACCTCGTGCTGCGCTCTGACTAACCCTCCCCTTCTCCGGTTGAAAAAAATGGTGCGTTCTTTTTATTTTATTAATTCTTTGAGTTATAAATTTATTCATGTAAAGTTATATTTTTAATAATAAAATCACTATATTTTTATTTATGAAAAAGATTATATTTTTATTGATAAAGAGATATGAAGTATTTTTTTTTTATAGAGAAGACTAATATATATATATAAAAAATTGATTTTTATATATATGTAATGGCATATAAAAGGTGTGATTTCTATATAACGAAAAGGTTTGGTTTTTGTATAACGAAAAGGTTTGATTTCTATATAATGTAAAGATCAGATTTTTATATATTATAGCGAAGAAATAGATTAGATTCAAAAATATAAAAATAGAGTTTTTAATCTTATAATGATATCATGTTATTGTAAGAAGAAAAGATCGAATTTTTAAAATATAAAAGATCGAATTTTTGAAACGAAAAAGAATAGATTTTTGAATAAACAAAGGTTGGATTTTTAATGAAGTAGCAAAATAAAAATCTGATTTTATTATATACGTGTTGAAATAAAAATGTGATTTTTATAATGATGAAAAGAAAAGGCGAAATATTTATTTTAGAAAAGGCGAAATCTTTATATAGATAATAGCGTGATAAAAATATAATTTTTATCTATATAGTAGCGTTAGAAAAATATAATTTTTATCTATATAGTAGTGTTAGAAAAATATAATTTTTACCTATATAGTAGGCGGGGAAAAATTCGATTTTTATATATTGAATAGCGAAGAAAAATTCGATTTTTATATATTGAATAGCGAAGTAAAAATTCGATTTTTATATATTGAATAGCAAAGTAAAAATTCGATTTTTATATATGTAGTGAATACGGGAAACAAAAGTGACAAAAGGCGAGAACGATGAAGATTTCTACAAACAAAGAGTCGTGGTAATGGATTAGCTATTGGTGAGAACTTCTCACTCTAAATTTCTTTTTCTAGTTATATATATATACTAGGATACAGACGGTGTTTAGTAGCACCCGACACCCGTCATCCACAGACCATGGATGGCTTGTTTGTTTAATGGTTTGGTTGTGTAGTTGGTTAGATTATTTGGTTTGAATTGAATTGTTTGTTGAATGGAATGGATTTGATTGATGTGTGAATGGCATGGGCCTTCACTAGACCGGGGATAAGGCTAGGCCTTGTCCCGTTTCTAGTATCGTGCCGTTATGCCGCCGAAATTTTCTAAAATAAGTTAGATAAATAAAAATATCATTTTTATTTTGTAAATGAACTGAATAAAAATTCATGTGTTAAAATAAAATATTTATCGTTAAAAATATAATTTTTAACGTGAATGTGAATAAATAAATATTCATTTACAAACCGGATGGTTTATTTATGTACACCTATTTGAAGGACATTGATTGGGACGATAAATTTTACACATCGCCCAACTGCACAAATAAAATCTGTGTTTGATTGTTTGAAACCCCATACGGGTATTGGGATAAAATACGACATACACTAATCCGAATAATTAGTTGTTTGTCGATCGATTGATCGACAGGTTGTTATAAGCGCTAGATATCTATATTTGATGCTTATACAGTGTAGTGCACTTTGGATGATGGTTGACTATTTATCGTTGCTATTATATACATGTGTTGTATGGAATCCATATAATTAACTTTATATGGTAATTGATTGGGCCTCATTCCAATCGGGAAAATAAAGAATATTATAAAATAAAGGTTCATGTGTTGACTGTACTCATCCGTTGAGATTAGTCATGTGTTGAACGAAATATTTTAACAATAAAATCTACATCTTTATCATATATAAAATTTGAAACTAACTGGAAAATAGATGAGATGAGTGGTCTCCTGGATATTGATCTGATGTTGGTCTCGGCCTTCGGGGTTAATATTCAGGGAATCGTTCTCTTACTAATTTACGGTTGGAGTCTGATTTAATATCAAACGATAGATACCTTAATTTTTCATGAATATATTAAATAACAAAAATAGTCACACGTGGACAGTACTCATTCGTTGAGATTAGTCATGTGTTGACAAGAATAAATATTCATTTATTGAATAGAATAACGGAATTATTGAAATATATAAAGCCGTGTTGATTAGAGATGCGCCATTTTGACGAGAACGATATTTATATTGATTTTATTCATTTTAAAATGAATATTGAAAAGTGATTTAGAAATCGAATATTTTAAAATGAATATTGAAAAGTGATTTAGAAATCGAATATTTTGAAATGAAAATTGAATTTAAATTAAATAGAAAACGAATTTGATTTCAATTGAATATATAACGAATTTGATTTCAATTGAATATATAACAAATTTGATTTGAATTGAATAGAAAAACAAATTTGAATTGAATCGAATAGAAAATGAATTTGAATTGAATCGAATAGAAAATGAATTTGAATTGAATCAAATAGAAAATGAATTTGAATTGAATCGAATAGAAGACGAATTTGAATTGAATCGAATAGAAAACGAATTTGAATTGAATTGAATAGAAAACCAATTTGAATTGAATTGGATAGAAAACCAATTTGAATTGAATCGAATAGAAAACCAATTTGAATTGAATTGAATAGAAAACCAATTTGAAACCAATTTGAATTGAATCGAATAGAAAACCAATTTGAATTGAATCGAATAGAAAACCAATTTGAATTGAATCGAATAGAAAATGAATTTGAATTGAATCGAATAGAAAACCAATTCGAAATGAATTGAATATAAAACGAATTCGAAGTGAATTGAAACCAAATTCGAATTGAATTGAAAACGAATTGAAATGAATTCAAATTGAATTGAAATTTGAATTGAATAGAAATGGATTTTAAAACGAATTTATAAGGAAAAATTCAGTTTTGATTTGAATTTGAAATAAAGGTTGAAATGGTTTTTGAAACGAATTCAAAACTATTTATAAAATTCGTTTTAAATAGAAATCGACGAAATATATATTATATATATAATATAATGGCCTGAATAGAATGCGCCGCGCCGCGGCAGTTCGTGAATTTCGACCATTTATTTCAAACGGACATTACGGGAGATCCGACCGTCGGATTCTCCTAAAACCGGAACCGTTGGGTTCGTATCGAAAAGAGCTTTCTGACGAATATTAGAAATTTGAAATATAACGGTTGGATTTGGAGATACGTCCAAATCAAATTCAAAAAAAAAGGTCGCTGTAAGTGCAGTTCGATGGCCGTTGATGGAAATCGACTGTACGGGCCTTGATAAAATTATTAAAAATAGTAATAATTTGTGTAAAATCATAAGAAATGATTTGTGAAGAACTGGGATGAAAAATCCCACATTTGAAAAGATAAAAATAGATTTTTATCGAAATGAACTAGTTTTGAACTAAAATTAAAACCCATTTATTTTTAAATAAATAAATTTGATTTGAAATGGGTTTTAAATAGAACTGATTTGTGGGTTTATTGTGAACGGTGTTTTAAATAACACTAGTTCTTTAACCCGATAATAAACAGAATGTGATTTGGGTTTGTCGTGAACTGTGTTTTAAATAACACTAGTTCTTTAACCCAGTAAAAGGAGTTTTAATGAATCAGCAATTAGATTGAAATGTGAATTGATAATTCAAATTATCAAATATAGAAAATGAGCGAGAATGGAGTATGACCAGTTTTGCTCTAAAGAGATAGTTAAATCTTTAATTAGATTTGAACGTGAAATGGTAATTAATTTTACCGATAATACTGTGGTGTTAGATATGGAGTATTACCAGTTTTGCTTCATGGGATGAATAGGTTGGGATTGGGAAATAAAATAAATAATTACTTTGGTGTGGTTCGCTAATCTCGACTAGTTTGGAAAACTGTAATTTGGTTTGATATGACATCCAATGGAAGATTAAAGAATAAATTTTAAAGAATTTATCTTTGATAAAATTAATGGGAACCTTTCCCTAAGAATTGAAATGTAGAAACTAGCTGTAGGTTAGTTAAGAAGAATGGTTGCCTGGGTATTGATCTGATGTTGGTTTCGTCCTTCGAGGTTAATATTTGGGGAATTGCTCTCTTACTGATTTACGGTTAGTGACTAATGAATTGGAATGAGGCGTATGTTGTGTTTGTGTAACAATTTATTTTAATATACGCGGGTTGTTCGGAAAGGCCGGGTTTATACCCATTCTGAATAACCGATTCGACGATAAGTCGAAGATGAAGACGGTGGTTGAAGACCGGAAGTCTTCACATCGTTTGGGTGATTACTGATGATCTTGATTGGGCTGTACACCCAAGATGAGGGAATCAGTTGGTGATCGTCCAGACGTACTTGGAGATCGATGGATATGCGAGGAAAGTGCCTCCGGTTTCGTTCAGACCCAGAACGAACTAGTAAATGGATTGTGTGTCTGACATTGGATTTTATTCTGTGTTGATTGATTTCTGTTAAATATATATCTGTTTGGCGGCGGAGAATTTATTCTCTTGCTTAACGCCCTTCTCTGAGACGTACGAGCTTAGAGGTTATATATCAATAGATATCAATCGCATGGCATGAATTGCCTGTGTGGCACACTGAGTTGCATGGATCAAGGCTTCTGTTGAAAAGCAAAGTCTTGTGGTTGATGATCAAAGGACGGCCTACGTGGCAGCTTTGTGTATAGCGTGAATTCGCGAGCCTCACACCTCGGTATGAGTCAAAAACGGGATACGGACCGCTGGGAGAGCACGACGTTTCTTTCTAGCTTTGGTGGTGTCAGTGACTTACCAGCCCTGACATTTATATACTTTTCACCTTTGTGGTTGTTGGAATGAGGCGCCTCGATTATAGGTCTGTAAGGACCGGGAAACGTGTGTTCAGGAATTGCCAATCCTCTAACGTAAGTGAGGACCGGCCCAGCCGAATCCGGGGTTGCCCAGAGTGTGTAGTCCCGAGGCATTTGCTAGAGTGTCTCGTAGCGGAGAGGATCTTTCCCCTTGCCTCAGCTCATGACGGAATCCAATTTCCAATACGTGATATTGCGGTTTTAATTGTAGAACTGGTATGGCGACATAGTAGATGGTAGCTATGCCGCCTATGATTGATATTTATGATTGAAATTGTTTTGACACTATACACCTATAATAGTATCAAATAATGTGTTTTTAAATGTATCAAGCATGCTTTGGCTGTTATAAGGGAAAACCCTATCCTCCGGCTTGTGTTGCATTGTGTGATGGGACCTGGGTCTTATAACAGCTTCATTTTTCTTTATTTAGCGTTGCGCTGTTTGTTCAATGCACTGGTATCCTTGGGAGGAAACCCATTCCGTGTTATACGGCGTGGTCCCTTGATTTGCCAAACTTTAAAACCAATATTAATAACTGTTTTAGTTCTCACACCAGTCACATGACTGACCTGGAGTTTATTGTTTTAACCTAAACTCTGGGTGCCCCTATTTTCGACACAGGCAGCTAGTAGTTTTGGTTTTGCAGATTTATATTCACAGGATCCTGGTTTACAGCTGGGATGATATCCGGAAAGCTCTGTATCCGTATGTCACCTTCAGTTGTGCTTTGTATTATTTTCCGCTGCTATGTAATTTATTGTAATCTCTGATATTTATCGAATGTAATTTATTCATTTATACTCTGTATATTCTTGTATCTGATGGAATTGTTGTAATATACAATGAAATGTTCTTCCGTCTGCGTTCTGTTTTGTCTTGTCCTCACAGTAATTCGTTCTTTCTCATCTCTTCGGAGACCGGGGAAGTTCGGGTCGCTTCACTTATTAAGTGTCAATTTTGATATGAAAAATCTAGGTGAAGCGAGTGTAATCCTTGGTATTAAGATTACTAAGTCAGAAAAGAGAATTTCTTTGGATCAATCTCATTACATTGAGAAGATACTAAAGAAATATAATTACTTTGACTGTAAACCTGCAAGTACACCATATGATCACAGTGTAAAGTTATTTAAGAACACTGGTGAAGGAGTAAGACAGTCTGATTATGCGAGCATCATTGGCAGCCTTCGGTATGCCACTGATTGTAGTAGACCCGACATTGCCTATGTCGTGGGATTATTGTGCAGGTTTACCAGTAGACCTAGTATAGAGCACTGGCATGCTATTGAAAGGGTAATGAGATACCTTAAACGAACCATGAACCTTGGATTACATTATGAAAGGTTTACAGCTGTACTTGAAGGATATTCCGATGCAGACTGGAATACCTTATCTGATGATTCTAAAGCAACCAGTGGCTATATATTTAGCATCGCTGGAGGAGCTGTTTCTTGGAAATCCAAGAAACAGACTATTTTGGCTCAGTCCACTATGGAGTCTGAGATGATAGCACTAGCTACAGCTAGTGAAGAGGCAGAGTATTTGAGAAATCTGCTAGCTGAGATTCCCTTATGGGAAAAATCGATACCGGCTGTGTTGATACATTGCGATAGTACCGCGGCTTTTGCAAAAGTTCAGAACCATTATTATAACGGTAAGAGACGACAAATACGTCGTAAGCACAGTACGGTTAGAGAACTACTTTCCACAGGTACCGTTATAGTGGATTACGTACGTAGTGAGGAAAATTTGGCAGATCCTTTGACGAAAGGACTGTCCAGAGAGAAAGTCCATTACTCTTCTAAAAGAATGGGACTATTGCCCTTAGGTTGTTGAGTCACGCACAATGGTAACCCGACCTAAATGACAGGAGATCCCAAGAACTAGGTTCAATGGGTAATAACATGTTGTGTAGTGATATGAGTTGAACATGCTATTTAATAAACCAAGAAGCATGTATTCCTGAAGTGATTAGAGGATGAGTTAATAGAAATTCTTAATGAGATCTATACTCTATGTGGAGTGGAGTACCTACCTTCAGGAGTGCTCTTGATAGACTCACCTTTGTGAATGTGGAAATGTGGCCGTTTCCTATGGAGTTTCGGGCAAAACTTCTAGAGCATTCACTAAACTAGGATAGACGTGCATGACCATAAATGCACGGGCTTATTTGATTGCACTATAGAAAAGGTTGTGTGTGGTTTGATGTCAGGAATAGAGTTCAAGACTACGTGTCACTCTAGTAAAAACTGAATCTTATTCACTATGCAAAGGTTCAAGTCGAAAGACACCTTTGTTTATGCACAATCTTATGTTTTTAAGAAACTGCTCGAAAATATTTTTAAAAATTCAAGTGGGGGATTGTTGGAAATGTTTTATAACATTAACTGAATTATTAAAAATCTTGAATAAGTGTATGAATGGCTCCTATATGGGAATAGTCCCACATCATGGGATTATATGAAAGAAGCAAGTATTTATACTTGTTTCTAAGAAATCATGTTGGGGCCTTGGGCTCCCAATATATGCATTGTTGTGAGGAGGGAGACCATGCATCATGTCCACCACACACGCGCGCGCGACCGACTGACCCGACTAGACCCGACCCGGCCCGGTCCGGTTCGGTTCGGGCTCGGGCTTGGGCTTTGTGGTGTAGACACTTATATTTTTTGGACCATAAAACTTAGCCTTTTTTGAACCGTTTTTTTTATGGAAAAGATTTCTGCAACGGTAAAAACTCTTATCCCTCAATTTTAGCGGCCCACTAATCAGTAACCCTAACCCTAATTCTCGTCCTATATATTGTCATTAGCTTCAGATGAGAATGCCTACCGAATCACAATTTCTCTTTTTCTCTCCGCCGCCATTAAAAATTTTCTTCCTCTCAGAAATTCTCGAGCAGTATTTTAATTCAGAAAGTGCAAATCTGCATTGATTTGTTGTGCAAGCAAATCAGTTATTGTTTTAGAGGCTGTTTTATCCTAGAGGCGGCGCCGAAGGAACGAACTGGTTTGCACCTCCGACCAGATCGCCAATTCGTCTTCAAGAAAGCGACCAAGTCCGCGACTCAGCCATTGTTTCCCAACAGTCGAAGATGCATTCATTATTAGAACTCTCATTCACAGAGCTAAAGGCTTCATTTGAAAAAAGTTTAACAAAAGTTGTTCATGTTTATCATATAAAAGAGTTCAGAAACCTACAGGGTGTAATCTCCACGGTTGCATTAGAGTTACTTCATTCAGAGCTTCTACGTGTAAGAGATATTGGTGCAAACAAGCAGAGTTGTGGATGTACACTTCGGAAAACTCATGGTCTCCCTTGCTTTCATGAACTAGCTCGTCTTGGTTCACATGCAGAAATACCACTCAAATTAATTGATACACATTGGACAAGGCTTCATATTGTTTAAAGAGAAAAAAAAGAGGACGTGTGCATAGTAGAAAAGATGGAAGATCTATTAATGGAAGTTAAAAAAATGGATGTTCCATATCAACTGCAATTGTATAAAAAAATGATGGAAGCCATTGTACCTCAAACGTCTTCTCTTGCATCTCCACAAAGTAAAACTAAAACTCGAGGTAGAGAAAGAAAAAGGAAAAATGATACGACATCAATAAAAAGAATGTCTTTCGCTTTTGAGCTAGTGGACATCATATCTTCTCAACAATCATCCACGTAAGTAAGTGGTAATATGAAGAAAGCAAAGGTAGAAAAGCTATCGATAAAAAGACCAAAGAAGGTAAAAAAAGGAGGAAAAAAAAGAAAAAAATTAATATGATGATTGTATCTTACAGTTTATAGTTTTGTAGGTAGAAGAATTAACAACTGATACGAGACTATATATTGATCACATTCCCGAGCAGTGGAAATCATATATTACAGAAATTCGTGATGTACAGTGGGATGGAAACTGCAGTTTTCGTTGTGTCACTGCCTTGCTTGGCCTAGGTGAATCATGTTGGTCTCAAGTGCGGAAATAATTGATCAAAGAAATTGAAAAAAATAAAGAATTATACAATCGAGTATTTGTTGAAAATGGCCGAGTGGATGATCTACTAAATTCACTTAACTTTGATGGCAAGAGTGATGCACCTTCGTCGAAGTGGATGTGTATGCCAGACATTGGTTATGTTGTAGCAACTCGATATTAAGTGGTTGTTTTTAATATAAGTTCAACGCTATTGATAACTATACCGCCATTAACCGGACAAGTTCCTCCACCTGCCCAACGATTGGAAATAGGAATCGCTTTTGTCCATAATGCTCATTTTGTACAAGTACTATTTTTTATTTTTATTTTTTTGAAGTCAAAACAAGTTTTATTAATTTTTTGTTGTAGATGAAATTGGAACCGAACCATCCTATTTCTCCCGTCATTGCAAAGTGGACTGTTTGTCATAAGGCAGAAGCGGATGGTTGGCAAAACATACTTGCTGAGCGTAGAAAAGCATGGGATAACTTCTCAAAATTTGCTAGTTGGAAATAAACAATTTTTTGCTAGCTAAAAAAATTAGAGCGCAGAAAAGCATGTAGTTTTTTTTTAGTAGTCTGCATTTTTTTTAAACAGAAACTCTAGAAACAAGCTTAATTTGGTTTGCATGGTGTACTTGTTTGGTTTTTCAGTGGTATGGTGATTATTTCTTGTCAGTGGTGCTGTTCTTGCTTGAATCTTATAAGTTGCAGTGCTATTTTTGCTTGCTATTCTTTTGTTCTTTGGAATTGGCTCATGATAATGCAAGAGTCTCTGTTGTAATTTAGTTATTTATCTTGCTTTGTACCAATTAGTTCTTTGGAATTGACTCTCGATAATGCAAGAGTCTCTGTTGTAATTTAGTTATTTTTCTTGCTGTGTACCAAATGCACTAGTTACATGGGTATTTTCAGTGCTGTTATCAAATGGACGTTCTGTGTATCAAGACACTACAATGACTACAACCATCGGTTCACAGATAAAAAAGTACACAAGCAATGTCCATTCTACACAACACTTAAAAGGATACATAACTAAAAACTAATGTTTAGCGAATGCAGTATAGAAAAGAAAATCAGTTGCACGCAGCCATATTCTCCAACTCTAGCTGGAATATGCAAAGACGCTACTACAAAATAATAGATAACTACACCAGCAAAATACATTCAACATGGATTGACAGCTCTTAATTATACATCAACATAGGTTTGATCAAATAAATTATACATCAACACTGATTCAACATAGATTTAATTATACATCAACATAGATCATTCAACATAGGCCATTAAGTGCTTGAGTGATCACCACTACATTGCTCCAACATAAGTATTTTGACAACTTCATACCAAAAAGTTTACAACGAGTGGCATAATCAACTGCAAGATCCAACCATCAACAACTACACTAGTCCATCCTTTGTATGAATCGACCGCTTTCAGTTCTAATCAATTCAATAGTATTTCGCAATGGTGAGTTAGCATGAACGTATGCTTCATCCAACAAGCCATGAGCATGTGTCAAACTCTATTAAAAAAAAATTATAAGAAGTAACTATGATTAAAATACCAAACACACAAATAGTTGTCAAAAAATTTACCATGTACAGTTGATCGTATGTCGGTTGAGAATAATACGGACCATGGTTAACATTATTCGGAAGATTTCTTGGATTTTGAATACGTATGACGGTTCAAGGCCGATCACTAGTGCAACTTAAATTTGAAGACAGTAGGGGTTTTGATCTATACATATATGCGATTACATGGTTACGCCACTCGTCCCACATACTTTCTAAGAAACGATAACAAACTTTTGTGTAAGATGTACAACTAGGACCTCGTCATGTACAAGTGTTAATTGGAGGAATGGGAGGTTTAGGAATGTTTTGCACTCTTCCAAATTGTCTCAACACTCTCGTGGGATGATATGGCTCCACTATGTGCAAACAAAGAATACATCCACAGTACCAAGCAATATTATTAAATGGACGGAATGCGCGTGTACTGCCTTACGGATCAAATATAACCTGACATAAAAAGCAAAAATAATTATTGTACCAATAATATTTTTTCACACCAAATATATGCTCTATTTAATTCGTAGACCAATCAACATTTACCTGATCAACCTCGATATTATCAAGAAAAATTCGTATCGTTTTTACGGACATAGGATTATTCGATGATGGATTCCAACGTGCTGCTCTGGGCATAATTTCCATGTAAAGTTGTGTAGATGGATGGAAACATAGGAAATGCTCAAAAATCCACGTCTCAAGTAAACAAAGATAACCTGCAATCTGTTTTACTTGAACTCTACTAGCTAAACCAATTTGTCTATACAAAAAGGCAAGAGCAACAGAACTCCAGGAATACGTTGCGATATGTTGCATGGATGCCAATGGCTTTAGAAGTGACAAATAAATGTGAGATTTACTTTTATCCGCAAATAGTGTGTTCCCAAGAACATATAACAAGTAACCCCTCACAGCATGTCTAATTTTCCAATCATTCTATTCATCACTAACATTCTCGAATATCGAACGTAGCTTTGTGAGACTAAGCTTGTAACCAACTTTCTCATTCATATTAGCTCTAGTTTCATTTCTATTCAGACCTAGCAATCTATAAGCAAGATCAATGGCATCATCCATAGTAAATGAACGAACATCAATTGGTTTTCCTTCAACGAGAATGTCTAACAAACTAGCTATGTCATCCAAAGTAATCGTCATTTCACCATATGGCATATAAAAAGTATTTGTTTTCGGATGCCAACGTTCAATAAAGGCAGAAATAAGATTTTTATTCACGCAATGATAGCTAGACTGTACAATAGAAAACAAACCCGAAGCTTCTACGTAGTTTTTGAAAATCATTGCATTTTCTGGTATTTCCCATTCTAAAATTTTATGGCCATGATTGATTCACGTAAGTGGTTGTCTCTCCTATAAAACATGAATATGTTTTTCAATATTATAGCATACACTAAATTATTCAAATGGATAAAATAAATTCATAAAATTAAGGTATATCTTCCCTTCCCATATGGCTGAAGCAACATGAGTTTCATAGTCCGTAGTTACATCTTTAATCGTCGGACCACCATGTTCTTCATGTTGGTTGTTTGCTCCATCCATTCCTTGTCCATCTTCATCATTAACCACATCCTCATCAGTTTCATCTTGGTCATCATCAGTCTCATTGTATTCATCAACCTCGGTCTCTTTGTCTGTTTCATTGTTGTCATCTACCTCATCGCCTTTACTGACCTTTTGACTTTTAAATTTTATTTCTTTCTCCAAAGTTGTTCTACCTTTTGCTCGAGTACTTCTTATTGATGTGGGCAACCTTCGCACAAGGCCTCAAAGCATACCTTAAAAGTGAAAATACAAATTACAAAATAACACTTGAAAATTAAGAACCAATACAAATTAACGATTACTTCTTAATTGCCTATGTTTTAGTTTTCATTACGTAATTGTTATGAGTTTTCTTTATAAATATGAGGAGGTCAATGAGTTGCAGAGTTTTAAAGTTTTCTTGAAAAGCAACAGTACCAATTAAACATGTTTTAGTTTTCTTTATAAATATGAAAAGTATGGATTTTTAGTATGGGTAAAAATATTTACTAAAAGAATAAATGAATAGCATTTTTTTATGCCAAATGGGCAGGGGAAGGTCATCTTGCCACATTTTTCTGAGCAAACACCAAAACTGCAACTTAATTTGAAGCAATTAGCAGCTGAAATAATGTAAAAAATGCAACAGTTTGACACATTCCACTAATACAGGTAACAATGAACATCTGAACGGAAGGCAGTATAACATGGGTCAAACGATGTTCCTAAAAACACAAAGATACATGTATGAGGAGGCCTTGCATTTAGAAATGACAATGGGGCGGGTTTCTCGTGCCCAGACCCGACCCAGACTTTTTAAACCTCGCCCCAGACCCACCCCGTAGACCCGCTGCGGTTCTGGAATTTTGCCCCGTACCCGAAACTCGTACGGGTCAGGGTAGACTCGACCTGCCCCATGACCCAGTGATATTATGTTCTAATGTATACAAATTTATATACTTATTTTTTTATCACCAAATGATAAATTGTATACATATTATAATGTGCTCACAATGATAAGAGAATAAAATAAAATGAGTTGTAAGATAATAGTTCAAAATGTATGCATTTGTTATTTTATGATTATCATTAATGCAACTTAATAACACGAAAATTTTATAGTTTGTTGATTGAAAAAATAATAATATTCAAGTTATAACCACGTATACCTAAGAAGATTAACAAGTATTCATTATATTTATAAAGTGTTTTAATGTTGTTTTAATCATGCGGGTCGGGTTGGTGCGGGTTAGCCATACCCCAGACCCGACCCTAGACCCGGACCTCCAAAAGCAGGTCGCGGGTTTACCCGCCCCGAAGACCCTATGGGGTGGGTCTAAATGGATCAAAACAGGGGCAGATCAAGCGGGTTTAGTCCCTAGACCCGCCCCGTTGCCATCCCTACTTGCATTGAGATGCTCATTTTTATTATATATACTCATTTTTTTCATTCTTACTATTAAAAAAAAAAGCATGATGAAATATGTATGCATATCCTAATAATAATCCATGTTTCAGTTTTTTTTATTAGATATAAATAAAAATTTCTCATCATTCTCATTTTATTCAAACCAGTCTAGGAAGGATGGTGCAAATTAGGCTTTGGTTACACATTAAGGAAACTTAATTTTTATGTTGCAAAATACTCATATTCACTGTAGATGTTCTTTTATTAGCACGCTGGCAAACCAAAGATTTCAATCTTTGTCATACCTTTTTCTTGAATATAGCTTTGGTAAAGATAAGAAAGCGTGTGAATTTGTTTTAGCATCTACCGCCATACAACTTTTGGATGAGCCAAACAGGAAAGACAAACATCATCATACTTGTAATGCAACGTCCTAAAAACTTGATGAATGAGCCAAACAGGATGCAGAGGGTGATTGAATTTAAATTCCTGCTGGTTTCGCTAAACATAATCATATATAGCTGTTTTGTAACACAACATCAAAACATCCAATATTTTTTAAAAAAAAAATCAAGGCAAACAATGTTTGGTCTGTTATTATACTATTACATTGACATGGAGGTGCCAGAAAATATGACATTGACCATAAAATTCATCTTCATTCCCCAACTTGTGTAATTATACATCAAAAGTTAAGTTCTTTAGTGTGTTACTGACTTACTATAGTCTCCACTGAAGGATTCAACGTCATTACGTTTTGCGTTCTCCTATCTTTATGAAGGTCAATAAAAATATAAACTTCTAGAAAAAAGAAAAAAAAATAGAGCGAAAGAGGAAGACAACAAACGCATGCAGTCTAAATCGAAACCACACATAAATCCTCCAACAACTTCAACAACAACCGGAAATCATTAACCTATGAACTGAAAATTATTACCCGACGAAGATGGACCACCTACGGTGGACGCGCGCTTGGCCGCTGGCTTCCGCTTTGATTGTTGAACAGGCATTTCAATTTGAGTTTTTGCCCGATAGAAGAGGGACGGGTTGCGGTGATTTCAGAAAACATGTGTAAATAGCGCTTGCTCACAGTCCCTTGTTCCCTTTTCAAAAGCAACGACAACTGTAAGCAAATATACGCCACATCAAGTAAGTTAGAAATTGTTATGTAATTTGTGTGTATGTTGGAGAAGTACATTAGTCCCATATTGGAAGAATAAGATAAGAATGAATGCTTATATTGTTGTGTCCAATACAATATTCAAATTAAGTGAAGCCCATAAGAACAAGTCCAACTAATTGGGCTTATACATACTAATATTTAAATAGTCATAGATGGGCACTTGGATCTTTTTGCAACAGTCGCCTCTTTCTCATTATATATATGTGCCTTCTTCCAGACAAAAACTCACGTCTTCTCTCTCGAATTTCCTCTGCTCTCACAAACACTCTCCAGCCTTGTTGTATCCTGCGGACAAGTTTCCAGACAGTGGAAATATTGTTCTTCGGATAGTGATAACACGCCTCAAGGCTTCGTCTCTGTCTCTCTTCCTCTGTTTTCCATATTTCTTTTAACAGAAATCGTGTGAATGATAGAAAGATGTTTGACTTATATGAACTCTATACTAAAACTCAAAGTAAGGCAGCACTCGTGGGGGAAAATTACCCCATTAATTTTTATACTAAAACTCAAAGTAAATGGATGCGTCAGACGCGACTAAATTGCCACATATAATTACCATTAATTTTTATAGATAATTACCAATAATTCAGGGTTTTCAAATACAATAATGCTTACTATAAAAGACAGATGGTCAAAATTATCACCTGAGATTGGTCAAAAACAAATTTGGTCAACAATCCGTTACTAAAATGTAAGCAGCGCAAATAATATTAGAAAAAATAAAGAATATTGAGGGCCTATAACAAATTGGTATTAAATAATGAAATAAATAGGCTTGCATTTAAGATATAGTATGAAAATAACAGATATTTTCCCCAACTGTGTTTAACCAATCGGTTGCTTTTTTTTCATTTTGAAAGAGTGATTAACAAATGTTAATTTTTAATGAACACCAATGGTTGTCATATATTGGAAAAAATTACTTTACGTAATTATAAGTTATTCTGAGAAAACACAAATGACAAATGGTTCAACATAGTGGAAATGAATATTTTTACATTAGTTTCAACAGAATAACATATGATATCACCAGCATATTAAGTAGTTTAGGGTCTTAGACAAAAAGCAGGTAGAGATCACGAATAAGTGGAATAAAATAAAACGTGCATTTTCCAAAGTTCAAACAGTGACGTAGACCCCGTATTTGTTTCCAGCTGCCAACTAAACAAAACTATCTTTGTATGTATAGATGCCAGATAGGTAGAAAAAGAGGAGGCAGTCAATATAACATACGAAGTATGAAAGGCCGACGCATATAGTATAATCAAGGATTTAATAAAACTTGAGTTAGCATAGTTTAACATAAGTAAATCATCCAAAGTACCATTAATTTTAACATATTTACCATAAAAAATTACTTAAACTGCTACTTAAGTCTGATACAACTGTATTTGGTTACCAAACAACTGAAGGTATGTCAAATTGAAGTTTAGTGTAAAAAGGTAAATAGATGGCAGTAGCATGAAATATCAATGTACATCATTTAAGGCTTTAAAGGAGATTCATAATAATGCATAGAATATTCATCAACCCTGATTTTGTTAACAGCCAATTATTGCGTGTACCAATAAAACAAATTCAACGTGGCAACTGTGAATGAGTTTACATGCCAAATTATATACAGGTGTTGTTTGATTTTGATATGTAGGTAATCCACAATGTAAACCTTTAGCAATTTATGCTAATAGCAGAACCCAAAGTAAAATGCACTGAGTGGTGGAACAATCTATCAAAATAAAACCAGTCCAGATATAGCCATTGTTTTTGAAAGTTAAACGCTAATTTTATTAATCAACGAAATATTTACAATTTTAAGCACTCAAGTATATACAAGCATATGCAAGACTTACAAAATGAATAATCTCAAAACATTACTGATGTCACTGTAGCAAATTACATGACCCACAAATCAAAAGACTACTGTGGTAAAAGCAAATAACAAATAACAGTAACTTGCGGCATAGCTCATTGTAACTTGATGTATCCGATTAGTCGACCTTAAAACATCTTCCAATTTACAGACTGTCCCATGATAAGTTTGCTAGCCTCAGGTCTACATGCTGATAAATAGCATAACATGAAATCTGAAAAAATGAAGCCTCATGCAACCATAAGAGATCCCAAAAACCAGAATATCACTTAACATCAATGAATTGTCACTGTAACTACATCAATTAAAAGAAGAACAACCTTATCACATCATGTAGGAGAAGGGTCATGCAGCGGATTTTTCCTCGTATGCCTTCTGGTAGATTTCAGCTTACTACTGAGAGGCATCACATCCTCTGGACTGTAATCATTACCTTCATCTAGATCATCATCAGCCCAAAATTTTCCTTTCAGTTTATTGTTCTTAGAATTAAATGATAGAAGGGAGGTTGACCGACGCTTTCCTATGAATTAGAAAAGCACGATTTATGAAATAATACTGCAAGCATACAGGTCGCATAATATGCAGGTCGAATCATAGGGAGGTGTTTTAAATCTTATTATTTATCTATTCTTAGGCGAGTTAGGCAAAATCTGGAGATGTTTTTGAATTAATGTATTGAATTTACTATTGATCTGAATGTAATCATATCAATATCAAATTTAACAACTGAAAAGAAAAGAACCAATTAAAAAAAGAATATAACAACTAGAACAGTAACAGAAAATTAAACGTAGGACTATCGTTGAATCTAATCAACGATCAATCGCTAACATGCAGTAATAAAAGAAAATAACAATATGTGTTCTACCAAAACTAATTGCGGAGACACACAAATTGTTATGAAAGAAAAAGACAATCAACTAAAATGAAGAAGAACTTTGTTATTCATAAACGAAAATACAGAATTAAAAAATGGCATGAACATTTACAATGAGTACAACGTATATTTATAGGTGGGATAGGCCAAACCCTAATCAGATCTATGAATGAATGAGCCTCTTTTCCTAATAATTCTTATCATATCTCATGCCTTTCTTGACCAAGCTTATTTGGAAATAATCTTTAAGAATATCTGAGTATATCATGGTGAATATCTTCCATATCTTCCAAATCTTCCATGTGGCTAATTGATTGACAAAAGATTTGCATGTGATTAATTCTTCCAAACATGGACTCTTATTAGACTCCAAAAGTGCATAAAATCTTCAAATCTTCCATGTGACTAATTGATTGGTAATCAAATTGTATGTAATTAATTGTAACACCCCGTATTTTTAATGTAATAAAAAATGTATATTTATATCCATAGATAGGATTAATATGGTGATGTATAATGAAAATTAATTAATATATGGAAAAAACAGAAAAGATTGGTTGCATGCGATGTAAATATGTTGCATGCACTGATTTGCAAACATAATGCATTAACATTAAAAGAAAAAGATTCATGCATTGGTTTAATTTAAGTATTGTAACTAACATGAAAAAGAGAAGTAAGGAAATAACAATAATTATCATTGTTCTAAGACTTATTAACTAAAGACTTTGTAGCTCAGTTGGTTAAGGCATTGGATTTGTAACATGGAGGTTGGGGGTTCGAACCCCGGCGGCAGCATAATTTTTATCTTTGTTTTAAAGAGGGCCAACTGAACATGCAAATATATGTACATATACAAATTCAAATTTTGAAAGGATAAGAACGTACATATAAGGAAATAAAGAAAATATATGTATATACATGAGAATATATATATATATATATATATATATATATATGCAGAAATATATGTATACGAAAGATAAAATTTAAGATAAGGCTATAGTAAATGAAATATGGCAAGACTTAAATAACGGTGCAACATCGTTAAAATTTTGAAAATAAAATGAAAGTTGTGCGTATATATATATATATATATATATACGCGTAAAATGGTCGTTAAAGGAATTGTATACATATAAGAATATTTCATGTGAATAAAACAGTTAAATAAATTCCAGGAATTCAAAAGTTCGAAATTCAAATTTCTGCGCCAAAACAGCTTGTGGGACCCAATGCTGACTTAGCACTGCATGTACGATAAGATTTGGCTAGATTCATCTGCGAACCTGGACTATTTTCTTTACTAGGTTCAATGCTGACTCAGCGCTGCGTGTACGATAAGGTCTTGAGCAACTATATAAACAGCCCTGATCTTCTTCTCTATTCACAATTCTTTTCTACCCTTATGCTGCAAAGATTCTTGTTAGTCATGGCTCCTCCTCTAAAATATATAAATAAAATAATATATATAAAATAAACCAAGACGAGGAAATGCTGCTAAAAGATTTTCAAGAAGAGGTTCAAGTCAAGCTAGGATTCAAGAGGATGTTCAAACGACTTCAACGACTGTTTTTCTATGAATCTTAGCAACGCCATCTTTCTGTTCTAATCTAATCTCTGTAAGTCAATTATTTTTAGATTTGAACGTTTTTCTTTGTTCGTGACATGAAATTAAAGGAATAAAAGAATATGCCAAATCCCTCTCTGTCTCTATTCGAATCAGTGCCTACATTCTTGAACCTAATTAAGAACTGTTATGATTCGAGGACAAATAAGACTATGACTTTGGACATTGCCTATGACTATGAACATTGCCTATGACTTTGGACATTGCCTATGACTATGAACATTGCCTATGACTGTGAATATGAGGATTATTTCCTTGACTAAGCCTATGCCTTTGATTAGAAAACATAAACTATTGCCTTTGACATAACAAGGACATCTGTGATTAAACACCTATGATTCATGATTAGGAAAGTGTTGTTTAAGCTTTGTGATTATGAGATTGGGTCTAAACCCGATTATTTATTCTACCTGTCCTTGGTTTTCTTTGGTTTTAGACCATGGGAATTTACCTATTAAGTTAGGTCTACCCATTTTCTTGAACCTACTCTGTCTATTCTTGGTTTTAGACCTTGGAAATTTACCTATTAAGTTAGGTCTACCCACGTTCTTGAACCTACGTCGTTATTCAAAACCATTTTATGCCAGTTGTTGTATCTATCCTTTTCATAGCAATCTTTGGTTCATTCCCTATTTGCTACGAATCTAGATTTATCTATAATCTAGATTGAAACACGATTGTACGAACGGTGGGAATGCGATTTGGGGCAAAATATGAAATTTACTAAAACGTAGTTTAACTTGGAAATTGGCATAAATTGGGAACATGTATTATGGCATGTTCATAGGAATGCAAATTGGATAAATTTGACATAAATTATAAGATGTGTAATTTGAATCTTGTATTGACGTGTAAATCTAGTATTTACATGAATAGTGAACTAGAGTAATAAGTCTAGTTTGACGCGAATTAGAATGTTAAATCAGAATTGGATTAGCTAATTTGGCTCGATAAGTATATTGGCATAAACTTGAAATTGGCCATAATTGGGAGTAATTGTCAGGATTAGCAAAATCATGGTTAATGACACTTGATTTGGTATAGTTTACATACCAAAAAGCATAAACATGATTTAGAGGGAAAATGGGCCATAAAAATGAATGTTGACAATTTACATTAAAAGAAAATTAGAAAATAAGTAAATTAGGAATAATTTACTTATAGAATTTGTTCTAAATGAGAAATGTAAACTTAGACAAATTAAAGGTTTGTTAAACGACATCTCTTTTAATGAAACACCAGAAAGTTTTAGGGTGACAGAGAGGATAGTGTCTAGGCTTGAGTTTGGAAAATACAAGTTTCCTGCTCTCCCTGGCTATCCCTAGCTGATCCGACGGACGGGATGGTTACTTTCAAAACCTGATTTGAAAACTAATCAAAACCCCTTTTGAACTTAGAAAACACGAATATGCCCAACCCGAGGTTAGACTGAGTTGCGATGTAAACCTCCCCGGAACCAACCGGCACATCCAGTAGTCGCAACAATACCTGTCTAATGTGAGTGGTAGCGGCTTTAATTCATTTAATTAAAGCTAGAACAAGAATGGTAGGGTTAAATTCACTAAGACACTTAACCAATTCAACATGACAACCAGACTGGTGAGTGGGGTTAGGGCCATACAGTTAAGCTAGAATGGGAGGGTTAAGTCCATAGGAACACTTAACCAATTTAAACACAATTAAGCTAGAATGGGAGGGCTAAGTCCATAGAGACACTTAAACAAACTCAAGGTAGCAAAACGAGACTTGTAGGGGTTAAGTAAAGTTAATACACTTAGCCAAATTAATATGTTAACTAGACTAGAGGTTGGGGTTAAGTAAAATCTAATACACTTAGCCAATTTGATATGTTAGCTGGGCTAGACCGTAGGGTTAAGTAAACTTGAACACTTAACCATTAGGTTGTGATAAAGGAATGGGGTTAAGTCTAGAACATGAAGGGATAATACTTGACCATTAATAATAACATGTTAGTTAAAACAGACGGGCAAGGTTAAGTTAAAAAGGAACACTTGACCAACACAGGGTGAATGGGTAGGGTTAAGTAATAAATACTTAACCAATACAACTTGGTTTGTGGTAGGGTTAAGTCAACATGAGTTATTGACAACACTTAACCGGTTTAACAGGATAAATAAGGAGGGTTAAGTTAGCTTGAATTGACTATGACACTTAACCAATCTAAACTAACGGGAAAGAGAACTAAGTAAACCTTAGTTATGGAAACAACGATTCTGGAAACTAAGTGGTAAATCTTAGTTAGTAAAACTAAGTAGTAATTCTTAGTATAGCACGAGGAGTTGCGAACGTCCGTCTGAGTAAAAAGGAGGCTCCAACGGATTGGGTTACGAAGCCCGAGGCTTCGAGGGGACGTGAGGGTACTCTTGGTATCCCTCTGTGAGGCTGCAGATGATTCGCCTGGGCCCACAGAGGTTAAGGTCTGCGTAGAAGAACCAGGGGTATGCCTTGGTTGCAATACATGGCAACCTAAAGACTAGGATGGACCGGCGTGATTCGGCGAGAGAATGGTAGCCCTGTGATAGCAACTCGTCGTCTACCATCCATCTTCAGTCAATCGAGATACGTGAAGCGGAAAGGAGGAGAACTCCAAAAGACCATATACTTGCTATCTAGTTATGGATGAGGATGGCCATAGGATAGTGGGGCACCGGGGGCCGGCGTATAGTTCTCATTTTACAAGGTGTGCCTTTCATTAGTTGAGGGAGGGGTCAAGTGGGACCATAGCCACTGAAATAAAAACAGACCTTAGCATCTGCATCGGCAGATATCTGAAAGCTCCCGACCGAGTTCTGTATTCCTTGATTTGCCCTGACACAGGACTCGGACCGCACATTACAGGACATGTGCATCTAGACAAGCAATAACGATTCGCGATACATGCATGGGGAAGTATAGGAACATATACCACTCTAGGTAGTGTGTCCTAGACTTGGGGGCATCGTTCGACAGGTAGCATAATCTCTAGTTGAACTAGGTGGCATAAATCCTGAATCCGAGAAGCGATCAGAAGATAGCGTAAACTCTAGTTGAATCTAGAAAGCACTGGATAGAAAACCCTAGATTAGATCTAGGTAATAAATAATAAATGGATGCTCGAAGGCAATGGAAAATACTGGGATTGGGATCACGTTATCGTTACTAGTTGGGACACTAGTTAGGTGGTGCAGAGATATAGAAACCAGTATAACAAGGAAATAGCGAAGCGGCGAAAGTATTAAAGCGTATCCAGTTTATCTTATCTTAGCATATCTTGTGATTACCTTGTCTAATCTTGTTGACCCTATCGTCATGGTGTAATCTTGTATTCACTTAATTCATGTCGTTTTGTTTTCCATGTTCACATGCTAGAAGTTACTGAACTTACTCAGGCTTTATGTCTGACTCTGTTTTTCTTTCGTCTTCTTTTCTTCCGTTTCCACCCCCCAGGTAGTAAAGGAGGGAATAGTTTAGCTCAGGTTAAGTTGGACTGCCACTCTTTCCCAGCTTGAAGATTTGTCGAAGTTTGCTTGGATTCTCTTTTCAGATGCTATAGCTGGCTCTTGCTAAAATCGGGGAATATAAATGTTGTTTTTATGCTTCTTTATTTTGTAAGACAGATGATACTCTGATATTGTAAAGAAACCATTGTACAAACTATTTTATCAATAAAGCAAAGTTTTATTTTCCGCTGTTTAATTTTTGTCTGTCTTGTAATTTATCTGCATCTTTTACCCTAAATGCTCCACAGAACTTAGTGCATTCCCTTTGTGAGTGACACTAACGGATGTGGGGTGTTACACGTGGTATCAGAGCTGAAGGTTACCAGATCAGATAAAGGATTTGAAAAATTATTTTCAAACGGTTTTAAAAGAAGCATTTTCAAAAGAAGAGATTTGTTTTAAAGGCATATTCCCCAAAGCCATACGCACTATCTTCTCTTCCTCTGTTTAAATTCTTGTCTCCTTCTTTCTTGAGTCTCTGGGGCTCCTGGCTTTTTGGGAGGTAACCTCATCGAAGGGCAAAGTAGTGCCCGGCTTCCATCCATAGCCGTAGTTGTTTCATCTACGGGCAGTTTTCTTTCAAAGCTTATAAGGTTTTCCGGACGATGGAGGCAGTTTTGAGAGATTTGTCAACATGACTACACACGGAAGGGGATGAGGAGTTTGGCTAAGGAGCATAACCCTAGGATGAGGAATTCATGGATGTAGAATTAGCACACGAAGGAGGAAGAAATTATAAAACCTAAGACAAGAGGAAGTATCTTTACTAGGGTATGATAGGGCATATACTTAAGGACAAGGGCAAGAACAAGGACAAGATTTTCAGAAGGGCAAGTACATACTTTCACCACCAAGCGTACCTAGGAGAAAGGTAGTAAAATTCTGTTGGAAGAGTCTAGTTTTGCTGTTCGTACTATTTCCTTTGGTTTTAGCGCTTCGCATTTGTTCATATTCACTTCCATAGTTGAGTCTCTGCACCATAGTACTTGTATAGTAGAAAGATCCCACTAGAGTCTCAAATCCCATTTGGTGGTCCGACCAGTTTATTTTTGGTTAGTAGGGATTTGGGGATAGCTATCGGGTTTGCTTATATCATCTCACGAGGATCGTCTAAATTCAGAAGAGATATTCCTTGGGTGTTTGTCTGATATTGGTTTAGGCCTTTGGGGCTTGTACTTGAGGAATGTCGAGTTCGGTTTGGATGGTTTGCGTGAAAGATGAATAGTTGTGGCAGGTACTCTAAAAAGTACAGAGTGATCTTTTGACTCTCATAGTTATGGCGTGATGGATAAGCTAAGAGGGAGGCCTCTAATCATCTTAGTACAAATACTTGGCGCCGTGATTGACATCTGTTTATTTTGGAAGTGGAGATCCGGAACTTCACAATCGTAAAGTTAAATTAGTTAAGATACAGTGGAGTAAAGCTCAAGAAGGCTAGATACTAGCGTCATACCCTTTTTCTTAAGGGTGTATCCTTGATTTCTTTGTTTAGGAGCTTTGCGCATAATTGTTTCTCTCTTTCCAAAGTATATCACCTAGGTCGTATCTTCGATCCTTAGGTAGAAGCCAATGGATGTAAACATGTATTTGAAACATGTTATGGTTGATGGTTGCAAGTGGTTGCTAATGGTTGCTTGTGAATGCATATGCATACGTATTAGACACTAGATCAGTTCGGACGTTTTCATATTGCATTTACAGATATGTATTTAAGTTGAGCCTGATATGTTATCATATGGATGTTGCATATGGATGAATGGCCGTGCATGCATGTAGTATTTACGTAACTAGTGATGCTTGCATACATGATTGGACGCATGGCACCGACATGATTCGCATTAAGGAGGTCGACTGAATCAGTAGACCGCCCGATTTTACAGTAGATAAAGACATATACACACACTATGCATATGAACATGAAAGCATTAGAAATCTTTTAAAGACAATGGATGCCTGTGATTGGATGGTTGAGTAGATGGGTGATTGGATGGTAGGACACATTCTTTCTAACTAGAAGATTTCGGGGACGAAATCCTTTTAAGTGGGGGAGAATGTAACACCCCGTATTTTTAATGTAATAAAAAATGTATATATATATCCATAGATAGGATTAATATGGTGATGTATAATGAAAATTAATTAATATATGGAAAAAGAAAGAAAAGATTGGTTGCATGCGATGTAAATATGTTGCATGCACTGATTTGCAAACATAATGCATTAACATTAAAAGAAAAAGATTCATGCATTGGTTTAATTTAAGTATTGTAACTAACATGAAAAAGAGAAGTAAGGAAATAACAATAATTATCATTGTTCTAAGACTTATTAACAAAAGACTTTGTAGCTCAGTTGGTTAAGGCATTGGATTTGTAACATGGAGGTTGGGGGTTCGAACCCCGGCGGCAGCATAATTTTTATCTTTGTTTTAAAGAGGGCCAACTGAACATGCAAATATATGTACATATACAAATTCAAAATTTGAAAGGATAAGAACGTACATATAAGGAAATAAAGAAAATATATGTATATACATGAGAATATATATATATATATATATATATATATATATATGTATATGCAGAAATATATGTATACGAAAGATAAAATTTAAGATAAGGCTATAGTAAATGAAATATGGCAAGAATTAAATAACGGTGCAACATCGTTTGAATTTTGAAAATAAAATGAAAGTTGTACGTATATATATATATATACGCGTAAAATGGTCGTTAAAGGAATTGTATACATATAAGAATATTTCATGTGAATAAAATAGTTAAATAAATTCCAGGAATTCAAAAGTTCGAAATTCAAATTTCTGCGCCAAAACAGCTTGTGGGACCCAATGCTGACTTAGCACTGCATGTACGATAAGATTTGGCTAGATTCATCTGCGAACCTGGACTATTTTCTTTACTAGGTTCAATGCTGACTCAGCGCTGCGTGTACGATAAGGTCTTGAGCAACTATATAAACAGCCCTGATCTTCTTCTCTATTCACAATTCTTTTCTACCCTTATGCTGCAAAGATTCTTGTTAGTCATGGCTCCTCCTCCTCCTCTAAAATATATAAATAAAATAATATATATAAAATAAACCAAGACGAGGAAATGCTGCTAAAAGATTTTCAAGTCAAGCTAGGATTCAAGAGGATGTTCAAACGACTTCAACGACTGTTTTTCTATGAATCTTAGCAACGCCATCTTTCTGTTCTAATCTAATCTCTGTAAGTCAATTATTTTTAGATTTGAACGTTTTTCTTTGTTCGTGACATGAAATTAAAGGAATAAAAGAATATGCCAAATCCCTCTCTGTCTCTATTCGAATCAGTGCCTACATTCTTGAACCTAATTAAGAACTGTTATGATTCGAGGACAAATAAGACTATGACTTTGGACATTGCCTATGACTATGAACATTGCCTATGACTTTGGACATTGCCTATGATTATGAACATTGCCTATGACTGTGACTATGAGGATTATTTCCTTGACTAAGCCTATGCCTTTGATTAGAAAAGATAAACTATTGCCTTTGACATAACAAGGCCATCTGTGATTAAACACCTATGATTCATGATTAGGAAAGTGTTGTTTAAGCTTTGTGATTATGAGATTGGGTCTAAACCCGATTATTTATTCTACCTGTCCTTGGTTTTCTTTGGTTTTAGACCATGGGAATTTACCTATTAAGTTAGGTCTACCCATGTTCTTGAACCTACTCTGTCTATTCTTGGTTTTAGACCTTGGGAATTTACCTATTAAGTTAGGTCTACCCACATTCTTGAACCTACGTCGTTATTCAAAACCATTTTATGCCAGTTGTATCTATCCTTTTCATAGCAATCTTTGGTTCATTCCCTATTTGCTACGAATCTAGATTTATCTATAATCTAGATTGTAACACGATTGTACGAACGGTGGGAATGCGATTTGGGGCAAAATATGAAATTTACTAAAACGTAGTTTAACTTGGAAATTGGCATAAATTGGGAACATGTATTATGGCATGTTCATAGGAATGCAAATTGGATAAATTTGACATAAATTATAAGATGTGTAATTTGAATCTTGTATTGACGTGTAAATCTAGTATTTACATGAATAGTGAACTAGAGTAATAAGTCTAGTTTGACGCGAATTAGAATGTTAAATCAGAATTGGATTAGCTAATTTGGCTCGATAAGTATATTGGCATAAACTTGAAATTGGCCATAATTGGGAGTAATTGTCAGGATTAGCAAAATCATGGTTAATGACACTTGATTTGGTATAGTTTACATACCAAAAAGCATAAACATGATTTAGAGGGAAAATGGGCCATAAAAATGAATGTTGACAATTTACATTAAAAGAAAATAAGTAAATTAGGAATAATTTACTTATAGAATTTATTCTAAATGAGAAATGTAAACTTAGACAAATTAAAGGTTTGTTAAACGACATCTCTTTTAATGAAACACCAGAAAGTTCTAGGGTGACAGAGAGGATAGTGTCTAGGCTTGAGTTTGGAAAATACAAGTATCCTGCTCTCCCTGGCTATCCCTAACTGATCCGACGGACGGGATGGTTACTTTCAAAACCTGATTTGAAAACTAATCAAAACCCCTTTTGAACTTAGAAAACACGAATATGCCCAACCCGAGGTTAGACTGAGTTGCGATGTAAACCTCCCCGGAACCAACCGGCACATCCAGTAGTCGCAACAATACCTGTCTAATGTGAGTGGTAGCGGCTTTAATTCATTTAATTAAAGCTAGAACAAGAATGGTAGGGTTAAATTCACTAAGACACTTAACCAATTCAACATGACAACCAGACTGGTGAGTGGGGTTAGGGCCATACAGTTAAGCTAGAATGGGAGGGTTAAGTCCATAGGAACACTTAACCAATTTAAACACAGTTAAGCTAGAATGGGAGGGCTAAGTCCATAGAGACACTTAACCAAACTCAAGGTAGCAAAACGAGACTTGTAGGGGTTAGGTAAAGTTAATACACTTAGCCAAATTAATATGTTAACTAGACTAGAGGTTGGGGTTAAGTAAAATCTAATACACTTAGCCAATTTGATATGTTAGCTGGGCTAGACCGTAGGGTTAAGTAAACTTGAACACTTAACCATTAGGTTGTGATAAAGGAATGGGGTTAAGTCTAGAACATGAAGGGATAATACTTGACCATTAATAATAACATGTTAGTTAAAACAGACGGGCAAGGTTAAGTTAAAAAGGAACACTTGACCAACACAGGGTGAATGGGTAGGGTTAAGTAATAAATACTTAACCAATACAACTTGGTTTGTGGTAGGGTTAAGTCAACATGAGTTATTGACAACACTTAACCAGTTTAACAGGATAAATAAGGAGGGTTAAGTTAGCTTGAATTGACTATGACACTTAACCAATCTAAACTAACGGGAAAGAGAACTAAGTAAACCTTAGTTAAGGAAACAACGATTCTAGAAACTAAGTGGTAAATCTTAGTTAGTAAAACTAAGTAGTAATTCTTAGTATAGCACGAGGAGGTGCGAATGTCCGTCTGAGTAAAAAGGAGGCTCCAACGGATTGGGTTACGAAGCCCGAGGCTTCGAGGGGACGTGAGGGTACTCTTGGTATCCCTCTGTGAGGCTGCAGATGATCCGCCTGGGCCCACAGAGGTTAAGGTCTGCGTAGAAGAACCAGGGGTATGCCTTGGTTGCAATACATGGCAACCTAAAGACTAGGATGGACCGGCGTGATTCGGCGAGAGAATGGTAGCCCTGTGATAGCAACTCGTCGTCTACCATCCATCTTCAGTCAATCGAGATACGTGAAGCGGAAAGGCGGAGAACTCCAAAAGACCATATACTTGCTATCTAGTTATGGGTGAGGATGGCCATAGGATAGTGGGGCACCGGGGGCCGGCGTATAGTTCTCATTTTACAAGGTGTGCCTTTCATTAGTTGAGGGAGGGGTCAAGTGGGACCATAGCCACTGAAATAAAAACAGACCTTAGCATCTGCATCAGCAGATATCTGAAAGCTCCCGACCGAGTTTTGTATTCCTTGATTTGCTCTGACACAGGACTCGGACCGCACATTACAGGACATGTGCATCTAGACAAGCGATAACGATTCGCGATACATGCGTGGGGAAGTATAGGAACATATACCACTCTAGTTAGTGTGTCCTAGACTTGGGGGCATCGTTCGACAGGTAGCATAATCTCTAGTTGGACTAGGTGGCATAAATCCTGAATCCGAGAAGCGATCAGCAGATAGCGTAAACTCTAGTTGAATCTAGAAAGCACTGGATAGAAAACCCTAGATTAGATCTAGGTAATAAATAATAAATGGATGCTTGAAGGCAATGGAAAATACTGGGATTGGGATCACGTTATCGTTACTAGTTGGGACACTAGTTAGGTGGTGCAGAGATATAGAAACCAGTATAACAAGGAAATAGCGAAGCGGCGAAAGTATTAAAGCGTATCCAGTTTATCTTATCTTAGCATATCTTGTGATTACCTTGTCTAATCTTGTTGACCCTATCGTCATGGTGTAATCTTGTATTCACTTAATTCATGTCGTTTTGTTTTCCATGTTCACATGCTAGAAGTTACTGAACTTACTCAGGCTTTATGTCTAACTCTGTTTTTCTTTCGTCTTCTTTTCTTCCGTTTCCACCCCCCAGGTAGTAAAGGAGGGAATAGTTTAGCTCAGGTTAAGTTGGACTGCCACTCTTTCCCAGCTTGAAGATTTGTCGAAGTTTGCTTGGATTCTCTTTTCAGATGATATAGTTGGCTCTTGCTAAAATCGGGGAATATAAATGTTGTTTTTATGCTTCTTTATTTTGTAAGACAGATGATACTCTGATATTGTAAAGAAACCATTGTACAAACTATTTTATCAATAAAGCAAAGTTTTATTTTCCGCTGTTTAATTTTTGTCTGTCTTGTAATTTATCTGCATCTTTTACCCTAAATGCTCCACATAACTTAGTGCATTCCCTTTGTGAGTGACACTAACGGATGTGGGGTGTTGCATTAATTGTTCCAAACATGGACTCTGATTAGACTCCAAAAGCACATGAGATAAAATCTTTGAAGTTGATCTTTTTCTTGTGTAATATCTTGCTTTTCGGGGTGCATGGGGATTGATGAACGGCCTGTGAAAATATACGAAAAATACCCATTGTAAAATTTATTTATTTACAATAAAGATAAGATAGAGCATAAAAATTAACACTTTTACATGTTAATCAAATACCCCCATGCTTATCTTTTACTCGTCCTCGAGTGAAAAGAAGGAAAAATAAAAAAATGAAAAGCTAAACTAGATAGGTCACACTTTCGTAGGAAACACGATTGCATTGAGCGTATGCAACAAGCCGTTAAACCTCTAGGTGTCCCTAGTAGGACGAGTGGTGTCTCGTGAAGGTTTTCAGCGGATACTACCCACAAAATCCAAATGCAGTATGTGTGGATCTAATGCAACCACATGAATACAATGGATATATACAAAACAAACAAAAAACAAAAATGACAACACGACTTGTTTCAAAAAAGTGGTACAACAAATTAAGTTAACAATTTCTAATCAGTTGATTGTACTTTAGATACCTCAACTTGTCACAAATTTTCAATATAATTCAAGTTTTCAAATGTTAAATTCCAGCTTGGCCAGTTGGTTCGGTTGATAACATAGTGCGGCCATGAAATAGATTCTTAGTTTGCTTGGCACAGTTTGCAAAGTGGTATTATTATTTTCTCATGTATGGCTAGTCAAATCAATAAGGTCAAGAAGTGTTTGGGTATCATCGCTTATTCTCTATTCTATAAAATTTTAAAATGTATGATTAATTACATACACCTAACTTAAAAGACCATGGTATACCACCCATACACCGCCTTGCGGACCGACGCAGAGTTAGGACAGAGCTTGGCGGATTGTGCAGACCGACGCTGACTTTGTCAACAACATGTCGGTAATTCTTAGATGTCCAATCACATAAAATGAGACCAAGATATTCCAACGCTGACTTTCTCAACAACATGTCGGATAGAGCTTAACGGGTTTGCACACCAACGCTTGATATACAAGCAATGTTGGATACCCTTGGATTACTTTTATTATTATTGAAAATATAAGCACAAAAGAGAGTTACGCGAATTCAACTTAACACAACTTAGTTTTAAAGATTCGAAAAGCCAATATAAGTATTTTAAGTCCTCCACTTATTTAAACAAAGACTACAATGTAGAATAGATTTCATGACCATCACCTAAGAATCTCCCTATGTACCGGTTACACTATTATCCCTCAAAATTAAACTTTTCATTATATTTCTTATTCGATCTAAGTTAAGAGAAAAAATACTATCGACTGACTAAAAATTGTAAACTTATTTCATGGTATCACTCTAAAATAAGTTGTGTTTTTTTTTTGATGTGATGCAGACTTGACTCCCCCACACTAGTTTGAGACAGTGTCCCAACTGTCTAAGGTATGCATACCAAAATGGAAGGAGCAAAAATGAAAAATAAAAGAAAAAGAATGTGTACCACCTGATTTCATGGTGGATGATCAGGCTCATGAAGATCGATAAGGTCATCGTCTTCGTATTGCTCGAATTCCAAAAATGGTTTCAGTCGTTGACCGTTTACTTTGAAGACTTTTCCATCCTTAGGATTTTCAATGTCAACTGCTCCATGAGGATATACTGTTTTCACAACAAAAGGTCCAGTCCATCGATATCTGAGTTTTCCTGGAAACAAGTAAAGTCTAGAGTCGTATAAAAGAACTTTTTGTCCTACATTGAATTCCTTACGAAGTATGTTCTTGTCGTGTTGGGCTTTAGTTCTTTCTTTAAAGATTTTCGTATTTTCATATGCTTCATTTCTTAATTCCTCTAGTTCTGGGATCTATAACTTCGTATGTGAGCCGGCCTTCTCTAAGTCAAAATTCAAAAGTTTAATTGCCCAAAGAGCACGATGCTCTAATTCAAGAGGTAAGTGATAGGCACTACAAGAGAAATACCCTATTGCAACTAGCTATTTGCAACAGGCGACACATGACAGTTGCAGTAGATGGTATTTAGCAACAGACCTATTATAGCAGTTGCAATAGATAAGATTTAGCAACAAACTATTTTTTTCTGTTGCGAAAAGTATATTTTTAGCTACTGGGCATCTCTTCCTGTTGCAAAAACATACTTTTAGCAACTGTGCTTCCATAACAGTTGCGACAAACATATTATTCGCAACTGCACTTCAAAGTCAGTTGCAAATAAATATCTTTAGCAACTGTTTTTGCCACTTGTAATAACTGTATTTTTTTACAACTGGTAACGCCAATTGCGAAAAGCATACTATTAAAAATAAGTATCATCTTTTAATGATTAACGTTTAATAATTAATTTTAAGTAGTTACTATTAAATGATTAACTAATACTAATTATATAATAATTAAGATTAATATTTAATGATTATTCATTAATAATAAAATTTCAAGTATTATAAAGTGATATTTATAACTGGTAATTAAATAATAATTATTAATAATTAACAAATAATAATAATAATTAACATTTAAAAAAAAATGAATTAATAATTATCAAATAATAATAAATTAATAATAATAAAATAACGAATAATAATTAATAATTAATAATTAATAATTAAATTGAAATATGAATATGTTTAGATATCAAATAAATAGTAATTAAATAAATAATTAGTAAATTCATAAAAAAATTATTAACTTTGACCTTTTTAATAATCAATATTCGGTTATAATTATTAATTAATAAGCAATAACTATTAATTAAGAATTAACAAATAAGTTGTATTTTTTAATAATTATGATTGCATTTAAATCATTTCCTTTAAGTAATCGATAATTAACAATAATTAAGTCTAATATTTGGTCACTAATAATTAAAAGGTAAGCAATATACAATAATTAAGAAGTAACATTTATAGTTTAGTATTTGGTATTAAGTCTAATATCTTCTCTTGTTTCGTTACATACATATCAATAATCTTTGCTTGGTTCCAAATAGTTAAATTATTGGCTCCTATGTTAGAAATTTTGGCTCCAAATTCAAAATTTAAGCCAAAATATTCATAGGTATCGAGGGTTGCTTTACTGGCATTCATTATTTTCAAACTTGCGTATCGTATGTCCTCAAGCCTAATTATTACTTGCTTTATCAGAGTATTTGTTTATTTCCCCAAATTAAAATAAAACAGAAAAATCCATAGGGTCTCCAGAAACATCTAGCGAACCATGTCCGAATCGCATCTTAGATGACGTTGGCAAGGCATTCGGCATCGGTGCGGTTGGCGGATCCGCTTTCGATTTTATAAAAAGGATATACACTCGTCGAACGGAGAGAGACTGGTAGGCGGAATCAATGGCGTTCGAATGAACGCGTCGCTTGTCGGTGGAAGCTTTGTTGTTTGGGGAGGTGGTGGGGATGGTTAAGCGGATGTCAGAGCGGCACGGATGGACATTTGTGATGAGCATGCATCATCGTGGGTTTAGGATCGTGGAGGTGATCGATTCGGTGCTGGTGCTTGAGGATGGAGCGGTGGCTTATTTTGGGAGGATGTAGAGGTTGGAGATGAGTTTGATGGAGGCTGGGCTGCGGCTTCCTGTGCAGGTCAATGTGTTGGAGTTTTCCATTGAGTCGGTTGATGTGTTGAAACTGAGGACGAGGAGTGATTGTGAGAGGGATATGTGTACTCTGGAGAAGCTCTTTCTTCTTCTGATGATGAATTTGAGGTAAGTATTCCTAGTTTGTGTCTGTTTGTGATAATTTCTTGTAAAATCTTCTGGTTTTAGAAACTGTTTTGGCTATTGTTCTTTTAAAAAAAATTAGTCAATTACATAGTTCTGAAGTACAAAATTATTTCTATAGTTAGTGAGATAAGGTCGCTTAACGCCCTTCATTCTACAATAACAATATGATTAGATAATCTATGTTTGTTGAAATGAGTTTCCAAAGTTTGAATACTAATTTATGATGGTTGAATTTTTGAATTTTATGAACTGTCCTTAAGACCTTTATATGAAAGTTTGGATTTATGTGAGACAGATGATGCAACTTTGTTCTTTAATAACTAAAACTGTTCTTAATAAGGTGGCATGAGAAATTACTGTTTAATAACCAACTCTGTTCTCCTTTGACAGATGATTCAGAGACCATGAAACAAGCTTTAGAAGGATTACAAAATTGATCTGAAAGTTTAACAACTCAAAAATTGCTTAATACATAATGATGATGCAACAAACTTAATAGTAAAAAGAAGAGTTCCATTGTGATATATATGCGTTGAAGGGTTTGCGATGCTTACCAGTTACAAGTGATTTTTTGCGTTTTGATGTTTTTATAGTAATACCTATCATTTTTGTATGATTAAAAGTAATTTTTGCTTAGCAGGTACAAGTCTAACTATTTCCATTGTAATAATATAGCTGAGTGTAAACAAAATTCACATCTGGATTATATTAATGCATAAAATCCATAAAAAATAATACTATTCTTATTGTTATAATTATTATTTATATTATTATCGAAGTGCAGTTCAAATTGTTGAGGAGCAAGGTGATGCATGTTTGCGAAGAAGTCTCATGATTGGAGTGAACTGCACATTATTGTAGTGCTTTCAGATTGTATGAGGTTAAAAATGTGATTAGAAATATTGTATGAAAGAGTAGAAATTGTTGTACATGAATAATATGTAGAAATTGTTGGAACTTTTGTTGTAATTGTGTGTACTATTATTATTTTATTGAAATAAAATTTGTTAAAGTAAAATTTTTACTTGTCTATTTTATGTTATGATATTATATAATGTTGTAACAAGGACATTTCATAGCTGTTTAGGTTGATTATTTTGTTAATTTTACAACTGTCATTTGTTGTTGCAAAATGATCTGTTGCAACAACAAACGCCAGTTGCCAAAAGGTATATTGCAACATCTTATTGCAATGGGCAGAAAATGTTGTGAAATGGAATGACTTTTAGCAACTTTGGCTATACCAAGAGGCGCAGGTCTGTTGCAATAGGTCTACTGCAACAGATATTGCCTATTGCGAAAAATATTTTTTGTTGTAGTGAGGCCTTCCCAAAGACTAACCGATATGGTGACATTCCTAGATTGGTTTTGTAAGCAGTTCGAAATGCCCAAAGTGCATCAATCAGTTTTAAGGACCAATCTTTTCTATTGGAATTCACGGTTTTCTCAAGAATTTGTTTGATTTGTCTATTGGAAACTTCTACTTGCCCGCTAGTTTGTGGATGGTACAGGGTCGACAGCTTGTGTGTGATTGAGTATTTCTTGAGCAAGGACTCAAAAGCACGATTACAAAAGTGAGTGCCATTATCGCTAATGAAATATCAAGGTGTGCCAAAGCGCGAAAAGATGTTTTCATTGAGGAATTTGATAACAACCTTGTTGTCGTTGGTTTTGGTCGGGATGGCTTCAACCTATTTTGAGACATAGTCTACCGCAAGCAAGATGTAAAGATTCCCAAATGAGTTAGGAATGGTCTCATGAAATCGATGCTACAAACATTGAATAACTCAATCACTAAAATGGGGTTGAGAGGCATCATGTTTCTCTTAGTGATTCGACCCGTTCTTTGACATCGATCGCATTTAGAGCAAAATTCAAAAGCGTCACGAAAGAGTGTGGGCCAATAAAAACCGCTTTGCAATACTTTTGCAGCAGTTTTTCTTGCTCCAAAATGACCGCCACAAGCATGGTCATGTGAGAAAGAGAGAATACTTTGGTGTTCTTGATCAGGTACACACCTTTGAATGATTTGGTCTGGACAGTATTTGAAAAGTTATGGGTCGTCCCAATAGAAGTTTTGAACTTTAGAGAATTTTTTTTGTCTATCTTGTTTCGACCATTCAGCGGGGCTTTGTTGCGTGACAAGATAATTCACAATGTCAGCGTACCAAGGGGTGATAGAGATGGAAAGGATTTGTTCGTCGGGAAAATAGTCATCGATTTGGGTGTCATCAACATTTTCGTGCATAATTCGAGAGAGATGATCAGCTACAACATTCTCAGAACCCTTTTTATCTCATATCTCTATGTCAAATTCTTGAAAAAGAAGAAGAATCCAACGAATCAAGCGGGCCTTGGCATCCTTTTTAGAAAGCAAATATCGTAAGGCAACATGGTCAGTGTAAACTATGACTTTGGATCCTATGAGATATGGTCTGAATTTCTCAAGAGCGAAGACAACTGCCAAAAATTCCTTTTGGTAGTTGAGTAATTCAGTTGAGCCTCGCTTAAGGTTTTGCTAGCGTAATAAATAACTCGAGGGAGTTTATCGATTCGCTGATCCAAGATGGCTCCAATCATAAAATCAGAAGCATCACATATAAGTTCGAAGGGTTGAGTCCAATCAAGGGGTTGAATGATGGGAGTTGTGGTCAAGATTGACTTAAGAGTTTCAAAAGATGTTTTGCAATCATTGGAAAATTCAAACTTGACGTCTTTGGCAAGTAAGTTTGAGAGAGGTTTTGAAATTTTTGAGAAATCCTTAATGAATCTTCTATAGAATCCCGCATGGCCAAGAAATGAACGAACATCCTTAACAGACTTAGGAGGGGGTAGATTAGCAATTAAATCAATTTTGGATTTATCGACTTCAAGGCCATCTTTTGAGATGACGTGACTTGGGGGTAGATTAGCAATCAAATCAATTTTGGATTTATCGACTTCAAGGACATCTTTTGAGATGACGTGACCTAGAACTATCCCCCTTTTTACCATGAAATGACATTTTTCCCAATTAAGCACGAGTGATTTCTCCTTACAACGTTTTAGGATGAGTTCTAAATGAGTGAGACATTGGGAAAAAGATGACCCGCAGATTGAAAAATCAACCATAAATATTTCCAAGAATTATTCCACTATATCAGAGAAAATACTCATCATACACCTTTGAAAAGTCACGGGGGCATTACAAAGACCGAAAGGCATGCGATGATAAGCAAAGGTTCCAAAGGGACAAGTAAAGGTGGTCTTATGTTGATCCTCTAATGCAACAGGTATTTGGTTATAGCCAGAGTATCCATTGAGAAAACAATAGTACTCATGACCCGCTAAGCGTTCGAGCATTTGGTCAATAAAAGGCAAGGGAAAATGGTCTTTTCGTGTGGATGAGTTGAGCTTTCGATAGTCGATACACACACGCCATTTTGTTTTGATTTTTATTGGGATGAGTTTATTACTTTCATTTTTGATCACTGTGACTCCCGATTTCTTTGGTACAACTTGTACCGGACTCACTCAAGTACTATCAGAGATGGGGTAGATGATGTTATTGTCCTGACATTTGATTATATCCTCCTTGACCACTTCTTTCATGTTTGGGTTTAATCGCCTTTGAGCCTCACAGGTAGGTTTAGCCTCATCAACTAAATGTATGTGATGTTCCACAATTGATGAGCTAATTCTTTTTATATCGCTCAGTTCCTACCCCAAAGCATCTTTATTTTCCCGCAATATTTCTAAGAGTTTTTCTTCTTAGTCCTCGGTAAGATCAGAGGCCAAGATTACGGGAAAAGTTTCTGAGGAGTCTAAGTATGCGTACTTAAGGTCTTGTGGCAAGGTTTTGAGGTCTAACTTAGGATGTTCTTGAGTGTTAACATTGGTCAACATTCCTTGGTTAGATTCAGATGACGAAGGATTGAAGTCAAGAAATTCATTCAGTTCAGATATGTATTCGAGTTCATCGAAATTGGAGTCGAAATGGTCAAGACACATTTTCAAGGCTTCAGAGGTGTCATTAGAGGTTTCATCAACTATGGTTTGAATCATGTCAATTTCATCAGTCTCAAAATCCCTAGGTTGTTTGTTGAGATTAAAGATGTTTAGCTCAATGGTTAGGTGCCCGAAGGAAAGTCGGAGTTGACCGTTCCTACAATTAATGACATCATTTGAGGTTGCCAAGAAAGGGCGTCCTAATATCAACGGTATTTGAACATTGGGATTTGAGACAGGCTCGGTTTCTAGAACTATGAAATCGACAGGGAAGTAAAACTGTTCGATCTGTATCAAGACGTCTTCGATTATTCCCAATGGCATTTTGATAGATCGATCAGCTAACCGAAGAGTGATATTTGTTGGTTTAATCTCCCCTAGTCCAAGTTGATGGTAAACAATGTAAGGAAGAAGATTGACACTGGCACCAAGATCAAGTAGGGCACGAGAGATATGTGTGTTTCCTATTTTACAATCAATCGTAGGGCAGCCAGGGTCATTTTTCTTGACTGGGGCAATACTCGAAAGAATAGAGCTTGTATTCGCAGTTAGAAAGGCAACTTTTGGGACATTAGTCGCACATTTTTGTGTGCACAATTCCTTAAGACATTTAGCATATTGAGGAATTTGTTCAATGGTGTCTAAAAGAGGAATGTTCACACGGACTTGTTTGAAAATTTCCAAAATTTTATCGAAATTTGCCTTCTTCTTCTTGTTATTGAGTTTATGGGGAAATGGAGCTATTGATTTTTCGACTCTGTGACCAGTTTCATCATTCGAAGAAGAAGGTTTATCCATGAAAAAAAAGGTGGTAAGGTTGTAGAAAATGGAATGATGGTATTGCCAACATCGATTTTCGAAGGTGGGTCGGGTTTGCCGACACTGGGAGAAGAAATATTGGGATTGCCAACATTTAAGGAAAATTGGGGTTTATAAGAATTGGCGTTCGTAGCCAATGGGTGATCATCAAGATTTGGCATTGGGGTCAAGTTCGAAGGTTCGCCAGGGTTGCCCACATTATTATCAATCCTCTTTCCAGGTCGAAGGGTTGTAATAGCATTGACCGGATTATGGTTTTCGTCCTCACAAGAATTTACAGCACGAGAGTTATATTTTGGATTCAGCTCGGGTTGACTAGGCAACTTTCCTTTCTCATTAGTTTTCATTAGTTCCTTCATCATATTCATCATTTGGTCGAGTTTAGCATTGTGTGAGTTTATTTTAGCTTTGTGAGAGTTCAACTGTTTCTCTAAACGCACAATTTCTTGTGACGATTAAGAAGGTTGAGAGGATTGGTTTGATGATTGAAAGTTGGGGTGCCTATAAGGCTGTTTGGATTGAGAGGTTTGAGAATTGGAAGGTGGAGCTTGATAATTCAGATTTGGAATAAAGGGCTGCACGTGAGATGGGTTAGCCGAATTATTGGGGTTTGACCAATAAAAATTTGGATGGTTCCTCCAACCAGGATTGTACGTGGATGAGTAAGGATTATTTTGAGCTATAGCATTAGCTTGGTCCTAAGAGTAATAGTGGGGTAGCCCTTCTCCGGCTTGAGGAGTTTGATTTTCTAAGGAAATTTGACTTGGGTCCACCACATGCACTCCTCTAGTAGAAGTACGAATGGGAACACGAATTGATTCCCATTGCATGTCCTTTTCTGAATAATCTTCTAAGAATTGCCAAGCTTTATCGGCCGTCTTAGACATAAAGTCTCCTCCACACATTGATTCTAGTTGAGTTCTAGTCTGATAGTTTAGCCCTTCATATGCAATTTGACATAAGTGGTCTTTTAGAATTCCATGATAAGGACAACTATATAATAGTTGGTTGAATCTTTCAAAGTATTTTGAAAAAGTTTCCCCCTCATTGACAAACTTGATTTATCTTGGTTCGAATTTTGAGAGTTTTATGGAAAGGGAAAAACTTTTTCAAGAACGCAATGACAAATTCATCCCAACTTCTTATGGAATGTTTTGGAAGAGAATTTAGCCATCTTTTAGCGCTTTCAAGTAGTGCAAATGGAATTAGCCTCAGCTTGATCGATTCATTAGACAATTGTTGTATTTTTGTTGTGGACGCATACAATTCAAATTCACTTAGAAATTCATAAGCATTTTCAGACCAAGTAAATTTTGGTACCCCTTGAATAAAAGAATGTTTAAGCTCAAAATTGTTTCCTTCAGCTGGTGGGAACACGATGACAGAGGGTTGAACAGTCCTAGTTGGATAACATCGATCACGAAGAGATAAGGGTCTATCCATTTTGGTATTGAGATTTTGAAAATTTTGATTTACTCGATTTTGGTCCCCAAAGTTTGGAAAGTTTTGATTTGCTTGATTTTGATCCAACTCATTTGGAAAATTTTGGTTTATTCTAGAACCCCTAGGAGAATTTTGTTGGCTAACACTTTTTTTCACTCATTGTTGTTAAATGCACACACGGAAAAAATCCTAGACTTAAGGTTCACACAAGAAGCTCCTAATCAAAATAAATAATGAACACAAGTGAAACACCCCACCTTAATTAAGGTCACTCACAAAGGGAATGCCTTAACTTCGGTGGAGGTTTATAAGTAAAAGTCACAGATAAAAACAAGACAGATATAAACACATATATATAAGCAGCGGAAAACAAACAGACTTTCATTTCATAAATATGTGTTCATACAAAACATTTCCATAATTGTCTCACAATAACGTCCAAAACATTACATTATCATTTCTGTCTCGATTATTAAATAAAGAAGCATAAAAAACATAATTAAAGCTGCATAAATCCCCATAGAAAAAGTCCAAAAGCCATGGCCAAGGAAAGAGAGTCCAAACCATACATCTACTATCTTGAAGCTTGCAAAGAGTCTGACTAAGCTAGGTTGTTTCCTCCCTTTGGACCTTGGAGGGGGGGGGGGGGGACGAAAGAAAAGAAGACGAAAGAAAAATAGAGTCAAACATAAAGCCTGGTAAGTCTAGTGACTCTTCAGTATGAGAATAAGAAAAAAGGCATGATAGGTATAAACTGGAAACATGAAAGTATCATAAACTAAGATAAAGCAGTTTTGAACCGAATATACTATCGCACCCCACACTATATCTCTGCACCTACTTGTATTTTTTTCTCGATTGGCACCCCATGATCGGGGTGAAGTGATCCCCTTTCTAAAGAACGGCTCCTACTCACAAAATCATATGTGTCATACGACCCCCAATGATTGTAGATACCTATGCTGGTCCCACCATGGGGTGTATCAAGTCCCATGGTGGCGGCCCGACACAATTCTAGAATGCATAGTGTATACTACTAGTGCCCAATGCCCTGTTTGTCTGATCCGAAGTGTGTGCACGCCCGCACTCCGTTAGAACCCACACTGCTGCACCAACCGCCGTCGCCTTTGACCGCTTACAATCAGCCCAGTAATCGTGCCCCACCCTGCCTAGTTTCAGGGTACCATGATACCTAATTGGGTTACTGCTGAAATGGGTCCCCGTTACTAGGGTTTTCTAGTCAAACATTTTAAGTGGTTAAGTGTCTGTATTAACCTAACTCCACCCATCAGTTTAATTAACATGTTGAATTGGTTAAGTGTTTTAGTTAACTTAACCCTACCATCCTCATTCTAGCTTTAATCTATTCATTAAAGCACCGACCACTCACATTAGACAGGTATTGTTGCGGTTACTGGACAGCCAGTCGGATCCGGGCAGGTTTACACCGCAACTCAGTCTAACCTCGGGTCCTTATTGGGCTTAATGCCTTAACCTCCCACATTGGATAGGTATTGTTGTGATTACTGGACAGCCGGGCGGGTCCGGGCAAGTTTACATCACAACTCAATCCAACCTCGGGTTAAGCATATTCGTATTTTCTAGATTTACATATTTGTCTCTTTTACTTGTTATATGTAAATGTTATGGCCCATTTTCCAAGTTCGTTATCTTTTTAGGCATGAAAATTCATACCATTTAAATGTCACCAATCATTGGCATGTGCCAAACATGCCAACACATATATTTTTCATGTTTAATCCCAACGATATTCCCACGTTTGTACATTCACAAAATTATTATGAATGTTGGGCTAGATATTTCAGCCCAACTTATAAACATAGAAGGGAAAGCCAAGAACATGAAGTATCCTAAATAACACAAAGGGTGTGTGACATATGAACTTGCAACTTTGTGATCTAATTAACATAAATCATGGGTTTCAACTTGTCATGTGAACATGCATTCAAATAAGAATCTAATTAAATAGGTGTCACATGAAATGGCATAATTTAGACTTGCATAAAACATAAGCCTAAACATATTTCTATCTAGGCATAACTTCAAACACAAACTAGCATGTGACAAAGTTATTACATGCCTATAAAAATGTCTATTTTTGACATTAACCCAAAAGCGTGAACTAGATCAAACCATGTATACTTTTATAACATGAAACTTGTAATAATCGTGTGAAACTAAATGGTACTTGGCATGGACACAATTACAAATTTGCAAAGAACATAAGAACATATACATGGGATTTAATCATGTAGGCATAATGGTCTTAACATAGAACATGTGTATATAAGTCTTAACTTAGACTTATAAAAATGTATACAACCTATGTTAAACATATAAACATATAGGTGTAAATTCTAACATTAACCATATACTTGTATGTGATGTTGCTTTCATTCTAAATGTACAATAGGATCAACATCAAATCAATTATACCACAAACATCCCAATACCATTCACAATACAATCATTGCAATACACAGATATGAATTAGCATCGTCGTTATACAATAGTAAAATTCCATTTCCACTTTACATCGAATCAAGTCTTAATTTTATTCTCATCGGAAAAATCACTATACTTACAACAAACGACGAACTTGAATTCTGGTTTCTGAGTTCTGAATTTGCAATGCTTTCCTTTGGGTAGATAAACGTTGTTTGAATCTTGTTTTTACTTTAGTTTTGCTCGTCTCTAAGCTTTCTCTAACTGACGGCTACTCTTAGTTTCTTCCCGGCAGCATGACGGCTCTAGTTATATTTTATTTGTGTGAATTTAGGTTGAGTGCTAGGTTGTATTTATAGAATTTCAGATTGATTTGAGCCATCAGATGATCATAGAGTGAATCCAGACCATACATACCAAGAGGAGCCAATCAGAAAGTGACAAATCAGCCCCAGTGACACACCAGAGCTCAGGAATTCGACCAGAACCCGACCAGGCTAGCCAGGACCTGACCAGGTCGACTGGGCAGGTCGACCCTTTGGTCGACCCCCGGGTCAACCCCCTAGTCGACCTGGTTCCTAGGAGGGAATTTTCCCGCCCAGCCCAGTTTGGGTCTGTTTTTCGAATTTTTGAACTGATTTTGAACTATTTGAATTTTAAATTGAATTCTGAAACTTCGGACGGTCATAACTTCTTCATACGGAGTCCGATTTACGCAAACTTGGACTCTATCTCAAGCAAAATTCCGAGACGAACGCAATGGCATAACCTATTTCCCTTAATTCTTTCATTTTGAATTAAGTATACTTTAATTTGTTATTTAACGTCTTTCCCGAAAATACGGGGTGTTACAACAAGTGTATCTTATTAGTTGATAATCTCGATTTGAAGGGGGAAGAGGGTCTTATGGCCGTTCATGTATAGTATAAATATTAAGGGATACGACCAGTGTTTTATGGGTAGTATGCAACCTCTTTTGCTAAAAGTTCAATAAATTGATCTAATATATATACACGATCAAACCCTTGAGAAAATAAATTTCAAAAAATACACTCTTGTAGTTAAATATTTTGCAAATCAAATTAAATAAATAGATCAGAAATTTCTAGATTGTCGAAAAATTCCTGATGTACTACATATCACCGTCCTTTACAAGAGGAATAAAACGAATTCCACACAGCAAAATAAATTTCCAAATCCAAGATATTTAACCCAATTTGTTTGTCCTATTGAGCTTGAGTTTTTACTCCTAAGGCCAACGTCTAACCATTTTTATTTAAGTCCAAGGAGTATGCAAATGATAGAGTTTAACTGTTTTGGAGCCAAGGAAAGGTAATGACTTCCTCACCTTATGTTTGTTAGGGCTTTGCTCGTAACTAGATTTATTTCAGAATGCAACCAAAACGATAATCAAACACAAATAATTGCAGAAATAAAAAAATTTTGTACAAGCAAGCCGCTGCCCCTATAGAATTTTTTTACAAGCAATGTCTATATTATTATTATTATTGCAGCAGAACACTTGTAGAGTTAAGAAAATATTACAGTGGGGTATGGAAGTCCTTCTAGAGCAAATGAATGGTGCTAGTTATTCAAATCCCACCGTTTGCAAATCAGCTGACCTTTGAATCCTTTGTCACTTGCTTGAATCTGTTTCTTCCTTTGACCTTTGATTTGTTTTGATGTTTTTTTTCTAGAGAAGAGAAGAAATAAACAAACAAAGAAAAAAAAACTGAAACAAAGCTAAAACAAAAACTAAACTAAAAATTGATTAGACTAAATAACATAAATGTACAACTAAAACTCAACTTTAAAAACGGAACTAAACCAAGCTTGGAAAAAGAAAAAAAAAATCAAAAGAACTAAGTTTATTTTTTTTAAAATAAAATGGAAAGGAATTGTAAATAAAAGGGAGTAGAAGGGATGTAAGAAATTGTAAGAAAATTGGTGACAAGCAAAAGGGAAAAAGGAAAAAACAAATAGGGATTTTTTTATTTGTTGAGAAAAAGGAAAGAAGTCATAAGATGGAAAGCAATAAATGGAAAAGTGGAAAAGAAATTGTAAGATGGAAACAAATAAATGAAAAAAAAGAAAGGAGAAAGAAGTTGAAAACAGGAAAGAAATAAAGAAAAATGAAAAAGATTTTTTTCTTCTTCTCTTGTTTAGATGATTACAGTATCAACGATCAGTACTAAATCTACTAACAGAGATTTTTTTTCTATATATACAATAAAACGAAAGAAAAATAAAATAAAATAAAACTAACACGAATTGGAAATTAAATAAATAATAAAAATTAATCTCTACCTCCCCGGCAACGGCGCCAAAAACTTGATCGTCGCTTTCCTATGAATTAGAAAAGCGTGATTTATGAAATAATACTGCAAGTGTACAGGTCACGTAATATGCAGGTCGAATCACAGGGAGGTGTTTTAAATCTTATTATTTATCTATTCTTAGGCGAGTTAGGCAAAATCTGGAGATGTTTTTGAATTAATGTATTGAATTTACTATTGATCTGATTCTAATCATGTCAATATCAAATTCAACAACTGAAAAGAAAAGAACCAATTAGAAAAAGAAAATAACAACTAGAACAATAATAGAAAATTAAAAGTAGGACTGTCGTTGAATCTAATCAACGATCAATCGCTAACATGCAGTAATAAAAGAAAATAACAATATGTGTTCTACCAAAACTAATTGCGTAGACACACAAATTGTTATGAAAGAAAAAGACAATCAACTAAAATGAAGAAGAACTTTGTTATTCATAAACGAGAATACAGAATTAAAAAATGGCATGAACATTTACAATGAGTACAACGTATATTTATAGGTGGGATAGGCCAAACCCTAATCAGATCTATGAATGAATGATCCTCTTTTCCTAAGAATTCTTATCATATCTCATGCCTTTCTTGACCAAGCTTGTTTGGAAATAATCTTTAAGAATATATGAGCATATCATGGTGAATATCTTCCATATCTTCCAAATTTTCCATGTGGCTAATTGATTGACAAAAGATTTGCATGTGATTAATTCTTCCAAACATGGACTCTTATTAGACTCCAAAAGTGCATAAAATCTTCAAATCTTCCATGTGGCTAATTGATTGGTAATCAGATTGTCTGTAATTAATTGTTCCAAACATGGACTCTGATTAGACTCCAAAAGCACATGAGATAAAATCTTCGAAGTTGATCTTTTTCTTGTGTAATATCTTGTTTTTCGGGGTGCATGAGGATTGATGAACGGCCTGTGAAAATATACGAAAAATACCCAATGTAAAATTTATTTATTTACAATAAAGATAAGATAGAGCATAAAAATTAACACTTTTACATGTTAATCAGAGGTAGTGGGCACCGCAGTTGAAAGAAGGACTTTGTTAACAATGGGAAATGTCAAACCTGCACCTGTTACATTAGGAGGAGGTAGTAGAAAGTTTGAAGGAGGTTTCAAGTTTCCATATGGGGATGATTTTGAGTGTGTAGAAGCTAAAGGTGCTGATTTTGTGGCAATAGGAAAGGATTTAGAAGAGATTGAATTTTCTTTTAGGGATTTGTCAACATTAACAAATTTTCATTAAAGAGATTACCTAGCAGATCCTCTGCCTGTTCAACTTGATTGATTTGCTCTATATTTTGAGCTGCAGCCTCCTGAATAGTATTGATTAGAGCTACAAAGCCAGTAACAGCTTCAGCACCACCTCCTATATTATAATCAACCTGTAGACTATTAACTTGCACATTAGTGTTAGTATTAACCTCATCATTAACCACCTCAGTATTACCATTTCCATCATTCTCATTTGTTAAAGCATCAAAATGATTTGCATTAACATTAGTCACGTTAGCATCAACATTAACATTAGCCTTATCATTAGCAACACCCTTCTTTCTCCAATACTTTTTTGCTTTTGTATTAACTGATGTCTAGTTACTTTTATTAGTATTTTTTGTGAACCTCCTATTACTTTGTCCATTTTGATCATGAGGATTATAATGAAAATTATTTCCAAGATACTCAACATGGTCTCCATCCACATCTTCCTTTGCATTAAATTCACATTTATTGGCTATGTGGCCAAAAACCATATAAGTGGTACAGATATTGGGTCTCCAGTCATAGGATAACCCAACTGATGGGCAATCCTTGCCTAAACCATCAACCACTATTCTATCTGGTTGTTCAAACTCAGAAGAGATCTCAATTAAAGCCTTTGCATATCTAAATCTCGACAACTTTTCAATGCTATTATCAAAAAATATCAATTTCCCCACATGACAAGCAAGCCAGTTTATACCCAATAATGTCCAAAGAATAGCCAGGATTCGATAAAAATAGACCCATATAGGAACTTTTTTAATCTGCGCCTGTGTATTTCCTATAGATGGATCCCATCTAGTTATAATAAACATTCAACCTCTTATAAAAATAGGATCAGATTTTAGAATTCTTTCTCGATCTGATTCATTTGTAAACTTGAAATAGAAATGAATTCCATTTGATTTAATATTAACTTCACCATATAATTTCGAAAACCAGTTTAAGAAATTTACCACTGAAGGATACGATGCCGTGCCATCTAGGAAAAAGCCAACCAAGAAATTGCTCCAATAATTCATACCTTCCTCCCTGACCGTTTCTGTAATCTTCTTCGGAATACCATCCCTAGGAATGTCGAAGTGCTGTGGTTGAAATACTCCATCATTTAGAGGGAGAGAACTAAAAAGGGAAGCAGAGTCCAATTTCGTGAAGGCGGGATACGAGGCGTTTGATGAGGATTGATTAGCATTCACCAAATTGACATTGGAACAACTAGCCAGAGGAAGGGAAACATTAGAAGGAGTGGATCTAAAGGAAGAGTTTCTTGGATCTGGAAGGTTCGATCCTTGATTTGTTTTAGATCTTGGATCTGGGAGGCTTAATCCGTGATTTGCATCAGATCTTGGATCTGGGAGGTTCGATCCTATAAAACTAAAGGGTACTTCGGTCCTATAAAACTAAAGGGTAGATGAAGTACAAAAACGGGAAGATGATTCATAACTGTTAATTTCTTCCATTTGTAGAATCCATCAAACACATCCGCTACTTGCAAATGAAGATGCTATTAGGAGCATCAAATTAGTTAATTGTACAAAACAAATGGAATTTATGTCAACCAGAAGGGGGAATGAACATACCTTGAAACAATGAGTACTCGTTCAAATCGTGCTTGTGGATGGTATGTCCCGCAAATCACTACCAAGGATACATATTTGAGAACCAAATACCTGAAACCAAAGTCGACATAGGATTCACCGAATAACTGAAACCACAGTTGAGACCAAATACCTGAAACTACAGTTGAAGCCTAATACCTGAAATCACAGTTGAACCAAATACCTGAAACCGAGAGTGCATCAGAGGTACAACGTAGATTTAGGATTCACCGAATCGACGATGGTCAACTTATAGGATGTTGGAGTGAATCCGTTGATTTGCTAGTGTACTGAACTGACGATGGTGGAATGCTGGAGTGAATTCGATTTACTTGTCTTCCTGAGAGTTTGTCGAGTAAACTGAATAAATTAGGCATTCGACGAGATTTTAGGTGAAGTGATGGAATAAATTTTTATTTTTGCGGCTTGGTTTTTACATTATCTTTCGCTCCCACCTTCTTGACACGAAGAAGTAACATAGCGGAAGGTATATATAAATAGCACAATTTAAACGTTATTTCTTTTATTTAATTTATACAGCATAATTTATTTGTTATCTTCTTTTCTTTGATTATTTTGTTATAGCTCTTTAATATAAAGCTATGACACAATGCAATGTATATCATATTTTCTTGTAGTGTAAATAAAAGTTTATTTAAACATCATCACATCAGCTTAAATTTCTTTTATAAACCTTGTTTATAATCTTGGATTATTATAACATCTTCGTATAAAACCTTTCCAATATTCGAATAAAACTTATTTCAGAGTCGATTAATCCTTAACGACTATTTCATTCAAAAAGCAACCACATTAATTATTATTAATTAAAATAATAATTAACTTCCATGTCATTGAAGTAAAAGTAATTTACTTCGTTATTAACTAAAATAAATAGCTAACCCCTTTTAAAGTCTTATTAGAACAGCAACGAATTTCATTAATAATAAATAATTTTATAATTATTTTTAAATATCATTAATTAAAAAAATAGCTTACTTTTAAGAAGTCTTGTTACGTTTAAACAATCATTTGTCAAAGTTATTTCTATTAGATTAATTGATAACAAATTAATCTAATACCCAATTTTATCAAAACAGTTGATTTGGTCAACTTTAAAATGTCAATTAACTTGTTAACTGATCTTAACTAGTGAACATAAGGGACACATCCCTAAAAACTTTGCAAATACAAGCAGCATCCTCCCCATGTTTATAATTCAAAGCGGATCCCTATTTTCATAGTTACGTGTTTTTTGAAAAAAAAAATGCGCTGCTATATAAAAAAATTCAAAATATTGCGAATATTCCTAGAAGATTTTGAATTTTTTTTGGCATACTTGCATGCAATTAAACTCAATAGTTGCATACATGTATCCAACAATTCATGAAGCAGTTTACACTAAAAATCTGCATGAATATTTGCATACAAGTAGGCAATTGTTCTATTTTATTACATACATGTATGAAACAAACATGAACTAATATTCATGCCTACGAATTGTTGCATACATGTATGCATTTATTCTGAATATATGCATACATGTATGCAAATAAATATGAACTAACATGTATGAGCATGAATATATGAATACATGTATGCATTTATTATGTATTATATGCATACATTATGCATAAAAGTTGAAACAGATGCATATCTAAAATAGTTGCTTACGTGTATGCAAGAATTTCAAATATATGCGTCTTTCGATTCATAATACTGCAGTTTAGTTGTTTTTTTGTTTTTGATGTTTTTTTTGGTTTTTTTTTTCATTTGAATTTTATTATGTTAACGTATTTAATTGAAATATGAATTTACATGATTTTTTAATGAATTTTCAAAAAATAGGAATGTAATTTATAATAAGTTTAAGACTGGATGTGACGTGAATTTTGAAACTTATTAGGAACCTGAGCCAAACGCACCCTTTCAACTAATCGTTCCCTCTTAATTAATAACATAATTAATTTAAAAATATCGCTTAATTGTTTCATAGAAATAATCATTCCGAATTATTAACCCGTAGGCTAATTTTCTGACTTGTATGCTTATAAAATGTATTAAATCATAAGAATTCGCTATATAAGATATTCTATAATTACTTTATAAAAACAACTTATAAATACCAATCTATTATAAAACTTCTATTTTTGATAACTTATAAAAATGTAAGTCAAAACTTGCTTCAGTTATAAAAATAATTTAATAACTTCAAATTACGTTAATTCGCCTGACGACAAATCAACATCTTTAAAAACGATGGATTTTAGGCCATCGGCTGCCAACCAGTTAATCAGTACTGTCTATTGATCAATATCACATCAACGATATATCAAATTCAATCAACAATCACCGAACAAGATTTAACGTTACTTAAGGTTTTAATGGTTCATATATGAATAATATAAAAACAAGTAACATACAAAATATTTAAGGAATCGAGTTGGATCCCTCCAACCTGTTTTTCCCTGCACCATAACTCATTATATAATTCAATAAGCATGTGGAATAGATGATTTAATCTAATCATTTGAATGACAGAAATCGACAAACATCAACCAAACACTAATCAATCATCAAACAATATACCATTCAATTCATCCAATCACACAATTTGTAATATCAATGATAAATATGGATTTTATCATATCTAGAGTACTTCAGAAAACGTTAGAGATAATTAACATTTTGTTCGATTCGATGATTCTGGTTGATTTATATAGTTTCAAACGATCGTTTGAAACTATCTGAAATTCCAATTAGCTCCGATTTTCTCCATCCCACTTCAGCATTGTAACCTCCATTCATATGATCCTAGTGGATCTTGTTTCGTTGAATTTTATTAAGGTATGAGAAATATATACGCGTTATATGGTTTGACTATAATCAAATAGCTTCAACTATTATCAAATTGTATAATTAACTTAATTACTGCATTAATAATTAATTAACCCAGGATTAGCCGCATAACCCTTTCTTCTTCTATCAGGAAGAAAATCCCGCTCTGTTGAAACTTCGAACCAGCACCGTTGTTCATACCTCCACGCTCCACCCCTCTATAGACCATCATCTCAAATTCCAACACCACCCCTCAACTTCTCATCATCGTCCTGACCACTATGGCCCTATAATGTGGAACTCGAACCCTTCTCTACTTGCGCGTCACCCAGCCATCACCTCCCTATAGTACGAAGTCACGCACTTTTTTTGTCACCAATGGCCTCGAAAATCACCCCATTTGTGCGCCTCCCAGCCAGCGATCCAACACGCCCTCAATTATGCAAAACGATGATCCTAGCTCCAATAATTTCCACACAAACCTGCCGCGGTTCCAAAAAGGGTGCGACTTTTCTCATCGTCTAACTCGATAAAAGATATATTATCCAGAAGCTATCGTTTCAACAATGTTAACGACCCAAAGATTAGATTTTTCCATTGATTATTAGATTTTTTTTAATCGATTATCGAGGTGGACGATATTTTCGTTGTTTACTTAAAGAACGATGATTGCGGAAAATAAATTGGGAGTTAGGGATTTCAGCTGTGGGGTTGATTTATAGAAGAAAAATATAATTTTTTATTCAAATATTTAATTTAATTTTATTATTTCGTGTCTATTGCACTTTCGTTTATCGTTTATAATTTCGTATGACTACATACGAAATCCTTTTGCAACGAGATGTGAAATACAACTATAGTTTGACATTCTGGACTCAACGAAACTTGTTTTGTAATCTGAGTCTATTTGGAAAGAAAGCAAAATTTTGAATATTAAATTTGTCAATTGATTAACGTTTATTTTTCGCATGGTCACATAACAACTCCAATTGGTTTGAAATCGGAAATCCTACAATAATTAAATATTCCAAACATAATGGAACTGGTTTCGTCAAATTTCGAGATCAATTGGCAAAACTCACTTTTTAATTCACGACATAAATCAGTACGCGTTTATATCACACATTATCATCAAAATAACTCCAGTTGATCCCAAACTGGAAATATTACGATAATTAGTCATTATAGATTTTATAAAAATGTTGTTTCTTCAGTGGTGCTTGATTCACAACAAATTCAACACTCGTAGCAAATTGTTTTGTTGCGGTATTGTCCCCAATCCTAGCTATGTCTTTTGTAAGGAACATGATGAAACTGTTCAACACTTTTTTTTTGAATGTGATTTCTCTTATCCAATTTGGGTAGCAGCTATTATTCATCTGTTGGGTCTCACACCAAATATATCATCACTTTATGATTACTGGCAATATGCATCAACTGACACGTAGAGGGATACTTTCATTGTGATATATTGTTGGTGTATTTGGAAGAAACGCAATGATTTTGTTTTTAACAAAAGAAAAGGCAATGTTATGAGTGTTTGCAGGCAAATTGATTACTTTTATCGACTTTAGACAGGATTGCAGGTTGCTCCCCTTAATCTTGCATTGCCTCAGCCATCTTTAGCTGAATCAGCGGGTAGCAACTCTGATAATTCAAGTTGTGAGCTCGTCTGATGCTGTTTGATTTCCTTAGTAGCCTGCTTATTATGCTGCAGTATTTGTAAATTATATTATGCTATGGTTTTAGTTGTTAAGTGGCTTGACTAGTTGTATGTATATGGGTAGCTGTCGTTGAGCAGCTTGACTTGTTTTTTGGCCACCAGTTGGGCTTGTCAACTGGATATTATCTATATTAATATAATATTAATCAGCTGTGTAACATCATGCTACACATCCGTTTGCTCAAAAAAAAGTTCTATATTAATTCGATAAAATATTATCGATTCCAAAATAAACAAATATTTTGATAATAAAATATTATTATCAAATATACTCAAACGGAATGTATATAGCTTAATAATAATCTAACTTGAATTTTAAACTCGATATTTTCAATTTCAAGTTAAATCGATATTCAATTCTATTTTAAAATCCTTTTATTTTATTGTATTTAATCGTTATAGTTTATAAATGATTCCATAATGACTTTCTGAAAATTTGATTTGGATATAACTCACAATCTACATGATGAAATCTCGAAATTTCTCTCTCACTAGAAAAATATAATTCAATAGATCCGGACGATTCTTGTTTAAAGATTTCGAACTTTATATTGGATCATGTACATCCAATTGAAGTTCAAAACGTAAAACTACGAACTACCTCGATGTTCCGAGCTCATTTTTAATTAAATTATAAATTACACGTGTTGACGAGGGGAATTGTCGTGGACTCCGAACATGCTATCTCTCGAGGGTACATGTAGTATGAATACAATAATCCAAATCCAAAATAAAGTAATGCAGGGAAAACACAACCTTTTATAGTAGTTCAGCACTAACCCCTACGTCCACTTCATAGTAATCAATCATCATATAATTACTGGTTACAAAGTTGTACAAATTCGTATAATATTCAAGTACAAAGCATTACAATAGAATCACAAAATGATTGATAATTCTAAACTTTGACTGAAATACCTTTCTTCTTCTTTACTGAGTGAAAAATGTGTTGACTTGGTCAAAAATGTCCAAAGTTAGCTTCAATGTCCAAGAAATCCAAATAATGTCCAATTCATTCCAAAAGCAGTGTGATTATGCTTGTAGATGTCTAAAAGTTGATGGAAAACGTTTGTGCAACATTTTGGTGGTTCATGTCATGTCCAATGGTCATGGAGAAGAAGGTGGCTGCCATTAAATATGATTGAGAGCTCCAAGAAGCCAAAAATCCAAGGGAAAAAGATCTCAATGAAGGCCAAGCTTTGGGGTATTTATAGGTGAGTCGGTGTGGTAGGAGTAGGTGAGATTTAGGGACCACTATCAGAAAATCGCATCCTACAAAGACTACACACGAAAAATCGCATCTCATCATGATCGGTTAAGAAAAATTGCATCACAGGCCTCGTCATATCCAAAAAATCGAATTCGAGCTTTGTCGGAGTGAAGAAATCGTATCTTGGGCACCGAAATCTCGCATTACTGGGAAATTTGCATCCCTTTTGGGGAATGAGAGCCTATGCATTCGCATCCAAGAGATGCGAAAATTCGCATCCTAGGGATGCGAATTGCGGCGATTGAAGGGAAGCGAGGCGAGGTAGATTCAGAGTGGAGGATGCGAGATTTCGAAGGTGATGCGATGCGATGCGAGACTTCGGAGGTGATTCGATGTGGTGGTGTAAAAGAGGATACAACGTGGTGTTAACACATACAAGGTGATGTGATGTGATTCGATGCACATCGTGATGTGATTTTCTGCACACGTTCACGGAAATGGGCGTAACTTTCAAACCGTAAGGCCATTTTGGCCAAACAAAAGTTGTACCTTAAGCTAATTCAAAGCTTTACAAGAGTTAAAGTGCATAACGATGTAATCCATGTTTCCGGGCTCAAAAGAGGTCATCTAAAGAGGTTTTAGGCCATTTTTATGTTTACATCGCGATTTCGACCAAATCGCTTTGTGTTTTTTGACGATGTTTCTAACACTTGAGAGCATTTCTAACAAAAATTTTGACGTGTGATAGCTTCGATCAAAAAGCGTTTCAACATTTTGCCCCCCAAAACATGCCTTGCTTGTTGAAGGAAGATGTGTTTTGCGAGAAGAAGATAAATCCAAAAATCCATAAACCCACGATCACTGTGGAACGCATTATTCATGAGTCGAAAAACCAGAAATCTTGAACTTTGATGAAGGTCGACGATCGATTTTGATCATATTATTTTAGAAATCCACAATCACTTGGGATCGTATTAGTTAGAAATCCATTAAAAGCCGGTGGTCAATTTGGATCGTTTAGAGATAACCGGAATAGCCAGAATATTCGAGGGATCGAAGGAGTCTAATAATCTACTTGATTAAATAATCCACATATCCAGAAGCGAGCGATCTTGCCGTTTTATCGATGATACTGCCACAGGATGTCATATTTTTCCAAGGTGATCCTGCTTTAGAAAGACGAACAAGGCATGTATTTTCATCCAAGGTGATCTTACGTTGGAGAGACGACCAAGGGATATAATTTTACCCTAGGTGGTCTCATATTGGTGAGATGACAAAGGGATATAATTTTGTCCTAGGTGGTCTCACATTGGTAAGATAACCAAGGGATATAATTTCATCCTAAGCGGTCTCACATCGGTGAGATGACTAACGGATATAATTTGGTCCAAGGCAATCTTACATTGGTAAGACGGCCAAGGAAAGTAAATAAATAAAATTTAATGTTTGTAATCTGATTTCGGGTTTCATACTCCATAAGCATTTGCCTTGCGATGTAATCTTATTAAAGTTGTGAAACTTCAGAGTTTTTAGTAAGACCGAAAGGAAAACTTAACGGTTCGTCATCCTTGAAGAGCATGCTTAAGGACATTTGTTCCCGTATATGGGTTTGTGCTATCCATTTTTTATTTCAAATTCATTTATGAAGGGACTGGATTATTTATTATTCGCGAAGAGCATGCTTAGGGACGTTTGGTCCTATACATAGGTAAGCGATCTTAGTCATCCTAGTCCCGAAATCAGAATTTTCTCAAGGCGATCTCGACGAGGCAAGATGACCAGGAGCTGTAGATGGGTTCAAGGCGGTCTTACATTTGTAAAATGACCAGGAAATGTCTGAAAATCCATTATATTGATAACTATATGGTGTATTGTCGAGCAAAGAGCATGCTTTGGGATTATAACCGCTCCCGTATATGGGTAGGTCGACTCAACCATTTACATTCATAGGGACAAAAGAGATAGTACCATTAGGCTAGAAATTGAATATCCATAGTTAGAGAAAGCCATGAGAGCCAATGCCATATGGCTCAAGAAGTCCGAATGCGGAGAGCCATAGAATGAGAAAGCCAGAAGCGGCAAGCCCATTATTTGAGAGCTATTATTTTAAAAGACTAGAAAACTATAATCCATAAGTCACAAGATACTGATTGTAACACCCCACATCTGTTAAGGACACTCACAAAGGGAATGCCTTAACTTCAATGGAGTATTATGGGTTTTGGAACAGAAATATTACAAGACAGACATATATAAAACAACAGAAAATAAAGTGGAAGTACTTCAAATCATTTATTAAATATAAATGTTTACAAGAAAAGCCTATGTTTACAAGAAAAGCCCATCAACTTCCAATACCCAATTTCATAGTTAAAATATCTGTCTTGCTCAAAAACAAAGAAGCATAAAAACAAACTGCAGTATTCCCCAATAAAGCAAAGCAAGCCATAGCCAAGAGAAATCCAAGCCATACATGAAAGAGCCTTGGAGCTTGGTAAGATCCGAACTAAGCTGTATTCCCACCCTGTGAACCGGGGGGGGGGGGGAACGGAAGAAAAAGAGGCGAAACAAACCGGGTTAGTCATAAAGACTGAGTAAGTCCTAGTGACTTTCAGCATAAAAATAGATAAAGATAACATGGCATGAATAAACTGAAAGTAAACATAAGCATGATGACAAGGTAGGCAAGATAAACTAAGACAACAAGATAAACTATGATAACAAGGTAAACTAAGGTAACAAGATAAACTTCGGGCACGATGAAACAAGTATAACGTCCTATAATTCTTATCAAGTATCCCACCACATGGTTTCTATCAAGAATAACATTGCAAGGTTTCTAAGCTTTACCATTAAAACGATATCTATTTTCTCTGCACCACCTAACTAGCATCCTCATAAGTGTCTTACATGGAATGATCCGTATTCCTACTAGTGTCCCCACTAGTAGCCAGTGTTATATAATAATTACAATGTGATCCCAACCCCCGCAATTATGGTAGCCTTCAGGTGTACATCGATTATGAGGATTCCACCTCGATCACCCCAATGGCCATGTATATATTCGATGCACCCTTACTACCTTATCGATCGGCTCCCTACTTGACCTAGTTCTCGTTTTGTGTCACGCGGCCCCCTACTTGTAGATACCTATGCTGGTCCCACCATGGGGTGTATCAAGTCCCATGGTGGCAACCCTGACACAATCAAGATGCACAGCTTTATACGTACTAATGCCCAGTGGCAAAATTTTCTACGCCGAAGTGTGTGCACGCCCGCACTCCGTTAGAACCTGCACTGCTGCACCAACCGCTGCTAATTTGACCTCTTATAATCAGCCCAGTAATCGTGCCCCACCCTGCCTAGCTCAGGGTTCCGTTGATACCTAATGTGGGTTACTGCTGAAATGGGTCCCCGTTACTAGGATTTTCTAACGGTTAAGTCTGTGGGCCTATATTCTCTGATATTACCCACCAACCCTGATGTGTACTTAACCCCGCTACTGATGTGTATTTAATGGTTAACTCTGTGGGCCTATATTCTCTGATATTACCCACCAACCCGATATGTACTTAACCCTGCTACTGATTCAAGCATGTGTATTTAATGGTTAAGTGTATGTGGGCCTATATTTACTAATATTACCCACCAACCCGATATGTACTTAACCCTCCTACTCGTTATGTTACCATGGTTAAGTGTTTACCTTAGTTAACTTAACCTTTCTCGCTTATTATGTTTGATTGGTTAAGTGTGGTTTATTAACTTAACCCCGTTCGTCTATCTGGTTACATTGGTTAAGGATTTTCTTGTTAACTTAACCCCATGTGTTACTTAACCCTACCACGCCTCACATCAGATTGGTTAAGTGCATGTTAACTTAACCCCATCTACTAGTCATATTATAATGGTTAAGTGTTATCAACTTATTCAAGTTAACTTAACCCACCCGCTTGTCCTGTTATGTTGGTTAAGTGTTACTACTTAACCGCAACCACTTGTCTAATTAACGCATCGTATTAGTTAAGCGTTCTCATTAACTTAACCTCACTCTCTAGTCCAGTTTAATCATGTTATAATGGTTAAACATTTGCTTAACCTTACCTACTCCCGTAGTCAACATATTAAATGATAATATCCAGATTAACCTAATCATATTACTTAACCCACCCATTTATATCATATTAGTTAAGTGTTCTTATTTACTTAACCCTACCCACTGGTCTAATTACCATGTTACGTTGGTTAAGTATTACTATTCGTATTTCCACATGTCACCCACTTAACCCCCATGTCCCACCACATGTTTATCTGGTTAAGTATTTCTTAATTCATTAAGGCCGTAACCTTATAAAGACCTCTCACATTAGACTGACATTTATGGCAGCTGTATTTGCCGGGCGGGTCCGGGCAGTCTTACACCATAAAAGAGTCTAACCTCGTGTCTTTACAACTGTTACGCTTTTAATTTGGGCCTAGGACCTCTCACATTGGGCTGACATTTGTGACTACTGGATTCGCCGGGCGGTTCCGGGCAGGTTTACGCCACAAATGAGTCCAACCTCGTGTCCTAAGCATTGATTATTACTTATAATCTTTTACCCCAATTTGAATTTATTTCCCCTATTCAAATAATCAATTTATTCCTAATTTAACGATGTCCATAATTGACTCAATTATGTCCATCAATTAATGGTATGCAAAATCATACCAATTTTATCACAATTTGTCTTAGGACATTAAAGGCAACTTATCTCAATTTATATTTATCCCTCCTTTAAGGCTATTACATGCCAACTACCCAAAACCTATTTAGGCGTGTTCATATTAGCCCCCTTTTCAAGACATAAATTATCATATGTGTTTTAACTACAAATTTCACCTATTTAACATCTGCCCAAGTTCTAGATTACATGTCCGTTTTACATATGCCTAATTCATACCAAATTTACATATGTTCAATTCATGCCTGTTTACATGTATGCCAAATTTATATATGCCTAATCTTAGACAATTTTACATATATACCAAGTTTCCTGCCTTTTTATACATATATCAAGATCCATAGTTTACATGTTTACAAAGTTATGCCCAATTCACATAGATCAATTTTTAGCCAAATATATGTATCAATATTCTTGCCATATTTTACATAGGTCAAGTTTCATACCAACTACATATATTTCATGTTTACCCCAATTTACCCAAGCTAGCAAAACTTTAATTATAACGATAATACCCAAATTCAAATTTCGTGTTAATGGCAATAATACCCAAGTATCCAGTTTTCATATTATGCCTTCGATTCTACCAAACACATATATCCAACAAGGCAATATCCCAATATTTCCCCCGTATTCAATCGCACGCAAATCGCAGTTTAGGCCTAGGTCCGAAATTGACCTAGGTTCATCAAAAGAAAATAAATAGGGGAAAGGTAGAATTTTGCATCAAAACAAGATCGGAGAGAAAAACATCATCACAGGCAATTGATTTACAACATGCTAAATAGATCATGAACTTAGCATGAGAGTAAAGATAGAAAAGTCCAAAGATCAAGATTCAAGAAGAAACAGAAATAGATCTGAATCGATACACATACTTAAATCCAAATCCACTTTATTTCATGGCCACATTATAATTAAATATTTAAACCTGAAAATAACTAGAACTTACATAGCATGGCTAATGAATTAAGAATTGGATTTGTTGTAGAAATGTTGCGTCGTCGCTGATTTATTATTTGATCCTTTGTTGAAGCTTTAACCTTTGAATTGATTTGAGTTTGAAAGCTTAGGAAGAAGATTAGAGACGGCGACCATGATCAAGAGGAAGTCCAATAGTATAACGGTGTAAGAATGATTTGTTGTGAGTTAGGCTAGGTCTAGGTGTTATTTTATAGGTGAATAGGGTGATTTAGAGCCTTCAGATCAGTCCAGAAGTCATCAGAATCGCACAGCTCGAATACACATCATCTAGCCACTCAAAAGAAGACACGTCACCTCAGAACACTCCAGAATTCGGTGCTAGATTTGTATGGGCACACTTGGCAGGTGCGCCAGTGTATTTTTGTACTGGCGCACTTCACAAGTGCGCCAGTGTATTCTGGACTGTTTTCGGTTTTTCTACCTAACTTCGTTCGTCCATATCTTCTTCATACGGTATCCGATTTTTGAAAACTCGGACTCTATTTCGCGTATTTTTCCGAGACAAACGCAATGGTGATGTCCATTTTACCTAATTCCTGATTCTTGAATTAGTTATCCTTATTTTACTATCTTTTCCGTTACATACGCCGTTATCGAACTAATTTTTCTTCTCTTCCATGTGTTAATTAATTCTCCTTATGCATCACCATTATTTACCTATCATAAGCATATTTTCATATATTTTATTTCATTTTAATTATATTAAAAAAATATGGGGTGTTACACTGATGCCCGGGAGACATGCATCCAAGACATCAGAGTCAGTGAGAAGTTCAGTTGATAACAATGCCATTGGGACGATTGCTGTTCCCAAGCCTGCCTTGATTTCTTTGAGGGGAGTTGTGCCTATCCTGGCACCACAACCCGTGTATGAATGAATCGTGCCAGCTCCCCACTTCTGGCATGATATTTAATTATATTCCTGAGATGTTGACACTCATTTTTATTGTAACCATCGAGGTTGTGAAATATGCAGTGCTGGCCATAATCTCTTTCTCTTTGAGTGGGCTCCCGAGTAGGAGGCTTTGTGAATGGAATTGTAGGATAAACTTCTTGATAATCTCCTCGAGGGTATGAATAAGTTCCGAGTAAGTCTTGAACCTAGGTTGTCTCCAAGTGCTATTTTGATCATTCCTCGAAGGAGGTTGCTTAGCAACAACAGAGTCTTTAGCCTTTTTAGAGTCAGACGATTTCCCGCCCTTAACAGAATCAGCTTTGAGAACCTTTTTTCAGTCCTCGCATCTTCTTCCCAAAGGAATCTTTCCGCTTCAAAATAAAATTCTCCGAGATCCCTTGTTGCGTCCCTGTGTAGTGAAGTCTTAAAATCAGATTTATTTAAAATGCCTGATACCGCGACCATCAATACCATAGAAGGGTCAGGCCTGTCGACCTAAGGCGACCGCAACATTGAATCGTTTCAAGAATTTATGCAGAGTCTTGTCGGACTTCTACTTAATGTAATTGAGAGTCATTATTCTTTTCAGATGAGCGATGCTAACTCTGAACTGTTCCACAAATCGTGTAACCAAAGCATTACAAGAAGTGATGGAGTCCGCCTCCAGCTGCCTGAACCACATTGCGGTTATATCTGTTAAGTAAGGCAAAAAACACTTCGCCATGACATATTCGCAAGAGGAGAGGACCTCCATGTAACGAATATATCTCACTGGATTAGCGGTCAGATCCTTGCGACCGTCATAGGGTTCTAGAATCGGTAGCTTAATATCTGGTAGGTTATGAGAGTTTCTGATGTCCATAGACATAGGAATGTGAGTTATACAATCAAAATCAGAAGAAGTGGCACCACCTTGAGTGAATCGACGAATAACATTTGTGATTTGAGAACCAATGCCACAAGCAAGAAACTGGTCGTGACTATCCAAAGTGACACTGGTGCCCCCGGTGTTTAAGTCCAAGTTAGGAATAGATTGGTTGGTGAAAAGAATATCCGGCTGAATTCCAACCTGAGGGACCACATCGGGAACAATTCTGAATCTCAGTACCGTGGGAGCACTACCATCCAAAGCTGCGCTCACCGGCGCTTGAGCAATATTTCAAATAGCGGAGCCCGCAACCTGACCTACCAAAGCGTCACGGGCTCGAGCGATGTCGGGATTAGAGGTGCCCCCGAGTGTCGCGGGACCGACACCATTCCGAGGAGCGGCGTCGACCTGCTAATTAGTTTGCATGATTCCCCCAAGTCCCGAGTCATGGGTGGAGGAACACTGGTAATAGTTCCAATAATGTCTGCCTGGCCTGTTGGCCTCGAAGAATTATTTATCCTTTCTTCAATCCGGCCAAGAAAGGTGTTAAAAGATTCTTCCTACCGCTCGAGTCGAGCATTCAAATCTGTAGCTAAGTTCTAAATCAATCCATCGGCGTATTTTCAAGTAACGTAGTCCGATGTAACTCCGGTCGAGGAAAGTTCTAGACTTCCTTCACACACCCTGTATCTTGGACTTCAGCGATAGCATCAAGCTTCTTGTTCTTAACCATGGTGAGAAGCGAGTAATTGAGTCAAAGTCGTAAACTGAAAACAAAATCGGAATCCAAAGAAAAATCCGTGAACATAATCCAAGGAAGAAGTCAAAGCTATGTGCCCCCTTCTTGGCATGCCAAATTGTTGACGTGGGGAAATATTGTTGATTCAGCACACATATTCTCAAGGGTATGTGTAGTATGAACACAACAATCCAAATCAAAAATAAAGTAATGTAGGGAAAACACCGATTTTTATAGTGGTTCGACACTAACGCCTGTAATGACCCGTAATTTTAAAGAACATTAAAGAATACTTAATTTAATTTTGGGAGTTAAGTGAAACAGACTATTCAATTGCATTCAAATTGGAATTCTGGTTCAGATAGACTCCGAGTTTGTGCAAAAAGGACATTGTATGAAGAAGATATTAAGGTTAAAAGCTTGTATACGTATAAGAGAAATATATATAAACAAATCAAACTAGAATTTCAAAACAATTCAAAAATAGAAGGTGGTAGACGAACGCGGGATTGTGACTTGTTGGGGGTCGACCCATGCCTCAGGGGTGTGTCGACCCACCCCAGATCCATCCAGGTTCTTTCCTGAACCTGGACCTGTTTCTGAACGAGGTTCATTAGGAGAAGTCTATTTAAGGCCTGACATTTCTATTGCTTTATACACTAAAAAAGTGGAGATAAGGAGATGTTGCCTCAGCTTAGATTGAACTAGATTACTTCTACAACAACAGCCTATACGTATATAAGAATCTCTTCTGCAATATCAACATACTGTTCTATGTTCTTTAGTTCTAATCTCTGGGAGTTCATGTTACTTTTAGATATAAACATCTAACAAGTAATCCTGACATGTTTATAAATCTGGATCTAACCCTATGCCTATTAAAGAATCTGAAGCCTATCTAAACATATCTGTTATCATATGTATTCTTCTATACACCTGACCTGCTATTTAAGTTCTTATATGCCTATTTCTGTTATCATATGTCTATTCTATTATTATGCATTTTTTTTCTTCTTCCTCTCTCATTCCCTTTTTATTTTTATAGCCTAGGCTACCTTCGAGCCTAGGCCAATACCTCTGAAATATGCGTACGAACGAAATTGGGACTAATTGGGAATGGTTAGTAATGATAATTTGGGGGCATATCCTATACTATGAATATGATTAAAATTTGGGGCATACCTTATACTTTGAAATATAACTGAAATTTAGGGTGTATGAACATGTAAATCTGTAGGCTTAATTTAAAGATTAACTGGAACATGTTAACTGTATGTCACCTATGTAATCTGTTTAATCTGTTGGGGGGTTACGTAAACTTGTTAATCTCTTGGGGTTTAGGGACACTATTAACCCATGGAAATCCTAGTGGATTGGGGACACAAATTTAGGGGTTTGACTTGTGTCATCTGTTGTGTGGGACCCATATTAGCCAGTAACCCATTTTGATACTAAAAGGGGACCTCGCACTAGGTAGGGGTTAGGGCATGCTTACTGAGCCAATTATAAGAGGTTCATTTGGGATGAGGTGTTTAGATGGCGCGTTCCAACGGGGTTATGTGCATGCATGGGTCAGGTCTGCCTAGGAAAATAAGACACCATAACACCTGTAAATAGGTCTGTGTCCTTCTGGTGGTTGCCACTTTAGGAAGTAATACACCCTACTATGGGGCCGACACAGGGTATTTACATTATAGGAAGCTGATCATTGGGGTAGTAATTAGGGTACGTCTAATCCTGTTTAGGTACCCGTTATTTCTGTTTGGGGGTAACAACCATTATTTTCATTTAGGTACCTATTATTTCTGTTTAGGTACCTGTTATTTCTATTTAGGTATATGTTATTTCTGTTTGGGGTAACACTTGTTACTAGAAGTACACCTAATTCTACCTTTTACGTTCTGTTGGGATTATTCTGTTTCTTTTAAGTAATTGGAAACACTTAATTCGGCATACTAGTATTGGTGCAGAGAAAGTATTTGAGAAGCATAGTTTATCATGTTCATCCTATTTATATCTGTTATATACTGCAGTTATCTCTCATCCAGTTTATTTACTATCTCGATACTTTTATTTTTTTTATATGCTAAAAGTCACTGGACTCGCCAGACTTATGTCTGACCCGTTTTGTTTCCTTTTATCTCTTTCTTTCCCCTAAGTTCTCAGGGTGGGAACGCTCAGGCTTGATTCAGACTCTCTCTCATGTTTCTGCTTGAATTGGGTTTGCTTTGGTGTATCGCCTTGTCTACTTATTTATGGCTACTTATAGGGATTATGATTTTTCAGTTCTGTACTCTGATGGTTTTTAGTGCAAGACAGATGTTTTTATTTGATATATTTTCTTCCAGTATTTCAGTCTGACGTTGTAACTGGATTTTGAGACCACAATGATTTCTATTGAAAAATAAAGTTTTGAATTTTCCGCTGCTATTTTATATCTTTCTTGTGATGTTCTGTTCTAGTTTACCTACAACGCTTCATTGAACTTAATGCATTCTGTTAAAGAGTGACATTAACAGACGTGTGTGTCACATTTGGTATCAGAGCCAAAGGCTACATGATCAGATAAAAGTTTTGAAAATTGTTTTTGAAAGGTTTCAAAAAGAAAGTATTTTCAAAATAAAAGTCTATTTTTGGAAAACATATTCCCCAAAGCCATATAAAATATCTTTCGATTCACTGTTTGAATCCTATTTCCTTTTCTTTTCAGCATGTCTGGGGAACCGAATATTCCCAAGGGAGTTCAGATACCGGCTTAGTTCCGAAGATATTTTGAGGTTACGGCACCTGCCGAAGGCCAAGCAAACGGCCTTCCCCCAGCTGCAGCCGCCGTTCCTCCTTCTCCGCAAGTGGATAATTTCTCTAAGATATGCAAGGAATTTTGTGCTATGGGAGGAAAACCATTCTGTGGAACTGAAAGCTTTGTGGAAGCATGGAATTGGCACAAAGAGACGGAGGATTTGTTCGGGATTTCGATGTTGACAACCGTAGGAAGATTCAGTTGGCTGCATGGTAGTTGAAGGATAAGGCTTCATTCTGGTGGGAAATGACACAAGTAGGCCGTCCAGTAGACACTTGGGCTGATTTTCGATAGAGATTCGAGACGATGTTTCTCTCTCAGGCAGAAGAGAGTATGCAGATGGAAAATTTTCTAGAACTTAAGCAAGGGAGCTTGTTTGTTAAAGAGTATGTCAATAAGTTCAATTAGTTGGAAAAGTTTGGTATGGAGCTGGTGAATACCCCCACATAAGAAAGCTTTAAGGTTTGTAAGAGAATTGAATCAACCTCTGCAAGCATTGGCATTATCTCGCATACCAATGGGAGCAACTTTTGAGAGACTAGTTGATATGGCGCTGATGCACGAAGATGGTAAAGATGAGAAAAAGGAGGCTAAGGCTGAGGAGACGCAAAACAAGAAAGTGTGGCCCAAGAAATAACAACAAAAGAAAGATGGAAAGAATGACAAAGCCCAGAATAAGAAGAAATGTGATGGTTGTGGAGGCTTGGGTCATGTGGTCAAGGAATGCAGAAAAAGGAAGAATTCTTATTACAACTGCAGTGAAACTGGACACTATAGTAGGGAATGCCCGAAGAAGCAAGGACAGAGGCAAAGGGCAGGACCTTCTGGAAGGCAAGTGCATGCTCTAGAGGCTAGCAGGCCAGACAGAGGTAGGAAACTTTCTGTTGAAGGTTTGATTTCTCTTTCCGATCATCCATTTAGGACTCATTTTGATTTTGGCGCTTCTCAATCTTTTATATATGATCATGTGGCTGAGACTCTGCACCTTAGTACTAGTATTATATCTGATCTCGTTATTGTCCCAAACCGCATTGGGGGCACAACTCATCTGTCTATGATTTATTGGGGTTTGAGGATATCTATTTTGGGTGTCGAGTTTGAATGCGACGCATATGTGCTTGGTTTTATGGGGTACGGTTTGATTATAGGGATGGATTGGATAGCCATGTATGGTGCCATTCTAGACTATGAGAGGAGGTTCATTAAACTTTTGGTTTGCATGGGAGGACTCTCAAGATTTCCTATCACCCAAGGGGGTCTTTCATGCTTAGTTTTCTAGAGTCACTTGATGCTTCTGTCGATGATTTGCGATCTGTACCTATACTCTATGAGTACCCAAATGTTTTTGATGAGGTTAGGGGCTTACCTCTGAGGCGTGAGATTGATTTTTTGGTATATTTGGTGGATAATACGAAGCCATTCGCTTTGCCTATGCGCCACATGGCTCCTAGGAAAAGGTGGGAGCTTAGCAAGCAAGTAGGGGAGCTGCTTGAGAAGGAGGCGTCTATTAGGCAAAGCATATCAGAATGGGGTGCTTCAGTCGTCTTTGCAACCAAGGTGGATGGTTCACCTCTCTTATGTGTGGATTACAGGGAGTTGAATGAGCTCACCAAGAAGAATAGGCACCAACTCCCGAGGATTGATGATATGTTTGACCAGCTTGTTGGTGCATCCGTTTTCTGGCGGTTAGATTTGGCTATGGGATTTCATCAGTTGAGAGTGGCCGAAGACAGTATAGATAAGACTGCTTTAAGAACTCCAAATGGCTTCTTTGAGTGTTTAGTCATGCTTTTTGGTTTGATGAATGCACCCTCATATTTTGTGGATCTAATGAGTAGGGTGTTCAGGGAGTTTTTAAATAAATTCGTTGTGGTCTTTGTGGATGACATTTTGATTTTCTCGAAAAAATGAAGAAGAGCATGCCATACATTTAGGAGAGGTCTTGAGGACTCTTAGAGCACACCAGCTTAAGGCGAAATTCTCCAAGAGCTAGTTTTAGAGAAAGGAGGTGAGATTTTTAGGGCATGTGGTCTCTAAGGAAAGCATAGTAGTAGATCCCGCAAAAGTTGTTGCAGTTTAAGATTGGAAAGTGCCAAAGAATTCAATGGAGGTGAGGAGTTTTCTTCGTTTAGCGGGCTACTATAGGAAGTTTATTAAGGACTTTGCAAGGGTATCAGCCCCACTTACTAGCATGATGAAGAAGAATCTGACCTTTGCTTGGAGTATTGATTGTGAAGATGCTTTTCAGGGATTAAAGAGGGCTCTGACAACAACCCCAGTTTTGACATTACCTGATGGGAGCAAGTTGTTCACAGTGTATACTGATGCATGTGGTACAGGGCTCGGTGCCATTTTGATGCAAGAGGGAAAGGTAGTATGCTATGGAAGTAGACAGTTGAAGGTTCATGAGAAGAACTACCCCACTCACGATTTGCAGTTGGCTGCTATACTGTTCACACTTAAATCTTGGCGACATTATCTTCTTGGAAAGAGATTCGAGTTGTACACGGATCATCAATCTCTCAAGTATCTATTCTCGTAGAGGGATCTCAACTTGAGAGAGAAGATATGGATGGAGTTCCTAGCGTCCTATGATTTTGAGATTTCTTATACCCCTGTAAAAGGTAATGTAATGGCGGATGCGTTGAGTAGGTAGAGGATGACTTTGAGTCCTCTATTCATAGAGAGACGGAGCTTGGAGTACATATCGACCTTCAATTTTAGGCCATCTATAGATCTTACACCTGGTTTGTTTGCATCCTTAGAGGTGCAACCTACTCTTATGTATCAGATAAGATCTTAGCAACAAGAGGACCCACATACAGCAGACATCTTGGATAGACTCAGTAGAGGGGAGACTTCTAGTCCCCTTAGCAGATATTTTGTAGATGATAGAGGATGTCTGCGATAGGATGAGAGGCTTTGTGTTCCCCGAGTTGGGAGTATGTTGAAGATAGTCCTTGAGGAAGCCCATCATTCTAGGATGACTATCCATCCGGGCGGTGATAAGATAAATGGAGATATAAAGAGGGTTTTCTTTTGGGCTGGGATGATGAAAGCTATAGCGGAATTCTAGCTTAATGTTTAATATGCCAGCAAGTTAAAGAAGAAAAGAGAAAGCATGGCGGTTTGCTTCATCCTTTGGAGGTTCCACAGTGGAAGTGGGAGAGCGTCTCTATGGATTTCATTGACGGTTTTCATAGATCGAGGAAGGGCAATACCATCATCTAGGTTATAGTAGACAGGATTACTAAGAGCGCACATTTTATTCGTGTTAAGAGCAAGAGAACGACATCATGGTTGTCAGCAATTTATCTTCGTGAGATTGTCCATCTATATGGGGTACCTTCTTGCCCGGTGAGCGATCGTGATGCCATCTTCACTAGTGAGTTCTGGAAGAGCCTACAAGAGGCATTACGTACACAGTTATGTTTGATCACCGCATATCACCCTCAGACTGAGGGACATACTGAAAGGGTTAATAGAGTTTTTGAGGATCTTTTGAGGTTGTATATCCTAGACTTTGGAGGGACTTGGGAGGATCACCTTCCATTAGTAGAGTTCGCCTACAACAACAATTATCATACTATCATTGACATAGCTCCCTTCGAGACACTGTACAGACGACCTTAAAGATCCCCGACTTGTTGGTGGGGTCTATGGATAAGCTTCTACTTGGACCTGAGATGATTAGAGAGACTTCAGAGAAGATTGATCTTATCCGCAGACGTATGAAGACAGCTCAGGACAGGCAGAAGTCCTACGCCAATAAGAGAAGGACTGACATTGAGTTTGAAGTACGAGACATGGTTTTCATAAAAGTATCACCATTGAGGAATGTGGTTCGTTTTGGATCTATAGGGAAGTTGGCGCCAAGGTTTGTAAGACCATTTCCCATAGCAGAGAGGATAGGTCAAATGGCCTATTGGGTTTGACTACTAGAAAGGTTGGCAGGTGTTCATGATGTTTTCCACGTTTCACATTTGCGGAAATGTCTACATGATACAACAGAAGTAGTTAAGCCGAGCATGCTTGAGGAAGTTGAAGTACAAAGGGAGGCGACAGTTAGACGATTTCCTACCCGTATACTTGGATCATAAGTTAAGAAGCTACATAACAGAGTGGTCAAGTTAGTAAAAGAACAACAGGGAGAAGACAATGAGGATGCAATTTGGGATACCGAGGACAAGATTTGCGCTTCGTACCCTTTTCTTCTCAAGGGTATGCTCTTAACTTCTTTTTCCAAGCTTTTATTAGTAATTGTTCCTATCATTCGCATGTATCCTATCGATTGAATCCTCCACCTTTAAGTAGAAACCAATGAGTGTAAACATGTGTTTGAGATATGTTATGTTTGATGGATGCAAGTGTTTGCTAGTGGTTGCTCGTGGATGCATACACACATACACGACACTAGATCGGCTCAATCACTTACATATTGCATGTGGATGTGTGTGCGTTAGCATTTTATATAGATGAAAATGGATGTATTATCATATAGATGTTGCATTTGGATGAATGGTTGTGCACACATATAAACTTACATGTTATACTAGGATTATTTGCATACATTTTGATTTCATGGCACAAACATAAATTCCATTAAGGAGGTCAGCTGAATCAGTCGACCACCTGATTTTTCGCATTAGTGTAAGGATATATACACAAACTATTGCATATGTTCGTAAAAACATTAGAAAAATCTTAAGGATAATGAATGCTTATGGATGATGAGTGAGTAGATGGATGTGGTTGTTAGGATAATAACATTCTTCTTAGCATGGAGATTTTGGGGATGAAATACTTTAAGTAGAGGAGAATGTAACACCCCATAATTTCAAAGAAAATTTAAGAATACTTAATTTGATTTTGGAAACTAAGTGAAACAGACAATACCACTTCACTCATTTTGGAATTCTGGTTCAGATAAACTGCGAGTTTACGTAAAACGGACATCGTATGAAGAAGATATTAAGGTTAGAAACTTGTATACATATAAGAGAAATATATATAAACAAATCAAACCAGAATTTCAAAACAATTAAAAAATAAATGGCAGGAGATGAACGTGGGATTGTGACCCATTGGGGGTCGACCCATACCCCAGGGGGGTATGGGTCGACCCACTCAAGGGTGTGTCGACCCTAGGATCGACCCCTGGGTCGACCTACCCTAGATCTATCTAGGTTCATTTCCTGAACCTGGACTTGTTTCTAAACAAGATTCGGTGGAAAAAGTCTATTTAGGGGCTGGCATTTCTATTATTTTATACACCTAAACAATGGAGACAAGGATATGCTGCCTCAACATGGATTGAATTAGACTATCTTCTACAATGACAACCTATACATCTACAAGAATCACTTCTGCGATTTCAGCATACTATTATCTCTTTAGATCCAATCTCTATGAGTTCATGTTACTTTTAGATATAAACATTTAACAAGTAATCCTGACATGTTTATAAATCTGGACCTAAACTTATGCCCATTAAAGAATCTAATGCCTATCTAAACAGATCTATTATCATATGTATTCTCTGTACACCTGGCCTACTATTCAAGTTCTTATATGCCTATTTCTGTTATCATATGCCTATTCTGTTATTATGCTTATTTTTGTTTATCTTCCTCTCTCATTCCCTTTTTATTTTTATAGCCTAGGTTATCTTCGAGCCTAGGCCAATACCGTTGAAATATGCATGCGAACGAAATTGAGACTAATTGGGAATGGTTGAGAATGATAATTTGGGGGAATATCCTATATTATGAATATGACTAAAATTTGGGGCATACCTTATACTGTGAAATATAACTGAAATTTAGGGTGTATGAACATGTAAATCTTTAGGATTAATTTAAAGATTAAGTGGAACATGTAAATTGTATGTCACCTATGTAATTTGTTTAATCTGTTGGGAGTTAAGTAAACTTGTTAATTTGTTGAGGTTGTTGGGACACTATTAACCCATGTAAAACTTAACCCGTGGAAATCCTAGTAGATTAGGGACACAAGTTTAGGGGTTTGACTTGTGTCATCTGTTGTGTATGACCCATAATAGTTCGTAACCCATTCTGGTATTAAAAGGGGACCCCGCACTAGGCAGGGGTCAGGGCACGCTTACTGAGCTAATTATAAGAGGTTCATTTGGGATTGGGTGTTCTGATGGCGCGTTCCAACGGGGTCGTGTGCATGCATGGGTTCGGTCTTTATGGGAAAATAAGACCCCACAACACCGGTAAATAGGTCTGTGTCCTTCTGGTGGTTTCCACTTTAGGAAGTAATACACCCTACTGTGGGGCCGGCATAAGGTATTTACGTGATAGGGAGCCGATCGTTGAGGGTAGTAATTATGGTACGTTTAGTCCTGTTTAGGTACATGTTTTTTCTATTTGGGGTAACACCCGTTATTTCCGTGTAGGGTAACACTGTTATAAGAAGTACACCTAAGTCTACCATTTATGTTCTATTGGGATCATTCTGTTTCTATTAAGTAATTGGGAAACACTTAATTCGGCATACTAGTATTGGTGCAGAGAAAGTATTTGAGAATCATAGTTTATCCTGTTTATACCTGTTGTATATTGCAGTTATCTATCATCCAGTTTATTTACTGTTTCAGTACTTTTATTTATTTATATGCTAAAAGTCACCGGACTCGCAATGTTTGATCCGTCTTGTTTTCTTTTCTCTCTCATCCTTTCCCCTAGGTTCTCAGAGTGGGAACGCTCAGGCTTGATAAGGACTCTCTCTTTCCTGTTTCTGCTTGGATTTGGATTTGCTTTGATGTATCGCCTTATCTACTTGTTTATGGCTACTTATGGGGATTATAATTTTTCAGTTCTGTACTCTGATTGTTTTTAGTTATGACAGATATTTTTATTTGATGTATTTTATTCCAGTATTTCAGTCTGATGTTGCAACTGGATCTTGAGACCATGATGTTTTTTGCTGAAAAATAAAGTTTTGAATTTTCCGCTGCTATCTTATATCTATTTTGTGATGTTCTGTTCCTTTTTACCTGTAACACTTCACTGAACTTAATGCATTATATTAAAGAGTGACTTTAACAGACGTGGGGTGTCACAACGCCTACGTCTACTTCATAGTAATTATTCATCGTATAATTGCTGATCACAAAGTTGTACAAGTTCAAACAATATTCAAGTACCAAGCATTACAATAGAACCACAAAATGATTGATACTTCTAAACTTTGATCGAAATACCCTTCTTCATCTTCGTTGAGTGAAAAATCTGTTGACTCGGTCAACAATGTCCAAAAGTTAGCTTCAATGTCCAAGAAATCCAAATATTGTCCAATTCAATCCAAAAGCAGTGTGATTATGCTTGTAGATGTCTAGAAGTTGATTGAAAACATTTGTGCAACATTTTATTGGTCCATGTCGTGTCCAGTGGTCATGGAGCCGAAGGTGGCTACCATAGATGATGCTTGAGAGCTCCAAGAAGTCCAAATATCCAAGGGAAAAGATATCAATAAAGGCCAAGCTTGGGGGTATTTATGAGTGAGTGGATTGGGTGAGATTTGGGGACCACTATCAGAAAATCGCGTCCTACAGAGACAACACATGAAAAATCGCATCACATCATGCTCGGATAAAAAAAATCACATCATAGGCTTTGTCGTATCCAAAAAACCGCATCTAAGCTTAGTCGGAGTGAAGAAATCTCATCCTGGGCCCCGAGGTCATGCATTATAGGGAAATTCGCATCCCTCCTTTGGGAGGCGAATTTCGCATCCCTCTCGATTTGAGCCTGCGCATTTGCATCCAAGGGATGCGAATTGCTGTGATTGAAGGGAAGCAAGGAAGATTCAGAGTAGAGGATATGAGATTTCGGAGGTGATGTGACGCGATACAAGATTTCAAAGGTGATACGATGTAGTGGTATAATTGAGGATGCGATGCGGTGTGAACGCACACAGGGTGATGCGATTTTCTTCACACGTTCATTAAACAGGAGTAACTTTCAAACCGTAAGGCCGTTTTGGCCAAATGAAAGTTATACCTGAAGCTAATTCAGAGGGCTAAAAGAGTTATAGTGCAAAGCGCCGTAATCCATGTTTTTGGGGCGAGAAGAGGTCATCTAAAGGGGTATTGGGCCATTTTTATGTTTATGTTGCAACTTCGACCAAATCACTTTGTGTTTTCTGACGATGTTTCTAACGCTTGAGCGTGTTGCTAACAAAAATCTTGACGTGTGACAACTTCGATCAAAAAGCATGTCAACATTTAGCCCCCTAAAACTTGTCTTGCTTATTGAAGGAAGATGTGTTTCGTGAGAAGAAGGGAAATCTAGAAACCCATGATCACTGGGGACCGCATTATTCATGAGTCGGAAAACCCGAAAGCTTGAACTTTGACGAAGACCGACGATGGATTTGGATCGTATTATTTTAGAAATCAACAATTACTTGGGCTCATATTAATTAGAAATCCATTGAAAGCCAACGATCAATTTAGATCGTTTAGAGATAACTAGAATAGCCAATATATCCGAGGGACTAGAGAAGTCCAATAACCTGAATGATTAGATAATCCATATAGCCAGAAGCGAACAATCTTGTCATTTTACCGACGAGACCGCCACGGGCTGTCATATTTTTCTAAGGCGATTCTGCTTTAGAGAGACGACCAAGGCATGTATTTTCGTCCAAGGTGATCTCCCATTGGTGAGACGACCAAGGGATATAATTTCGTCCTAGGTGGGCTCACATTGGTGAGATGACCAAGGGATATAATTTTGTCCTATGTGGTCTCACATTGGTGAGATGACCAAGGGGTATAATTTCTTCCTCGATGGACTCACATTGGTGAGATGACTAAGGGATATAATTTGGTCCAAGGTGATCTTACGTTGGTAAGACGACCAAGGCAAGTAAATAAATAAAATTTAAAGTTTGTAATTCGATTTTGGGTTTCATACTCCATAAGCATTTGCCTTAAGTTATAGTTTAATTCATTTATCTGCCATAAGTTATATTTAAATTCAGAATTCAAGTTCCCGTCTTTTATTTCGAACTCCTTTAAAATAATACAAAACATATATGCATATGTTATCACTTACAAATTAAAATCATTTGTATTTCTAAAACAACTTTGCTTTTTCTCAAATAAATTTCCATTAATAAATATACTATTGTAGCAACTTATCACTTAGAAACTCAAAAATGAATACCGATGACGTAACCATCTATCATCAGAACTATTTTCCAGCGACTGATGTGATTTCAGTTCTTTATCACTTTCGAAATCCATTTAAAAACAATTAATATTCAAAAATTCTTTCAAAGGAATGCTATATTACTTTATAACACTTTAGTAAATATTTTCCAAATCATTCGGGATTTAAATTCACAATTCTAGTCTAAATCCAAATTTATTTCAGCTCATTTGTATATTTCATTCTTATACAAATTCTATTTGGTTATTTATAACCATCTCAGCGTTATAATCTCATTGGATTATAATAATAATGAACAGCCACATCAATAATTTCAGAAAATTATTTTTTTATTTTAAAATATAATTTTAGGTAAAATTATTTCATTACCTACTTAAAACAATATTATGTCAAATTGTCTTTTTCAAGTGTTTAGAAATCCCTATCGACCGCATCAGTTAAACGCATCGATTTGGAATGTATATAACATTCAACAAACCAATCAACATAATTTAAAACAATTTTTTATAACACCAATAAGTAAGCTCTCTCGTATATATACACTCAAACTCAATCTAGGGTATTGCTAACCCCATCTCTATTGAGTTACGCCACAGAGCCAAGGTTACTACTCAGCCTTCAGCTCTGATACTAAATGTAACGACCCAACTTTTTTGCACTGTTTAAGTGGACATTTAACTACTCATGTCCAACTCAAAAGCATAGAAAATGCGGATATTTAGGAGAAAGAAATTAGAGAATGAGAAGAGAAGAAAGAAATGTTAGAATTGAAGAATAAGAATACCAGATTCTCAAATAAAATATAATACATCAATATTCTTTACCCAAAGAGGTTACTGTATGTGCATATATATATATATATATATATATATATATATATATATATATGATTACATAACATCAGAGTACATAAATACAACACACGTTGTGGAAATAAATTAATCCCAGAAAATGCAGAATTACATTTCGACTCCAGCTCCAATTCTGAAGTTCCAAGCGAAACCTAACCTGGAAATACACCCAGTTTGACCCGAGCACATTAGAGAAAAGAAATTTCATCTGGATCTGTCTGGAATACTTTTAGTGATAAATTCACATAACAAACAACTTTCTTGACTTTAGAAAATCCTTTGAAAGAATGAAACTCTCGTCAAACATGACCACATATAAACATGGCATGTGTTTTTACCTTACGATAACCAAATCGCTTTTTATATAAAAATATAGTGATATCATAATAATGTCTATCAATCCACAAATAAATAAGAATATATCAGAAAGCTTGCATCTCACTTTCCAACATAGTTGGTTTATAACTAAATACGTACAACTGGTATTAGAGTTTGGATTTCCAACATAACAAGGTATGGGACCACCTCCCGATCATTGTACTCTAGAGGGGATACACTGGAGTTCAACAAGAACATCTTTTAACCCGGCCACACATGACCGACCACTCATTCAACTTGATTGTGTCGAATATATTATCACCCCCAGTTGTGATCAGCAACCATTTCCCATAAGCATACAGAAGCAACAGAAGAAGAACAAATGAAATTTCTCTAGACGGTGACAATACACCTTGATGGGAATGACCCACACAGCCATGCTGCCTACCCGATTTCTGTCATTTCCCGGTTGATGAGGCTTGAGGACACGATCACCTTTAAAAACATCATATTCAAACTTTGAATGCTATATCGTCAAATCCATCAAATCACTAATTGATGTCCATAAGTATTCTTTGGGTGCTAAGCTAAGAAAAGTTGTCTTCTACACCACAATACTTAGTATATTTGTAAAAATCAACATACATGATCTTAGGAAATACACTGTCAAACATTCATCCATACAAGTTTGTTCTAGGACTGAACGGAACCGAAGATACATCAGAACAAGAGATTTACTGCCACGGGTTTAATATCGGTAATTTACCAGAGACACCAGCTAGTAACCCTCTCGCTTTGAAGATCTATGTTTTCAAATCGTTTCATAAGTATACCTGTGTGTTAGTTTTCGAATGCATAGTTAGTTCGACGTGGTTTGGGGTGTAGTCCCGATCCCGGTCTCTTCGAACTAACACATCAATAGTCCAAAAGGCACATTTCACCGATAGTTGGGTTTTTAACTGTCAAACAATACAAATTAGTACATTGGGAGCTCAGACCCTTTTTTTCAAAACGATTTATTAAACCCATTTCATTGATTTAAAAATGATTTCATATCTTATCCCAACAAACCTCTCCAATTTCCGTTACTTTTGAAAAAGTTGCTCAATTCTTATCATCTTTAGAATAAACGTATTCACCAACTCCATTCCTAATTACATTTACTTTAGAAATATCGATATATATAATCAAGAAATACCTTTTTATTTTCTTTACTTTGGAAATATTGATACCATACACAAACCCCTTTTCGATTTCCATTACTTTGGCAAAATATCGCTATATATATAGCCAATTAGTATAAGTCTAATTTCAAATTTTAAATGAGTTTAACAATGTCATATGATACATCGTTTTTTATATAACCCTTAACGACTTTATTTTATCTTTACGAATTTACCGATAAAAGTTTATACAGACGCTTAAGGAAATCATAATTCCAACATCCACTTCCATTCCCAAACCTATACAACTTCTCGTTTACATTAACCCGAAAATCATAGCCATTAACTTATTCCTTGGAATAAGTGTATTCAAAACCCATACTATTTCCATTATCTTGAAAATGGTGCAATATACTTAACCGAATGATGTAAGTATAATCATACTTCAAATTTGGGCTAAACAATGTTATGTAATCCATTGTTTATTATAAAGTCCAATAGTTTAATATATTTCAAATCCTTACAGATAACGTCGCAATATTATTTTTCTTATGGAGGTAATAAATTATTTCCAACATCTTTATCATTGCAAAATAATATCATCCTTAGATAATCCCGAAGTCATTCAAGTTGTGGTATGCTATTTACCTCTCATACCTTGATCAACAATGATCTTATCTTAAGAAAAATAAAAGCTTGTAACTCAAAATTGATATTAATACTAATATCAAAAGCAAATCCCATCTTAACCATTCCATTTAAAATTTGGTTTTATACACCATCCTGCATTTGAAAAATCTCCTTTCAGTTATAATTTCCTTTACTAAATAATTCTTCTTTCTTAAGTAAACTCTTATTTAAAACAAAACCCTTGGTTTTGACCTTTTAACATAATTCATTAACAAAGATGGATTTTTATAATAACAATCCATTTAGCCAATTCCCAAAATATAGATTATAATTTAACTTAGATTCATTATCACAACTCCATTTACTTTTCGCATTAACAAAACCCATTAAGCCTCTTCTCTTTGTAAATTTTGAACATTTTCTTTCGAAAATAATCTATTTACATAATTTAATTATTAAGTAAACGTTTGTTTACACATCATCACCTCAGCTTAATTTTTTATATCAACCTTGTTTATAATCTTGGGTTATTATAACATTTTCGTATAAAAACCTTTTTAATGTTCAATTAAAATTTATTTCAAACTCGATTATTTCTTAATGACTCTTTCTTTCGAAAAGCAATCACTTTAATTATTATTAGTTAAAATAATATTGAACTTCCGTGTCACTGAAATAAAATTAATTTACTTCATTATTAACTAAAATAAATAGTTAACCCCTTTCAAGATCTTATCAGAACAACAACTAATTTCATTAATAATAAATAATTTTATAATTATTTTTAAATATCATAAATTAAAAGATAGTTGACTTTTAAGAAGTCTTGTTACGTTTAAACAATCATCTGTCAACACTATTTCTATTAGATTAATTGATAATGAATTAATCTAATCCCAGTTTTATCAAAAAACAGTTGACGCGGTCAACTTTAAAATGTCGGTTAACTTGTTAACTGATTTCAACTAATCCTTCCCTCTTAAATTAATTAATGATATAATTAATTTAAAAATGTAGTTTAATTTTTTCGTAGAAAAATCATTTTGAATTATTAACCCGTAGGCTAATTTTCTAATCATATGCTTATAAAACGTGTTAAATTGTAAGAATTCACTATATAAATATCAATCCTAGGCGGCATGGGTACCATCTATCATGTCGCCATACTAGGCTCTACAAATAAAACCGAAATACACGTATTGGAAATTGGATTTCCGTCATGAGTCGAGGCAAGGGGCAAGCTCCTCTCCGCTTTCGAGACACTCTAGCAAATGTCTCAGGGCTACGCACTCTGGGCAACCCTTGGATCTTCAGGGCCGATCCTCACTTACGTTAGAGGATTATTTATTCCTGAACACACGTTTCCCGGTCCTTACAGACCTATAATCGAGGCGCCTCATTCCAACAACCACAAAGGTGAAAAGTATATAAATGTCAGGGCTGGTAAGTCACTGACACCACCAAAGCTAGAAAGAAACGTCGTGCTCTCCCAGCGGTCCGTATCCCGTTTTTGACTCATACCGAGGTGTGAGGCTCGCGAATTCACGCTATACACAAAGCTGCCACATAGGCCGTCCTTTGATCATCAACCACAAGACTTTGCTTTTCAACAGAAGCCTTGATCCATGCAACTCAGCGTGCCACACAGGCAATTCATGCCATGCGATTGATGTCTATCGATATATAACCTCTAAGCTCGTACGTCTCAGAGAAGGGCGTTAAGTAAGAGAATAAATTCTCCGCCGCCAAACAGATATATATTTAACAGAAATCAATCAACACAGAATAAAACCCAATGTCAGACACACAATCCATTTACAAGTTTGTTCTGGGTCTGAACGAAACCGGAGGCACTTTCCTCGCATATCCATCGATCTCCAAGTACGTCTGGACGACAACCAACTGATTCCCTCATCTTGGGTGTACAACCCAATCAGGATCATCAGTAATCACCCAAACTATGTGAAGACTTCCGGTCTTCAACCACCGTCTTCATCTTCGACATATCGTCGAATCGGTTATTCAGAATGGGTATAAACCCGGACTTTCCGAACAACCCGCGTATATTAAAAACAAATGTTACACAAACACAACATACGCCTCATTCCAATTCATTAGTCACTAACCGTAAATCGGTAAGAGAGCAATTCCCCAAATATTAACCCCGAAGGACGAAACCAACATCAGATCAATACCTAGGAAACCATTCTTCTTAGCTAACCTACAGCTAGTTTCTAAATTTCACATTCTTAGGGAAAGGTTCCCATTAATTTTATTCAAGATAAATTCTTTAAAATTTATCCTTTAATCTTCCTTTGGATGTCATTTCAAACCAAATTATGGTTTTCTAAACTAGTCGAGATTAGCGAACCATACCGAAGTAATTATTTAATTTTATTTCCCAATCCCAAACTATTCATCCCATGAAGCAAAACTGGTAGTACTTCACATCTAACACCACAGTGTTATTGGTAAAATTAATTACCATTTCACGTTCAAATCTAATTAAAGATTTAACTATCGCTTTGGAGCAAAACTGGCGATACTCCATTCTCGCTCATTTTCCAAATTTGATGATTCAGATTATCAATTCACATTTCAATCTAATTGCAGATTCATTAAAAACTCCCTTTTATTGGGTTAAAGAACTAATGTCATTAAAAACACAGTTCACGACAAACCCAAATCATATTCTATTTATTACCGGGTTAAAGAACTGGTGTTATTTAAAACACAGCTCACGATAAACCCACAAATCAATCCTATTTAAACCCATTTCAAATTCAATTTATTTAAAAATAAATGGGTTTTAGTATTAGTTCAAAACTAGTTCATTTCGATAAAAATCTATTTTTATCTTTTCAAATGTGGAGTTTTTCATCCCAATTTTTCCCAAATCACTTCTTACGATTTTACACAAATTATTTCTATTTTTAATAATTTTATCAAGGCCCGTACAGTCGATTTCCATCAACGGCCATCGAACTGCACTTACAGCGACCTTTTCCAAATTTGATTTGGACGTATCTCCAAATCCAACCGTTAGATTTCAAATTTCTAATATTCGTTAGAAAGCTCTTTTCGATACGAACCCAACGGTTCTGGTTTTAGGAGAATCCGACGGTCGGATCTCCCGTAATGTCCGTTCGAAATAAATGGTCGAAATTCGCGAATTGCCGCGGCGCGGCGCGTTCTATTCAGGCCATTATATTATATATATAATATATATAATATGTATTTCATCGATTTCTATTTAAAACGAATTATATAAATCGTTTAAATTCATTTCAAAATCATTTCCAACTTCCATTTCAAATTCAAATCAAAATTGAATTTTTCCTTATAAATTCGTTTTAAAATTCATTTCTATTCAATTCAAATTTCAATTCAATTTGAATTCATTTCAATTCGTTTTCAATTCAATTCAAAATCGTTTTCTTTTCAATTCAGTTCGAATTCGTTATCTTTTCAATCTAGTTCAAATTGGTTTTCTATTCAATTCATTTCAAATTGGTTTTCTATTCAATTTAGTTCAAATTGGTTTTCTATTCAATTAAATTCAAATTGGTTTTCTATTCAATTCAATTCAAATTGGTTTTCTATTCAATTCAATTCAATTCAAATTGATTTTCTATTCAATTCAATTCAGTTCAAATTGGTTTTCTATTCAATTCAATTCAAATTGGTTTTCTATTCAATTCAGTTCAAATTGGTTTTCTATTCAATTCAGTTCAAATTGGTTTTCTATTCAATTCAATTCAAATTGGTTTTCTATTCAATTCAATTCAAATTGGTTTTCTATTCAATTCAGTTCAAATTGGTTTTCTATTCAATTCAATTCAAATTGGTTTTCTATTCAATTCAGTTCAAATTGGTTTTCTATTCAATTCAATTCAAATTGGTTTTCTATTCAATTCAAATTGGTTTTCTATTCAATTCAATTCAAATTGGTTTTCTATTCAAATCAAATTCATTTTCTATTCAATTCAGTTCGAATTCGTTTTCTATTCAATTCAGTTCAAATTAGTTTTCTATTCAATTCAATTCAAATTGGTTTTCTATTCAATTCAGTTCAAATTGGTTTTCTATTCAATTCAATTCAAATTGGTTTTCTATTCAATTCAATTCAAATTGGTTTTCTATGCAATTCAGTTCAAATTGGTTTTCTATTCAATTCAATTCAATTCAAATTGGTTTTCTATTCAATTCAGTTCAAATTGGTTTTCTATTCAATTCAATTCAAATTGGTTTTCTATTCAATTCAATTCAAATTGGTTTTCTATTCAATTCAATTCAAATTGGTTTTCTATTCAAATCAAATTCGTTTTCTATTCAATTCAGTTCGAATTCGTTTTCTATTCAATTCAGTTCAAATTGGTTTTCTATTCAATTCAATTCAAATTGGTTTTCTATTCAATTCAGTTCAAATTGGTTTTCTATTCAATTCAATTCAAATTGGTTTTCTATTCAATTCAATTCAAATTGGTTTTCTATTCAAATCAAATTCGTTTTCTATTTAATTCAGTTCAAATTGGTTTTCTATTAAATTCAATTCAAATTGGTTTTCTATTCAATTCAGTTCATATTGGTTTTCTATTCAATTCAATTCAAATTTCATTTCAAAATATTCGATTTCGAAATCACTTTTCAATATTCATTTTAAAATGAATAAAATCGATATAAATATCGTTCACATCAAAATGGCGTCGATCTAATCAACACGGCTTCATATATTTGTATTTTCAAATATTCTATTTCAAATTTTTCCTTTTCAAACATTTCTATTTCAAATATTTCGTTTTCAAATATTTCTGCTTCAAATATTTCTATTTCAAATATTTCGACTTCAAATATTTCTATTTCAAATATTTCTACTTCAAATATTTCTATTTCAAATATTTCGACTTCAAATATTTCTATTTCAAATATTTCGTTTTCAAATATTTCTACTTCAAATATTTCTATTTCAAATATTTCGACTTCATATATTTCTATTTCAAATATTTCTACTTCAAATATTTCTATTTCAAATATTTCGACTTCAAATATTTCTATTTCAAATATTTCGTTCAACACTTGACTAATCTCAACGGATGAGTACTGTCAACACATGAACCTTTATTTTATAATATTCTTTATTTTTCAAATTGGAATGAGGCCCAATCAATCACCATATAATGTTAATTATATGGATTTTCATACATCACACGTATATAATAGCATTGAAAAATAATCAACCATCAACCAAAGTGTACTACACTGTATAAGCATTAAATACAGAAATCTAACGCTTATAACAGCCTGTCAATCAATCGATCGACATATTTAATCAATCAGGATGAGTGAACTTCAAATTTCATCCCAACACCCGTGTGGGGTTTCAAACAATCAAACACAGATTTTTATTTGTGCAGTTGGGCGATGTGTAAAATTTATCGTCCCAATCAATGTCCTTCAAATAGGTGTACATAAACAAACCGTCCGGTTTGTAAATGAATATTTTATTTTATTCACTTCCACGTTAAAAATTATATTTTTAACGATAAAATATTTTATTTCAACACATGAATTTCTATTCAATTCCTTTAAACAATAAAATGATATTTTTATTTTTCTAACTTATTTTAGAAAATTTTGGCGGCATAACGACACGATACTAGAAACGGGACGAGGCCTAGCCTTATCCCCGGTCTAGTGAAGGCCCACGCCATTCACACATCAATCAAATCAATTCATTTCACCAAACTATTCAATTCAAACCAAATAAACTAACAAACTACACATCTAAACAATTCGAAGAAGGGGAGAGAGGAAGAAAGGGGGGCGAGGCTAGGGCGAGCTGGAGGAGGAGGGGAGCGAAGGGCGGTGGAGACTGCGGTGTCGATGTGGGGTGGCGGGTTTGGGCTCGCGACGGCTTCGAGAGGAGAGGAAGCGAGCAGAGGAGGAGGGCGACAAGGTCCGAGGGGGTGCGGCTGCCTGGTGCGAGGCGTGGCGGCGCGATTCGTCGGCCAGGTTTTTTTTCCCTTTTTGATTTTGAAAGAATAACTAACGGGGGGGGGGGGGGGGGGGCTGAAGGATTAAAGGGGTGAGGAGAGAGATTTTTTTTATTATTTTATTTTCAAAAAGTTGACTTTTACATACGACCTCTAAACGAGGCCCACCGCCTGTCGTCCGTAGCTAATTACCCCCATTCCGAACTCAATGGGATATGTATCGTATGCTGATTCGATCGTTTCAATCAGTTTCCGTCAAAATCGACATATAACTCTATATTAGAATTTGAACGCGCATTTCAATTTACCGGGGTCACATACTAACTAGAAAAATTCCAGAAAAATATTTTCTAGCTTCGTATTGACGATACGGTCCTAACAAAACTAGTTTCATCGAATTCTGAGACCGTTAGAAAAATGGCCATTTTCCAGTCGATTAAAATCAACTGAAACTGGTCAAACGCGTTTTTTTTTGCCACGCTCACATATTGATTCGAAAAATTATGAAATTTAAAACCTAGCAATAATTTGACATCACGGACCCAACAAAAGTGGTTTCGTCGAAATCCGAGGTCGTTTGCAAAATGTCTATTTTTAAGGGCCTGAATTCCATAGCGACTATTCAGAATTTTCAACTGGACATATCTTTTGATTCCCGCTATGAAATTTCGATTTGTCGGATTCGTTGGAAATATATTATCAATTAGATTCTAATGTTTTTGGTTTCACTAAAATCCGGATTGTTTTGCACCCGGTACGTTCAATTGAAGTTTGAAATTGAATTATCGAACTACTGCGCCATTTTCAATTCCTTAAATAGATTATATATAAATATTTATATTCTAACGACGACGTATATAATATATACGTTCAAATTATATTCAAAATAAATTTCTCGTCGATATTATTTAAAATAATCTATTTTAAATGTGCAAAATTCACTAAAATTGCCAAAATAAAAATTTTAAACTGGCCTAGATTTTACGGGTTGTTACAATCTCCCCCACTTAAAACTTTTCATCCCCGAAAAGGAACAAAGTCGAAAGTGGTTTGATCAATCAATTCTACGTTCGATCTGGCTTCCATTCTCCAACTTTTCAGTTTCTGAGAATTTTCAAATTTTCCAAAAATTTGGCTAACACCCTAAATTTTCGAAAAATTTCGCCATAACCTCCCCTGCACTGGGAGCCACGGGAAAATCCCGAAATTGCCATATAGGCCTTCTGATCTCAAAAAGAAAAAGAAAAAGCCAAGCGGCTAGCCAATCGGCTCATAAAATCATCATCACCCAAACAAAACAGTAAATTATAGTAAACATGTACCTATTTGTCGGGCAAACAAATTTTCGAAATATCTGATGAATAAAATATTCTAATACGTTTAAAACGATTTAAATTTTCGAAATAAATTTATTTTCATTTGAAAAATATACTCCTCACACCCGTTCTAGGATACTACTGATCCTATCTCTAACGAGTCATTCTAATTGGATATTACTAATCCAATATCTGATGAATTCTTTCGTATGGTTCTAATGTGTCTTGTTCTCGACCTCTGTAAACCAAAGCTCTGATACCAAATGAAGCGACCCGAACTTCCCCGGTCTCCGAAGAGATGAGAAAGAACGAATTACTGTGAGGACAAGACAAATCAGAATGCAGACGGAAGAACATTTCATTGTTATTACAACAATTCCATCAGAATACAAGAATATACAGAGTAAAAATGAATAAATTACATTCGACAAATATCAGAGATTACAATAAATTACATAGCAGCGGAAAAATAATACAAAGTACAACTGAAGGTGATATACGGATACAGAGCTTTCCGGATATCATTCCAGCTGTAAACTAGGATCCTGTGAATATAAATCTGCAAAACCAAAACTACTAGCTGCCCATGTGGAAAATAGGGGCACCCAGAGTTTAGGTTAAAACAATAAACTCCAGGTCAGTCATGTGACTGGTGTGAGAACTAAAACAGTTATTAATATTGGTTTTAAAGTTAGGTAAATCAAGGGACCACGCCGTATAACACGGAACGGGTTTCCTCCCAAGAATTCAAGTGCATAGAAAAAACAGCGCAATGCTAAATAAAGAAAAATGAAGCTGTTATATGACCCAGGTCCCATCACACAACGCAAGCCGGAGGATAGGGTTTTCCCTTATAACAGCCAAAGCATGCTTGATACGTTTAAAACACATTATTTGATACTATTATAGGTATATAGTGTCAAAACAATTTCAATCATAAATATCAATCCTAGGCGGCATGGGTACCATCTATCATGTCGCCATACTAGGCTCTACAAATAAAACCGAAATACACGTATTGGAAATTGGATTTCCGTCATGAGTCGAGGCAAGGGGCAAGCTCCTCTCCGCTTTCGAGACACTCTAGCAAATGACTCAGGGCTACGCACTCTGGGATCTTCAGGGCCAGTCCTCACTTACGTTAGAGGATTATTTATTCCTGAACACACGTTTCCCGGTCCTTACCGACCTATAATCGAGGCGCCTCATCCAACAACCACAAAGGTGAAAAGTATATAAATGTCAGGGCTGGTAAGTCACTGACACCACCAAAGCTAGAAAGAAACGTCGTGCTCTCCCCGTAGTCCTTATCCCATTTTTAACTCATACCGAGGTGTGAGGCTCGTGAATTCACGTTATACACAAAGCTGCCACGTAGGCCGTGCTTTGATCATCAGCCACAAGACTTTGCTTTTCAACAGAAGCCTTGATCCATGCAACTCAGCGTGCCACACAGGCAATTCATGCCATGCGATTGATGTTTATCGATATATAACCTCTAAGCTCGTACGTCTCAGAGAAGGGCGTTAAGCAAGAGAATGAATTCTCCGCCGCCAAACAGATATATATTTAACAGAAATCAATCAACACAGAATAAAACCCAATGTCAGACACACAATCCATTTAAAAGTTCGTTCTGGGTCTGAACGAAACTGGAGGCACTTTCCTCGCATATCCATCGATCTCCAAGTACGTCTGGACGACAACCAACTGATTCCCTCATCTTGGGTGTACAGCCCAATCAAGATCATCAGTAATCACCCAAACGATGTGAAGACTTCCGGTCTTCAACCACCGTCTTCATCTTCGACATATCGTCGAATCGGTTATTCAGAATGGGTATAAACCCGGACTTTCCGAACAACCCGCGTATATTAAAAACAAATGTTACACAAACACAACATACGTCTCATTCCTATTCATTAGTCACTAACCGTAAATCGGTAAGAGAGCAATTCCCCAAATATTAACACCGAAGGCCGAAACCAACATCAGATCAATACCTAGGAAACCATTCTTCTTAGCTAACCAACAACTAGTTTCTAAATTTCACATTCTTAGGGAAAGGTTCCCATTAATTTTATCCAAGATAAATTCTTTAAAATTTATCCTTTAATCTTCCTTTGGATGTCATTTCAAACCAAATTATGGTTTTCTAAACTAGTCGAGATTAGCGAACCATACCGAAGTAATTATTTAATTTTATTTCCCAATCCCAACCTATTCATCCCATGAAGCAAAACTGGTAGTACTTCACATCTAACACCACAGTGTTATCGGTAAAATTAATTATCATTTCACGTTCAAATCTAATTAAAGATTTAACTATCGCTTTGGAGCAAAACTGGAGATACTCCATTCTCGCTCATTTTCCAAATTTGATGATTCAGATTATCAATTCACATTTCAATCTAATTGCAGATTCATTAAAAACTCCCTTTTACTGGGTTAAAGAACTAATGTCATTTAAAACACAGTTCACGACAAACCCAAATCATATTCTATTTATTACCGGGTTAAAGAACTGGTGTTATTTAAAAAAAATTCACGATAAACCCACAAATCAATCCTATTTAAACCCATTTCAAATTCAATTTATTTATTTAAAAATAAATGGGTTTTAATATTAGTTCAAAACTAGTTCATTTCGATAAAAATCTATTTTTATCTTTTCAAATGTGGAGTTTTTCATCCCAATTTTTCCCAAATCACTTCTTACGATTTTACACAAATTATTTCTATTTTTAATAATTTTATCAAGGCCCGTACAGTCGATTTCCATCAACGGCCATCGAACTGCACTTACAGCGACCTTTTCCAAATTTGATTTGGACGTATCTCCAAATCCAACCGTTAGATTTCAAATTTCTAATATTCGTTAGAAAGCTCTTTTCGATACGAACCCAACGGTTCTGGTTTTAGGAGAATCCGACGGTCGGATCTCCCGTAATGTCCGTTCGAAATAAATGGTCGAAATTCGCGAATTGCCGCGGCGCGGCGCGTTCTATTCAGGCCATTATATTATATATATAATATATATAATATGTATTTCATCGATTTCTATTTAAAACGAATTATATAAATCGTTTAAATTCATTTCAAAATCATTTCCAACTTCCATTTCAAATTCAAATCAAAATTGAATTTTTCCTTATAAATTCGTTTTAAAATTCATTTCTATTCAATTCAAATTTCAATTCAATTTGAATTCATTTCAATTCGTTTTCAATTCAATTCGAAATCGTTTTCTTTTCAATTCAGTTCGAATTCGTTTTCTTTTCAATCCAGTTCAAATTGGTTTTCTATTCAATTAAGTTCAAATTGGTTTTCTATTCAATTCAGTTCAAATTGGTTTTCTATTCAATTCAATTCAAATTGGTTTTCTATTCAATTCAATTCAATTCAAATTGGTTTTCTATTCAATTCAATTCAAATTGGTTTTCTATTCAATTCAATTCAGTTCAAATTGGTTTTCTATTCAATTCAATTCAAATTGGTTTTCTATTCAATTCAGTTCAAATTGGTTTTCTATTCAATTCAGTTCAAATTGGTTTTCTATTCAATTCAATTCAAATTGGTTTTCTATTCAGTTCAATTCAAATTGGTTTTCTATTCAGTTCAATTCAAATTGGTTTTCTATTCAATTCAGTTCAAATTGGTTTTCTATTCAATTCAATTCAAATTGGTTTTCTATTCAATTCAGTTCAAATTGGTTTTCTATTCAATTCAATTCAAATTGGTTTTCGATTCAATTCAATTCAAATTGGTTTTCTATTCAAATCAAATTCGTTTTCTATTCAATTCAGTTCGAATTCGTTTTCTATTCAATTTAGTTCAAATTGGTTTTTCTATTCAATTCAGTTCAAATTGGTTTTCTATTCAATTCAGTTCAAATTGGTTTTCTATTCAATTCAATTCAAATTGGTTTTCTATTCAATTCAATTCAAATTGGTTTTCTATTCAATTCAATTCAAATTGGTTTTCTATTCAATTCAGTTCAAATTGGTTTTCTATTCAATTCAATTCAAATTGGTTTTCTATTCAATTCAATTCAAATTGGTTTTCTATTCAATTCAATTCAAATTGGTTTTCTATTCAAATCAAATTCGTTTTCTATTCAATTCAGTTCGAATTCGTTTTCTATTCAATTCAGTTCAAATTGGTTTTCTATTCAATTCAATTCAAATTGGTTTTCTATTCAATTCAATTCAAATTGGTTTTCTATTCAATTCAGTTCAAATTGGTTTTCTATTCAATTCAATTCAAATTGGTTTTCTATTCAATTCAATTCAAATTGGTTTTCTATTCAATTCAATTCAAATTGGTTTTCTATTCAAATCAAATTCGTTTTCTATTCAATTCAGTTCAAATTGGTTTTCTATTCAATTCAATTCAAATTGGTTTTCTATTCAATTCAGTTCAAATTGGTTTTCTATTCAATTCAATTCAAATTTCATTTCAAAATATTCGATTTCGAAATCACTTTTCAATATTCATTTTAAAATGAATAAAATCGATATAAATATCGTTCACGTCAAAATGGCGTCAATCTAATCAACACGGCTTCATATATTTCTATTTTCAAATATTCTATTTCAAATATTTCCTTTTCAAACATTTCTATTTCAAATATTTCGTTTTCAAATATTTCTACTTCAAATATTTCTATTTCAAATATTTTGACTTCAAATATTTCTATTTCAAATATTTCTACTTCAAATATTTCTATTTCAAATATTTCGACCTCAAATATTTCTATTTCAAATATTTCGTTTTCAAATATTTCTACTTCAAATATTTCTATTTCAAATATTTCGACTTCAAATATTTCTATTTCAAATATTTCTACTTCAAATATTTCTATTTCAAATATTTCGACTTCAAATATTTCTATTTCAAATATTTCGTTCAACACTTGACTAATCTCAACGGATGAGTACTGTCAACACATGAACCTTTATTTTATAATATTCTTTATTTTTCAAATTGGAATGAGGCCCAATCTATTCAGGCCATTATATTATATATATATATAATATATATAATATATATTTCATCGATTTCTATTTAAAACGAATTATATAAATCGTTTAAATTCATTTCAAAATCATTTCCAACTTCCATTTCAAATTCAAATCAAAATTGAATTTTTCCTTATAAATTCGTTTTAAAATTCATTTCTATTCAATTCAAATTTCAATTCAATTTGAATTCATTTCAATTCGTTTTCAATTCAATTCGAAATCGTTTTCTTTTCAATTCAGTTCGAATTCGTTTTCTTTTCAATCCAGTTCAAATTGGTTTTCTATTCAATTCAGTTCAAATTGGTTTTCTATTCAATTCAGTTCAAATTGGTTTTCTATTCAATTCAATTCAAATTGGTTTTCTATTCAATTCAATTCAATTCAAATTGGTTTTCTATTCAATTCAATTCAAATTGGTTTTCTATTCAATTCAGTTCAAATTGGTTTTCTATTCAATTCAATTCAAATTGGTTTTCTATTCAATTCAGTTCAAACTGGTTTTTTATTCAATTCAGTTCAAATTGGTTTTCTATTCAATTCAATTCAAATTGGTTTTCTATTCAGTTCAATTCAAATTGGTTTTCTATTCAGTTCAATTCAAATTGGTTTTCTATTCAATTCAGTTCAAATTGGTTTTCTATTCAATTCAATTCAAATTGGTTTTCTATTCAATTCAGTTCAAATTGGTTTTCTATTCAATTCAATTCAAATTGGTTTTCTATTCAATTCAATTCAAATTGGTTTTCTATTCAATTCAATTCAAATTGGTTTTCTATTCAAATCAAATTCGTTTTCTATTCAATTCAGTTCGAATTCGTTTTCTATTCAATTTAGTTCAAATTGGTTTTTCTATTCAATTCAGTTCAAATTGGTTTTCTATTCAATTCAGTTCAAATTGGTTTTCTATTCAATTCAAATTGGTTTTCTATTCAATTCAATTCAAATTGGTTTTCTATTCAATTCAATTCAAATTGGTTTTCTATTCAATTCAGTTCAAATTGGTTTTCTATTCAATTCAATTCAAATTGGTTTTCTATTCAATTCAATTCAAATTGGTTTTCTATTCAATTCAATTCAAATTGGTTTTCTATTCAAATCAAATTCGTTTTCTATTCAATTCAGTTCGAATTCGTTTTCTATTCAATTCAGTTCAAATTGGTTTTCTATTCAATTCAATTCAAATTGGTTTTCTATTCAATTCAATTCAAATTGGTTTTCTATTCAATTCAGTTCAAATTGGTTTTCTATTCAATTCAATTCAAATTGGTTTTCTATTCAATTCAATTCAAATTGGTTTTCTATTCAATTCAATTCAAATTGGTTTTCTATTCAAATCAAATTCGTTTTCTATTCAATTCAGTTCAAATTGGTTTTCTATTCAATTCAATTCAAATTGGTTTTCTATTCAATTCAGTTCAAATTGGTTTTCTATTCAATTCAATTCAAATTTCATTTCAAAATATTCGATTTCGAAATCACTTTTCAATATTCATTTTAAAATGAATAAAATCGATATAAATATCGTACACGTCAAAATGGCGTCAATCTAATCAACACGGCTTCATATATTTCTATTTTCAAATATTCTATTTCAAATATTTCCTTTTCAAACATTTCTATTTCAAATATTTCGTTTTCAAATATTTCTACTTCAAATATTTCTATTTCAAATATTTCGACTTCAAATATTTCTATTTCAAATATTTCTACTTCAAATATTTCTATTTCAAATATTTCGACTTCAAATATTTCTATTTCAAATATTTCGTTTTCAAATATTTCTACTTCAAATATTTCTATTTCAAATATTTCGACTTCAAATATTTCTATTTCAAATATTTCTACTTCAAATATTTCTATTTCAAATATTTCGACTTCAAATATTTCTATTTCAAATATTTCGTTCAACACATGACTAATCTCAACGGATGAGTACTGTCAACACATGAACCTTTATTTTATAATATTCTTTATTTTTCAAATTGGAATGAGGCCCAATCAATCACCATATAATGTTAATTATATGGATTTTCATACATCACACGTATATAATAGCATTGAAAAATAATCAACCATCAACCAAAGTGCACTACAATGTATAAGCATTAAATATAGATATCTAACGCTTATAACAGTCTGTCAATCAATCGATCGACATATTTAATCAATCAGGATGAGTGAACTTCAAATTTCATCCCAACACCCGTGTGGGGTTTCAAACAATCAAACACAGATTTTTATTTGTGCAGTTGGGCGATGTGTAAAATTTATCGTCCCAATCAATGTCCTTCAAATAGGTGTACATAAACAAACCGTCCGTTTTATAAATGAATATTTTATTTTATTCACTTCCACGTTAAAAATTATATTTTTAACGATAAAATATTTTATTTCAACACATGAATTTCTATTCAATTCCTTTAAACAATAAAATGATATTTTTATTTTTGTAACTTATTTTAGAAAATTTCGGCGGAATAACGGCACGATACTAGAAACGGGACGAGGCCTAGCCTTATCCTCGGTCTAGTAAAGGCCCACGCCATTCACACATCAATCAAATCAATTCATTTCACCAAACTATTCAATTCAAACCAAATAAACTAACCAACTACACATCTAAACAATTTAACAAACAAGCCATCCATCGTTCTCGCCTTTTTATCACCTTCGTTGCCCGTATTCTCTACATATGTAAAAATCGAATTCTTACTTCGTTATTCAATATATAAAAATCGAATTTTTACTACGCTATTCAATATATAAAAATCGAATTTTTACTTTGCTATTCAATATATAAAAATCGAAATTTTACTTTGCTATTCAATATATAAAAATCGAATTTTTACTTTGCTATTCAATATATAAAAATCGAATTTTTACTTCGCTATTCAATATATAAAAATCGAATTTTTACTTCGCTATTCAATATATAAAAATCGAATTTTTACTTCTCTATTTTCTATATAAAGATCTCGCCTTTTCAACAATAAAGATTTCTCCTTTTCAACTATAAAGATTTCTCCTTTTCAAATTTATCATTATAAAAATCACATTTTTATTTTGCTATACATATAAAGATGATATTTCTAATATTCCTATCATGTAAAATTATATTTTTAATTCTCTACCTAAACAAAAATCATATTTTTACATCTTCTACTTAATAAAGATTATATTTTTAATACTTTAAAAATATAAAAATCATATTTTTAATTCTTTAAAAATATAAAAATCATATTTTTATTCCTTTTTATAATATAAAAATCCTATCTTTAACTGAATAAAATCTTTTCTACCCTTACCTCATAAAAAATCATATTTTTATAAATAAAAATATAATTCTTTTCAATTCAAAAATCACTAAACATAAAACTGAAAATTAAAACCAATTTCTTTAAACAAACAAAAATAAATAGTGCAGTAAAATAAATGAATGGACTTACATTCAGAGTGGAAAAGGGGGAAAGGGGTCTACAGTCGGAGGTACGGCCAAGGGGAGGTAGCACTTGGGTCTTGGCGGCGGTTGGAGGTGTTGCGTTCTCATTCGAAGAAGGGGAGAGAGGAAGAAAGGGGGGCGAGGCTAGGGCGAGCTGGAGGAGGAGGGGAGCGAAGGGCGGTGGAGACTGCGGTGTCGATGTGGGGTGGCGGGTTTGGGCTCGCGACGGCTTCGAGAGGAGAGGAAGCGAGGGGAGGAGGAGGGCGACAAGGTCCGAGGGGGTGCGGCTGCCTGGCGCGAGGCGTGGCGGCGCGATTCGTCGGCCAGGTTTTTTTTTCCCTTTTTGATTTTGAAAGAATAACTAACGGGGGGGGGGGGGGGGGGCTGAAGGATTAAAGGGGTGAGGAGAGAGATTTTTTTTTATTATTTTATTTTCAAAAAGTTGACTTTTACATACGACCTCTAAACGAGGCCCACCGCCTGTCGTCCATAGCTAATTACCCCCATTCCGAACTCAATGGGATATGTATCGTATGATAATTCGATCGTTTCAATCAGTTTCCGTCAAAATCGACATATAACTCTATATATTGAATTTGAACGCGCATTTCAATTTACCGGGGTCACATACTAACTAGAAAAATTCCAGAAAAATATTTTCTAGCTTCGTATTGACGATACGGTCCTAACAAAACTAGTTTCGTCGAATTCTGAGACCGTTTGAAAAATGGCCATTTTCCAGTCGATTAAAATCAACTGAAACTGGTCAAACGCGTTTTCCTTTGCCACGCTCACATATTGATTCGAAAAATTATGAAATTTAAAACCTAACAATAATTTGACATCACGGACCCAACAAAAGTGGTTTCGTCGAAATCCGAGGTTGTTTGCAAAATGTCTATTTTTAAGGGCCTGAATTCCATAGCGACTATTCAGAATTTTCAACTGGACATATCTTTTGATTCCCGCTATGAAATTTCGATTGGTCAGATTCGTTGGAAAGATATTATCAATTAGATCCTAATGTTTTTGGTTTCACTAAAATCCGGATTGTTTTGCACCCGGTACGTTCAATTGAAGTTTGAAATCGAATTATCGAACTACCGCGCCATTTTCAATTCCTTAAATAGATTATATATAAATATTTATATTCTAACGACGACGTATATAATATATATGTTCAAACTATATTCAAAATAAATTTCTCGTCGATATTATTTAAAATAATCTATTTTAAATGTGCAAAATTCACTAAAATTGCCAAAATAAAATTTTTAAACTGGCCCAGATTTTACAGGTTGTTACAGCTCATCATATCATTCAATAAGCTTATGGAATAGATAATTTTAATCTAATCATTTAAATGATGGAAATCGACAAACATCAACCAAATAATGATCAACTAACAAGCAATAAACCATCAAATTCATCCAATCACACAATTTATATTATCATTGATAAATATGAATTCAATCACATCCAGTTTTTCAGAAAGCGTGAGAGTTAACTCAATTTTTTTTATTCGATGATTCTGGTTGCTTTATATAGTTTTAAATGAGCATTTGAAACTATACAAAATTCCAATTAGCTTTGAATCTCTCCAAACCAGTTCAAATCGTAGCCTTTGTTCATATGATCCCAATGGTTCATTTTTCGTTGAATTCTATTAACGTATGAAAAATATATATGTGTTTTAAGGTTTGACTATAATTAAATAGATTTAACTATTATTAAATTGTATAATTAACTTAATTACCGCATTAGTAATTAATTAACCTTGGATTAGCAGCATAACCCTCTCTTCTTCGATCACGAAGAAAATCCTGCACCTGTTGAAACTTCGAACCAACACCGTCGTTCATACCTCCCGCTCCACCCCTCTACAAACCATCTTCTCAAATTCCGACACCACATCTCAACTTCTCGTCACCATCCCTACCATTATGGCACCATAATCTGGAACCTGAACCCTTCTCTCCTATCATGTTGCCCAGTCATCACCTCACTATCACGATGATCCTAGCTCCGATGATTTCCACACAAATCTACCGCGGTTCCAAAAGGGGTGCGACTTTTCTCGTTGTTGAACTCGCTAAAAGATATATTATCAAGAAGCTCTCGTTTCAGCAGTCTTAACGAATCAAAGATTAGATTTTTCGATTGATTATTGGACATTTAATCGATTATTAAAGTGGATGATTTTTTTCATTGTTTACTGAAAGAACGATGATTGCGGAAAATAAATTAGGGGTTAGAGATTTCAGTTGTGGGGTTGATTTATAGAAGAACAACATAATTTTTTATTCGAATATTTTATTTAATTTTTTTATTTTGTGTCTATCGCAACTTTCGTTTATCGTTTATAATTTCGAATGATTACATACGAAATCTGTTTGCGATGAAACGCGATATAAACTATAGTTTGACATTCCGAACTAAACGAAATTTGTTTCGTCGAAATCCAAGTCCATTTGAAAGAATAACGAAATTTTGAATATTAAATTCGTTAATTAATTCACGTTTATTTTTTGCATGATTACATATCAACTCCGATATGTTTGAAACCTGAAATCTTACAATGATTGAATATTCCAGACACGAAGGAACTGGGTTCATCGAATTTCAAGATCATTGGGTAAAACTCCTTTTTAACTAACAACATAAATCAATATGCATTTATATCACGCGTTATCATCAAAATAACCCCCATTGATCCCGGACTAGAAATCTTACAATAATTAGTCATTACAGATTTTATAAAATTGTTTTCGTTGAAATCCGATGTCGTTTGAAAATTGACAATTCTTAAGTTCCGTATTAATTTGACAAAATATAATTGATTCCAAAATAAACAAATCTATTGATCATAAAATATTATTATCAAATATATTCTAAAGGGATGTATATAACTTTATAATAATCTAACTTGAATTTTAAACTCGATATTTTCAATTTCAAGTTAAATCAATATTCAGTTCTATCTTAATATCCTTTTAATTTATTATATTTAATCGTTAAGTTTATAAACGATTCCATAGCGACTTTCTGAAAATTTGATTTGGACATAACTCACAATCTACAGGATGAAATCTTGATTTTTCTCTTTCATTAGAAAAATATAATAAAATAGATCCCGATGATTCTTGTTTCAAAGAATTCCGACTCATATTTGATCTTGTACATCCAATTGAAGTACAAAACGTAAAATTATTGTAACGACCCAGAAAATCTGAACCAATTTAAAATTTTTAAATTGGCTAAAATAATGGATTTTAAATATTTAAAATAAATATTTTAAATAATAGCAATGAAAACTGAGTTTGAATCGACGATTGAAAACGAATATATTTAATTCTAATTATAAACAAGGCCTGAAATGGCGCTGTAGTTTCAAAAATTGAATTCAAACTTTGTCGGACTGTACCGGGTGCAAAACAAAACGGATTTGAGTGAAACCAAAAATATTTAAATCTGTTAGTGAATACCTTTCTAACGAATCTGAAAAATCTAATTTTCATAGCGGAAAGCAAAAGTTATGGCCAAATGAATTTTCAGAAAGGTCGCTATGGAATTTATATAGCCCGTGAAATTGGCCATTTTGCATACGACCTCGGAATTCGACGAAACCACTTTTGTTGGATCCGGGATGTGAAGTTATTGCTAGGTTTCAAATTTCATAATTTTTGAAGCTAGTATGTGAGCGCGGCAAAGGAAAACGTGTTTTGGTCAATTACAGTTAAATTGGATCGACCAGAAATTGGCCTTTTTGCAAATGGTCTCAGAATTCGACGAAACTAGTTTTGTTGGGACCGTATCGTCAAAACATAGCTAGATTTATTTTTCTGGAATTTTTCGAATCAGTTTGTGGCCCTGGCAAATTGAAATGTACGTTCAAATTAAATATTGAATGTTTTATATTTTAATTTGAAGGAAAACTGACTGAAACATTCAAATGGGCCTTCGAAACATATCCCATTGTGTTCGGAATGGGGGTAAAACGCTAGGGACGACAGTCGTTGGGTTTGGATTGGTGTTAGTATGCGAAGAGGGGTATTTTTGAGAAAAAAATTATAAAATAAAATAAAATAAATCCTATTGGCTAGTCGATCCTTCTCTCTCCCCGTAACCCCTCAAATAGACGGCGGAAACCCCTGTCTTGCTTCTCTCCTCGATCTTGCTCAATACACACAATAAAATTCAACACTCATGTTGAAGATTTTGTAGAGAAGGGTGAGTACTCCAAATCCAGATAAGAAGCGTCCTCCATCGTTCGTTATTCGCGGAGATCTGCACCTCGGAAGTGCCGCCGTTTGCCATCGAATTGCTCTCTCTGGCCGCCGTCGAGTCCAGTCTAGGTGGGTGGCGCGTGAAGCTTACTCGGAGGTCGACAGGGTGGTGAAGTCTGATCGGAGCGAAGCAGAGTAGTTTGATCGAAAAGATCAACCCTAGTTTTGAACGAAATCGTGAGGTACGACTGTTAAATTATATAAACTATTTAATAGCAGTTCTAAGCGCTACGGTTTTTGATTTCACTGTAAAAATCATATCTTTTCCGTTTCTTGACGAAATTCAGTGAAACAAGAGACAGTGGATGTAATGTCCCGAAAATCCGGTCCAATTTGAGCTGACTAAATAACACAAGTCCAACCACAAATTGCACTAGAAATTCAAGAAACTAATAGAAAGAAGATAGAGGGTGAGGATAGATAAGATAGAACTAGTAGAATAGAAGAAGAAGAAGAACATCATCATCAGAGTAACACGAATCTCACAGCGGAACGAATAAAATATAACATAACTTTTGAAATAAAAACAGTTATATATACAATAGCACTTATCAGAGTGCAGCACTTACAACAACAGCGGAAATAATAATAGCTATAGAATCCTGAAGCCTCCTGCTCCAAGCTCTTCCAGTATATCTGTAAATCCCGACTACTTGACTGCCCGTACAAATTTAGGCACCCAAGAGTTTAGGGAAGACAAAACAAATAAACTCCGGGTCAGTCATGTGACTGGTGTGAGTAAACTCAAATCATTTAAAACAGGTATATGATATCTCATAAGACCACGCCGTGAATACGGAACGGGTTTTTCCCTTATGAGAATCCAAACATCTTTGAAAAGCAATATCATTCTGATATTTTGATAATGTCTAAATACAAATAGTTATCAGTCTAGTAGAAACGCTTGCATCTCACGTTCTACATATATAGTATACAATCAAAACCGCAAGCACGTATTAGGTAATGGATTTCCAACTATGACAAGGTATGGAATCACCTTCCGATCAGTGTACTCTAGGAACGATACACTGGAGTTCAACAAGAACATCTTGCAACTCAGCCACACATGACCGACCACTCATTTCGCTTGAGTGTATCGAATGTACATCACCAACGGTTGGGATCAGCAACCGTTCCCGTATATATATATGGGACAGCATTGATAGATTTAAGAAACAAATGAATATTCTCTAGATAGGTGATTATACACCCTACTTCGGTGCGACCGACTTAGCCATGCTGCCTGCCCGATTTCTGTCATTTACCGGATGTGAGGCTAGAAGCTATGCTTACTTTCCATTCATTTATAACACGATCACTTTGAATGCCACATTATCAGATCCGTTAATCATTAGTTGGATCTGCACAAATAGATTCTGGATATTATGCGAAGGGAATAAATCCGTTGGCCACCATATATATTTGTACAGTCCAACTCTTTCGATCATTGGAACTATTCTGTCAGACATTCGTCCATATACATTCGTTCTGGGATTGAACGAAACCGAAGGCACTATTCTGTAAACAGGACAGCCCTTGCGCTTTACTCCGTCTTCAATTATCTTCATCGTATTTGATCACAACGCTTATGTCGATACGGAGTGGTTCTTCGGATAATAATCCAACCGGTCTCTCCATATTAACAACGTAAAATGGTCAAAACTTCGATAGTCTGTGATTTAACTATCAAATGAAAATATGTCGGTGTACAAACAACGATCTTAATTCCAAATGGAATTATCGATCCAATCATCAATCATATATATATATATATATATTCATTTTTCCTTATTTTCTAAAACTAGAAAATATACATTTTCAACATTTGAAAACATTTCCAATCCTCATTTACGCATCACTATCATTCCACAACTATTAGTCCCTAACTGTAAACTAGTAAGAGAACAATTCTCTAAGTATAAACCCCGAAGGCCGAAACCAACATCAGATCAACACTCAGAAAAATATTCAACTTACCAATCTCTAGTCAGTTTCTAATATTGTTTAACTCTACTTCTTAATTTCTATATTCGATTAACCCCTTTTTATAAACTACGTTTGATTAACTCCTTTTGATAAACTACATTTGATAAACTCTTTTTGATAAACTACATTTGATTAACTCCTTTTGATAAACTACGTTTTCCATTACAACTATTTCCTTTTTATAACGTTTACTTACCGTTACAAATATTTCCTATTTACAACTTCTATTTACCGTTACAAATATTTCCTATTTACAACTTCTATTTACCGTTACAAATATTTCCTATTTACAACTTCTATTTATTTTCTAAATAAATATTTCTTCTTTTCAATTCTATTTATTTTCTAAATAAATATTTCCTTTTTCAATTCTCTATTTGTTTTATAAATACTTCCTTTTATAAAACTGTGTTCGTTTTATAAATACTCTATTTTCAAATTGTTTCCTTTTAGAAAATCGGTTGATTTTATAAAACTCCTTTATTTCGATATACATTGAAATATTCCTTTTCACAACTCAGGGTTTCTTATGATATTTAAAATATCAAACAACGATGATCAATATCGTTCTAACATCCATAATCAATAACAGAATATAAATCACACATATATCACAATATATGAAAACAGTAAAATAATTGTTGAGGAACCCAGTCGGATTCCTCCAACCTGTTTCCCTGCATTCACAGATGTTACACAGTATAATATACATCAATTTCATTTTGAAATGAAATATCCTGCTGTACAGAACCATATTTGATTAACAGTACATAGACTACTATAACTACGTTTTCAATCAAATCTATTTAACAGTCCAGTTTAACAATCAATATACAGCCGTCAATAAATAAAGTACAATTTATATTAAAATATAAATTGAGGAGAGTTAGTGAGTTTTACTCACATTGGCAGTTCATCGTTAAAGAACGATAAACTGTTTATTTGATTTGAATCAAACAATTTATTATGCCATGAATTCAAACGAGCACCGATCCACTTCCAGTCAGCTTCATTGCGAAGCTCTCGTCCATACAGTCCCAACGGATCTGAACGTTCGAATTTCTGACCTCGTACGAGAGAGATACATCATTTATAAGATTTGTGTACATATTTAAATTTAAATAAACATGAAATAAAAACTGGGCCTTAACTTTTGAAACCGGCCCAATGCCACTTCAAACCCAGAACAGCCCACGCCCCTTCTTCCTTCTTCCTTGGAAATAAACCCGTATCCTCCTTTTTCTCCACACAATGGCCATCACGCACCCTAATCTCCCTTTCCACTTACTGATTTCAAAAACCAATCTCAACATCGTCCTTCTCTTCTATCGCTTCTTCACTCCAACCCCAAAAAGAAGAACTCGGATCTCCTTCTTCTGGCGCAAGTTCAAGCCCTTGACGCACCATGACATGAACAGTGCGAACCCAAAATCACTAAACATTCACCAGAACTGCTATTTAACTTCCTCGATTCACAGACAAGATCAAACACAAGAATTAAAGCCTCACTGTTATCACCGCGCCTTGCACCTCAAATCGCAGCTCCAGGGTAGAAGACCGTGAATCCTTCATCGTCGAATTCCACTTGGGGCCATCACGCAGATGTTAAACAGTATACAAGACTCGAATACCACACCACAAATTCGAATTGATGCTTGAATTTTTTTCCTGAATTTCTAAACCTAGGTCACGCCTCTTTTTTTTTCCAGCAAACAGAATGAGGTTCAAACCCTTCAATAATTATATAGGAATGAGGAGCTCACTTCATGGATTGCAAATATATGGGTTTTGCAATTTCTAGTAATTGATTTGGTTTTTGATTTATATTGGATTTTCTTTGATCAAAGTATTTTCCTGGAATGGAAAAACTCACGGCGCATTTTCTGGTTGACTTTTAAAAATGGAAAATTAGGTTTAGAAATGTTTGCATTTACAGGAGATTACATATATTATTAATTTAGTTTAGGATGTACGTGGAGTTGTTTTTAGGCTATGGGAACGGTTGGCTGAGAACAAACAATGCGCGGCCTCCCTTAGGTCCATAAACACTTAGGATATTTTGTATTGATATTTCGGTGACCCCTCTATATGAAGTTATGTTCTCATCCGGATGGCCAACGACAGAAATAAAAATACCAATGAGACAAGGAATATCCCACGATTCCAAAAATATAATAATACCGGTAGATGAACTCATATTATGAAACCCCGAAATGTTGATTACAGGGTGCAAAATACTCTAAATAAAAAGTTGCTTATTTAATTAATTAAAAATTACAGAAAAATTCTAAAAATTAAATTATCACTATTTCCCAAAAGAACCCTGTCTAGATTCAAACCCTATCTCTATTTATATCGAATAACCCATTACGGTCGATAAACGATTCTATAGCGACTATTTTAAAATTTGATTTGGACATATCTCAAAATCTACACGACGAAATCCCGATTTTTCTCTTCTACTAGAAAGACATACTCCACCAGCTCCACACGTTTCTTGTTTCACAGAAATCCGATTTAAAACGAATCCTGTACACTCAGTTGAAGTTCGAATCGTCAAATTACGAACTGCAGCGCCATTTCGAGCTCGATTTTAATTATAATATAACTATACGTTCTAACGTCGACGATTAAATAATATATTCGTTATTTAAATTAAATAACTTTATTATTCGCCATTCAAAAATGCGGGTCATTACATTCTTCCCCACTTAAAATAATTTCGTCCTCGAAATTGCTAAGGTAGAGGACGACCCTATCTATTGGAATTCCTAAGATTTGTTTACCCCTTATTTCTGATTTCAACTGAACCAATTAATATTAACTAAAATATTAATTTATTCCAACTAACTAAAAATTTCAAAAATCCTGAAAATTTTCTAACACTTTAAATTTCCGGAAAATTTCGCCATGACCTCCTTTGTACAGCCCTATCGGTAAAACCACAACTTGCCTCTCTAGGCTTTCTCCAACCCAAAAGAAAATCAAACAGCCAAGCGGCTTGCCAATTCGGCTCATAAATCACCAAACTCATATATAAGTAAACTTGTACCTTTTGTCGAGCACACCATTCATATTCTTTCATTTGTTACCACTTCAACATATACTCATGTCATTCCAAACAAATTCTAATCAGTTTATTCTCAATTCCAATCTTTCACTTATACAAGTCAGATTTCATTCAACTCCAATATCAACCTTCAACCTCTTAACTCATCAACTTAATGCCATTTGAGATTATTCTATAATCAAATTCAGTTTAATTCAACTTAGTTCAAGTTAAATTTCTAATTTGTTTATTCACATTTACTAGTTCATCTGCTTAACTCATAAGTTAAATTCAAATTTCAAATGCCTGGGTTTATTTCAAATCCATTTGAAATCATAATACCAGTTCAAAACCCTTGAATTTCTAAACAACTTGTTTTTCTTAAAACAATTCAAAAACAAAACCTTTGGTAGTAATCCGTCACTTAGGAACTCAAAAATCACACCGACGATGTATCGATCCATCCTCGGAATTATTTCCCAGCGATCAAAGTGAGTTCAATACTATATTCCTTGCAAAACCACTTTTAAACACTTCCCATTTTGAAATCAATCCCAGATATCCTTATCAAAACAAATTTAAAACCTCCCAGGATTTTAAAATTCACGTATACTTAATCCAGATTCAATTACAAACACTGGTCTGAATTTCCAGTTTTAAATTTCAATTCTGATTTTAATTTCAGATTTAATTCATCTTTTTTCATATACTTTACTTATATGAATTCTGATTGGTTATTTATAACCATTCCACTTTTATAATCTTATTCGATTTTTAATAACAACCAACACATTATATTATTTTCAATATATATACTTGGGTAAAATTATTTTATTTACCCTCTTTTCAAAACATACCATGTCGGTTCATCGTATTCAAGTGTTTAGTAACTCCTATCAACACAGTTTGCATTACTGTATCGACCAGAATTCATAAACTACTCGACCAATAAATCTCCATAATATAAAACAAATTTTTATATCAAATAACAAATACGCGCTCATATATATACACTCAATCTCAGTCCAGGGTATTACTAACCCCATCTCTACTGAGTCACGCCACAGAGCCAAGGTAATTCGCTTAACTTAAGCTCTGATACCAACTGTAATGTCCCGAAAATCCGGTCCAATTTGAGCTGACTAAATAACACAAGTCCAACCACAAATTGCACTAGAAATTCAAGAAACTAATAGAAAGAAGATAGAGGGTGAGGATAGATAAGATAGAACTAGTAGAATAGAAGAAGAAGAAGAAGAACATCATCATCAGAGTAACACGAATCTCACAGCGGAACGAATAAAATATAACATAACTTTTGAAATACAAACAGTTATATATACAATAGCACTTATCAGAGTGCAGCACTTACAACAACAGCGGAAATAATAATAGCTATAGAATCCTGAAGCCTCCTGCTCCAAGCTCTTCCAGTATATCTGTAAATCCTGACTACTTGACTGCCCGTACAAATTTAGGCACCCAAGAGTTTAGGGAAGACAAAACAAATAAACTCCGGGTCAGTCATGTGACTGGTGTGAGTAAACTCAAATCATTTAAAACAGGTATATGATATCTCATAAGACCACGCCGTGAATACGGAACGGGTTTTTCCCTTATGAGAATCCAAACATCTTTGAAAAGCAATATCATTCTGATATTTTGATAATGTCTAAATACAAATAGATATCAGTCTAGTAGAAACGCTTGCATCTCACGTTCTACATATATAGTATACAATCAAAACCGCAAGCACGTATTAGGTAATGGATTTCCAACTATGACAAGGTATGGAATCACCTTCCGATCAGTGTACTCTAGGAACGATACACTGGAGTTCAACAAGAACATCTTGCAACTCAGCCACACATGACCGACCACTCATTTCGCTTGAGTGTATCGAATGTACATCACCAACGGTTGGGATCAGCAACCGTTCCCGTATATATATATGGGACAGCATTGATAGATTTAAGAAACAAATGAATATTCTCTAGATAGGTGATTATACACCCTACTTCGGTGCGACCGACTTAGCCATGCTGCCTGCCCGATTTCTGTCATTTACCGGATGTGAGGCTAGAAGCTATGCTTACTTTCCATTCATTTATAACACGATCACTTTGAATGCCACATTATCAGATCCGTTAATCATTAGTTGGATCTGCACAAATAGATTCTGGATATTATGCGAAGGGAATAAATCCGTTGGCCACCATATATATTTGTACAGTCCAACTCTTTCGATCATTGGAACTATTCTGTCAGACATTCGTCCATATACATTCGTTCTGGGATTGAACGAAACCGAAGGCACTATTCTGTAAACAGGACAGCCCTTGCGCTTTACTCCGTCTTCAATTATCTTCATCGTATTTGATCACAACGCTTATGTCGATACGGAGTGGTTCTTCGGATAATAATCCAACCGGTCTCTCCATATTAACAACGTAAAATGGTCAAAACTTCGATAGTCTGTGATTTAACTATCAAATGAAAATATGTCGGTGTACAAACAACGATCTTAATTCCAAATGGAATTATCGATCCAATCATCAATCATATATATATATATATATATATTCATTTTTCCTTATTTTCTAAAACTAGAAAATATACATTTTCAACATTTGAAAACATTTCCAATCCTCATTTACGCATCACTATCATTCCACAACTATTAGTCCCTAACTGTAAACTAGTAAGAGAACAATTCTCTAAGTATAAACCCCGAAGGCCGAAACCAACATCAGATCAACACTCAGAAAAATATTCAACTTACCAATCTCTAGTCAGTTTCTAATATTGTTTAACTCTACTTCTTAATTTCTGTATTCGATTAACCCCTTTTTATAAACTACGTTTGATTAACTCCTTTTGATAAACTACATTTGATAAACTCTTTTTGATAAACTACATTTGATTAACTCCTTTTGATAAACTACGTTTTCCATTACAACTATTTCCTTTTTATAACGTTTACTTACCGTTACAAATATTTCCTATTTACAACTTCTATTTACCGTTACAAATATTTCCTATTTACAACTTCTATTTACCGTTACAAATATTTCCTATTTACAACTTCTATTTATTTTCTAAATAAATATTTCTTCTTTTCAATTCTATTTATTTTCTAAATAAATATTTCCTTTTTCAATTCTCTATTTGTTTTATAAATACTTCCTTTTATAAAACTGTGTTCGTTTTATAAATACTCTATTTTCAAATTGTTTCCTTTTAGAAAATCGGTTGATTTTATAAAACTCCTTTATTTCGATATACATTGAAATATTCCTTTTCACAACTCAGGGTTTCTTATGATATTTAAAATATCAAACAACGATGATCAATATCGTTCTAACATCCATAATCAATAACAGAATATAAATCACACATATATCACAATATATGAAAACAGTAAAATAATTGTTGAGGAACCCAGTCGGATTCCTCCAACCTGTTTCCCTGCATTCACAGATGTTACACAGTATAATATACATCAATTTCATTTTGAAATGAAATATCCTGCTGTACAGAACCATATTTGATTAACAGTACATAGACTACTATAACTACGTTTTCAATCAAATCTATTTAACAATCCAGTTTAACAATCAATATACAGCCGTCAATAAATAAAGTACAATTTATATTAAAATATAAATTGAGGAGAGTTAGTGAGTTTTACTCACATTGGCAGTTCATCGTTAAAGAACGATAAACTGTTTATTTGATTTGAATCAAACAATTTATTATGCCATGAATTCAAACGAGCACCGATCCACTTCCAGTCAGCTTCATTGCGAAGCTCTCGTCCATACAGTCCCAACGGATCTGAACGTTAGAATTTCTGACCTCGTACGAGAGAGATACATCATTTATAAGATTTGTGTACATATTTAAATTTAAATAAACATGAAATAAAAACTGGGCCTTAACTTTTGAAACCGGCCCAATGCCACTTCAAACCCAGAACAGCCCACGCCCCTTCTTCCTTCTTCCCTGGAAATAAACCCATATCCTCCTTTTTCTCCACACAATGGCCATCACGCACCCTAATCTCCCTTTCCACTTACTGATTTCAAAAACCAATCTCAACATCGTCCTTCTCTTCTATCGCTTCTTCACTCCAACCCCAAAAAGAAGAACTCGGATCTCCTTCTTCTGGCGCAAGTTCAAGCCCTTGACGCACCATGACATGAACAGTGCGAACCCAAAATCACTCAACATTCACCAGAACTGCTATTTAACTTCCTCGATTCACAGACAAGATCAAACACAAGAATTAAAGCCTCACTGTTATCACCGCGCCTCGCACCTCAAATCGCAGCTCCAGGGTAGAAGACCGTGAATCCTTCATCGTCGAATTCCACTTGGGGCCATCACGCAGATGTTAAACAGTATACAAGACTCGAATACCACACCACAAATTCGAATTGATGCTTGAATTTTTTTCCAGAATTTCTAAACCTAGGTCACGCCTCTTTTTTTTCCAGCAAACAGAATGAGGTTCAAACCCTTCAATAATTATATAGGAATGAGGAGCTCACTTCATGGATTGCAAATATATGGGTTTTGCAATTTCTAGTAATTGATTTGGTTTTTGATTTATATTGGATTTTCTTTGATCAAAGTATTTTCCTGGAATGGAAAAACTCACGGCGCATTTTCTGGTTGACTTTTAAAAATGGAAAATTAGGTTTAGAAATGTTTGCATTTACAGGAGATTACATATAAGAACAAACAATGCGCGGCCTCCCTTAGGTCCATAAACACTTAGGATATTTTGTATTGATATTTCGGTGACCCCTCTATATGAAGTTATGTTCTCATCCGGATGGCCAACGACAGAAATAAAAATACCAATGAGACAAGGAATATCCCACGATTCCAAAAATATAATAATACCGGTAGATGAACTCATATTATGAAACCCCGAAATGTTGATTACAGGGTGCAAAATACTCTAAATAAAAAGTTGCTTATTTAATTAATTAAAAATTACAGAAAAATTCTAAAAATTAAATTATCACTATTTCCCAAAAGAACCCTGTCTAGATTCAAACCCTATCTCTATTTATATCGAATAACCCATTACGGTCGATAAACGATTCTATAGCGACTATTTTAAAATTTGATTTGGACATATCTCAAAATCTACACGACGAAATCCCGATTTTTCTCTTCTACTAGAAAGACATACTCCACCAGCTCCACACGTTTCTTGTTTCACAGAAATCTGATTTAAAACGAATCCTGTACACTCAGTTGAAGTTCGAATCGTCAAATTACGAACTGCAGCGCCATTTCGAGCTCGATTTTAATTATAATATAACTATACGTTCTAACGTCGACGATTAAATAATATATTCGTTATTTAAATTAAATAACTTTATTATTCGCCATTCAAAAATGCGGGTCATTACAGTGGACTCGTGTGGACGTCCTCTACATTCTAGAAGAGACCGCATATTTTTCTGAGCCTTCTGCTATTTTTGGTGGAGTGGAACCCAATGTTAGATTTCTAATTTATAAACGATATGGAAAACGACGATGTATAAATTATATAGTCGATGTATGATTTATATAAGCATTGTACACCTCTTGTATAAGCGTTGTATAAGTTGTACGGTCGATGTATAAGTTATATATGCGTTGTAAAAATTATATATGTGTTGAAATAGGAGTGAATTGCCATTTATATATATATATATATATATATATGCCCCTCGTCCACAAACCATGGACGATATTTATTGGTTGTGATTGGTGTGAAAATTGATTGATAGCGAATGGTTGATTGGAATTGTTTGTGGTTGATATTGATTGATTGTGGTTGAAAAATACCCATTTGTGGTTGAGAAATATTTGGTTGAAACCACATAGGATTAGTTTGTGGAAATGAAATAAATATATACATGCCGCCTGCGTGCGAACTAGATGCATGATCCCCATTGTCAAAAACTACGAGGTTTTAAGGTAGAGCGAGGAGTCGTACTAGGGACGGTCCCGGTTTTAACTACCCTGCCGTTATGCTGCCGAAATTTTGAATAATATTCATGTGTTTGAATTATTTTCATTTGTTGAAACTATATTTATTCGTTGAATAGAAACCCTTCATGTGTTGAGTCGATATTCATTCGTTGAATTGAAATTCATGTGTTGAATGGTATTCGTGTTTTAAATATAAAAATCACATTTTTATCTATATATAAACTATAGAAAAACTTCATGTGTTGAATCGATATTCATTCATTGAATTGAAATTCATGTGTTGAATGGGATTCGTGTTTTAAATATAAAAATCACATTTTTATCTATATATATAAACTATAGAAAACCTTCATGTGTTGAATCGATATTCATTCATTGAATTGAAATTCATGTGTTGAATGGTATTCGTGCTTTAAATATAAAAATCACATTTTTATCTATATATATAAACTATAGAAAACCTTCATGTGTTGAATCGATATTCATTCGTTGAATTGAAATTCATGTGTTGAATGGTATTTGTGCTTTAAATATAAAAATCACCTTTTTATCGATTTATATAAACTATAGAAAACCTTCATGTGTTGAATCGATATTCATTCGTTGGATAGAAATTCATGTGTTGAATGGTATTCATGTTTTGAAAGAAATTTTTTTATAATAAAAATCCCATTTTTAACATCAATATGAAATGTATAGAATAATAGTGTTTTGAAATAAAATTGTTTTATAATAAAAATCCTATTTTTATTACTTATATGAACTATATAAAATAATAGTGTTTTGAAATGAATTGTTTTACAATAAAAATCACATTTTTATTATATATATGAATTGTTAAATATAGTGAAGTGTTGAAATAGAAGACAGTTAGATAAAAATATCATTTTTATCAAATATATGAAAAGAACATAGCTTTGAAATCGAAGAATCGATATATATATATATATATATATATATATAATAGAATTAAAATATATCGAATAACGACGCTGTAGTTCGTATTTTGAAACCGTGATTTCAAACGATTATACCGGGAGATCCGACCATCGGATTTTCCTGAAATCGCAACCGTTGGGTTCGCTTTGGAAAAATCTTTCCAACGGCACCAACTTTGTAAAAATCCAACGGTTGGATAGTCTGGAATGTTTAATTCAAATCTGAAGAAAAACAGCGCCAGAATCGATTATATTTATATATATATATAGATATAATTATATTTATTCAAATAACGACACTGTAGTTCGTATTTTGAAATCGAAACTTCAAACGATTACATCGGGAGATCCGACTGTCGGAATTTCCCGAAACTGGAACCGTTGGATTCGTTTTGAAAAGATCTTTCTAATGATGTAAATTTTGTGAAGATCCAACGGTTAGATTTTCATATATGTGTAAATTAAATCTGAAGAAAAACAGCGCCACGGCCGCATTATGGCCCGAAGCGTCGTTTTGAATAAATTGGCTATTTTAAATTAAATAAAAATAGCGATAAATCATTATAAAATATTATAAACGATATGGATGTGATTTAGAAATTAACTAAAGGTTGGCTAAGTCGAATGGTTTCCTGGGTGTTGATCTGATGTTGGTTTCAGCCTTCGGGGTTAATATTTGGGAAATCGTTCTCTTACTGATTGACGGTTAGTGACTAATGAATTGAAATGATGCGTGTGTATGTTAGTGTTGCACTTGTTTATTATATACGCGAGTTGCTCAGAAAGACCGGGTTTATCCCATTCTGAATAACTGAATCGACGATAAGAAATCGAAGATGAAGACGGTGGTCGAAGACCGGAGATCTTCACCTCGTTTGGATGGTAACCAAGGTCCTGATTGGGAGGCATCCCGAAATATACATCTGTTTAGCGGTGGAGAATTTATTCTTTTGTTTAACTCCCATCTCTGAAACACACGAGTTCAGAGGTTGTATATCGATGGACATCAATCGTATGGCATGAATTGCTAGTGTGGCATGCCTAAGTGGCAAATGATCAGGGCTTCTGTTGAAAAGCAAATTCTTGTGGTGATAATCAAAGCACCGCCTGTGTGGCGCAGCTTTGTGTATAAAGTAAATTCGTGAGCCTTACACCCCGGTATGGACCATAAACGGGAGAGGACCTCAGGGAGGACATGTGTTTCTTTCTAGTTAGAAGTGGCGTCAGGGGTTTTACACGCCCTGACGAGTTTGACTTATGTGGTTGATGCTGTTGCAAGGCGCCTCGGTTTGATCGGACGATCCGGGTCTGATGGAGTCATTCGTTGGCTCGTTTACGCCCCCAAAAGGCGGGGAAACGTATTGTTCAGGAATTTTAATCCACATCGGTGGACCGGCCCTGTCGCTCCTAGGGTCACTCGAGCTCTGATCCTATGGCTCGGGCTAGGGAGTCGCGAATTCGGTAAGGACTATCTTTTGCCTTGGTTCATGACGGAAATCCAATTTCCACATACGTGACTGTGCGGTTTCGATTGTATATATATTTGGCGACATAATGGCATGGGACGCTCATGCCGTCTATGATTGATAGTTATGATTTGAAATTGTTTTTGAAACATATAAACACTAGTAGTAATATCAAATGCTTTTGTTTTATTCGTATCAAGCATATCTTGGCCATTATAAGGTAAAAACTCTATCCTCCGGTTTGCGTTGCATTGTGTGATGGGAACTGAGTCTTATAATGGCTTCATTTTTATAAAAAGCATTGCTATGTTTAAAAGAAAGATTTGTTTTTAAAGTACTGGCAATCCAATGGAGTAAACCCGTTCCACGAAAGTGACGTGGTCCTGTGATTAGCCATACTATAAATGTGTTGAGTAGATTTCTCATACCAGTCCCATGACTGACTCGTAGTTTGTTTCACTTTCAAACTCGGGTGCCCCTTTTTCTACACGGGCAGCCTTGTATTCAGGTTTAGCTGGTTCTTTCTGGATAGCTGGAGCTGAAGATGGATTCTATCATTTATCTCTTTTTATGCTGTTCAGCTCCTATTGTACATTATGTTTGTTTTCCGCTGTAGACATATATATATAGTTGAACTGTATTTGTACTAAGTATGATCCTGTATACTGTGTAACTCTGATCATTACGTTTATCCAGTGTATTCTATTGTACATTATCTGGTGTATTTATTTTATTCTGTTCTGCTATTATCTGTTTCTGTGTTATATTCCAAAGATAACCCTTGTCTCCGTCAGTACGGGATTTGGGGTCGTCACAACGTGGTATCAGAGCTTTGGTTAAACTTAGTTCTGGAATATAACATATTAACGAACTCGTCAGAAATAGAACCAGTAGTGTTCTAAGATGAGTAACTCATTACAGATAGGATCAGTAATATCCTAGTATGAGTAGCAGAAGGAAATAACACCTAGATAGACGCATTTACATTCAAGTATTTGTCTCTATATTTTGAAATATCTTTTCTGTGACCTGACACTTGATCTGCTATTTGCAGAAGTACTTGACAATGAGTGCCAGAAATAGAAGAGGTAATACTGACCCGGATATAGAAGCTCTATTTATGAAATATAGAAATCAGGGTGGAAAATCCTTCTCGGGCGAAGAATCTATTATGAGAACACAAGCTTGGATTCGTTCGGCTGAGAAAATCTTCGAAGGATTAAAGCTGAGGGATGACCAGAAAAGATTACTGGCCTCCTGGGCACTCAAAGACGAAGCTTTGTTCTGGTGGGATTCGGTTATCAAGGATGATCCAGAAGGTGATATCACCTGGGATAGATTCAAAGTGATCTTCCTGGAAAGATTTACTCCTCCAGAAGCAATAGAGCGACTATGTGATGAATTTTCTTATTTGATACAAGGAGACATGACCATTCCCGAATATCATAAGAAATTCAATGAACTTTCTCACTTTGCCCCTCATCTAATTGAAAATCCAAAGAGGAAGAATTTGAGATTTATCAACGGGCTTCAAAGAAAATATTAGAACAGTGTAATAAGGAACATGAAGCTCCCCTTTTATGAAATGATACACATGGCTTATCAGTGTGAAGATCTGGACAAGAAAGGTATGCTACAGTACGAAGAAGAAGTCAGCTCTAGTAATAAAATTGAGTCTGAAACTGATCCTCCTGAGGCCAGTACAATGTCTGAAGTCGGTAAGGAGCCCAAAGTTAATCGAAAAAGGGCCAGATCCGAAAAGGAACCAGTAACGACAGTTGTATGCAGTAACTACAATAGGCAAGGGCACCTCTCGGTAAGTTGCAGATCTCTCAAGAAACGAGTAAAGGATGGGTCTAAATCCGATGAGAGGTTTCAAGAGAATAGAAAGTGCAGTCAAGAAGTTGGATTTGAAATTGAAAAAGCTCAAAGCACCAATGACTGTCCAAAATCCAGTTGGGGGTTCCATCGATCTCAGTTGGGTTTGTGGAGTGCCTGTCTCTTTTTCCTGTTATAAATTCCCTATTATCTCTATCGTCATGAATTTTAATGAATTCGATCTTATTCTGGGATTGGATTGGCTAACCAATTATGAAGCAAATGTTAGATGTGCCGAGAGAGTTGTTAAGGCGAAGGCCCAATCAGGGAATTATATAACCATACCATGTGAAGGCCCGAATTCAAATAGAAAGGACTTCTGGGCAGCTTTAGATGTTTCTCCAGCTCAAATAGAAAATATCCCAGAAGTCACAGAGAATATTCCTGACCTCATCAAAGATATTCCAGTCATCAAAAATTATGCGGATGTGTTCAAAGAAGTTGTTCGCTTGCCTCCGCAGAGAGAAATAGATTTCAAGATCGCTTTGATTCTGAATGCAAGGCCGGTAGTTCACGCTATTCGAAGAATGTCCTTGAAAGAGAAAGAAGAACTTGACAATCAAACACGACAACTAGTATGGAAAGGTCTGATCAGGCCTAGTTTCTCTGATTGGGGAGCAGTAGTGGTGTTTGTACCAAAATCTGACGGTACTCTACGTCTATGTGTGGATTATCGTGATTTGAACAAGTAGACAATAAAGAACAAATATCCATTGCTGCGAATCGATGATTTATTGGATCATCTGAATGGAGCGCAAGTATTTTCAAGGATGGACCTAGCTAAAGGCTTCCATCAACTTCGAATTGCCGAAGATTGTGTTCCAATGACAGCATTCAGAGGTCCCGACTTATTCTACGAATGGTTAGTAATTCCGTTCGGCTTATGTAACGCTCCAGCATACTTCGTCGATTTGATGAATAGAGTGTTCAGAGGGGTTTTGAATAAATTTGTTCTGGTTTTCATTGACAATATTCTAATCTTCTCTAAATCAAAGGCAGAACATGAAAAGCATCTGGAGCAGGTTCTAGAAATTCTGAGAAGGAACGTTCTAAAAGCCAAACTATCCAAATGTATATTCTGGCAAGATGAAGTAAAATTTCTGGGCCACGTCGTATCGAAAGAAGGAATTGCTGTGGATCCAAGCAAAATCACAGCTATTCAAAGTTGGAAACAGCCCAGTACCGCCACTAAAGTCCGCAGTTTTCTCGGATTGGCTAGCTATTACCGGAAGTTCATTAAGAACTTTTCGAAGATATCTGGTCATTTAACGAAGCTTACGAAGAAGCACTCTGAAACACCCCACCTCCGTTAGGGTCACTCTCAAAGGGTATGCCCTAATTTTGGTGGAGGTTTATAAGTATAAGTCACAGATACACAAGACAGATATAAGTACACATTTTTTGAACAGCGGAAAAAAACAACAACTTTTATTTCATCAAAATACGTGTTACACAAACCATGCCATAATTGTCTTACAATACTTCCAAAAACATTACATTTTCATAACTGTCTTGATTTCATAACTTAAAGAAGCATAAAAAAACATAAGTAAACTGCATAAGTCCCCATAAGTGCTATCCAAAGCCATAGTCCAAAACGAAAGAGGTCCAAGCAATACATTCTTTCTCTTCAAGCTGGACGTGAAAACTGGTCAAGCTGCGGTATTCCCTCCCTGTGGACCTGGGAGGGGAGGGGAACGAAAGAAAAGAAGACGAAAGAAAAGTAGAGTCAGACATAAAGCCCGAGTAAGTCTAGGACTATTCAGTCTATGAATAAAGAAATGAGCATGATAAGTACAAACTGGAAATGGGAAAGCACTATAAGCTAAGTTTAGTTGTCTAGAGTCGAATGTACTATCGTACCCCATATTAATCTCTGCATCCCTATAAACTAGTTCCCAATAGGCACCCCATAATCAGGGTGAAGTGATCCATTTCTAATAATCGGCTCCTACTCGCATAGTTACATGTGTCTTACGGCCACCGATGTTGTAGTTACCTATGTTGGTCCCACCATGGGGTGTATCAAGTCCCATGGTGGCGGCCCGACACAATTCTAGAATGCACAGGTATACTACTGGTCCCCAGTGCCTAATTTTTCTGCGCCGGAGTGTGTGCACGCCCGCACCCCGTTAGAACCTACACTGCTGCACCACCGCCGTCGATTTGACCTCTTACAGTCAGCCCAGTAATCGTGCCCCACCCTGCCTAGTTCAGGGTATCCTGATACGCCTTGTAGGGTTACTGCTGAAAAGGGTCCCCCGCTACTAGGTTTTCTATTTCTAGCCAACATGCTAAGTTGGTTAAGTGTTTGTAAACCTAACCACCAATCAGTCTGTATAGTTTAGCATGTTAAATTTGATTAAGTATTAATTCAATTTACTTAATCCTATCAGTCCCGACTCAGCCTTAATTGTCTTATTAAAGCCTCGACCTCTCACATTAGACAGGTATTGTTGTGACTGCCTGTTGCCGGTTGGTTCCGAGCAGTCTTACGTCACAACTCAGTCTAACCTCGGGTCTTTATTGGGCTCAATGTTTAACCACCCACATTGGATAGGTATTGTTGTGACTACTGGACAGCCGGGCGGTTCCGGGCAGGTTTACATCACAACTCAATCCAACCTCGGGTTAAACACATCGTATTTTCTAAGTTTACATATTTTGTCTCTTTTCTTTTTATATGTAAATATTTGCAGCCCATTATTCAAATTCATCTTTATTGGGTAAAATTAATTTATACCCATTAAATGTTCTCAAGGTCATTGGCATGCGTCAGACATGCCAACACATATGTTTTATATTTTTAACCCAACGTCATTACCCCCGTTTTATACGTTCGCTATATTATAACATATGTTGGGTTTAACATTTAAGCCCAACTTAGCCACATGAAAAAGGGGAGGCTTAGAACATGGTGTATATATATTCTAGATAACATCAAAAGGGGTGTGTGAACGCATGAACTTGCAACATAGCGAACTAATTAACATAAATTAGGCACTTGTGAACTTGCATTGTGATAACATAAACTCATGACATAAAACATACCTAAACATGAATCATGGTTTTAATCTAGTCATGTAAACTTGCATTTAAATTGTGAACCTAACTTAAATTATGTGTCACATATATTATCACATGATTTTGATAACAACATAGGCCTAAAACATATTTTCAATTAGGCATAACACCAAACACAATCTAGTCATGTTTATAGAGTCAACACAAGTTCACAAAGATGCTTACTCTTGTCACTAATACAAAAGTATGTCTTTTTTTCTCACTAGGATCATAATTCCTATTTCAACATAAATTCATATAAGTCACAATACCCAAATGGATTCAACTACACTAAACATGATCATAAAAATATACATAGAAGGGTCTAAAATCATGTTGGCATAATAGTGAATCACATAATTGCATGAATCTCAACTTTGTTGAAATAAACTACCACAAACATATAGTCGTTAACTTTCAACCTGAATCATATACTTGCAAATATCCAATAGGTCTAACATCATCATGCCACAACAATCGCAAATCTATTCATAATTAGAATCATAGCAACATACAATTACGAATTATCGTCACCACAATTTAAGTACAATTCCATTTCTCATTTTACACAAATCAAAACACAATTATTCATTCACATCGGAATAGCACTCTACTTACAACGTATGACGAATCTTCAATTCAGGTTTCTGAATTCTGAATTTGGAGATGCTATCCTTTGTTGTAGGCGTTGTTTTGATTTAGTTGTCGTTGCTTTGAGCTTTCGAATTGCCTCCTAATCGTCTCTCAATTTTGATGGCTACTCCTAGTCTTTCCTCAGCAGCATGACAGTCTCATTCTCATTTTTATTTGTATGAATTAGGTGGAGTCTTAGGTCCTTTTTATAGAGTTTGTGAATTGATTAGAACCGTCGATGGAGCTTGGATTAATATTAGCCGTTCGTTTGAAAGAGAGACCAATCAGGAGCTGACACCTAGCCCTAGTGACAAGACAAAGCTCAGAAATTCGGCCAAGCACAGACCAGGCCAACCAGGAGGGGCTGGGTTCGACCTGGCTCAGGGGCCAGGTCGACTACCCAGTCGACCCCCAGGTCGGCTATGTAGTCGACCTGGGTGCCCCAGGTCGACTACCCAGTCGACCTGGGTGCCTTGGGCGGGAAAATTCCCACCCAGCCCAATCTGGGTCCGATTTTTGAAATTTGAATTGATTTCTGAGCTGTTTCTGTCTGTTTGAATTTTAAACCGAATTCTGAAACTTCCGGAGGCAATATCTCCTTCATACGAAGTCCGTTTTACGCAAACTCGGACTCTATCCCAAGCAGAATTCCGAGACGAACGCAATGGCGTATCCCGTTTCCCTTAATTCTTTGATTTGAAATTAATTATACTTTATTTTGTGAATTTCACTGTTATAGAATACACGGGGTGTTACCCACTCTAAATTCAAATGGACTCCAGAAAGTGAGGAGGCTTTTGAAGAGCTAAAGTTAAGACTAACGACTGCTCCAGTGTTAACCATCATCGATGGAAATCAGGATTTGAAAGTCTGGACTGATGCTTCTAGAGAAGGCCTTGGCGCGGTGTTAATGCAAAGGGGTCAAGTGATTGTTTATGCTAGCCGTCAGCTGAAGTCGCACGATAAAAACTACATCACTCATGATCTTGAGTTATTGGCGATAGTATTCGCTTTGAAAATCTGGAGGCACTATCTTCTGGGTGAGAGATTTGAACTGTTTATAGATCACCAGTCGTTAAAGTATCTGTTCACCCAAAAAGACTTGAATCTGAGGCAGCAACGTTGGCTGGAGTTTCTTGCAGCATATGATTTTGAAATTCTATACACTCCAGGGAAAGCCAATGTCCTGGCCGATGCGTTAAGCCGAAAGAATGAAATGATCGCCAGTTTTATCATTGCGACTTCGTTGATTGACAAGATATTGGCTCTCCAAAAACACGACCAATTTATCAAAGGAATGAGTTAGCGAATTCGTGAAGGAAATGCTTCGGATTTCCAGCTCGACAGCGAAGGGATTCTGAGGTTAGAAGGACGAATTTGTGTTCCAGAATTTCCTGAACTCAGAAGAGATGTGCTTGATGAATGCCACAAGTCTAAGCTCATTATCCATCCGAGTGAGAGTAAAATGTATAACGATATCAAGCGAACATTCTGGTGGAAGTCGTTAAAAAGAGACATCTCGATATATGTTAGTCGATGCCCTACTTACCAGCTAGTCAAAAGCGACCAACAAAAACTTGCTGGATTGTTACAACCGCTGGACGTTCCAGGCTGGAAGTGGGAACATATTTCCATGGAATTCATTGATGGTTTGCCCAGAAACAGAAAAGGAAATGACAGTATTTGGGTGATCGTAGATCGCTTCACGAAGACCGCCCATTTCATACCTATCAGATCAAACAGAACTGCTCAGAGTCTGGCGCAGATTTACTTCAAGGAAATAGTTAGACTACATGGAGTGCCGCTCAGTATAGTCAGTGATAGGGATACAATATTTACTAGTAAATTCTGGGAGGCGTTTCAAGTAGAACTGGGAACAAAGTTGAACCTAAGCACCGCCTATCATCCTCAGACAAATGGTCAGACTGAGAGGGTGAATCGTATTTTAGAAGATCTATTGTGGGCTTGTGTTCTAGATTTTGGTGGATCATGGGAATACCATCTACATTTGGCTGAATTCTTTTATAACAACAACTACCAGGCGAGCCTGACAATGTCACCATTCGAAGCATTATATGGTAGACCGTGCCGATCTCCTGCTTGTTGGGTCGAACCCGGTAATAGACTCGTGTTGGGGCCAGATATGATCCGAGAAGCTGCCGACAAAGTCGATTTTATTAAGAAGCGATTACTCGCCGCTCAAAGCCGACAAAAGAGCTATGCCGATAGAAGAAGAGGAGATATATCATTTGCTGTTGGCGACTACGTATATTTGAAAGTATCGCCGATGAGAGGAGTTATCCGGTTCGGTAAAACTGGAAAGTTAGCGCCCAAATTCATTGGTCCGTTTCCTATTCTGGAACGGACTAGAAATCTCGCATATAGGGTTAAATTGCCAGATTGGTTGCCTGGAGTTCATGATGTATTTCACATATCTCAACTTCGAAAGCACGTTCATGATCCAGATTTGATCATGGAAGAAGCAGCTCAACAGGATATTGAAATTACTCCAGAATTAGCTGTGAGGCAAGAGCCACTAAAGATCATCGGCAAAGAAACCAAAGAGCTGAGGAACAAGAAAGTTCACTTGGTCAAAGTGCAATGGAGTGGAGATCCGCAAGATTGTACTTGGGAAACTGAGGAGGGCATTCAGAAAGCTTATCCTAGATGCCGAGTGGATATCTCTGATTGACTCCGGTGCAAGGTACATTTACCCTACTTTGCATTACCAATCAGTTCTCTATTCTATTGTTATTTTCTCTCCATGGGTGTGTACTTTTAATTCTATAGTCTGAATGATTTTAAAAGAGTATAGAAATTGATTAGTATATTTTTGAAAAGTTAAAACAATTTGATTGTTGTTTGTGTTGTGTGATAGTAGATTTGATCAATTAAAATTGTTGAAAAGATAGTTAATTTAATCAATAATTAGGATAATGGTAGAATTTATTCATTTAAATCACACATTGAACTGATTAGAAAATAGATAGAAATATATATACATGTGCATTATATATGTTTAAACAGGTAAATGGATAGCTGTTCAGTAAAGATTTTATTTGCGTGCCCGACAAATAGGTAAACCTTAATGAGTTGGATGCGAAATATTATCATATCAACTCCTGTGAATGCCATTGGATGCGGAGTGCTGGTTTTTCTGTGTGAAATAATAAATATCGCCATAGGATAGTAACAATTAATTTTCAACTACACTTCATGGCATACTTCTGGAAGATAGGCATACTTTATCATATTCCACATAAGGATTTGGAGCTTGTGTGACGAGGTGGAAGATTTACCATACGAGCGAGAGGCTTGTATGGCGATGACTATATTTTACAGGTTGAACTGATGACTGATATGAACTATTTAAATTGTAACGATAAAATTGCCAGATTAATAAAAACCCCACACGAGTCTGGAGTTGACAATAATAACGTCTCTCTAGTTATTAGATACGGCACATGGACTATTTATTTCCCACACGGGACGAGGTGACGAGGATTTATCCTATGGAGCATTTAAAATACACACTCCCTCAGGCTTTGACAGGGTGACGAGAATTTATTCTCTGGAGTTATTATCAATACACGCTCCCCTGTAAACACCAGAATATATCACTATAAATATGTGTATGCTTATTAGGATTTATTGGGTACCTAATACGGCCCAATAAATTTCCAAACCTCTCCCCGTACAAAGGAGGTTATGGCGAAATTTTTCGAAAATTCCGGGTGTTAGCCAAATTTTTGAAGAATTTGAAGATTCTCAGAAACTGAAAAGTTGGAGAATGGAAGCCAGATTTAACGTAGAGTTGATTAATCAAACCACTTTCGACTTTGTTCCTTTTCAGGGACGAAAAGTTTTAAGTGGGGGAGATTGTAACGACCCAGAAAATCTGAACCAATTTAAAATTTTTAAATTGGCTAAAATAATGGATTTTAAATATTTAAAATAAATATTTTAAATAATAGCAATGAAAACTGAGTTTGGATCGATGATTGAAAACGAATATAATTAATTCTAATTATAAACAAGGCCTGAAATGGCGCTGCAGTTTCAAAAATTGAATTCAAAATTTGTCGGATTGTACCGGGTGCAAAACAAAACGGATTTGAGTGAAACCAAAAATATTTAAATCTGTTAGTGAATACCTTTCTAACGAATCTGAAAAATTGAATTTTCATAGCGGAAAGCAAAAGTTATGGCCAAATGAATTTTCAGAAAGGTCGCTATGGAATTTATATAGCCCGTGAAATTGGCCATTTTGCATACAACCTCGGAATTCGATGAAACCACTTTTGTTGGATGTGAAGTTATTGCTAGGTTTCAAATTTCATAATTTTTGAAGCTAGTATGTGAGCGTGGCAAAGGAAAACGTGTTTTGGTCAATTACAGTTAAATTGGATCGACCAGAAATGGGCCTTTTTGCAAACGGTCTCAGAATTCGATGAAACTAGTTTTGTTGGGACCGTATCGTCAAAACATAGCAAGATTTATTTTTATGGAATTTTTCGAATAATTTTGTGGCCCTGGCAAATTGAAATGTACGTTCAAATTAAATATTGAATGTTTTATATTTTAATTTGAAGGAAAACCGAAGGAAACATTCAAATGGGCCTTCGAAACATATCCCATTGTGTTCGGAATGGGGGTAAAACGCTAGGGACGACAGTCGTTGGGTTTGGATTGGTGCTAGTATGCGAAGAGGGGTATTTTTGAGAAAAAAATTATAAAATAAAAAAAATCCTATTGGCTAGTCGATCCTTCTCTCTCCCCGTAACCCCTCAAATCGATGGCGGAAACCCCTGTCTTTCTTCTCTCCTCGATCTTGCTCAATACACACAATAAAATTCAACACTCATGTTGAAGATTTTGTAGAGAAGGGTGAGTACTCCAAATCCAGATAAGAAGCGTCCTCCATCGTTCGTTATTCGCTGAGATCTGCACCTCGGAAGTGCCGCCGTTCGCCATCGAATTGGTCTCTCTGGTCGCCGTCGAGTCCAGTCTAGGTGGGTGGCGCATGAAGCTTACTCGGAGGTCGATAGGGTGGTGCAGTCTGATCGGAGCGAAGCGGAGTAGTTTGATCGAAAAGATCAACCCTAGTTTTGAACGAAATCGTGAGGTACGGCTGTTAAATTATATAAACTATTTAATAGCAGTTCTAAGCGCTACGGTTTTTGATTTCACTGTAAAAATCATATCTTTTTCGTTTCTTGACGAAATTCAGTGAAACAAGAGACAGTGGACTCGTGTGGACGTCCTCTACATTCTAGAAGAGACCGCATATTTTTCTGAGCCTTCTGCTATTTTTGGTAGAGTGGAACCCAATGTGAGATTTCTAATTTATAAACGATATGGAAAACGACGATGTATAAATTATATAGTCGATGTATGAGTTATATAAGCGTTGTACACCTCTTGTATAAGCGTTGTATAAGTTGTACGGTCGATGTATAAGTTATATATGCGTTGTAAAAATTATATATGTGTTGAAATAGAAGTGAATTGCTATATATATATGTACGCCCCTCGTCCACAAACCATGGACGATATTTATTGGTTGTGATTGGTGTGAAAATTGATTGATAGCGAATGGTTGATTGGAATTGTTTGTGGTTGATATTGATTGATTGTGGTTGAAAAATACCCATTTGTAGTTGAGAAATATTTGGTTGAAACCACATAGGATTAGTTTGTGGAAATGAAATAAATATATACATGCCGCCTGCGTGCGAACTAGATGCATGATCCCCATTGGCAAAAACCGCAAGGTTTTAAGGTAGAGCGAGAAGCCGTACTAGGGACGGTCCCGGTTTTAACTACCCTGCCGTTATGCTGCCGAAATTTTGAATAATATTCATGTGTTTGAATTATTTTCATTTGTTGAAACTATATTTATTCGTTGAATAGAAACCCTTCATGTGTTGAGTCGATATTCATTCATTGAATTGAAATTCATGTGTTGAATGGTATTCGTGTTTTAAATATAAAAATCACATTTTTATCTATATATATAAACTATAGAAAACCTTCATGTGTTGAATCGATATTCATTCGTTGAATTGAAATTCATGTGTTGAATGGGATTCGTGTTTTAAATATAAAAATCACATTTTTATCTGTATATATAAACTATAGAAAACCTTCATGTGTTGAATCGATATTCATTCATTGAATTGAAATTCATGTGTTGAATGGTATTCGTGCTTTAAATATAAAAATCACCTTTTTATCGATTTATATAAACTATAGAAAACCTTCATGTGTTGAATCGATATTCATTCGTTGGATAGAAATTCATGTGTTGAATGGTATTCATGTTTTGAAAGAAATTGTTTTATAATAAAAATCCCATTTTTAACATCAATATGAAATGTATAGAATAATAGTGTTTTGAAATAAATTGTTTTATAATAAAAATCGTATTTTTATTACTTATATGAACTATATGAAATAATAGTGTTTTGAAATGAATTGTTTTACAATAAAAATCACATTTTTATTATATACATGAATTGTTAAATATAGTGAAGTGTTGAAATAGAAGACACTTAGATAAAAATATCATTTTTATCAAATATATGAAAAGAACATAGCTTTAAAATCAAAGAATCGATATATATATATATATATATATATAAATAGAATTAAAATATATCGAATAACGACGCTGCAGTTCGTATTTTGAAACCGTGATTTCAAACGATTATACCGGGAGATCCGACCATCGGATTTTCCTGAAATCGCAACCGTTGGGTTCGCTTTGGAAAAATCTTTCCAACGGCACCAACTTTGTAAAAATCCAACGGTTGGATTGTCTGGAATGTTTAATTCAAATCTGAAGAAAAACAGCGCCAGAATCGATTATATTTATATATATATATAATTATATTTAATCGAATAATGACGCTGCTGTTCGTATTTTGAAATCGAAACTTCAAACGATTATACCGGGAGATCCGACCGTCGGAATTTCCCGAAACTGGAACCGTTGGATTCGTTTTGAAAAGATCTTTCAAATGATGTAATTTTTGTGAAGATCCAACGGTTAGATTTTCAGATATGTGTAAATCAAATCTGAAGAAAAACAGCGCCACGACCGCATTATGGCCCGAAGCGTCGTTTTGAATAAATTGGCTATTTTAAAATAAATAAAAATAGCGATAAATCATTATAAAATATTATAAACGATATGGATGTGATTTGGAAATTAACTGAAGGTTGGCTAAGTCGAATGGTTTCCTGGGTGTTGATCTGATGTTGGTTTCGGCCTTCGGGGTTAATATTTGGGAAATCGTTATCTTACTGATTGACGGTTACTGACTAATGAATTGAAATGATGCGTGTGTATGTTAGTGTTGCACTTGTTTATTATATACGCGATTTGCTCAGAAAGACCGGGTTTATCCCATTCTGAATAACTGAATCGATGACAAGAAATCGAAGATGAAGACGGTGGTCGAAGACCGGAGATCTTCACCTCGTTTGGATGGTAACTGAGGTCCTGATTAGGAGGCATCCCGAAATATGGGAATGAGTGGTGATCGTCCAGACGTACGTGGTGATCGATGGGTTTGCGAGGTATATAGTGCCTCCGGTTTCGTTCAGACCCAGAACGGACTTGTAAATGGATAGTGTGTCTGACATTGGATTTTATTCTGTGTTGATTGATCTCTATTAAATATACATCGTTTGGCGGCGGAGAATTTATTTTTTTGCTTAACGCCCTTCTCTGAAATGCACGAGTTCAGAGATTGTACATCGATGGACATCAATCTTATGGCATGAATTGCTAGTGTGGCATGCCTAAGTGGCAAATGATCAGGGCTTCTGTTGAAAAGCAAAGTCTTGTGGTGATGATCAAAGCACCGCCTGTGTGGCGTAGCTTTGTGTATAAAGTAAATTCGCGAGCCTCACACCCCGGTATGAACTAGAAACGGGAGAGGACCTCAGGGAGGACATGCGTTTCTTTCTAGTTAGAAATGGCGTCAGTGGTTTTACACGCCCTGACGAGTTTGACTTATGTGGTTGTTGCTGTTGCGAGGCGCCTCGGTTTGATCGGACGATCCGGGTCTGATGGAGTCATTCGTTGGCTCGTTTACGCCCAAAAGGGCAGGGAAACGTATTGTTCAGGAATTTTAATCCACATCGATGGACTGGCCCTGTCGCTCCTAGGGTCACTCGAGCTCTAATCCTATGGCTCTAGCTAGAGAATCGCGAATTCGGTAAGGACTATCTTTTGCCTTGGTTCATGACGGAAATCCAATTTCCACATACGTGACTGTGCGGTTTCGATTGTATATATATTTGGCGACATAGTGGCATGGGACGCTCATGCCGTCTATGATTGATAGTTATGATTTGAAATTGTTTTTGAAACATATAAACACTAGTATGTTTTATTCGTATCAAGCATATCTTGGCCGTTATAAGGTAAAAACTCTATCCTCCGGTTTGCGTTGCATTGTGTGATGGGAACTGAGTCTTATAATGGCTTCATTTTTATAAAAAGCATTGCGATGTTTAAAAGAAAGATTTGTTTTTAAAGCACTGGCAATCCAATGGAGTAAACCCGTTCCACGAAAGTGGCGTGGTCCTGTGATTAGCCATATTATAAATGTGTTGAGTAGATTTCTCATACCAGTCCCATGATTGACTCGTAGTTTGTTTCACTTTCAAACTCGGGTGTCCCTTTTTCTACACGGGCAGCCTTGTATTTAGGTTTAGCTGGTTCTTTCTGGATAGCTGGAGTTGAAGATGGATTCTATCATTTATCTCTTTTTATGCTGTTCAACTCCTATTGTACATTATGTTTGTTTTCCGCTGTAGACATATATGTATAGTTGAACTGTATTTGTACCTGTATACTGTGTAACTCTGATGATTACGTTTATCCAGTGTATTCTATTGTACATTATCGAGTGTATTTATGTTATTCTGTTCTGCTATTATATGTTTCTGTGTTATATTCCAAAGATAACCCTTGTCTCCGTCAGTACGGGATTTGGGGTCGTCACAATTATGAACTACCGCGATGTTACGAACTTGTTTTTAATTAAATTATATATTATACGTTAAAATGTCATTTTAATTAACAAATTCTGTATAAATATTCTGTTATATTTACGATACAACACTGAAACCAAATTAAATGTTTTAAACTTAACGACTAAAAATCCAGGTCGTTACAATCTCATTGATTCCTATTACATAGGTAAGTAAACTTAGCCACTCGACGTCCAAAGCCACGAAAAATAAACTTTTCGATAATAACCAGAGGGGTGATGGTGTATTATCGGACAAAGAGCATGTCTATGGAACCACTTATTCCTGTACATGGGTATGCCGACTCAATCATCTTACAACCAAAATAACCAAAAAGAAAGGATACATCTAGAGGACCGAAGTCCTTAAAGCCAAAACCATGGGCCGAGACCCGAATAACCAAATCCGGGGAAAGCTAGAAGAGCCAAACAATAGGCTCAAGAAATCCATAAGCTCGAAAAATCTGAAGTGAGAAAGCCATAAGTGAGAAGCTCATTATCCAAGATCCCTTAATCCTGAAGCCAAGAAACCAAAGAAGGCCAACATTTAAAGCCAAAGCACCGATGGCTTAGAAAACCAAAATCCAAGAAGCCGAAGAAGACCAAAACCACCAGAACCAAAATCTTGAAAACCAAGCAGAACCAAGACAATAATCCAAAACATCCACAAGCCACAAGATGCTGATGCCCAGAGGCCTATATATGAAACATCAGATCCAGAGTGGGATTTAGTTGATAACAATGTCGTCGGGATGAGTGCTGGTCCCGAGTTTATCCTGATTAGCATGGGGGCGCTATGCCTGTCCTGGCACTGCAACCCGATTCTGAACAAACCGTGCCAACTCTCCACATCTTTCACGCTCTTCAGTCATATCCCTGAAATGTCGACAATCGTTTGTATCATGACTGTCAAGATCTTGAAACAAGCAGTACCGACCAATTTTCTTTTTTCTTTGAGTGGACTCCCTTGTGGGAGGCTTCTGAAAAGAGCAGTGGGATGAGCTTCTAGGTAATTCTCCTCAAAGGTGTGAGTAAGTTCCGAATACGATGGAAACTTAGGTTGCTTCCAAGCATGGTTGCAATCATTCCCCGAAGAAGGTTTACTAACACCAAAATCCTTTGCTTTATCAAAGTTAGACAGTTTCTCGCCCTTAACCACATAGGCTACGAGAACCTTCTTATCAGTCCTCACACCTCTTCCTGAAGGAACCTTTCAAATTCAAAATAGAACTCACAAAGTTCCCTTGGAGGGTCCCAATGCAATGAAGTCTTAAAGTCAGATTTACCCATAACACCAGATAATGTGTCCATTAAAACCATAGACGGGTCGGGTCTATCGACCGAAGCCACCTTAGCATTAAACCGTTTCAAGAACTTATGAAGAGTATCGTAGGACTTCTACTTAATGCCAGTTAGAGTTATAACATTTTTCGGATGAGCGATGTGAACTCTATATTGCTCCACAGACTTCCCAACCAAAGCAGTCCAAGAAGTGATAGAATCTATCTCCAGCTTCCTGAACCACATGGAAGCAATATCTGTCAGGTGAAGCAGAAGATACTTCGCTGTGACACTTTCCGAAGTGGAATGGACTTCCATATGTCGAATGTACCACATCAAGAGAGCAGTCGGATCTTTCGAACATTATAAGCTTCAAACACCGATAGTTTGAAATCCGGTGGGTTGCGAGATTTCCTTATATCCAAAGAGAACGAATTGTAGTAACAAAATCCAAGTCTGAAGAAGAGGCACCGCCTCTAGTGAGTCAATGAATAACATCTGCGATTTGAGATCCATAAGCAAAATCAAACAATTGATTCAGAGTATCCAAGGCGAAACTGTGCCCCCAGTGTTCAAGTCAAAATTAGGAATCAGTTGATTAGCGATAAGGATATTCAGTTGAATTCCAAACGGAGGGGCCGCATCGGGCGCAATCCTGACTACCAAAACCATAGAAGCACTATCTCCAAAGCTTCGCGCGCTAGCCCTTGAATCATGTTACCAATAATAGAGCCCGTAGTTGACCAACCAAAGCATTACGGGCTGGAGTGATGTCGGGATTAGGGGTGCCCCCAAGTGTAGCGGGACCGACACATGTTCGAGGATCAGCGTTGGCCTGCTGATTAGTTTGCAGGGTTGCCCCCAAGTCCCGAGTAAAGCTTGATGAACATTGGTACTTGTTCCAATAATATCTGCCTGCCTTGGCCTTCCTGTACTTCTAATCCTAGCCTTAATTCAAGCGAGAAAGGTAGTGAATTCTTCTTCCTGTCGCTCGAGTTGAGCATTCAAATCCATACCCAAATTGTTAATCATCCCATCGACATCGTCATAAGTGACGTAATTCGAGGGAACTCCAGTCGAAGAAAGTTCTTTACTTCCTTCACCTCCAGTACCTTGAGCTTCAACAATATCAACGAGCTTCTTACGCTTAACCATGATGAAAAGCGAATAACAAAGTTGATGTCGAAAACTAAAACCAAAGTCAAAAATTAAATCCAAGAATCCAATCCAAAGCAGAAGCCAAAGCTGTGTGCCACCACCTGGCGTGCCAAAGTGTTGATGTGGGGAATTGTCGCTATTCGCGCACGCCAACGCCCAAGTGTATTTTTTGTAGAAAAACAATAATCCAAATCCAAAGTAGTGAAATGTAAAGGGAGAAGACAACTTTTTATAGTGGTTCAACACTAACGCCTACATCCACTTTTTTGCAATCATTCATCATAATAGTTGATTACAAAAGTAGTGTAAGTTCGGACAATTTCTGTGCATAAGTTTTATAATAGAACAACAAAATGTTTGTTTGTTCTAAAATTTGACCAAAATGCTCTTCTTCTTCTCCGTTGAACCAAAGTGTGAAGCAATGTCCAAAAAGAAGCTTCAATGTCCAAGAAATTCCAAAGATTTCCAAAAATGTCTAAAAGAAGTGTAAAAGTTCAAGGAAATTTTCAAATGTTGTAGGCAATTGTTTGTGCATCGTTTAGAAGTCCAAAATCCAGGAAGATGATAAAGGCGGCCATTAACAGTGCTTGAAACCTTCACTCCCATATGCAAAGTGTAGGAAGAGTGTAAATGAGCCAATCCCTTTGAATGCCAAGTTTAGGGGTATTTATTGACGAGGTTTTGGAGTGTTAGCCCGAATTTCGTATCTCTGGGGGAAATGAAACTCATATCCCAAAAAGGGGTCAAAAAACCAAGGCAACGTTGAAAAATCGCATCCCTATGTTGAAACAACTCGAATCCCAAAAAATAGCTAAAAATACGTGTTGGGCAGCCAAAAAGGCCTGATCTACATGGTGAAATTAACTTGCCAAGTGATCTGCCAATTTGCCACATTACAGATTGCATATCCCAAAAATCCTTGTAAAACATGGTATGCTTAAGCAAAATTCCATGATATGCCCGTGTTTCTGTTTATGCCAAATTTCCTTGGCAAAACCCAAATTTTTGAATCTCGACCACTTGATCAATTTTTGTATTAAACAATTCGTGGCACAGAGTCGAGGGAAATTTGAATCCCACCGTGTTGATCATCGTTTTTTCGAGTGCCAAAAGTTCGAATCCGCCTCTGCCAAATCTTCGAATCCCGAGCCGAAATAGAAGGAAGCCTTACCGAGACAGAGGCACGAATAGGGATTTCATATCCCTCCTAGGATACAAAATTTTGGGATTCGAATCCCAACTTTGCCAAGCCAATTTTCTAGTGCTGATCGGCTCGATGAGTGACCGTGGAAATCATCCATTTTCCCATATCGATTACCCCATTTTTTCATGCCAAATCAGATGATTGACCATTTTACCAGATGTGATCAATCAAGCACAAACACGTGATTTTTGATGATTATCACGTGCCGATCACTTGTTTTTGAACGTGCCAAACCATAATTTTTCCAAGTGCTAGATGTTGAAGCCGTGAGTCAGGCAAGCCATTTTTCGTGTTCGCGCCTTGCCGACCAGCTATTTTTGAATGAGCGATATTGTTTTTCACCAAAATTCAAATAATTTTCCACAACGAGCTTTGCCACTTGATTGGACCGACACGTTGAAGCATTTTGAGCTGAATGGACCGAGTCGATGTATTTACCATTCTAGTTTTTCTAACTCCATTAACGATGATTTCACGAATCGACACTATTTCCAATCTTTTCTGAACATGTCGCGACTTCAACCAAATCGCTTTGTGTTTTCTGACGACTTTCTCGAAACTTGAGCGCATCGCTAACCAAAATCTTAACATGTGACAGTTTTGACCAGTCAATAGAACAAGTTCTAGTTATTCTCAGTGGACTAAGTGAAGAATACGAAGTTATTGAAGCAAGTATAGTGTCCCAAAAGGAATTCTCATCTATTGATGACATTCACTCAATTCTATTATCTCATGAGGCTTGAATTGATAGTAAAAGAACACAAGAAAGTGACTACATTATCAATAATGCACCAAATAAATATAGAAATCAAAATTATAATACAAGATCAGATTAGAGCTTTTAGAGTGGTGATCTATCAACTCATGGCCGAGGAAGAGGTAGATGGAGTAACGAAAACAACAAACCTAAGTGTCAAATATGTGAAAGAATTGGATGCACTGCACCAAAATGCTATTTCAATATATCCTAAACTATGCCAACAATTAAAGCAGTAATAACCAAAGAAGGCCAAATCCAAGTGGAAATGTGTCTACGGTTCAAACTGATGTAAACACTCAAATCGGTTCTGCAAGAAACGTGAATGAAGCAGTAAGACTGGATCATATTCAGGATGAAAGTTGGTATCCTAACTCAGGGGAAACTAACCACATCACCAACAATCTTGAAAATATTAATCTTAGAAATAGAGAATAATAAGGTAATAAAACTATTAGCATGGGGGAATGGTAAGTGCATTAATATTTACCATATTGGTAAAGGTAGTATCAAAAGTAAAAGACATCTATTCTTACATAATTTATTAAGGGTACCAAAAATCAAGAAAAGTTTGATTAGTGTATCACACTTTGCACCAATGAGCTTAGACTTTGGATACAAATATTATTTATCCCTAGTTGATGCATGTACTAAGTATACATGGCTATATCTATTGGAGTCCAAATTTGAAGCTTATAATGTTGTTATTAACTTTTGGAGAATGGTTTAGAATCAGTTTAACTATACTATCAAAAACTTTCAATCTGATGGTGGTACAGAATTCAAACCACTAAGTAGTTTCTTTCAAACAAAAGGCGTAATTTATCGAATTACAAGTCCTTATACGTTTAAAAAAAATGGGTTAGTTGAGAGTAAACATTGGCATATAATAGAGTCAGGTTTAACATTACTGGCACATGCATCTTTACCTTTAAAATTGTAGCCAGAATTATCCAACTAAGTTGTTTATTTAATAAACAGAATGCCAACTAAAGTGTTGAATGATACTAGTCCATTAGAGAAATTGTATAATGTTAAACCTGATTATAGGAAATTAATGAACTTTAGATGTCTATGTTTTCCTCATTTAAGACCATATAATTCAATAAACTGAACTATAGATCTAGGCCATGTATTTTTATAGGTTACCGTGCCAATCAGAAAGGGGATAAATGCATTAACACCAATGGCAGAATATATATAAGAAAAAATGTAATCTTTGATTAAACCATTTTTCCACGCAATAATAATGATATGAAAACATCAAAGAAAGTATACAATTAAAAGGTATATATATACATATACTTGAACTGCTAACTGTTGCTGAAGTGTGGCCTAAAAATAATAATACTAAGGTTGTTGTTGCTCAAGTTGACAATCAGAATGTATTTGATCTACCGAATTTTGATCATTGTAAACCTCCCAGCCACGCTCAACATTATCCTATAGCAAATGATAATGATACTATAATGTTAGATGGCAACAACAATTTAAACAACAATAGTATAGAAACAACATTAAACAATAATGCTATACAACTAGGTCAATGAAGTTACCATCAAATTCACCACATAATCGGACTGGCCACCATATGATAACAAGAAGCAAAAGAGGAATTTTCAAACTAAAGACCTACATTGCTACTGTAAATATGGAGGCCAAAAAGCTACAGTGAGGCTGCAAAAGATCAAAATTGGATAGCTGCAATGACCAATGAATATAATGCACTCGTGAAAAACAACACATGGAAACTGGTTTATCCTCAAAATAATAAAAACATAATTGGATGCAGATTGACATATAGGCTAAAGAGGAACCCAGATGGTTTGATCAATAGATATAAAGAAAGATTTGTTGCAATGGGGTTTACATAGGAATTGTAATGACCCACACTTTAGCTGTCAAATAATTAATTTATTTAAATATTAATTATCGAGTTGGCGAGATCGATAACCAAAATTAAATAATATTTATATTTAATTAATATAAATAACAGGATAATATATTTCCGGAATAATCGGAAATAACAGAATTCAAAATGTTGTGAAAACCGGACAGCTGAAAATATATATATATATATATATATAATTCAGTTTATATTGAAATATATTGACGAATATATTAAATAACGACAGTTGAACGTAAAATATATATTATAATTAAAATCGAGCTCGAAATGGCGCAACAGTTCGCTATTTGGCGATTTGAACTTCAATTGAACGTACAGAGTTCGTTTTAAATCCGATTTCTGTGAAACAAGAAGCGTACGGAGCTGGTGGAGTATATCTTTCTAGTGGAAGAGAAAAATCAGGATTTTGTTGTGTATATTTTGAGATGTGTCCAAATCAAATTTTAAAATAGTCGCTATAGAATCGTTTATCGACCGTAGCGGTTTATTCGATATAACGAGAGATCGGGTTTGAATTTGGACAAGGTTCTTTTGGGACATAACGATAATTTAATTTTTAGAATTTTTCTGTAATTTTTAATTAATTAAATAAGCGACTTTTTATTTGGAGTATTTTGCACCCTGTAATCAACATTTTGAGGTTACACAATATGAGTTGAACTACCGATATTATTATATTTTTGGAATCCTGTCACATCGCTGATTACAACGGTATTTTTATTTCCGTCGGTTGAGGTCCGAAAACGAGTGGAGTTTTTATGAAACAGGGTACCCTAAAAACTTATTAAAACAAAAATACCCTAAACTATGTTCACCGATCAGAAAAGAGGCCATGCCTCATCTCTTCACATCCGCTAGTTTCTCGCGGTCCTCAAGCAAATACGTGGACAAAACTGTTACCTCAAAAATAAAAATAAAACCCTATATAATAACTTTAACACTCCTTAACCTAATTTCCAATTTTCATTATCTCAGTCAAATACCCGCCGCCTTCAATTCTTATTCATTAAGCAAAAATGCAAACTTCATAAATTCCAGAAAATCAAAGAAAAACCAAAAGTAAATTCAAAGCCGTGGTCTTCATTTCATTTTCCCATTTCCTCTTCCGTAAATCGAAATCGAACTTCGAGAAATCAAGTAAAGGAATCGCAATGGATCCCTGAGACCTCATAGAGCTCGTCGATAGATGAATGAAAGCCAAACTCGTTTGTTTCCTGGAGACCGACTTCTAGGTGAAGCCAAGGTCTCAAAATTAGGATGTGAGCTCGGTGGAATACAGATTCGAAGTGGAGTGATTTGAAGTCTGAATGGGTGCGATCTGCTATTTTGAAATTTCTGGAGTGTTGATGTCATGAGTTGAAACGGTAATCGGTGATGTTGTTGGTCCGGGTTTGTGTTTTAACGGCAAGAAGGCGATTGTGTTTGTGAAGGGGAGTGTACTGGGCATGAGTGGAAGAAGAATGGTGGCTCATGAAGGGAAGATGTTGGTCAACTATGATGTGGTGTTAATGAAAGGGGAGATGTTGATTTGGAGGGCCGAAAGAAAGCAGGTATGTCTCAATGCAGAGGGTAAAAAGGTTCAGAACCGTATAGTGGAAGAGAGTGGGTACGTAGTTGATGGTTCCGAATTGTAATATACTGGAGACATGGTTTACATGGGTCTTGAATGAAGAAGAAATGAGTATTGCATGAAGTACTGAGGGGTGAGGTGACGTGGCCGTGTTAAGGTGTATATTTGGTGATGGTGTCATGTTATAATTGGTGAGGGAGTTTTGAATATGTAGAACGTGCGAGTTGATACATGTGTTTATGGCGGCGGTATTCATGAAGAGAAATAAACCAGCTTTTGAAAAGAAGAAGATAAAAGAAGAAGCAGTATCAGCCATTACAGTTTGGGGAAGGAGACTTACGCGAGTTTAAGTCTGTTTGGGCCGGATAAAGGAAGAATTCTGCTAAACAAGATCCGCTAGGATCGTATGGACGACGGCTACGCACTGGAACTGACTGGAAGTCCATTGGAGCTCATTTGAATTTATGGCGAAATAAACTGTTTGATTCAAATCAAGCAACAGTTTATCGTTCTTTAACGATGAACAACCAATGTGAGTAAATCTCACTGACTCTGAATAGTTTAAAATTCCATGTTGTATTTTTAGAACTGTTAAATATTGGCTGATTGACTATGTGTTGACTGTTTGATTGAACTGCTAGTCAGTTAGTTGAATTTCTATATTGATCTGTTTAACAGAATATATCATATGGAACTGAAAGTGATGTTGATTTTATTGTGTAACATCTGTGGATGCAGGGAAACAGATTGGAGGAATCCGACTGGATTCCTCAACAGCTATTTAATTATTTTCATATATTGTGATATATGACGTGGTTTATAATCTGTTGTTGATTATATGTGTATGGACGATATTGGACATCGTAATTTGATATGTTAAACACCATAACACACCGGAATTTGGAAAAAAAGGGGATTTTCAAAATGAATATTGAAATTAGGTTATTATAAAATCAAAGGATTTTTTATAAAAGAGATAATATTTATAAAATCAAAGAAGATTTTATAAAGGAAATTATTTATAAATGGAATACTTATAAATAGAAATTTATTTATAAATGGAATATTTATAAATAGGAAATATGTTTAAGTGGAATTTTATATGAAGGAAAATCTTTATAAATGGAATATTTATAAAGTGAATTATTTATTTAGAATAAATAAATTAGATATTTAAGTGGATTATTTATTTGTTAAATAAATAGGATAAGATAAAGAGATAATGACTTAGAAAATAAATAAGTTATAAAAAGGGATTATTTATTTAGAGAATGAATCAAGAAATATTTGTAAACCATTTACAAATAAAATAGAAAGAGAAATATGTGTAAAACATTTACAAATAGGTTATAAAGGATATCAGTTTATTAAATAAATAGGATAAGAAAAGGATATTTATGTGTTAAATGCATAGAATAAGATAAAAGGAATATTTGTTTAGAAAACAAATAAGATATTATATAAGAAATATTTGCAATACATTTGCAAATAGAGTTTGAAAAGGAAATATTCGCAAACAATTTGCAAATAGAGTTTGAAAAGGAAATATTCGCAAACCATTTGCAAATAGAATAGAGAAGGGAATATTTGCAAACCATTTGCAGATAAAATTTAAAAGGGTAATATTTGTAAACCATTTACAAATAAAGATTTAAAAAGGAAATATGGGAAAAAGGCATTTAGAAAACAAATAGATTATAAAGGAAATATTTACATTTGGATAAATAGATATATATATATATATAAGTCTGAACTTATATATGAAGAAGTAAACAGATAAAAGGAGCAGATTGATTTATAAATGATATTTATAAATTAAGTTAAATATTTATCTTTGGATAAATAGATATATATAAGTCTGAACTTATATATGAAGAAGTAAACAGATAAAAGGAGCTGATTGATTTATAAATGATATTTATAAATTAAGTTAAATATTTATCATTTGGATAAATAGAATATATAAGTCAGGACTTATATAAAGAAGTAAGAATCGATTTCAACATCGATGTGTGAAACTGAATAAGGACAAAGAGTTAATCAGTTAGGGTTAACCAGTTAGAGTAAAACCATTAGGGTTAACCAGTTAGAGTTAAACCAGTTAGGTTAAACCGTAGTGTTAAACCAGTTAGAGTTAATCGATAGAGTTAAATCGAACTAGAGTTATTGAATAGAGTTAAATCGAACTAGAGTTACTCAAATGGAGTTAATCGAATTTAGTTTATTCAAATAAAGTTGAAATTATTTAATCGAATTTAGTTATTCGAAGTGAGATAATCGAATTTAGTTATTCGAAGTGAGATAAGCAAATCGAATATAAGTTATTCGAATAAGTTATTCGAATAAGAGTTAATCTAGTAAGAGTTATTAGGTTGGAGTTATTCAAATAAGAGTTATAGATTAGAGTTAACCGAATAGGAGTAAATAAATTAGTTGTCGTTATATTATTCGAGTTAGGAAATAAAAGTCATATTAAAGATAACATATTTCGGATGCAGGGGATTATAACACCATTGTTATAATCACGTAAACTTGTAAAAGAAGGGGGTTCGTAAATAGAATCCGAGGGTTCTTAAGGAAGTGTTAAACGGTTAAAAGATGAACTTACCCTATTTCGAGATTTGAAATGTTGTTCAGTTAAGGTCTGAGAGGTAGTTATACCCCAACTTGATTGACTTCGTTTTTAATTTAGAAATGGTTAAGGTTCGAGAGTGAAAGTGGTTAAGTGAATTTAGTAAATAAGTATAGTGGTTTGAGTTGTCGTCGCGATGTTGATTTAAACATCTATTTAAATCCAAGTAAAGAAGATTTGTAAATGTTTTCCAAATAGAATCAGAAACGTAATCAAATATTGAAATTTGAAATATGAATTAGAAAAGGAAGTGTTCATGTATAAGGAGTTAAGAAATGGAGTTAAGCTAAATCAGGATTTGACTGGATACTTGTTAAGTTGAATGGTTTCCGAAGTGTCTATCTGATGTTGGTTTCGACCTTCGAGATTGGTACTTAGGGAATTGTTCTTATACTAGTTTACAATCAGAGACTGATAGTTGTAGAAGAATAGTGATACGTGAATAAGTTATGGAAATGTTTTCAAGTGTTAACGTATATTTTCTAAGCATAGAAAAAAAGAAAATATAAATATATATATATATATATGATTGATGATTGATCGATATAATTTCCATTTGGAAATAATATCGTTGTTTGCACACCTATTTTTCTTTGATAGTTAACTCACCGACTATCGAAGTTTTCGACCATTTTAACGTTGTTAATATGAGGAGACCGGTTGGATTATTATCCAAAGAACCACTCCGTATTGGCAAAAGCATTGCGAATCAAGTATGCTGAATATATTAAAGACGGAGTAAAGTGCAAGGGCTGTTGTATAAATCTTAGGTAAAGATTGCCTAGGATAGATGTACTGAATAGTGCCTTCGGTTCATCCTGTTCCTGGATGGCTTGTATGGATGAATGTCTGACAGAGTATTTCCAGAAAGGTCACGTACATTGATTTCTTCAACCGTACCAAGAGTGGAAGCGGAGAAGGAAACTTCTTTAGCTAACACGTAATGTACTGTTGTAGACATCAATTAGTCATTTTCGATGGATCTGACAATGTGGCATTCGAAGTGAATCTGATGTGATGATAAAGCGTAGCTTCTAGCCTCACATCCGGTAAATGACAAAAATCGGGCGGGTAGCATGGCTATGTAGGTCGCACCTATTAGGGTGTATAATCACCTGATCTAGAGTTTCATTTACTTCTAAAAATCTATTGTTGATGCTGTCCCATTCGGGAAACGGTTGCTGATCCCAAACCGTTGGTGATATACATTCAATACACTCAAGCGAAATGAGTGGTCGGTCATGTGTGGCTGAGTTGCAAGATGTTCTTATTGAACTCCAGTGTATCGTTCCTAGAGTACACTGATCGGAAGGTGGTTCCATACCTTGTCATAGCTGGAAATCCATCATCCAATACGTGCCCGCGGTTTTTGACTATATATTATGTATGTGGAACGTGAGATGAAAGCGTTTCTGCTAGATGATTATTATATTGTGGCTGATAGACATTATTATAATATCAAAAGGTTTTTGATATAAAGATATTTTGGATTCTCATAAGGGAAAAACCTGTTCCGTTATATGGCGTGGTCTTATGAGATATCGTTTAATGGCTCAAACTGTTTTAAACTATTTTTACTCATACCAGTCCCATGACTGACCCGAAGTTTATTTTGTTTTGTTTTCCCTAAACTCTTGGGTGCCCAATTTTGTACGGGCAGTCAAGTAGTCGGGATTTACAGATACTTGAAGAGCTGGAGCAGTGTAACAACCCGGAAAATCTGGGCCAGTTTAAAATTTTTATTTTGGCAATTTTAGCGAATTTTGATTATTTAAAATGAATTATTTTAAATAATATCGACGAGAAACTTATTTTGAATAGAATTCGAACGTATATATTATACGCGTCGCCGTTAGAATATAAATATTTATATATAATTATAAATAGAATTAAAAATGGCGCGGTAGTTCGATAATTCGATTTCAAACTTCAATTGAATGTACCGGGTGCAAAACAATCCGGATTTTAGTGAAACCAAAAATAATGGAATCTAATAGTGAATATCTTTCCAACGAATCCGAAGAATCAAAAGTTAGTAGCGGGAATCAAAAGTTATGTCCAGTTGAAAATTCTGAATAGTCGCTATGGAATTCAGGCCCTTAAAAATGGACATTTTGCAAATGACCTCGGATTTCGACGAAACCACTTTTGTTGGATCCGCAGTGTCAAGTTATCGCTAGGTTTCAAATTTCATAATTTTTCGAGTCAATATGTGAGCGTGGCAAAGGAAAACGTGTTTTAACCATTTCAGTTGATTTTAATCGACTGGAAATTGGCCATTTTTCTAACGGTCTCAGAATTCGACGAAACTAGTTTTGTTAGGACCGTATCGTCAATACGAAGCTAGAAAATATTTTTATGGAATTTTTCTAGTTAGTATGTGACCCCGGTAATTTGAAACGTACGTTTAAAATTCAATAAAGTGATTTAAATGTAAATTCAAAGGAAACTGATCGAAACGGTCAAATCAGCTTGCGATACATATCCCATTGTGTTCGGAATGGGGGGGAAACGCTATGGGCGACAGGCGGTGGACCTCGTTTTGAGGTCGTATGTGAAAGTCAACCTTTAAATAATTAAATAAATAAAATAATACAAAAAAAAAAAAAAAAAAAAATATTCCTTACTCTCCTTTATTTCTTCTGGCCCCCCCCGTTTCAATTTCAGTTCTTAAATAAAATAAAAAAAAAAAAAAAGGGGGAAAGCCATCGCGCGATGGCGACAGCCTACCGCCGCCCGAACCCTCCACCGACCCACCTCCCTCCAGCCTCACCTTGGCCACCGAGACGACAGAAGACCCCTCCCCTCGACTGGCGCCTGGCGCGAAGGCCCCACCCCTGCCCTCCTCGACGAAGACGAGACGCCCCCCCCCCCCAAATCGTTCGACGCCTCCGCGACCCTGGCCAGCGAGCCTGTGCCGCCGCCTCGAAGCCAGGAGCCTCCGACGATCAGCAGAACCCCCCCCCCATCTGTAAGTTTTTGTTTTTGTTTTTGGCTTTGCTATTTTATTTTCAAGTTTTAGAAAACTGATTTTAATTAATTTTAAAAACTGTTTTTTTTTTTAGATTTAAAAACAGAAATGTTAAACTGATTTTAGATTTAAAAATGTTAAACTGATTTTAGATTTAAAAATGTTAAAACTGATTTTGATTTAAAAATGAAAAAAAAAACTGAATTTGTTTTATTTTTAAAACTGAGTTTTATCTACTTTAAAAGCTGAAGCTAGATTTTTATTTTATATAGTATATAGTTTAGATTTTTAATAGAAAAGAATTTTTATTTTTATATGTATAGGGCATTGAAGTAAAAATAGAAATTCATATGTCAAAAAGATTAGATTTTGAAAATGAAATAGATTAGATTTTTATCGATATGAATGTGAAGTAAAAATATGATTTTTATATTTTTTTAAAGTATTAAAAATATAATCTTTATAGGATAGAGAATATAAAGATATCATCTTTGTATATGTAGCGAAATAAAAATCTGATTTTTATTTTATATACATTGAAATAAAGTGGTGATTTTTATAAAAGCGAAAACTTTATTTTTATAAAGGTGAAATCTATATTTTAAAAATTTGATTTTTACATTGTTAAAAAGAAAAGAAACTGAAATGGTCATTGATTCAAAAATACAAGCAATCTTGATTTGAAAATAAAAAGACATCACTTTTGAAAATATAATGGAGAATATAAAAATTCGATTTTTATATATTGAACTTTGAACTAAAAATTCGATTTTTATATATTGAACTTTGAACTAAAAATTCGATTTTTATATATTGAACTTTGAACTAAAAATTCGATTTTTATATATTGAACTTTGAACTAAAAATTCGATTTTTATATATTGAACTTTGAACTAAAAATTCGATTTTTATATATTGAACTTTGAACTAAAAATTCGATTTTTATATATTGAACTTTGAACTAAAAATTCGATTTTTATATATTGAACTTTGAACTAAAAATTCGATTTTTATATATTGAACTTTGAACTAAAAATTCGATTTTTATATATTGAACTTTGAACTAAAAATTCGATTTTTATATATGGAACTTTGAAATAAAAATTCGATTTTTTTTTTTTTATATATATAGTGGCCTTGGGCAACGAAGGTGACAAAAAGGCGAAACGACGAAGACTTCTGCAAATGAAGTGCCGTGGAGCTAGGATAGCTATAAGTGAGAATTTCTCACCTTTCAATTTATATTTCTAGTTATATATATATATACTAGGATGCAGACGGTGCTTATTAGAAGCACCCGACACCCGTCCACATACCATGGACTTGTTTGTTTGGATTGTTTGGTGATTGATCGAGATATTGGTTTGAATGTGGTTTGTGGTGTGAAAAATCGAATCGATAAATTGGTTAGGATTAGACGTGCGCCGTTATAAGGCGAAGGAGTAAGACTAGGTTAGACTCTTACTCCAAATTTTGTGGTTTGCAAAATGAAATTGATTTGATTGATGAGTGAATGGCGTGGGCCTTCACTAGACCGGGGATTAGGCTAGGCCTTGTCCCGTTTCTAGTATCGTGCCGTTATGCCGCCGAAATTTTCTAAAATATGTTAGAAAATAAAAATATCATTTTATTGTGTAAATGAATAATAGAAATTCATATGATAGAATAAAATGTTTTATCGTTAAAAATACAATTTTTAACGTGAATATGAATATAGTGAAAGTGAATAAAATAAATATTCATTTACAAACCAGATGGTTTGTTTATGTACACTTATTTGAATGACATTGATTGGGTCGATAAATTTTACACATCGCCTAACTGCACAAATAAAATATGTGTTTGATTGTTTGAAACCCCACACGGGTGTTAGGATGAAATTTGAAGTTCACTCATCCTGATTGATTAAATATGTCGATCGATTGATTGACATGCTGTTGTAAGCGTTGAATATCTATATTTGATGCTTATACAGTGTAGTGCACTTTGGTTGATGGTTGATTATTTTCAATGCTATTATATACATGTGTTGTATGAAAATCCATATAATTAATTTTATATGGTAATTGATTGGGCCTCATTCCAGTTTTGAAAAAGAAATATTTGAAATAGAATATTTGAAAATAAAGGAATATATGAAGCCGTGTTGATTAGATTGACGCCATTTTGACGAGAACGATATTTATATCGATTTTATCGATTTCGAAATGAATTGAATTGAAAACGAATTCAAAATGAATTGAATTGAAAACGATTTCGAAATGAATTGAATTGAAAACGATTTCGAAATGAATTGAATTGAAAACGATTTCGAAATGAATTGAATTGAAAACGAATTCGAAATGAATTGAATTGAAAACGATTTCGAAATGAATTGAATTGAAAACGAATTCGAAATGAATTGAATTGAAAACGATTTCGAAATGAATTGAATTGAAAACGAATTCAAAATGAATTGAATTGAAAACGAATTCGAAATGAATTGAATTGAAAACGATTTCGAAATGAATTGAATTGAAAACGATTTCGAAATGAATTGAATTGAAAACGAATTCGAAATGAATTGAATTGAAAGCGATTTCGAACTGAATTGAATTGAAAACGATTTCGAAATGAATTGAATTGAATATGAATTCAAACTGAATTGAAATTTGAATTGAATAGAAATGAATTTTAAAACGAATTTATAAGGAAGAATTCAATTTTTCTTTGAATTGAAATGGAAGTTGAAATAGGTTTTGAAACGATTTTAAAACTATTTATATAATTCGTTTTGAATAGAAATCGACGAAATATATATTATATATATTATATATATAATATAATGGCCTGAATAGAACGCGCCGCGCCGCGGCAGTTCGCGAATTTCGACCATTTATTTCAAACGGACATTACGGGAGATCCGACCGTCGGATTCTCCTAAAACCAGAACCGTTGGGTTCGTATCGAAAAGAGCTTTCTAACGAATGTTAGAAATTTGAAATCTAACGGTTGGATTTGGAATTATGTCCAAATCACATTTGAAAAAGGTCGCTGTAAGTGCAGTTCGATGGCCGTTGATGGAAATCGACTGTACGGGCCTTGATAAAATTATTAAAAATAGTAATAATTTATGTAAAATCATAAGAAATGATTTGTGAAGATTTGGGATGAAAAACTCCATATTTGAAAAGATAAAAATAGATTTTTATCGAAATGAACTAGTTTTGAACTAGAATTATAATTCTATTTATTTTTAAATAAATAAATTGAATTCGAAAAGGGTTTTGAAAATAACCAAAATTTCCAATGATTGCATTGGAGTGGATTTAAATCGAAATTGTCTTCGGAATATTTCGATATTGGAATTCGTGATATTACAGGTGTTGTTATGGAAATTTGAAAGATATATATTTGTATCGTTATTTCCAATACGACATTTGTTAGTCGTAGAATTCGATATTGAATATAAGCCGATGTATTTTCTATTCAGAGCCTTGTATTGAATATCGAATGTGATTTGGGTTTGTCGTGAATGGTGTCTTCACTAACACTGTTCTTGAACCCAGTTGAGAAAAGATTAAATCTTTTTATTTAGATTTAATGAAGTGTACCAATTAAATGATATTTAATTGGAATTGAATTGATATTGATTTTTGGGTTTATCGTGAACAGTGTTTTAAATAACACTCGTTCTTTAACCCGATAATTAATGGAATGATTTTTGGGTTTATCGTGAACAGTGTTTTAAATAACACTCGTTCTTTAACCCGATAATTAATGGAATGTGACTTTGGGTTTATCGCGAACCGTGTTTTTAGATGACACTGATTCTTTAACCCAGTCACAGATTAAAACTAAGTGGAGTTTTAATGAATCTTTAATTAGATTGAAAAGATCGAGAATGGAGTATCACCAGTTTTGCTCCAGGCGATAGTTAAATCTTTAATTAGATTTGAATGTGAAATTTAGAAACTAACTGTCGGTTAGCCAAGCAGAATGGTTTTCTGGATATTGATCTGATGTTGGTTTCGGCCTTCGGGGTTAATATTTGGGGAATTATTCTCTTGATTAATTTACGGTTAGTGACTAATGAATTGGAATGAGGCGTATGTTGTGTTTGTGTAACACTTTTATAATATATACGTGAGTTATTCGGAAAGACCGGGTTTATCCCATTCTGAATAACTGATACGACGATAAGTCGAAGATGAAGACGATGGTCGAAGACCGGAAGTCTTCACGTCGTTTGGGTGATAACTGATGATCTTGATTGGGCTGTACACCCAAGAAGATGGAAACAGTTGGTGATCGTCCAGACGTACTTGGAGATCGATGGATATGCGGGGTACTAGGTGCCTCCGGTTTCGTTCAGACCCAGAACGGACTTGTAAATGGACTGTGTGTCTGACATCGGATTTCATTCTGTGTGACTGATATCGGTTGCATAGGATGGTTTGCCTGTGTGGCATGCTAAGATGCAAATGATCAAGGCTTCTGTTGAAAAGCAAAGTCTTGTGGTGATGATCAAAGCACGGCCTTTGTGGCGTAGCTTTGTGTAACGTTTACCTCGCGTGTTTCACACCAGGTATGAACCAAAAACGGGAGACGGACCTCAGGGAGGACTTGCGTTTCTTTCTAGCTAGAAGTGGCGTCAGTGGTTTTACACGCCCTGACGAGTTTGACTTATGTGGTTGTTGCTGTTGCGAGGCGCCTCGGTTATATCGGTTTCGGCCGAATGCATTCTGGTCGGCTGACGGACCAGACTTACACCCCATAGGGTGGGGAGACGTATTGTTCAGGCATAATAATCCACTCCGTGTGGACCGGCCCTGACGATCCAAGGGGCAGTTGCGGCTGTTCCTGAGGGGCGGGCTAGAGCGTCTCGAATCGGTTGAGGACTATCTTTTGCCTCGGTTCATAGATGGAAATCCAATTTCCAAATACGTGACATTTGCGGTTTTATTTGTAAACCTATATATGGCGACATAGTGGCATGGGACGCTCATGCCGCCTATGATTGATACTTATGATTTGAAGTTGTTTTATACACTTATAATAGTATCAAATGATTTGTTTTAAAACGTATCAAGCATCCTTTGGCTGTTATAAGGGAAAACCCTATCCTCGACTGCGTTGCATTGTGTGATGGGACCTGGGTCTTATAACAGCTTCATTTTTCTTTATTTAGCATTGCGCTGTTTGTTTCATGCACTGGTATTCTTGGGAGGAAACCCGTTCCGTATTATACGGCGTGGTCCCTTGATTTACCTAATGATTTAAAATAAAGATTAATAACTGTTTTAGTTCTCACACCAGTCACATGACTGACCTGGAGTTTATTGTTTTAACCTAAACTCTGGGTGCCCTTATTTTGACATGGGCAGCTAGTAGTTTTGGGTTTTGCAGATTTATATTCACAGGATCCTGGTTTACAGCTGGAACGATATCCGGAAAGCTTTGTATCCGTATATCTCATTCTAGTTGTGTATTGTATTATTTTCCGCTGCTATGTATTTAAATGTAATTTAAATCTCTGATATTTCTGTGTAATATTCATTTATACTCTATATATTCTTGTAATCTGATGCATTGTTGTAATATACAATGAAATGTTCTTCTGTATGCGTTCTGCTGTGGTTTGTTCTCGAACTATCCGTCGCTTTCCTTTACGGGGAAGTTGCGGGTCTTCACAGTTGGTATCAGAGCTTTGGTTTACAAAGCTAGAGAACAAGACACATTAGAAACATACGAAAGGATTCATCAGATATTGGATTAGTAATATCCAATTAGAATGACTCGTTAGAGATAGGATCAGTAGTATCCTAGAACGAGTGTGAAGAGTATATTTTTCAAATAAAAACAATTTTTGTTTTGAAAATTTAAAGCAATTATTCGTATTTGATTATCTATTTATATTGAGTTGGACAGTCCAGTATATATAGATTTTGCGTATACGTCTGATCCGCGTGTATTCGAAGTTTTAATATACTGGATAGATATAGAGTCACACTCTAGTCGCCCGGAGACGATTCTGATGATAGTCTAGACATCATCAGAATTGGTATTCGAGTTTCGAAGGTGTGATTTTCTATATATTTCCATTAGACTGGTGTGAGAACCAAAACTTATATATAGCTAGAATACATTGTTGTGATTTGGCATCAAAACATGATTTTCTTTATATATATCAAAATTATGAATTTGAAAAGCTAATTCACTAATTGATTGATGGTTGTATTGTTTGATTATTGTTTGAATAATTAAAATTTGGACCACTTAGTTCATTTGAAACAAATATTGAATTGTATTGAAAATTGGTTGCATTTGCTTGCATATACATATATATCATTGAACAGGTCATAGCAAGGAGGCTAGAGCAGAGAATAAAATTTGTTTGCCCGACAAATAGGTACATGTTTACTACATAATTTCCTGTTTTGTTTGGGTGATGATGATTTTATGAGCCTATTGGCTAGCCGCTTGGCTTTTTCTTTTTCTTTTTGAGATCTGAAGGACCGGGGAAGCTATTTGAAATTTCCCGATGCTCCCATTGCAGGGGAGGTTATGGCGAAATTTTTCGAAAATTTAGGGTGTTAGCCAAATTTTTGAAACTTTGAAAATTCTCAGAAACTGAAAAGTTGGAGAACGGAAGCCAAATCGAATGTAGAGTTGAATTATCAAACCACTTTCGACTTTGTTCCTTTTCGGGGACGAAAAGTTTTAAGTGGGGGAGATTGTAACAACCCGGAAAATCTGGGCCAGTTTAAAATTTTTATTTTGGCAATTTTAGCGAATTTTGATTATTTAAAATGAATTATTTTAAATAATATCGACGAGAAACTTATTTTGAATAGAATTCGAACGTATATATTATACGCGTCGCCGTTAGAATATAAATATTTATATATAATTATAAATAGAATTAAAAATGGCGCGGTAGTTCGATAATTCGATTTCAAACTTCAATTGAATGTACCGGGTGCAAAACAATCCGGATTTTAGTGAAACCAAAAATAATGGAATCTAATAGTGAATATCTTTCCAACGAATCCGAAGAATCAAAAGTTAGTAGCGGGAATCAAAAGTTATGTCCAGTTGAAAATTCTGAATAGTCGCTATGGAATTCAGGCCCTTAAAAATGGACATTTTGCAAATGACCTCGGATTTCGACGAAACCACTTTTGTTGGATCCGCAGTGTCAAGTTATCGCTAGGTTTCAAATTTCATAATTTTTCGAGTCAATATGTGAGCGTGGCAAAGGAAAACGTGTTTTAACCATTTCAGTTGATTTTAATCGACTGGAAATTGGCCATTTTTCTAACGGTCTCAGAATTCGACGAAACTAGTTTTGTTAGGACCGTATCGTCAATACGAAGCTAGAAAATATTTTTATGGAATTTTTCTAGTTAGTATGTGACCCCGGTAATTTGAAACGTACGTTTAAAATTCAATAAAGTGATTTAAATGTAAATTCAAAGGAAACTGATCGAAACGGTCAAATCAGCTTGCGATACATATCCCATTGTGTTCGGAATGGGGGGGAAACGCTATGGGCGACAGGCGGTGGACCTCGTTTTGAGGTCGTATGTGAAAGTCAACCTTTAAATAATTAAATAAATAAAATAATACAAAAAAAAAAAAAAAAAAAAATATTCCTTACTCTCCTTTATTTCTTCTGGCCCCCCCCGTTTCAATTTCAGTTCTTAAATAAAATAAAAAAAAAAAAAAAGGGGGAAAGCCATCGCGCGATGGCGACAGCCTACCGCCGCCCGAACCCTCCACCGACCCACCTCCCTCCAGCCTCACCTTGGCCACCGAGACGACAGAAGACCCCTCCCCTCGACTGGCGCCTGGCGCGAAGGCCCCACCCCTGCCCTCCTCGACGAAGACGAGACGCCCCCCCCCCCCCCAAATCGTTCGACGCCTCCGCGACCCTGGCCAGCGAGCCTGTGCCGCCGCCTCGAAGCCAGGAGCCTCCGACGATCAGCAGAACCCCCCCCCCATCTGTAAGTTTTTGTTTTTGTTTTTGGCTTTGCTATTTTATTTTCAAGTTTTAGAAAACTGATTTTAATTAATTTTAAAAACTGTTTTTTTTTTTAGATTTAAAAACAGAAATGTTAAACTGATTTTAGATTTAAAAATGTTAAACTGATTTTAGATTTAAAAATGTTAAAACTGATTTTGATTTAAAAATGAAAAAAAAAACTGAATTTGTTTTATTTTTAAAACTGAGTTTTATCTACTTTAAAAGCTGAAGCTAGATTTTTATTTTATATAGTATATAGTTTAGATTTTTAATAGAAAAGAATTTTTATTTTTATATGTATAGGGCATTGAAGTAAAAATAGAAATTCATATGTCAAAAAGATTAGATTTTGAAAATGAAATAGATTAGATTTTTATCGATATGAATGTGAAGTAAAAATATGATTTTTATATTTTTTTAAAGTATTAAAAATATAATCTTTATAGGATAGAGAATATAAAGATATCATCTTTGTATATGTAGCGAAATAAAAATCTGATTTTTATTTTATATACATTGAAATAAAGTGGTGATTTTTATAAAAGCGAAAACTTTATTTTTATAAAGGTGAAATCTATATTTTAAAAATTTGATTTTTACATTGTTAAAAAGAAAAGAAACTGAAATGGTCATTGATTCAAAAATACAAGCAATCTTGATTTGAAAATAAAAAGACATCACTTTTGAAAATATAATGGAGAATATAAAAATTCGATTTTTATATATTGAACTTTGAACTAAAAATTCGATTTTTATATATTGAACTTTGAACTAAAAATTCGATTTTTATATATTGAACTTTGAACTAAAAATTCGATTTTTATATATTGAACTTTGAACTAAAAATTCGATTTTTATATATTGAACTTTGAACTAAAAATTCGATTTTTATATATTGAACTTTGAACTAAAAATTCGATTTTTATATATTGAACTTTGAACTAAAAATTCGATTTTTATATATTGAACTTTGAACTAAAAATTCGATTTTTATATATTGAACTTTGAACTAAAAATTCGATTTTTATATATTGAACTTTGAACTAAAAATTCGATTTTTATATATGGAACTTTGAAATAAAAATTCGATTTTTTTTTTTTTATATATATAGTGGCCTTGGGCAACGAAGGTGACAAAAAGGCGAAACGACGAAGACTTCTGCAAATGAAGTGCCGTGGAGCTAGGATAGCTATAAGTGAGAATTTCTCACCTTTCAATTTATATTTCTAGTTATATATATATATACTAGGATGCAGACGGTGCTTATTAGAAGCACCCGACACCCGTCCACATACCATGGACTTGTTTGTTTGGATTGTTTGGTGATTGATCGAGATATTGGTTTGAATGTGGTTTGTGGTGTGAAAAATCGAATCGATAAATTGGTTAGGATTAGACGTGCGCCGTTATAAGGCGAAGGAGTAAGACTAGGTTAGACTCTTACTCCAAATTTTGTGGTTTGCAAAATGAAATTGATTTGATTGATGAGTGAATGGCGTGGGCCTTCACTAGACCGGGGATTAGGCTAGGCCTTGTCCCGTTTCTAGTATCGTGCCGTTATGCCGCCGAAATTTTCTAAAATATGTTAGAAAATAAAAATATCATTTTATTGTGTAAATGAATAATAGAAATTCATATGATAGAATAAAATGTTTTATCGTTAAAAATACAATTTTTAACGTGAATATGAATATAGTGAAAGTGAATAAAATAAATATTCATTTACAAACCAGATGGTTTGTTTATGTACACTTATTTGAATGACATTGATTGGGTCGATAAATTTTACACATCGCCTAACTGCACAAATAAAATATGTGTTTGATTGTTTGAAACCCCACACGGGTGTTAGGATGAAATTTGAAGTTCACTCATCCTGATTGATTAAATATGTCGATCGATTGATTGACATGCTGTTGTAAGCGTTGAATATCTATATTTGATGCTTATACAGTGTAGTGCACTTTGGTTGATGGTTGATTATTTTCAATGCTATTATATACATGTGTTGTATGAAAATCCATATAATTAATTTTATATGGTAATTGATTGGGCCTCATTCCAGTTTTGAAAAAGAAATATTTGAAATAGAATATTTGAAAATAAAGGAATATATGAAGCCGTGTTGATTAGATTGACGCCATTTTGACGAGAACGATATTTATATCGATTTTATCGATTTCGAAATGAATTGAATTGAAAACGAATTCAAAATGAATTGAATTGAAAACGATTTCGAAATGAATTGAATTGAAAACGATTTCGAAATGAATTGAATTGAAAACGATTTCGAAATGAATTGAATTGAAAACGAATTCGAAATGAATTGAATTGAAAACGATTTCGAAATGAATTGAATTGAAAACGAATTCGAAATGAATTGAATTGAAAACGATTTCGAAATGAATTGAATTGAAAACGAATTCAAAATGAATTGAATTGAAAACGAATTCGAAATGAATTGAATTGAAAACGATTTCGAAATGAATTGAATTGAAAACGATTTCGAAATGAATTGAATTGAAAACGAATTCGAAATGAATTGAATTGAAAGCGATTTCGAACTGAATTGAATTGAAAACGATTTCGAAATGAATTGAATTGAATATGAATTCAAACTGAATTGAAATTTGAATTGAATAGAAATGAATTTTAAAACGAATTTATAAGGAAGAATTCAATTTTTCTTTGAATTGAAATGGAAGTTGAAATAGGTTTTGAAACGATTTTAAAACTATTTATATAATTCGTTTTGAATAGAAATCGACGAAATATATATTATATATATTATATATATAATATAATGGCCTGAATAGAACGCGCCGCGCCGCGGCAGTTCGCGAATTTCGACCATTTATTTCAAACGGACATTACGGGAGATCCGACCGTCGGATTCTCCTAAAACCAGAACCGTTGGGTTCGTATCGAAAAGAGCTTTCTAACGAATGTTAGAAATTTGAAATCTAACGGTTGGATTTGGAATTATGTCCAAATCAAATTTGAAAAAGGTCGCTGTAAGTGCAGTTCGATGGCCGTTGATGGAAATCGACTGTACGGGCCTTGATAAAATTATTAAAAATAGTAATAATTTATGTAAAATCATAAGAAATGATTTGTGAAGATTTGGGATGAAAAACTCCATATTTGAAAAGATAAAAATAGATTTTTATCGAAATGAACTAGTTTTGAACTAGAATTATAATTCTATTTATTTTTAAATAAATAAATTGAATTCGAAAAGGGTTTTGAAAATAACCAAAATTTCCAATGATTGCATTGGAGTGGATTTAAATCGAAATTGTCTTCGGAATATTTCGATATTGGAATTCGTGATATTACAGGTGTTGTTATGGAAATTTGAAAGATATATATTTGTATCGTTATTTCCAATACGACATTTGTTAGTCGTAGAATTCGATATTGAATATAAGCCGATGTATTTTCTATTCAGAGCCTTGTATTGAATATCGAATGTGATTTGGGTTTGTCGTGAATGGTGTCTTCACTAACACTGTTCTTGAACCCAGTTGAGAAAAGATTAAATCTTTTTATTTAGATTTAATGAAGTGTACCAATTAAATGATATTTAATTGGAATTGAATTGATATTGATTTTTGGGTTTATCGTGAACAGTGTTTTAAATAACACTCGTTCTTTAACCCGATAATTAATGGAATGATTTTTGGGTTTATCGTGAACAGTGTTTTAAATAACACTCGTTCTTTAACCCGATAATTAATGGAATGTGACTTTGGGTTTATCGCGAACCGTGTTTTTAGATGACACTGATTCTTTAACCCAGTCACAGATTAAAACTAAGTGGAGTTTTAATGAATCTTTAATTAGATTGAAAAGATCGAGAATGGAGTATCACCAGTTTTGCTCCAGGCGATAGTTAAATCTTTAATTAGATTTGAATGTGAAATTTAGAAACTAACTGTCGGTTAGCCAAGCAGAATGGTTTTCTGGATATTGATCTGATGTTGGTTTCGGCCTTCGGGGTTAATATTTGGGGAATTATTCTCTTGATTAATTTACGGTTAGTGACTAATGAATTGGAATGAGGCGTATGTTGTGTTTGTGTAACACTTTTATAATATATACGTGAGTTATTCGGAAAGACCGGGTTTATCCCATTCTGAATAACTGATACGACGATAAGTCGAAGATGAAGACGATGGTCGAAGACCGGAAGTCTTCACGTCGTTTGGGTGATAACTGATGATCTTGATTGGGCTGTACACCCAAGAAGATGGAAACAGTTGGTGATCGTCCAGACGTACTTGGAGATCGATGGATATGCGGGGTACTAGGTGCCTCCGGTTTCGTTCAGACCCAGAACGGACTTGTAAATGGACTGTGTGTCTGACATCGGATTTCATTCTGTGTGACTGATATCGGTTGCATAGGATGGTTTGCCTGTGTGGCATGCTAAGATGCAAATGATCAAGGCTTCTGTTGAAAAGCAAAGTCTTGTGGTGATGATCAAAGCACGGCCTTTGTGGCGTAGCTTTGTGTAACGTTTACCTCGCGTGTTTCACACCAGGTATGAACCAAAAACGGGAGACGGACCTCAGGGAGGACTTGCGTTTCTTTCTAGCTAGAAGTGGCGTCAGTGGTTTTACACGCCCTGACGAGTTTGACTTATGTGGTTGTTGCTGTTGCGAGGCGCCTCGGTTATATCGGTTTCGGCCGAATGCATTCTGGTCGGCTGACGGACCAGACTTACACCCCATAGGGTGGGGAGACGTATTGTTCAGGCATAATAATCCACTCCGTGTGGACCGGCCCTGACGATCCAAGGGGCAGTTGCGGCTGTTCCTGAGGGGCGGGCTAGAGCGTCTCGAATCGGTTGAGGACTATCTTTTGCCTCGGTTCATAGATGGAAATCCAATTTCCAAATACGTGACATTTGCGGTTTTATTTGTAAACCTATATATGGCGACATAGTGGCATGGGACGCTCATGCCGCCTATGATTGATACTTATGATTTGAAGTTGTTTTATACACTTATAATAGTATCAAATGATTTGTTTTAAAACGTATCAAGCATCCTTTGGCTGTTATAAGGGAAAACCCTATCCTCGACTGCGTTGCATTGTGTGATGGGACCTGGGTCTTATAACAGCTTCATTTTTCTTTATTTAGCATTGCGCTGTTTGTTTCATGCACTGGTATTCTTGGGAGGAAACCCGTTCCGTATTATACGGCGTGGTCCCTTGATTTACCTAATGATTTAAAATAAAGATTAATAACTGTTTTAGTTCTCACACCAGTCACATGACTGACCTGGAGTTTATTGTTTTAACCTAAACTCTGGGTGCCCTTATTTTGACATGGGCAGCTAGTAGTTTTGGGTTTTGCAGATTTATATTCACAGGATCCTGGTTTACAGCTGGAACGATATCCGGAAAGCTTTGTATCCGTATATCTCATTCTAGTTGTGTATTGTATTATTTTCCGCTGCTATGTATTTAAATGTAATTTAAATCTCTGATATTTCTGTGTAATATTCATTTATACTCTATATATTCTTGTAATCTGATGCATTGTTGTAATATACAATGAAATGTTCTTCTGTATGCGTTCTGCTGTGGTTTGTTCTCGAACTATCCGTCGCTTTCCTTTACGGGGAAGTTGCGGGTCTTCACAAGCAGGAGGCTTCAGGATCATATAGCTATAGTGTATTTCCGTTGTGTTGTAAGCGCTGTACTTTGAAATGATATTTATATTCAAATACAGATTTATATTTCAAAGATATGTTATCTATTGTATGTTATTCGTTTCGCTATGAGGTTCGTGTTACTCTGATGTTGTGTTCTTCTTCTTCTGTTCTAAGTTCTATCTTATCTATTCCCACCCTCTAACCTCTTTCATTAACTATTTGGTTATTTTCGATCCTTGGATGTTCGATATGTGTTGTATATCGGATAACAAAGATCGCAAATTTCCGGGTCGCTACAGGAATATAGTTACGATTTTAATGAAACATTTTCTTCAGTTGTAAAGACATCTGCTATCAAAATAAAATTTATCATTGCCTTAAGCATTTGATGGAAAATCAAGCATCTTGATGTCAATAATGCAAACTGGAGGAAGAAATCAATTTGCACCAGCCACACGGATTCATACAAAATCCAGAATATGTATGCAAACTAAATAAAGCTGTCTATGGTTTAAAGCAAGCTCCACATGTGTGGTTTGAAAGACTGAAAGTTGTTTTTATCAACAATGGGATATCACCTAACTAAATCTGAATCATCTCTATTTATTAAACTTAACAGCTCATTTACTACATTTATACTGATATACGTTGATGATATTATTGTTGTAGGTAGTAACGAAGATGAAATCAAGAAACTGACTAAATGTTTAGACAAACAATTCTCAATTAAAGATCTAGGTGAAATTTCATACTTCCTTGGAATTGAAGTAAAGAATGTATCAGACTCAGAAATACATCTCTATCAAAAAAAAAAAAAAAATTGAGTTACTCAATAAGTCAAAGATGCATGAATCCAAAGTTCATCCCATACCAATAATATCAAATCAACATTTTTTTAAGAACAGGGGAGATGCCATAAGTAACATTAAACAATATAGAAGTGTTGTAGGAGCATTGCAGTGTTCAACCATAACATGACAACATATTGCCTTTAGTGTTAACAAAGTGTCTCATATATTTAAAAGGGACAACTAGTTATGGTCTAACTTTGAAAACAAGCAAGAAATTAAACATAAAGATTATACAGACTCATATCGGGTCGTAGATGTTGATGGTTGGAAATTTGTAATAGGCCACTGCATATATATAGAGGACAACTTAATATCTTGGTGCTCAAAGAAACAGAACACTATTTCAAGATCAAGTGTCGAAACATAATATCGAAGTGTGGCAAGTGCAACATCAGAAATCCTATGGCTTTAATCTATACTAAGGTAACTAAAGTTAAACATTGACCCAAAGCATACAATATGGTGTGATAACCAGAGTACAATTTACATGACAACAAACCCAATTCAACACGCAAGGACTAAGCATATAGAGATTGATGTCTATTTTGTGCATAAACAAGTGCAGAAAGGAAATCTATAGGTTAATAACATAGCATCATATTACCAAAAGACAGATATATCTATACTATATTATAGTTACTGAGTTTTGTTTGGAGGACTCACAGACTCTCTCGCATTTTTAAACTGAAGGGTTGCAAATTTTTACTGTTACTCCCCTTTACGCGTCTTTAGCCATCCTTTCTCCAGATCAAAATAAAAGGACAGTTTTGCATCTTCCCCAGATCTAATCTTCCCTCTCTCGCGTCCTATTTCATCTTCCCTTCCCATTCCACCTTTTGCCCCCCCCCTCACCCCCCGTATTTTGCATTGAATCATCATAGCATCCAATTTTGTTTTCCTTCTCATTCTTGTTACCACCTAACCTAAATCTTCTCATTCCCAGGACCACGTAAACCTAATTGTCACGCACCGAATTCGTCTGACCTCCAAAGAGACGGGAAAACACGGATAGCGCGAGAACACGATGCATCAGAACATAAACCAAAGGATAGAGTTTTACCATATAATGGCCAAATATGCTTGGTATGCGAAATTTATCTTTTATTATTACAATAAGTGAAGAAATCAACTTCGAATACAAATGTATCAATCACAGACAGCATAGTACACCATTCTACTATGTCGCATATAGGTTTACAACTCAAACTGAAAAGTCGCGTATTGGAAACTGGATTTTCATTTATGAGTCGAGGCAAGGGATCTTCCTCACCGGTTTTGGGCCATTTCTAGCGGGATTCCCATGACTTAGACGTTGGTAAGCCCTTGGTTAGCATCAGGGTTGGTTCTCCCTTACTTTTGAGGATTGGTTATTCCTAAACAATACATTTCCGGACTTATCTCTGAGCCTTTTAGTCGACTCGATATCCGAGGTACCTCGCAATCCATCATCCATATAAGTAAAAATGTCTGGGCTCCATACCATGACATCATCCATAGCTAGAAAGAAACACATGTCCTCCCTGAGGTCCTCATACCGTTTTTAACTCATACCGAGGTGTGAGGCTCACGAATTAATGCTATACACAAAGCTAAGCTATATTAAATCCGTGCTTTGATCTTCAACCTTAAGACTTTGCTTTTCAACAAAAGTGTTAATCATTTGCATCTTAGTATGCCACATTGACAATTCATGTCGTACAACTGATATCTATCAATATATAACCTCTAAGCTCATACGTCTCATAGAAGGGTGTTAAGCAAGAGAATAAATTCTCCTCCACCAAATAGATACATATTTAATAGAAATCAATCAATATAGAACAAAACACAATGTCAAACATACAATCTATTTACAAGTTCGTTCTGGGACTGAACGAAACCGGAGGCACCTTATTCCTCGTCCCATATGTCCAATACAGAAGAGAGGTCTTCGCATATTCGGTTGATCTCCAAGAACGTCTGGACGATCACCACTTATTACCTTGTCTTGGGCGTGTAAGCCCAATTAAGAGATCGGTAATCATCCAAAGATGTGAAGACCTCCGGTCTTCAACCACCGTCTTCCAATCTTCGACTTTTAGTCGTATCAGTTATTCAGAATGGGTTAAACCCGGTCTTTCCGAATAACTCGTGTATCTTATAACCAAGTGATATAAAAACACATCATACGCCTCATTCAAATCCATAATATTCTTTTATTCAAATTTTCTACAAAATCATTTCAAAAGATTTCTAATATCTTTTCTCAACTTAAACCCAATTAAGGCTTATCAACTAGTCGAGATTAGCGAACCTTACCGAAGTAATCATTTATTTTATTATCCCAATCCCAACCTATTCATATCATGGAGAAAAACTGGTAGTACTCCATATTTAACACCCATTATGTTCTCGGTAAAATTAATTACCATTCAATATTTCAAATCTAATTAAAGATTTAACTATCACATGGAGTAAAACTGGCGGTTCTCCATTCTCGACATTTCTTGAATCGGTAAATTTACTTACCTCATTCCCATTTTAATCTAATTAAAGATTCATTAAAAATCTACTTATTTTTAATCTCAAAAATCATTACTCAATGATTATTCAACTTTAGGAAAATTAATCATGTCTTTTACTGAGTCAAAGAACTAATGTCATTTAAAACATAGTTCATAATTAACCCAAATCATCTTCCATCAAAATGGAATCTTCACGGAATTCATAACCATATATAATCGAAATAAATTTCCGTATTGGACTAATACTATAAACGGAATAATGGCAAAGCCTTTTAAAATTCCATAGATAGTAAAGGCCTTCCTTCACGGAAGCTCATCTCGATTATCACTAAATCGAGTTCCATTCAATTTCAATTTGTTTTATTGAACTGGGAAACTTTACTTTGGAAAAATCCATTAAATATTAATTAAAAGGTTTATAAATTACAAATCATATCCTCACCGTTAATTGGGTTTAAGGACTAATGTCATTTAAAACATCGTTCACAATGAACCCATAATCAACTACCACTTAATTCCAATTATATTAATTAATCGAAAAACTTCATTAAATTTTAGTTAAAAGATTTATTCTTTTCTCAACTGGGTTTAAAAACAGTGTCATTTAAGACACCATTCACGACAAACCCAAAATCCAATTTATTCACATTTTTATATAATTTTATTAAGGTCCTTACAGTCGGTATCCAATATTGGCCACCGAACTGCATCCATAGCGACTTTTTCCAAAACTGATTTGGACATATTCTAAAATCTTACCGTTAGATTTCAAATATCTTATTATCACTCGAAATCGCTTTTCGATACGTACCCAACGGTTCCAATCTTAGGAGAATCTAATAGTCGGATCTCCCGTTATGAAAATTCGAAGTTAATGGTTGAAATTCGCGAACGGTCACTGCGCGGTATGTTATATTCAAACCAACTAAATACGTATAATATATTTCGTCAATTTCTCTTTTTAAAAAGATTCCAACTTGCATTTCAATTTTTAAGTCAAAATTGAACTTCCTATATTATTATAATATCAATTTTTTTTTCAAAATATCAAATTTTGAAATCCCTCTTCCTGATATTCATTATAAAAGTAAATGAAATCAACGGAAAACTCCGTTCGAGTTAAAATGGCATTTACTAGTTTAACTCGGCTTCATATTTCATTCTTTCCGTGCCCATCTAAAATCGTGCATCAAAATCATATTTTGATTCTTCACTGAATATTATTTTAAAATAATCATTATTTCTGAATTGGAATCAGACTCAATCAATTACCATATAATTTTATTTATATGGATTTTAAAGGTGTTAGAAAATTTTCAGAATTTTTGAAAATTTTAGTTAGTCGAAATAAATTAATATTTTAATTAGAATTTATTGATTCAGTTGAAACTGAAGTTAAAGAAGTAAACAAATAATTATTAACCCAGTTAATAGGGTTTGTTTTCTACCTTAGTAATTTCGGAGACGAATTCTTTTAAGGGGAAAAGAATGTAACGTCCCATATTTTTAGGAATTTAATAATTAATTTATTTAATTATTTAAATAGTGATTTAGAGATTTAAATGGTTTGAATTAAATAATATTTATATTTAATTATTATAAATAATGGAATAATAAATTTTAAATTTCGAAATAGTCGGAATACAATAGAATTCGTAATATTGTGTGAATTTGATAGTATAAGAGAATTGGTTAAGTTTAGATTCGAATTTAAATAACGAATATACTTAATAAATGACGTTAGAACGTGTAAATTATATTATATTTATAATCGAGCTCGAAATGACGCAGTAGTTCGTAATTTGGCAATTTGAACTTCAATTGAATTATAGAATCCGTTTTAATTCGGATTTCTATGAAATAAGAAACGTTCGAATCCATTTAACAATATTTTTCTAATGGAAGAGAAAAATCAAGATTTCGTCGTGTAGATTTTGAGTTATGTCCAAATATCCAGAAAGTCGCTATGGAATTCGTTTATAATTTATAATGATTTATTTATAAAATAAATGGATTTTTGTTACATATTTAATATCGATTAACTTGGATTTTTAAATAATGAGTTATAAATCCAGATACATATTTATTTTGGTGGTGTATTGTATTCTATTGGGATATGTGCGATAATATTAATTTATTAATATTAAATTAAATTGTTTTAAGCATATTAATATTTAATTGGTTTATTTTAGACCTTAGAAAATAGCCAATTTTGTAAACAACCTCCGTTTTCGACGAAATTAATTTTATTGGATTCGTAATATTAAATTATTGTTAAAATTTCAAATTTCTTAATTTTTGAAATTAGTATGTGACCGTGTGAGATTTAAATGTGAACTGATCGGTATTTTGGCTTTAAACTATCACAGTGTGAGCAACCGGACTCGGAAATCGACGAAACAAGTTTTGTTGGGTTCGTAATTTTGAATCATAGTCGTATGTCATTTTTCATTGGAACTGGATATCGTATGTGAGAACACGAATTTTAAAAGATAAATACAAGTAGTGGTGCTATATAAATTAATAAAATAAGCAATTAAAATATAATTATTCTTTCCTACAAATAATCCTTTCCACCCTAACTTCCTAACACTATTTTCTCTGGTCAATACGATAAACAAGTCGCCATCGTTTTTTCTTTTTCTCAAACTCAATTCGTGGAAGAAAAAAATACAAACAAATACTATAAATTTTCAGACAAGCATACTTAGATTCAGTGTGAGATGCTCTTTAAGCTGATGTATATTTTGGGTAGCTCGGATCTGTTTCTTGTCGCTACGAATTTGCACAGCGAGGGGTATTGATGCTTAGGGTTCATTAATTTGAGTTTTGTATGCTTTAATCCTAGCATAGGTTATTGTTTTTGAATTTAAGGAGGTCAAGTAGCATGGTTTGGGATTTTTTTGGAGCAATTTCTTGGTATTTTAGTTCGTTGGTCTTCAGCGTACAGGTTCCACGTAGTAGAGGAAAAAGCAGATCGAGTTGCATATGATCGGGATGGGAAAAAAGAGAAGATGGAGAGGAGTTTAGTGGTGATTTGTATGGGATTTGAAATGGTAGGGAGAAGAGGAAGTGATGTAAGCCAAGTGCAGAAAATGTCTGGAGCTTCGGTTATTTGACCGGGAAGGAGAAGAAGCTGAGCGTAAGGAAGGAAAATGTGAAGAGAGTGATGTAGGTGATTTTAGTGTTTTTATTTTATGGAGAGGACGAGTTTTGGGGAAGGAATCTGGTGATGGTTTGAGGAATATCTGAAGCGGGTTTTGTTTATGGTGAGGAAGAGAACTGTAGAGGGATTTGTGGATAATACAGTGGGAGTTCGGCCGATGTGTGAAAATGGGTGAGCCCATTTTAATGAAAATAATGGTTTTAATAATTTAATTAGTATATAAACTTGTAAAATACATAACAATTGCATACTATGTCAGAATCTCATGAAACCGGTCACGTTGGAATCGTAGAGACGGATACTACGCCCGTGAAGTTTGGAATGATTCAATGTGAGTAAAACTCACTAACTCTGTGCAGTTTATATTTTTATAATATATTTTTAGAATTGATAAATGATGGTTGATTGCTGTGTGTTGATTGTCTGGTTGAACTGCTAATTAATTGGTTGAGATTATAGACCTAGTTATGTATAAAAATCTTTAATTAAATATTGATTCTATTTATCAGAATATTTCATATTCATGTTATTTACGTTGATTAACGTCTGTGGATGCAGGGAAACAGGTTGGAGGGATCCAACTGGATTCCTCAACATTTATGTTACTGTTTTTCATATATTGTGATATATGATGTGATATATTATCTGAAACTGATTGTGTGTATTTGGATGGTACTGGGCCTTTTTATTTGGTATTTTAAATACCATAAATATTGGAAATATATATAAAGGATTTGTGAAGTGGGTATTAAATTTAAGAATTTTATAAAATCAACGGATTTTATAAAAGGAAATATTTGGAAAATATATAGAATTATAAAAAAGAAATGACAGGATATAAAAGAACTATGAGATATGGACTTAAAGTAGATTTTAAATGGAATCTGTTTTAACAGATAAATTAAGAAGATTAATTAATAAATAAAATTTTATAAGTTAAATAAAATATTTATCATTTGATAGATGGAATATATAAGTCTGAATTTAATAGAGAAGTAAAATCGGTTTCAACACGGATATTTGAAATTGAATGTGAACGTAGCAGTTATAAAGGGAATTTTCAATGAGATTTTAAGTGCTGAAAATAAAATAAGATTTTTATGAAAAAATCTATAAATAGAATTATAAATAGAATTTGGAATTTGGATATTAATTGTAAATGCTAAATCAAACTGAATTGATTATATAAAAGGAATGTTATTCACCTTCGAAGTGAAAAATGGATTAAAATAAATATTTTACAGATAAGAATATTTATAAAGGAATTTGGGGTTTGAAATAGGAATTTAAATGGAATTACTGAAATTAGAAACTGACTGGAAATTTTCTGAGTTGAATGACTTTCTGAGTATCGATCTGATGTTTGTTTCGGCCTTCGGGGTTTATACTTAGGAAGTTGTTCTCTTACTAATTTACAGTTAGAGACTAATAGATGTGGGAGGATAGTGATGCATGAATAGGGAATGGAAATGTTTTCCAATGTTAATAACAATTGTTTTATAAATTTAGAAAATAGGGATTTATGAATATTTGGAAATAAGATCGTTGTGTATATGGATATTTTCCTTTGATAGTTAAATAACTGTCTATCAAAGTTTTTACCATTTTTCCGTCTTCAATACGGAGAGACCGGGATTAGATTAATTATTAGAAAACCACGCCGTATGGGCATTAGCGTTGCGAGCCAAATATGATGATGATAATTGAATACAGATTTTATGCAAGGGCTGTTCTGGAAAACCCTAGGTAGAAATTTCCTAAGATGGGTTTACAGAATAGTGCCTTTGGCTTGTCCAGTCCCAGGACAACTTGTGTGGGGTATATTTAATAGATCACGTAAGTTGATCTCTTTAAACATATTTACGTTTGGTGGCGAAGAAATTCGTTTCTCTTAGATGTATACTCGTGATATTTTTAGAGAAATCAATTTATGATTTGGCGGGTATGATGATGTGACATTCAAAGTAAATAAAGGTGTGATCTATACGTTGTGACCTCTAGCCTCACAACCAGGAAACAATATAAAATCGGGTAGGTCGCATGGCTAAGTGGGTAGCTGCCAATCAGGGTGTATTGTCACGTGACTAGAGAAAATCCATTTGCTTCTATAATTTATTTTGATGCTGTCCCTTTCGGAAACGATTGCTGATCCCAACCGTTGGTGATAACACATTCGTACACTCAAGCGAAATGAGTGACCGATCATGTTTAGCCTGGGTTGCAAGATGTTCTTATTGAACCCAGTGTATTCCTCTCTAGAGATACACTATCGGAAGGTGGTCCCATACCTTGCCAGTTGGAATCCATTATCAAATTAGCGCTCGTGGTTTTTGATTATATATTATATATGTGGAACGTGAGATGAAAGCGTTCAACTAGATTGCTATTTATTTGATTTAGACATAATTATAATATCAGAAGAGTATTGATTTTTTAAAAAATATTTTGGGTTATCGTAAGTTAAAAACCATCTGTGTTTATGTGTGGATTGGTCTTATGATTATTCTTTCTTTTAAAAGGATTTTAAAAGTTAATCAAATGGTTGGAATTTACTCACACCAGTCACATGACTGACTCAGAGTTTATTTTATTTTCCCTAAACTCTTGGGTGCCCAATTTTATACGGACTGTCAAGTAGTCGGGATTTTTCAGATATAAGAGGAGAGCTGGAGCAGGAGGCTTTAGGATTATATAGCTATTGTTTATTTTCTCTGTATTGTAAGTGTTGTACTTCGATAATGGTATTGTATACATATACTGGTTTTATTTCAATGTAATATTATATAATATATTTATTCGTTCCGCTGTGAGATTCGTGTTTTACTCTGATGTTGTATTTGTGTTCTTCTTCTTCTATTCTAACTTTCTTTCAATTTCTCATTCTCAAACTTCTTTCTATTAATGATCCAGTAAATCCAGGTGTTTGGTTAGTCGATAAAGTATTTGTGTCGATAATCACGATCATGATTTTCTCAGGTCATTACAGTGATATCAAGGTGAGGTTATAGGGATTAACTTGGCACTGTGGCGTGATTCTATAGAGACGGGGTTAGTAATACCCTAGATTGAGTTTAGTGTTTATATACGAGAGAGAGTATTTGTAGATTTTATAAAAAAATTGTTTTATATTGTGGAGAATTATTGGTTGAGTTGTTTATAAGTTCTGGTCGATCTATTTGATCCATTGTATCGGTAGGGGTTTCTAAACAGTTGAATACGATGAATCGACACAGTATGTTTTGAAAAGTGGGTAAATGAAATAAGTTTACCCAAATTATATTTTGATATAAAAGAATGATTAATATTGGAATTATTATAGTATATTGGATGTGACCGTTGTTATTATAATCGAGTACGATTATAATTGAGATGGTTATATGTGTGTGTGTGTGTGTATATAACCAAATAAAATTCGTATAAGTGTTATGAAATGAATTAAATCTGAATTTAAATCAGAATTGAAATTAAAACCCTGGAAATTTGGAAAGGTGTTTGTAAATGGATTTGAATTAAATATATGAGAATTTTAAAATCTTAGGAGATTTTTATTTTTTTTTACAAGCATTGTGAATGGTATTTTGAAATTGATTTCAAAAAGAGGTGTTTAAGATTATGAGTTTTGAAAAGTGATATAGTATTGAACTCACTTCGGTCGCTGGAAAATAATTCCGATGATGATCCAGACATCGTCGGTATTCATTTTTGAGTTTCCAAGTGACAGATTACTACCAAAGGTTTTATTTTTGAATTGTTTAGAGGAAATAAGTCGTTTTGAATCCTGAAAAGGGATATCTGGATTTAGAAAAGTGAAACTGTTTAAAATTCCAATGGAAAGATTGTTTGAATTAAAAACAAATTAATAAAAATTTGGGAAACCGAACTAGAATTGAATTGGATTAGAATGATATCGAGAAATTTGGATTTGGGACATAGGAATTTGAAATGATATTAGGTTGATGATTTAATAATTTTAAAATCAAGAATGAAACTAGAGACTGAGAATGAGATTTGGTTTGGGTATTGAATGATTGGATTTGAGGACGGATGATTAGAGATTTATTGGAATGACATTTGTTTATACTGATGGAAGTGATAGAGTTAAATGCCCGACAAAAATGTATAAGTTTATATTTTATATATGAGTATGAGATTTTTGAGCCTGTTTGCAAGCTGTTTGGCTATTTGATTTTCTTTTGGATTGAAGAAGTCCCAGAGAGGCGAGTTGTACCGATTGAGCCATACAAAGGAGACGCTGGAGAATTTTTTTGAAAATTTAAGGTGTTAGAAAATTTTCAGAATTATTGTAATAACCCGGATTTTTGGAAGTTGAAGGCAGCGACTTAGAAAATTTTGATGCTTAAAATACAAAATAAATCGAGATTTAACATTAAAAATAAATATTTATAATTGGTTAGACATAGAAATTTGAAATTTAATCTTTTTTGAACATAGTTTGAATATATTTATAAGGGGAGTTCCTTCTGCAAATTTAAATTCAACATGAACGGTTGTCAAAAATGAGATTTATTTGAGTAGTGGAGGATAAATACAGTTTTGAGATATGGATCTAATCCATTTAAAACTTGGTTTTGACTTTATTTTAATAAGTATGAATTTAAATTTTAATAATTGAATTAGAATTGTTTTGCTTAAACAATAGCCAAATTTTAAATTTTATCGAAATATATTATTTGAGAAATTATAAAATTGTTAAGAAATATAAACACGAGATTATTTATAATTTATTTAGTTTTGAATTTGGTTTTTGAAAATTTATTTTGATATGAAAATATAATAATACATTGTATTGTGTTGTGTACATAGTAGATAATGGTATACCCTTAAAAATATATTTGTTTAATTAACTTTGCCACTTGTTAAAGCTAGCTGAAATTGGTTGCCACTTGTCCAGCTGCTTGTGGATTTTTCTACGTGTATCCTTTATCATTTTTTTCCATCAACCTTTCCCCCTTCAATATATTTTTTATAGTTCGTAATTTGGCAATTTGCACTTCAATTGAATTATAGAATCCGTTTTAATTCGGATTTCTATGAAATAAGAAACGTTCGAATCCATTTAACGATATTTTCCTAATGGAAGAGAAAAATCGAGATTTCGTCGTGTAGATTTTGAGTTATGTCCAAATATCCAGAAAGTCGCTATGGAATTCGTTTATAATTTATAATGATTTATTTATAAAATAAATGGATTTTTATTATATATTTAATATCGATTAACTTGGATTTTTAAATAACGAGTTATAAATCCAGATACATATTTATTTTGGAGCTATAAAATATTCTATTGGGATATATACGATAATATTAATTTATTAATATTAAATTAAATTGTTTTAAATATATTAATATTTAATTGGTTTGATTTAGACCTTAGAAAATAGCCATTTTTGCAAACGACCTCTGTTTTCGACGAAATTAATTTTGTTGGATCCAGAATATTAAATTATTGTTAAAATTTCATAATTTTTGGTGTCAGTATGTGACCGTGCGGGATTTAAATGTGAACTGATCGATATTTTGGCTTTAAAATATCACTGTGTGAGCAAATGGACTTTGAATTCGACGAAACAAGTTTTGTTGGGTCCGTAATGTTGAATCATAGCCTTATGTCAATTTTCATTAGAACTGGATACCGTATGTGAGCATACGAATTTCAAAAGATAAACACAAGTAGCAGTGCTATATAAATTAATAAAATAAGCAATTAAAATATTATTATTCTTTCCTATAAATAATCCTTTCTACCCTAACTTCCTAACCCTATTTTCTCTGGTCAATACGATAAACAAGCCACCATTGTTTTTTCTTTTTCTCAAACTCAATTCGTGGAAGAAAAAAAAATACAAACAAATACAATTAAATACTACAAATTTTCAGACAATCATACATAGATTCAGCGTGAGATGCTCTTTAAGCTGATGTGTATTTTGGGTAGTTCGGATCTGTTTCTTGTCGCTGCGAATTTGCACAGCGAGGGGTATTGAAGCTTAGGGTTCATGAATTTGAGTTTGTAAGCATCAATCCTAGCATAGGTTATTGTTTTTGAATTTAAGGAGGTCAAGTGGCATGGTTTGGGATGCAGTTTCATGGTGTTTTATTTCGCTGGTCTTCAACGTACAGGTTCCATGCAGTAGAGGAAAGAGCAGAATGAGTTGCGTATGATCGAGATGGGGATAAAGAGGAGATGAAGAGTTCAGTGGTGATTTTTATGAGATTTGAAATGGTAGGGAGAAGGGGCAGTGATGGAAGCCATGTGTGGAAAATGTCAGGAGCTTCGGTTATTTGACCAGGAAAGAGAAGAAGCTAAGTGTGAGGAAGGGAAATGTGAAGAGAGTGATGTACGTGATTTTAGTGTTTTTATATTATGGAGAGGAGGAGTTTTGGTGAAGGAATCAGGTGATGGTTCGAGGAATATCTAAAGCGGGTTTTGTTTGGTGAGGAAGAGAACTGTAGAGGGCTTCATGGGTTTATACAGTGGGAGTTGGGCCTGTGTATGGAAATGGTTAATCCCATTTTAATGAAGATAATAGTTTTATTAATTTAATTAGTATATAAACTTGTGAAATCCATAACTATTTCATACGATGTCAGAATCTCACATAATCGATCACGTTGGAATCGCAGTGACAAATACTACAAGCTGTGAAGTTTGGAATGATTCGGAGCTCTTGAGAATTTCAGAGAAAATAGAACATCTAAATCAAATCAATGACAATTATCGTTATTTAGCGATAAACGTCTAATGTGAGTAAAACACACTAACTCTGTCCAGTTTATATTTTTATAATGTATTTTTAGAATTGATAAATGATGGTTGATTGCTGTGTGTTGATTGTCTGGATGAACTGCTAATTAATTGGTTGAGGTTATAGATCTAATTATATATAAAAATCATTAATTAAATATTAATTCCATTTGTCAGAATATTTCATATTCGTGTTATTTATGTTGATTAACATCTGTGGATGCAGGGAAATAGGTTGGAGTGATCTAACTGGATTCCTCAACATTTATGTTACTGTTTTTCATATATTGTGATATATGATGTGATATATTATCTGAAACTGATTGTGTGTGTGTTTGGGTGGTTGATCGACGCTAGTCTATGAATTAGAAAAGCGCGACATTTGTAATAAATTCTGCAAGCATACAGGTGTGTAGCATACAGGTCGAACACAGGGAGGAAAGTTAAATTTTATTATTTATATGTTTCGTGGGCGTGTTAGACGAACTTTGGAGGTTGATTTTGCAAAACAAAACAAAATTAAAACTGTAATTTGATTCAGAACAGATCTAACTGAACCGACGATCAAATCACAATTTCAATGGGAAGCAAATGAAACTATGAATTAGATTTGAATCTAATCAAACCCAATTTGACCTAAGAAAATAATAAAAGCAGAAATTGAAATTGCAGAAATTGAAATAACAAACAAAAATTAAAATTAGGATTTCCGCTGAATCTAATCAGACGGTAAATCACTAATGCAAACAAGTGCAAAATACAAATAGTGTTCTACCGAATCTAATCGTATAGACAACACTAGTTGCTAAAAAAATGCAGAAAATAAAAGAGAAAGAAGAACTTTTATTAGAACAATGGAATAAGAGATGAGATATAGGATGGTGGCTACAAGGTTATTACAAGGGTATATATAGGGTAGATAGCCAAACCCTAACCCTAACCCTAATGGTAAATGGGCCTGGTCATTACACCACTAATTTGTTTACAATGAGAAACATAAATGGGCCTTAGATAAATAAAGCAAATTTGGGCCTTTTCTCTTTTTCCTCTTGCTTCCTTGATATTTCTTCATTGATTTGTGATGTTCAAAGCCTTTCTATCACTCCTTTTCTTGTCCAACAGCAACTAGATGTGATATCTTCATCTACAATTCTTCAAAATGCAAATGCACAGCAAATTGAACTCTATTTCTCTACATTTCTGGTTGCATGCGGGTTGGGTTGGACTATCTGTAAAAATAACAAAACAATACCCAAGTAATATTTATTTATATACAAAAGATAAGAAATAAGAGCATAAAATAAACACATTTCTATGTCAATCAAATACCCCCACACTTATCTTTTACTCGTCCTCGAGTAAAACAAGAAATTTAAAACTAACTAGATAGGTCACACTTTCGTAGGAAACACGATTGCATTGAGCGTATGCAACAAGCCGTTAAACCTCTAGGTGTCCCTAGTAGGACGAGTGGTGTCTCGTGAGGGTTTTCAGCGGATACTACCCACAAAATCCAAATGTTGTATGCTATGATTCTAATGAAACTACATGAATGCAGTGGACATATGCAAATAAAAATGAAAATTGAAAACACGACTTGTTTCAGGAAAGGGGTAAAACAAATTAAGTTTTTGAAAACCATCTCATCTTTAAACCTAGATTTATAGTCCAGTAAATGAATGTTCAAGGTCGTCCTAACATGAAGTTTTTCAATCAAACTAACATTCCAAAAATAGTTCATGTGTTCAACAAATTTATCAGTGTAATTTTTCAAAAAATTGTGATCGCATATAAATTCAGTGAAATTTGAAATCTGAGTGTTGTTCAACACTATGTGATCAAATTTCTCATCATTAACTGATAATGTATTTTCGACACTGACAATTTCAAGTTCATTTGAAATCTCAAAATTTTCAAACTTGGATTCGTGACCTAATTCTGTTTCATCCTCATTCGGCAACTCCTCTTCATTCAATCCAAAAAATTCATGTTCATTGAAATTCTTCTCCAACTCTGAGTTTTTGAAAAATTCAACATTATCATTTTGTTCAACTTCTAGAATTTCAAGTTTTTCACAGCCTGAAAGAGGAAGGTCAAAATCTAAGCTTAAATCTTTTTTCTGAAAAGAGTTGAAGTCCAAATCATTTGTTGAATTTTGAAAATCTTCATCAAGATGATTATTCTCAATTTCCAAAGTCGTTATTTGAAAATTTTCAATGTCAGTAGAAATTGGATTATTTTCTGATTCAATGCTCATTTGATTTTGTTGCTCTTGTTGTTCTTTAAAAGATTTCATTAAGCAAAGGAGTTCATCAAGCTTTCTATCTTGGTTTTCTACCCTCTCTCTGAGAATGTTAAGATGATATTCTTCAGAATCGTTGATTTGAAAGCTCTCGTTTTGGATTTCTTGATTCTCAAAATTATAGTCCACATCAATTTCACGATCAATATCATTCCCAATGTGGTGGTTGTTTGAATCTTCAGAAAAATGACAATGATATTGGAAATCATTTTGATTTTGAAAATTAGGGTCATAACCAAAACTGTTGAAATTCGATGGAAAATTGAAATTTTGGTTATTTCCAAGATGTTGATATGGGTTGTAATTTTGAAAATTTTGATCGATTTGAAAATCATTTTCAAAATTATTTTCGAATTGGTTTCCAACCCCATGTTGATCAAAGGTACGTTGCGATTCAAAACCGTTTTGATGTGGATGTGGCCCATAATCGAAGTTATTGAAATTTAAATTGAAATCGTCGTTTCGATTATATCTATGATTTTGAAAATGTTGGTCAATTGGAAAATTTTGAAAATTGGCATCGGGCTCACAAAATTTTGGAAAATCTTGCTTCATGAGTTGTATTTCATGCTCATACTCTTTAAGAGGACGTCTACTCCGACTATTATCCCACATTTCTCTCAGGGTTTTTTTTGAATTAGACATTTGAATGAAGTCAGGGTAAGACATAAATTATTCCTATTTCAAAATAATATAAAAGAATGAGTTGTGCTCTATTAATTAACTGACTCAATTGGAAGGGGGAAGAGGGTCTTATGGCCGTTCACGTATAGTATAAAACTAAGGGATACGACCAATGTTTTACGGGTAGTATGCAACCTCTTTTGCTAATAGTTCAATAAATTGAACTACTATATATCCGCGATCCAATTATACGAGACAGTCAACTTCACAAAGCACCACTTTTCAATTATATTATTTTGAAAATCAAATCAAGTTTTATTATTGAAAAACGACGAGCGTGATGATTTTAGTTATGGAAAATAATTCCTAACTAAACAGATTAGGAAAAATTCAATCACAGAACAGTCACAGAACAATAGCAGAATAAAAAATTTGTACAAGCAAGCCGCTGCCCCTGCAGAAGATTTTTACACACAATTTCTATATTTTTTCTTTGCAGCAAGGCACCTGTAGAGTTTAGAAAATATTACAGCGGTGTATGGCAATCTGTCCAGAAAAATTGAGCAGTATTAATGATTGAAATCCATTATTTGCAAATCTGTTGACCTTTGAATCCTTGTTCGTTGCTTGAATTCGTTCCTTCCTTTGGCCTTTGATTTGAATTTCACCTCTTCTTCTTCTTCTTTTTTGAGAGAGAGAGAGAAAGGTAGCAAAATCAACAAAAGAAATAAAAGAGAGAAAAGAAAAAATATATGAAGGAGAGAGCTGGAAAGAAATAAATGAAATAATGGAAAGAGAGATTGTAGGAGGTGAATGAGAAATGCAATTGGAAAGAAATAAATAAAAAGAAAAGAATGCAGTTTTTTTTATTATTATTTTTTTGAAAATTTGAACAAGAAGAAAGGGAAAGAAATGAATGAGAAAAGAAAAACAAAAAAGGGAAAAAAATGAAAAAAAGGAAGGAAATAAGGAAAAAAACAAGGTTTTTTGAGTAGAGAGGAAGGGTAGAAGGAATGGAGGAAAGAAATAAAAGCAGACAAAACAAGAAAGAAATCAACGTAGACAGAGAAGAAAATGCAAAAGTTTTTTTTTTTTAGAAAATTGTAGACAAAAGATGGAAACAAATAAAAAGAAAAGGAAAGAGAAAAGAAAAATGTGAAAATCAACAAGGTGGTAGAAAGATGGAAAGAAAGATTAGAGGAAGTGAGAGAGAGTTGTAATTAGAAAGCAATCGATTAAAAAAAATGCAAGTTTTTTTTTTTGTCATTGTTGTAAAAGAATGGAAACCAGTGTATTAACAATTGGAAAGAAGTAAAAGGAAGGAAGGAATAAATGGAAACCAATTAAAGAAAATTTGGCAAATTAAATGTACAACAGTAATGAACAATAAAAATAAAGTAAAAATTGGAAAGAAGGAATAGATGAAGAGGGGAAGAAAAAAAAGAAATATAAAAGGAAAAACAAAAATGAAAAGGAAAAAAAATCAAGAGAGTTTGGCAAGTTCTATTTTTTTTATTATTATTATTTGTCTAAAGTAGGAATGAATTTGCAAGAAGGAAACAAATAAATGAAAGAAAGGGGAAAGAGGTTGAAAACAGGAAAGAAACAAAAGAAATATGGCAAGTTTTTTTTTTTTTTTTGAACTTGTAAAAGAAGAATGAGAAGTAATTATATAGAAAATTGGAAAGGAGGAATAAAGAGGAAAGAAATCAAAAGTGGATTTTTTTTTTTTGAAAAGAAAGGAAATTTGTAAGAGAAGAAAAGAAATCAAATGTATTGAGAACAAGATGGACAAAAGAAGAAAGGAAAAAAAATTTAAAAGAGGAATCTTTTTTTTTTTTTGAAATTTGTAAAAATAAAAAGAATGTAGATGATTGGAAAGATGGAAAGAATAAAGGAAAATTGAAAGTTTTTTTTTTTTTTTTTTTGAGAGTTGTACAGAAGAAGAAAAAAATGTACAAGGAAAGGAAAGAAATAGATGGGAGAAGGGGAAACAAACTAAACAAAAATTGGCATGATTTTTTTTTCTTGATTTAGATGATTACAGTATATAATACCAAATCAATCAGTCAAGATTTTTTTTTCCTATATCTATACACAAGAAAACAAATAAAAACTTTTTTTTTATTTGGCAATTTTTTTTTATTAAAAAAAACGTATTGAAAACAGAGAAGGGGATAGAGAAAGGAGAAATAGATGAGAGAGAATAAAGAAAGAATTTAAACAGAATTTGAAAAGATTTTTTTGTTTGTTTTTTTAGGGAAAGAAATCAAATTGTAAAAAGAAGGTCAGGAGGGAAAGAAATTTGACAATTAAGGTAGAGGAAAGATAGAAAGAAATTTGAGAAAAAATGGTAATTTTTTTCTCTTGCTTAATGGATGATAACACCAATAGAATTGATATACCAAATCATTAATCAAGATTTTATATATATACACAGAAGAAAATAAAATAAAAAATAAAATAAAAGCTAACACGAATCAAAAATTAAATAAATAATAAAATTTAATCGTTACCTCCCCGGCAACGGCGCCAAAAACTTGATCGACGCTAGTCTATGAATTAGAAAAGCGCGACATTTGTAATAAATTCTGCAAGCATACAGGTGTGTAGCATACAGGTCGAACACAGGGAGGAAAGTTAAATTTTATTATTTATATGTTTCGTGGGCGTGTTAGACGAACTTTGGAGGTTGATTTTGCAAAACAAAACAAAATTAAAACTGTAATTTGATTCAGAACAGATCTAACTGAACCGACGATCAAATCACAATTTCAATGTGAAGCAAATGAAACTATGAATTAGATTTGAATCTAATCAAACCCAATTTGACCTAAGAAAATAATAAAAGCAGAAATTGAAATTGCAGAAATTGAAATAACAAACAAAAATTAAAATTAGGATTTCCGCTGAATCTAATCAGACGGTAAATCACTAATGCAAACAAGTGCAAAATACAAATAGTGTTCTACCGAATCTAATCGTATAGACAACACTAGTTGCTAAAAAAATGCAGAAAATAAAAGAGAAAGAAGAACTTTTATTAGAACAATGGAATAAGAGATGAGATATAGGATGGTGGCTACAAGGTTATTACAAGGGTATATATAGGGTAGATAGCCAAACCCTAACCCTAACCCTAATGGTAAATGGGCCTGGTCATTACACCACTAATTTGTTTACAATGAGAAACATAAATGGGCCTTAGATAAATAAAGCAAATTTGGGCCTTTTCTCTTTTTCCTCTTGCTTCCTTGATATTTCTTCATTGATTTGTGATGTTCAAAGCCTTTCTATCACTCCTTTTCTTGTCCAACAGCAACTAGATGTGATATCTTCATCTACAATTCTTCAAAATGCAAATGCACAGCAAATTGAACTCTATTTCTCTACATTTCTGGTTGCATGCGGGTTGGGTTGGACTATCTGTAAAAATAACAAAACAATACCCAAGTAATATTTATTTATATACAAAAGATAAGAAATAAGAGCATAAAATAAACACATTTCTATGTCAATCAGTGGTACTAGGCCTTTTTATTTGGTATTTTAAATACCATAAATAAATATTGGAAATATATATAAATAATTTTTAAAGTGGGTTTTAAATTTAAGAATTTTATAAAATCAATGGATTTTGTAAAAAGGAAATATTTGGAAAATAAATAGAATTATAAAAAAGAAATGACAAGATATAAAAGAACTATGAGATATGGATTAAAAGTAGATTTAAACGGAATCTGTTTTAAAAGATAAATTAAGAAGATTAATTTATAAATAATATTTTATAAATTAAATAAAATATTTATCATTTGATAAACGGAATATATAAGTCTGAATTTAATAGAGAAGTAAAATCGGTTTCAACACTGATATTTGAAATTGAATGTGAACGTAGCAGTTATAAAGGGAATTTTCAATGAGATTTTAAGTGTTGAAAATAAAATAAGATTTTTATGAAAAATTCTATAAATAGAAGTATAAATAGAATTTGGAATTTGGATATTAATTGTAAGTACTAAATCAAATTGAATTGATTATATAAAAGGAATGTTATTCACCTTCGATGTGAAAAATGGATTAAAATAAATATTTTGCAGATAAGAATATTTATAAAGGAATTTGGGGTTTGAAATAGGAATTTAAATGGAATTACTAAAATTAGAAGCTGACTGGAAATTAGTTGAGTTGAATGACTTTCTGAGTATCGATCTATTATTGGTTTCGGCCTTTGGGGTTTATACTCAGGAAGTTGTTCTCTTACTAATTTATAGTTAGAGACCGATAGATGTGGGAGGATAGTGATGCGTGAATAGGGAATGGAAATGTTTTCCAATGTTAATAACATTTATTTTCTAAATTTAGAAAGTAAGGATTTACGAATATATGGAAAAGGGAAATGGGGAAATGAATAAATTAATTTAAAGGGAAAAATATTGATTGATGATTGATCGATAGAATTTCAATTTGGAAATAAGATCGTTGTGTATATGGATATTTTCCTTTGATAGTTAAATAACTGACTATCAAAGTTTTGAATATTTTTCCGTCATTAATACAGAGAGAGACCAGGATCAAATTTATTATCTGAAAACCAGTTCGTATGGGAATTAGCATTGCGAATCAAATATGATGATGATAATTGAAGACGGAGTTTATACAAGGGCTGTTCTGGCAAACTCTAGGTAGAAATTGCCTAAGATGGGTTTACAGAATAGTGCCTTCGGCTTGTCCAGTCCCAGGACAACATGTATGGAAGAAAGTTTGACAGAGTATATTTAATAGATAACGTAAGTGATCTCTTCAAAAGTATTTACGTTTGGTGGCGGAGAAATTCATTTCTCTTTGTTGTGTACCTGTGGTATTTTTGGAGAAATCAATTTATGATTTGGCAGGTATGATGATTTGACATTCAAAGTAAATAAAGGTGTGATATGTACATTGTGACCTCTAGCCTCGCAACAAGGAAATGGTATAAAATCGGGTAGGTCACGCGGCTAAGTGGGTAGCTACCTATTAGGGTGTATTATTACCTGATCTAGAGAAAATCCATTTGCTTGTATAATCTATTTTGAAGCTGTCCCTTTTGGGAGGCAGTTGCTGATCCCAACCGTTGGTGATAATACATTCGGTACACTCAAGCGAAATGAGTGACTGGTCATGTTTAGCCTGGGTTGCAAGATGTTCTTGTTGAACCTGGTGTTTTCCTCTCTAGAGATACACTGTTGGAAGGTAGTCTCATACCTTGCCAGTTGGAATCCATTACCAAATAAGCGCCCGCGGTTTTTGATTATATATGTGGAACGTGAGATGAAAGCGTTCCGCTAGATTGCTATTTATTTGATTTAGAAATTATTATAATATCAGAAGCGTATTAATTTAAAAAAGAAATATTTTGGGTTATCATAAGGTAAAAACCATCCGTGTTTATGTGTGAATTGGTCTTATGATTATTCTTTCTTTTAAAAGGATTTTAAAAGTTAAACAAATGGTTGGAGTTTACTCACACCAGTCACATGACTGACCCAGAGATTATTTTGTTTTGTTTTCTTTAAAATCTTGGGTGCCCAATTTGTACGGGCAATCAAGTAGTCGGGATTTTTTAGATATAAGTGGAGAGCTGGAGCAGGAGGCTTCAGGATTATATAGCTATTGTTTATTTCCGCTATGTTGTAAGTGTTGTACTCCGATAATGGTATTGTATATTGATATTTGTTTTATTTTAAAGTTATATTGTATAATATATTTATTCGTTTCGCTGTGAGATTCGTGTTTTACTCTGATATTGTATTTGTGTTCTTCTTCTTCTTCTATTCTAACTTTATTTCTTTCTATTTCTCACCCTCTAACTTCTTTTTATTAATGATTCAGTAAATTCAGATGCTTGGTTAGTCGATATCGTATTTGTGTCGATAATCAGGATCAGGATTTTCTTGGGCCGTTACAGATTTCGTAAGATTTAGGTCATAGGAATCATCAAAAATCAAAGACGGTGGAGAAGATGAAGAGGAGGATGGATAAGCTTACAAAAGTTTCCTCTTCAATTTCCCCTTTGATTTGGGCTTGGATTTACAAAACCTAGCTTAGGAATTTTAATTTCCCTTTCCACTCTCCATTTTCTAGTTTTTTGTCTAACTGTTGAAGTGAATGAAGAGGAGGAAGATGATTTGGAGTTATATAGTGGGCTAGGTTTAGCCAACCAAGGCCCAACCAAGGAGCTAAAACCCTGAAACTCGGAATACATCAAAGTTTATACTTTTCGAGCATGCAAATGACATTTTGAACTCAATGGAAGTGGTTTTGAGTCCAAATTCGTCCATATGCAAGAAGTGATATTTTGGTCATACATCCAATGAAAAAGTCCAAATTTCTCCAACTCCAAAGGTATCGAAGTTTATAGTTTTCTAACACGCAAACTGCATTTTGAACTCAGTGGAAGTGGTTTCGAGTTCAAATTCATCCGTATGCAAAATGTGACTTTTCTACGGGCTATATATACCTTTTAAAAATATATTTAACTTCCATAGCGACTATTCTAATTTTTAATTTAAACATAACTTACAATTTATAAAGTGAAATCTCAATTTCATATACTCGTTAGAAAATTACAATCTAAAACATTCCAATGTTTCTTGTTTTATCAAATTTTGATTTATATTGAATTCTATACATTCATTTAAAGTTTAAAATCGAATTTTCAAACTACCGCGCCATTTTGAGTTTGTTTTAATTGAACTTTAAATTTATACGTTCAAACTTTGATTAAAATAAATTTTAAGTCGTTTATTCTCAAAATAATTCGTCTAAAATATTTAATGTCTATTAAAATCAAATAAAAATAAATTTTAAATTGGTTCCAAAATTCCAGGTTGTTACACTAACCCTAATTTTAATTTAGGGCAGTCTAATTAACTTTATGACGAACTATGTTGGAATTCAACTACTGTTTGTGATTTGGTTTTCCCTATGGTTATTCTTTACGCCACTTCTGAGGTTGCAGCTCTTCCCCACAGTTCGTCGGTCTGTTTCCAAAAGCATGCTATCGTTGGTCAATTATTCTGCCCTTCCTCATGCCGATTCTATTCTATGAGCCTTCTATGCTTTCGTTGGTCGGATCAATAGAAACGTGCACCATGCAAATTTTGTGATGCTAGACCGTTGGTTATAATAAAGGTATTTCCATCTAAATTTGATATCAGTGTACAATAGTTCTACTATAGAATAAAAGTATAAAATACAATCTAGGATACATTTTCTTCATTTTGTAAACAAAGTAAATTGATTATGTTCGGTTTCTCCTCGCGCGCTACTACCAGCTCTTATCCTAATTTTCATTAAATTTAGAGAAGCTCTTCATTTAAAGAGATTCACTAAAATTAAAAGCTCCTTTAATTACGAATGTTCTTTTCAGTGAATTTCTGATCATTTTGTGATTTAATCAAACTTTCTTCAATAATTTGATTAAAATAAAGTCAAAATTGGTTAAGCTAAATTTCTGCTATTTATTTGGATCAAATAGTAGTATGATCTTCTGTTTATACATTTCTGCCTACTGTGTGTTTTGGATTTACTATCAAAGACAATGCATGCTTACCGGCTTTATCATGCATATTAACAGTCCTTTGACATTAATATTCTTTATTGCAATTTAACTTTATGATAGGGTGGATTAGCATATTTATATTAATAATATCATGAACACGTAATTCATTTACTATGCCTAGAAAACTTATTTTCATTTAGTTTTCCTAGTGATTATTATGTTGGGAAGAATAACATTTTGCTATTCGGTTATGATTTACTTTCAAGGTAGTTTGATATAATATATTCACTATCCGGTCTTTTTTCCTTTGCCATGTTTCTGTTAAAGCATATAGTTTTAATTTCTTAGTATAACATATTTTCTATGCTAAAATACATTATGATTTATTATTTCTCCTTTCATGACCACTTTTAAGATTAAGATATAACTAATGAGCTACTTAACTACATCTGTCATAAATATATAAATCTACTCCCAATTCTGAGTAATATATTTGAAATTTTTGCTCTACTTTTGCCATGCTTCAATGTATTTGTGTATGTATGAATTTTCAACATATTTATCATTGTAGGGTTAAATATTTTTGTTGCAAAATTCAACCCTCTTGCAAGCTTTAGATATTAACTTGGTTGGTTTGAAGGTTTAAATTTCTTTTAATTTTAACAACGTTACATCTCTGTAGATTGCAAAAAAAAAAGATAAGATCTACAATTTACGTTTATATTGATTCTAAAATTTACATTTTACATATTTATTTAAAAGCATTCAGGAGGTGCACTTTTACCTTTTTAGTAAAAATGAAATTTCAAAGCATCTGAAATATTAGTTATTGATCTTTTGTAAAATAATGTCAAAGTTTATTTATTAGAATTTTTTCGCCCTTTTAAAACTAACCAATAAATTTTTGTTGCAAATTTTTACTTACTGGTAATTGAATCTTACATTTTTATTTGTGTTGGCAATCATGATAATGAAATATTTTGTTTTCCATGTCCATGCGTAAATACATTCCACGAAATTTGAACTAGCTAGATATAAAATCTAAATACGTGAATTTTTCTTTCCTATTTCAAATTAGGGTGGCACGATATTTTACTTATTCGGCCTTTTTTCCCTACTTTCTCTGCTCTTTGTTTAAAAATATTGACTTGTAACAACTGCAATTCAAAAAAGATGTATTTTCAAGATTTTGACTGTTGCTGTACAAGAATCATGTTTATGTTGTGAAATTTAAAAGCTTTTAAATCGAAATTGTCTTTTTTTCTGACTAAGTTTCAAAGTTGGCATTTAATTATTAAAATTGAATTTGCAGGACAAAATTTTAATTTTTCTTTATTTCTAACCCTCAAACATTGCTTTTAAAATATGCTCTCTTGTGTCAATTGTGACAGTGAAACGTATGTGCCTTTGTAAAAATTTATACTTCTAAATTATATTAAAAAATTATTTATTTGAAATAACTAGCCAAAATATATATAATATTTAACTATTCGTTTTCCATTATACATAAAAAGAAATTAACATCTTGATAAGACTTTTTTGAGCTTCTAATTCAGATTTAATTACAATTACAGGTTGAGTGCATAATGCTTAAAGCGGTTGCATTTTATGGCGCAACACATAATATAAGAGGCAACCTAAACGAAGAAATTGCATCAGTATTTGTGACGGCCCACCCCGCACCAGCCGACATTTCCCATGAAAGTGCGATGTGCCGATGTCCAACCAGCATGGGACGGTCGCCAAAGAAAGGGAAAAGAAGAGGAATTACTGGTGAACTAACAAAGAACCTGTAAAATGTCTCACAGTGCAAAGAATAAAATATAATAATAACATACTTGACATAAAACAGGTGAGACGGTGCATAAGCTGAAACTAAACATCATAGCAGCGGAAAATCCAAATACAGCTTATGTTCCACATCATCATTATTACAACTTTTGAAATTGTCTCTAAAGAAAAAGAAAGGAAAGGTACACTACTAATGCCCAAAGTAGTGACTAGCAGCGACATAGGGAGAATATATATATATATATATATATATATATATCATACGTGGGAGCCTCCTGCTCGTCTCCGGTACAGCTACCCGTGCATACCACCAAACCTGTCTCTAGTCTGCCCGTTTAAGAGAACCCAGAGTAATAAGAAGAGACATAAAACTCTGGGTCAGACAAAAGTCTGGTATGAGCGATAAGCATCAAAGCAAAACAATAACAGGTATACTAAACCATACCTGAACCTGGACCTGCAACCAAAGAGTTAGCACAACATACCGCTCAATACTCTAAGGTGCCACTAACATATGGTGTAAAGAATACGGGGGTGGAGGTGTGCATGACATAGTGAAAGCAAACAATCAAACATAGCAACCATCCTCACTTCTCTCACTCAGTGTGTAAAGAATACGATATCCACCACTTTGATCACCCTATTCCTTGCTATGATCACTCTGCCCCATGGAGTCATGATGACACCACTGCACTGATCCATAGCCACTAGTCTTTGCTATGTCCACTCTGCCCCCATGAAGTCATAACGACTCAACTGTACTGGCTCATAGCCATGCCACGATCACTCTGCCCCATGGGGTAATAACTACCCCACTGCACTGATACGTATCCTAACATCCGTCTTGGTGGTGAATCAAAGCTATAGACGTCGATAACCCCTTTGCACACGTCCCGCAGCAAAGCCCAATCATGAAGTTAACTCGTTGGTTTCCAACTGGATCCTGAATACAAACTTCCCACTTGGACTACCTTTGCATCTCGGGTTTTGGTCTTCTCCGGATCGGATCAGATATGCTCCTCTTCACTATGCTTCAGATTGTGCTCCTTGAAGTATTCATGTCTACGATCATCTACATTGGGTCAAGTCGGATTTCTCCATCCAAATCGGTTCGGTTCGTGATGGGGCTTCGGATCGGTCGTGGTCATCTTCCTTCCGTTTATGAGCTCCAAGTTGACTCATGGTCATCACATCGGATCGGTTCGTGCTTCCTCTGTCGGATCGGGTCGTGGCACATGGACCAGTTCGTGGCTCCTCCTCTGAAGCGGATCTGCTCGACGTACTCTACTCGAGTCGGATCAGTGCCATCATCCACGAGCGGCTCGGATCGGGTAGTACTCCATGATCGGGTTGGGTCGGAGCTTCATGGTGCTCCACGGTTCGGTTCGTGCTCCCCTCCTCCGATCCGATCCGGTTTGCCAATTTTCCTGCACTTCATTCCAGCGATTGTTTTACGCCATTCGATGGCGTTTTCGACCAATCTATCTTTTCTAATCAATCACAAAACATATCATACAGTCATAGCAACATATAGGATCGACCACTAACATCAAAACGACAATTTGATAGGTTAAACGGATCAAACATAGCCAAAATCTCATATTTTCCCTTAAGCATGTTTAAGCAAAACTAATGATAGGATTAGTAAAACTTAACCATATTACCCAAATTTTCTAACAGAGGCTAAAATAATATTTCGAAATTTGTGAACATTTTTCCAGATTTTTAACATGTATAATTCCGCTAATTATCACTAATTACCCTTAATTAGCCATAATTAGTGAGGAACTATGCAAGTCACTCACCTTAGCCACAAACAAATTACCAAATCTAAAATGATTCTCTATTTGGCATTGTTCCCGAGGCTATATAGCAGTCCTACTTCGATTCTCGTGCTAATCCGCTTTGATTTGATGTAGATTTGGCTTAGTTAGCGATAAGAAGGTGATTTGGGGTGTTTAAAAAGTGGAGGCCATGGCTAAACTTGAAGGAACAAAAAGTGGTGGCTGGAAAATGATAGAAACTGAATTTCCTAATCCTATCAGCCTTCCAATAACCCTAATCCCCAAATTGGTTATGGGCCCACTCACTAATCACCCAAATTAGGCCTGGTTAAGCTTTTTTTCACCATCTGAAACTTGTTTCAGCCATATCTCCCAGACGGTGAGTCCGTTTGGCTAACGTGACCACTCTTCGGAAAGGTAAACCATCATCTGAATCTAATAGAAGTGGTTTTAGGTCAAAACTGCTTTTCAATCAAAAGTTATGGCTGAAACAATATCAGCTAGGGGCAAAACGGTCATTTAAAAATCAGCAAAAATCATGAACATGGGAAATGACCCTAATAGTCATCTCCCAATGTTACATGACCATACGACTTCGTATGTAAAAGAAATAAATATTCTACGATCCTTCGATGCGTAGAATGCGGGTCGTTACATTCTCCGCCCTTAGGAAATTTCGTCCCCGAAATTCCTTAACCCAAAACATACAAAGGATCCCGCATGCCTACCAATCACTCACAACAATCAAACATGCAAAACAAACAAAACAAACCTATCCTAGCATGCAAAGACTAAATCGAAATTGAAATCTTACCAGGCGAAGAGTTCTAGTTACGTTTTCCTAATGCTCTCCTCTCTCTCCCGAGTATAGTCATTCTCATTTTCACCCTACTGAACCTTGACTAGATTCACCGCTTTCCTTCGAAATTGCTTCATATCGTTCCCAACAATACGCATCAGTCTGCGGTTCTCATCCGCCGCGGGTTCAACCTCGATATCATCCA